>CM069410.1:223430911-224030911 GCA_035609135.1 Eleutherodactylus coqui | reverse complement strand
CCCGAGACGCCGCCAGCTGTGTCTCCATGGCAACCGGACGCATCGCAGCCGCCGACCAGACGCCCCGCAGCCGCCGACCAGACGCCCACCGCCAGGCAGCAGGTAACCGGCGCTAGCCCCCGGCTCCCCAGCGCTAGACCCTCAGCCCAGGTGAAGGCCCCGGAGCCCAGCGCTAGGTTCCGGAGCCCAGCGCTAGTTCCCCCGGCCTAGCGGCAGCCCCCCCCGGCCTAGCGACAGCCCCCCCCATCGCAGCGGCAGCCCCCCCCGGCCTAGCGACAGCCCCCCCATCGCAGCGACAGCCCCCCCGGCCTAGCGCTAGTTCCCCCATCGCAGCGGCAGCCCCCCCCCGGCGCAGCGACAGCCCCCCCGGCGCAGCCCGGCGCAGCGGCAGCCCCCCCCGGCGCAGCGACAGCCCCCCCGGCGCAGCCCGGCGCAGCGGCAGCCCCCCCCCGACAAATCACTTACCTGGGAGGCTTCTCGGGGCTGCTGGGCTGGGCTGGGCTTCTCCGCTGGGCAGCTCCAGTTTCTGCACCTTCCTCTAACAGAGGAAGGTACAGAATGGCCGCTGCAGCGCGCTCCCGAGCAGTGACAGCTCGTCTGCGCATGCGCAGAAGAGCTGTAGCGGGGAGCACACTGAAGCGGCTCGTGCTGAATGGAGAAGACCGGACTGCGCAAGCGCGTCTAAAAAAGCAAGCTGCCAGCGAATTTAGACGGCACCATGGAGACGAGGACGCTAGCAACGGAACAGGTAAGTGGAATAACTTCTGTATGGCTCATATTTAATGCACAATGTATATTACAAAGTGCATTAATATGGCCATACAGAAGTATATAACCCCACTTGGTTTCGCGAGACCACCCCTTTAACCCTTCAGACGCTGCAGCTGTGCAACACACATACAGAAAATAGACATGACAACTTTGCACAGTGCATCTACATAAGACAAACATGTATGACGATATGGAGGGGTCCAGAATGATGTTCTGGGACACTACACATTCCCTCGTAAAGGCCCATTTACACGGGATGAACTGTTGGGATGCCTGACGCTGTGTCCCACTGAAGCTCAGTCCTGGCTGTTACACAGGGGCGAGTACTGCTGGATTGCTCAGAGCACGGCCAGCATGGAGGCGGGGCAGCTGGGCAGCACCCTCCCAACGCCCACCTCCATTCACTGTAAGCAGTGCCCGGTTTCTGCATGCATTTACAACGGGACGACAATCGTCCAAACTCTCGCGGGAGCCTAAACAACTCTGAACGATAATCGTCCCGTGTAAATGAGCCTTAACTTAGTAACTTTGTTAACATCACAACAAAGAGTTCCCTTGCTGGTCCAGAAGGATCCAGTGACATCCAAGACCTCTCTGGTAAAGGTGTGGACGGAGGAGGAATGACGATTGATGAGCTCTGCTTGGCAGAAAATACACTGCATGGAGCAGGGGGTCCCGATGACCTGGGGGTCTCTACCTGGAGGTCTATCCAATAAATCAGCTTGTGATACACTATCAGTCATCTGCAGTCTAGCTCAGGACAGAGTTGATTCTTGTAGTCATATCAAGTACCTCAAGTATCTTGCATTGGCCAGTAAATGGAGGGATGTATTTATTTTGGATCAGTTTGTGGGGGGCTATCTTCTAGACTGATGGCGGCATACACAAGGGTGATCATGGCGCCTGTGACTTGGGGTCATACGGCACGCTATCATTTACTTTTGGAGAAATAGGTTACATAAGATAACATGCAGAAAGCAACCACTTTGTTTCATGGGTTCTGGAATTGTCCGCAGCTTCAGACGGATCCACCAGTGGGAAGCTGCAATGTGGCTCCAGGCCGAACTTCTCCGCTAATGTGCCGTGATTCCTGCTCCCGAAATGCTGGATAGAAGCTATCATTACTCAGAATGGCCTGATGCCGCATACTCTGCATGATTGCACTACATGATTCCTTCCCTATCTCCACTATCACAGTACGTGGGTGCGGCGTCACGCCGTCCTGAGTAATGATAGTTGTACTGCCACAAGGTAATGCTAATTGGGGTTACTATCACCAAGTGGGGGCAATATGAAGGCCCATTTACACAGCTGAAAGTGAGCGATAATCGTTAATGTGGGCATCGTGCACTTTTCGTTTGAACAATGATTTTAAGGTGAACTTAAAATCCATGGTTTAGCTAGTGAGAGATAAAGTGGCTCTCAATAGACCACATGATGTTATCTCCACAGGAGGTGGTTGAAAACATTGTAATTTGCCGGCAACCACGAGCAGGACAATGTAGCTGTGTGCCCAGCCGGGCGTGTGAGTAATCCCACTCTGCGCTCTACAAACAGCCCCTGGAGGCCCTTTTACATGCAAATAAAGATGGTAAAGTGTTTATAGCCATTACCACATTATGCAAATAGATTGCAAAATCTTTCAATCTTTCAGGCATTTGAAAGATTATCTTTGTGTTTAAATGGGCCTTTACTGTGGAGGGGCACTGAGGGGATGGGGTAGCAGTAAGATGTGAAGAGCATACATAGACAAGCTGTGGCTGGAAAAAGTTGTCATGTCAATCTGTGATTAGATAAAGAAAAAAACCTGTGACAACAATCTGAGAAGGTGGTAACAACACTGTAACCACTATCAATGTAGAGCTGATATCCATTACATAGTGACTGCAATATTTAGAGGACAGCCACGTGTGCACCAGGACTCCTCCTCCCTTCTTCTCTACTCCCGTGGAACCAAAGAGGGGAGGTGGAATCTGGGTGCGCACAATGCCGTTAGCAGCGCCGTGCTGATCAAATAAGTGGTGCTTAGAACTCCAAGGGTGCCATCAGTGCGTCCGGGAGTGGGGCGCCATCAGTGCGTCCAGGAGTAGGGCGCCATCAGTGCGTCCGGGAGTGGGGCGCCATCAGTGCGTCCAGGAGTAGGGCGCCGTCAGTGGAGCACCGTCAGTGCGGCCGGGAGTGGAGCGCCGTCAGTGTAGTGGGGAGCCGGTTAAATCAAAAGCAAAACATTTTTTATAGCCAGCCTGGGAGCAGTTTCATCCCTCACGGGTTCTCATGGCACACCAGTTAGGAATCGCTGACCTAAGCAGTTGGGTTGTAAACGTTGTCATATAGTATATATATTTCTATATATGTCCCAGTCCTGGAGGACAACAAATGCAGCATCTGACAGGTAACTGTCCGGAGCGGGAAATATATAATTCTTTGTAGAAGGAAGGTTGGCCCTCAGAATAATTTCCTCTGTTAGATCCAAGGTAACCCGGTCGGCCTTTGGTCTCCTAGAAGGAATTACTATCCCTCATATGTCAGGTAATGACGGGTACTAGAATTCCAGAGGATCCATGGTAATACTCTGGTATGGCTATACTACTGCTGCTGGCAGGTAGGTGTGAGAGCTCCACGCTCTGCAGGAACCCCTAATAAGCAACGCGGCTCTAGAGGGAGAAGAGGATTATAGCGAACCTGTTGGATTCTGGGAATAAAGAACAGTCATTGGGGCAGCTCTCCACCAGGATAGACTGACAGGTCTCTCCCTATACACAAAAGGGGAGAGAGCTCAGTCTTTACAGGGAGAGGTTGGGGCGGTCTGCCGACTTGACATCGAATTTCAAAGTGTGTTCATTCTGAAAGGCCACAGCATTTCAGCATGAAACAGCCTTGGGGCGCTGTGCACATCTGTCCTGGGTTCATTCTGCCAGGCGTTCAGACAGCATGATGACAGAATTTCTTTAACTCTTTTTACTACTTTGACGTGTTTTTATATTTGTATTTTGAATACTTGTTGTAATAACTTTGCAAATAACTAATATAGGTCGCCTGCAGACAGCCGGGTCGGATCCCGCTGCGAGGATCCGACCCGCGCCCCTGCAGTGAGCAGTGCGGCTCACCTTCTTCCGCGTCTTCTCCTCTCTGTGATGTGCCGGCTGCTGCCCATTCTCAGAGCAGAGCCGGGGCACCAGGAGTGACATTTCTGTGTAGGCCTCTGCGAGACCCTCACAGAAATAGAACATGACGCGATTTGTTTTCCACGTGTGTTTTCACGCGGACATATCGCAGCCGTCTGCATAGGATTGCGTTTTGCAATGCAATCCTATGCAGGCGGGCACGAGCGGAAATTCTGTGGGAAATCCCACCGTGGAATTTCCGCCCGTGTGCAGGGGGCCATATTCAGTAAAAAATGTGTATGTACATTGAATGGCCTCTTTATTAAAAGCCCCCTCCCCCCCCATTTAGTAGCGCGTTGGACCTCCTTTGACTTTCAAAACTGCAGCAATTCATAATGGCATAGATTGCACTAGATGATGACATCATTCTGCAGGAATATCGGCCCCTGTGGACAGGAAGCTTCTTGTAGAGTAGTTGCCGCAGGTTAGATGGAGGTACTGAAGGGGTCATGCTTGCACCATATTCTGACCTCCCATCAACACGGTGCAACAGAAATCTGTCTCCATCTGACCAGGAGATGTTTTTCCGCTGCTCAGTGATACAAGTTTTGCGCTCTTTTGCCCGCTGGAGTCTCACCTTTCTGTTTCTCTTAGACACAATGGCGCTGGAACTGATTGTTGTTATAGCCGGTCCGTGCTAAGGAACAGCAAGTTGTGCCACTGGAAGTGGCCTCCTGCTCTAATACATGCATGGAGCCGTCATTGGACCTGTGGTCATTCTAGAGACTGTCAATGCGTTTTGGTCCCTGAATCTGCTAAAGATGATGGTGGATGAGTCCCTGGATGATCTGTCCCTATCGTAGCAGAAGGAGGCCACTTCCAGTCCACTTTCCTTACTTCAGTCATAGCAGCGGTCCCACAGGACATAAAGAGATGCAGAGAGCGGACTTCTGCTTCTCACATGCTACTCGTCAACTCGGCATTTGGGTTTTACTCTCTTACAGGGGCCACAAAATATAATAGAAATCCATGTTCCGAGGCTCCAGGGACCGCTGTGCTATATATCGTGTAGCACAACCACGCCTTCCTATTCAAGTATGCTACCGTTATTTCACTGTAGGACCCCAGTATTGAGCTGTAGCGCTGCATCCCCCTGTATAATGATCTCAGCCCCATTTAATGATGTAAGGGACAAACATCATTGGGTAAAGAACTGGCTCGGAGATAGAAAGCAGAGGGTGGTAATAAATGGTTCGTACTCTGATTGGGCCACCGTTGCTAGCGGGGTGCCACAAGGTTCAGTATTAGGCCCCTTTCTGTTCAATATATTTATCAATGATCTGATAGAGGGGCTGCACAGTAACATATCAATATTTGCAGATGATACAAAATTATACAGGATATGAAATACAACAGAGGACAGTGTACAGCTGCAAATGGCCCTAGATAAGCTGGAGGCTTAGGTAGATAAATGGCAAATGAAGTTCAATGTTGATAAATGTAAGGTTCTGCACATGGGCAGGAGAAACGTATGTTATCTATATACACTAAATGGGGTACTGCTAGGGAAAAGTGATATGGAAAAATACCTGGGGGTACTAGTGGACTGTAGATTTAACTGGAGCAATCAATGCCAGTCAGCTGCTGCAAAAGCTAATAAAGTCTTGGGGTGCATTAAAAGAGGTATGGGGGCGAGGGACGAGAACATTATTCTACCACTATATAAGGCACTAGGCAGGCCCCACATGGAATACTGTGTACAGTTCTGGTCACCGGTGCTCAGGAAAGATGTTACAGTACTGGAGGGGATTCAAAGAAGGGCAACTAAACTAATACATGGAATGACGGGACTGGAATACCCAGAGAGGCTATCAAAATTGGGATTATTTACCCTGGAAAAAAGTCTAAGGGGCGATCAAATAACTATGTATAAATACATGAGGGGACGATACAAGGATCTCTCCCATGATCTGTTTATATCCAAGATTGCCACGGTAACGAGAGGACATCCGCTACGTCTAGAGGAATGAAGGTTTCAAAACCAACACAGAAGGGGGTTCTTTACTGTAAGAGCAGTAAGACTGTGGAACTCTCTGCCTGAGGACGTGGTGATGGCAAAATCCATAAAGGAGTTTAAGAGGGGACTAGATGCCTTTCTAGAATGCTGTGATATTGCAGGATATAAGCATTAAATAACGATTGGGGTTGTTGATCCAGGTCTTGGAGTCAGGTAGGAACTTTTAAATGTTGATCCAGGGATTATTTTGACTGCCATTATGGAGTCAGGAAGGAATTCCCCCCCCCCCCCCCCTTCCAAATCGGCTAATTTGGCTTCTGCTTCATTGCGTTTTGTTGCCTTCCTGTGGATCAACAAGGGGGTTGGGGGTGGAAACAGGCTGAAAGAAGACAATGTACATCCAGTTCAGCCTAACATATTATTTTCTTATGGTACAAGGGATGTGTGTAGAACATCTAGTACAGTGGTGGCGAACCTATGGCACGCATGTCAGAGGCGGCAGCAGAGCCCTCCCTGCTGGCACACGTCACCGTCAGCCGCTCACCATGTTAGTGAATACTGGCAGGGGCTGCTGCTCCCCTGCTGGTATTCACTCAGCGGCACTGATCTCAGGCTCACGCTGTGACTTCAGTGTGCAGCCAGAATCCTCCTCCCCCCTCCCCAAGCGTCTCCTCTTAGGTTCCGCGAGAGCCGGGGAAAGAGGCATCCGGCAGCACACTGACGTCACAGCGTGCATCTGGGATCAGCGCCAGCAGCAGCGCCGAGCAGAGGAGCAGGGGGGGTAAGTATATGGGTCTCAGGGGGCCACTATTACTACTGGAGCCACTGTGGGATGACACTATTACTGCTGGGGGCCACTGTTGGATGTCACTATTACTATTGGGGGCCGCTGTTGGATGTCACTATTACTACTAGGGCCGCTGTGGAATGTCACTATTACTACTGGGGTCACTGCGGGATGTCACTATTACTACTGGGGCCGCTGTTGGATGTCACTATTACTACTGGGGGCCGCTGTGGGATGTCACTATTACTACTGGGGCCGCTGTGGGATGTCACTATTACTACTGGGGGTCGCTGTGGGATGTCACTATTATCTCTGGAGCCACTGTGGGGGGTCACTATTACCTCTGTGGAGGGTCACTTACCGCGGGGGCCGCCGTGGGGGGCCACTATTACTGCTGGGGTATGTTTACACATGGCGGAAATGCTGCAGAATGTCCTCGGCAAATTCTGCAGCATTTTCGGATCCAAAAAGCAGTCAAAATCTGCACCCTGTCTATTTTGAAACAGCCCTGTCCTTTTTAGAACGGCAATGGTAAAATCATACGTCATGATAAGCTCTGCCCCCTGATGTGTTGGCACTTTGCGATTAATATGTGGGTTTTGGGTTGCAGTTTGGGCACTCGGTCTCTAAAAGGTTCACCATCAGTGATCTAGTATATCATCAGGCTGCACACGTCTCAGGGATTTTGTAGGTTTTATTTCATGACATCAGGACACGTTCTGTAGGTGAATACGTGATGTATGACATCTGGCTTTGGAGCGTCCGTCTATGGATTGTGATGTTGCTCGCAGTCTGTGATGGACTCTGGAGGATGACAGGGATCAGAAAAGTTGATTACAGCTTCACAGAACATGTTATTCAGTGGCATACAATATTGGCAGAGACCAACTAACAGGAAGAGTCTTCCCTTCATATACAGTACTGTGCAAACGTTTTAGGCAGTTATTGAAAAAAAATGCTGCACAGTAAGAATACTTTCAGAAATAGAAGAGTTAATAGTTTATTTTTATCAATTAACAAAATGCAAAGTTCCTATGTTTTCATACATAGTTGGGTCGCCTGGCCTTGTTTCTACATCTGCCACACTTCTTCCATGAAGACCACTTCTGGCCAGACTTCTCCCAACAGTAGATGGGGTCCCACTGGGTTCTGTCAGTTCTCGGCTGATGGCACTGCAGGACATCTAACGATTTAGAAGGCAAGTAAGCGTGATGTGTCATCTGCTGCGATATTTCCTTGGCCGACCGCTGCGTCTACGGTCCTCGGCGTCACCTGTTTCTTTGTGCTTCTTCAAAAGAGCTAGAACACATGCAGAAACTAAAGTGTGCTGTGAAATCTTTGCCTCAGAAACCTTGCTGATGCAGTATAACTACCTCACGCCTCGATTCTTACCATGGTGTGTGACCTGTGACAGGAAACTGTCTTCCACAACCTCACCTTTGTAGCAGTTTGGTGGTTCTTCAGCTGTTTTCAAGTCTCCTACACAGCAGTTCCTGTTTCAGTTAATGACTATTTCACCCCCCATATGAAAATGCTGACCAATAAGCAATTATACCAAACAGGTGATAATCAAACACCCGACCACAATCCTACAAAATTCCTGACTGTGTGCCTAGAAGAACTGATGAAGGTGAAGCGCATCAACCTGGATACTAGCGGGTTACACTTCTCTCTTCAGTCACTTTGCATGTCCTTCTATTTCTGAAAACCTTCTTACTGTGCAGCATTTTCCACACTTGCCTAAAACTCTTGTACAGTAATGTATATAATACACACATTTCCAGTCACCCACGTCACTCATATACTGGACTATTTACATATGTGTATTCACACGCAGTCACAATGCACATCACTGCAGATGGAGCAATAATCATTCAGACTAAATGTGAAGCAACAACGAAAGATAATCGTTCACTTTTCGTTTGTTGTTTATTTTCCGCAGGCATAAAAGTCCTCGTTGGCTCGTTCACTTATCGTTTGGTTCAAACAACAACTGTTCAGTTGTCCTCATAACTTCTACAGCGAATGTGAAAGACGGAACGATTCTTAGTGATGTATCTGCCTGCATAAACAGAATGCGTGAGAGCGGTGATGTAATGGCCCGAAGCTGTAGTGTGTATGTATATGGATGGTTGCTATGAGTGAATTTTGTGTGTGTATCCCTTTAACTGCGTGAGTGATGTGGTTAAGAGACGTAAGTAGTTGTCAAGCGGAATTTAGAAGAAAAAGGCTGAGAAAATGTAGTTGGAGGAGGTGCACTAAACTGAGCGTGGGGTAACGGTCCTCCTGCTAGGGAAAGAGAAGGAAAGTCATTTAAGAAGTCTGAGAACAAGAGTAAGAAACTTAAGTGAATGCTGCTAATAAGTCAGGAGCGCATACCTCACGGACTGTCTATCAGTTAACTGGGACGTTCTGAGTTCGGAGGAAAGAGTGTCTCTTAGTAACAGTGAATGTGTGGAAGTGAAGAAAGAATCTGTACAGAAAATTGTTGTTTTCCCCTCCAGTAACTACTTGATGAAGGTTCAACGCTGCCAAGTTGTGATTAAAAAGTACAACCAAGCAATTAATTACCTCATGTGATCTAGACTCTATGCTTCTCTTAATACATGCCAGAATTGTGTTTGCCTTTTTGGCTGCTGCATCACATTGTTGACTCATGTTCAGTCTATGATCTATTAGTATACCCAATTCTTTTTCACATGTGCTGCTGCTTAGCCCAATTCCTCCCACTCTATATGTGCTTTTTTCATTTTTCTTGCCCAGATGTAGGATTTTGCATTTCTCCTTGTTAAATACCATTCTGTTAGTCACCGCCCACTGTGCAAGCTTTTCTAGATCTCTCCTTCCTAGTGTTAGCTATCCCTCCTAGCTTTGTGTCGTTGGCAAATTTGATCAGTTTCCCATCGATTCCTTCCTCCAGATCATCTATAAAAATGTTGAACAATATTGGGCCTAGGACCGAGCCTTGTGGTACCCCACTTGATACATTCTTCCACTTGTATGTGCAGCTATTTATGACCGCTTTTTGAGTATGATCACTTAGCCAGTTATGAATCAACCTAACAGTTGCCTTATACTTTGTCAAATGCTTTACTAAAGTCAAGATATACCATGTCCATCGGATTTCCCTGATCAACCCAGTTGGTGGTTCTGTCATAGAAGGAAATTAGATTCGTCTGGCATTACTTGTTTGTCACAAATCCATGTTGGCTCTGGTTAATTACTCCATTCTAATCCAAGTACTTGCATACATCCTGTATAATTATTTTTTTCAAAGATCTTTCCCAGTATAGAAGTCAGGCTCACAGGCCTGTAGTTTCCTGAATCCACCTTCTTCCCTTTTTTGAGGATAGGGTCAACATTTACTCTTTTCCAATCTTCTGGGACTTCTCTTCTCTAGGAATTTTCAAAGATTATGGTGAGTGGTTCAGCAATTACCTCCGCTGCTTCCTTTAGTATCCTAGGTTGTAATTCATCTGGACCTTGAGACTTGAATTCATGTAAGTTAGCTAAGTGTTCCCTCACCATCTCTCTGCTTATAGACAGCCTGCATTCTTTTATTCCCCCACTAGCACGGGGAAGATCAGTTGATGTTCCATCTACTTTCTGAGAGAAAACAAATACAAAACTGGAATTTCGGCCTTCTGAACATCATTCTTAACCAATTCACCATTTTCATCTTGTAAGCATCCAATAGCATCTTTGACTTTTCTTTTGCATTTGATATACCCCCAAATCCTTTTTTATTGCTTTTGGCCTCTGTTGCAAGCCTCAATTCATTATTAGCTTTAGCTTTTCTGACACTTGCCCTACAGTTTCTACAGACTGCATTACATTCATCGGCGGAACAATCAAATGCATTGGATTACACAGTTCTGCTCAAATTAGTGGGTTTGCATTATGTAATCCACTCACAGAAAACTTAACGCAGCATGTTTTATTTTACTGCGGATATCGGCCATGTAGAGACCATTGTGCTCCATGGTCGCAGATATACCCGCAGTCCATACGCAACTGCATTGTGTACGGGCTGCGGGTACCCGCATCATCGCTAAGCAACGGCGCAGGAAATATAGACAAACGCTGTGTACTGTGCATGACCGCCTGTGTGAGTAGGCAGTTATGCGCAGTACGTTACGCGGCCGTACGCAGGGTCACAACCGGGCTCACAGATGAGATCCGCTGCGGGCCTCCACAAGTGGATTCCACATCCGGCCATGTGAGCAAGGCATTATGCAGATCGCTACCTGTAATACGTAATTTACAAGAAGCCCCGGGAACGCTCGCCTTCCTGCAGTTCCAGGAGCAGCTTGTTGAGCGTCTTCTGTGTGAGACCGCCGCACCTGAGCAAGCTTACGGAGACTCACAGAGCCCCACTTTTTACACCCCATCCCTGCCGCTGGGGTCAAGAAATACCCCCCAAAAAAGCATGGGAGGAGGGGTACCTGGTTTTATTGCCCCATGTGCTCATCTCAACCAGCTACCGTAATTACCCCCGTCTTCGGACATACCACACAATTTACATTATTACTTTTATCTAAGATTTAGGGAATGCCAAAAAAGGTGGTGGGGGGGTAATTTTTAGGGAGTCAGTTCTTTTTCTGCACAAGTGACCAATGGGGCCTGGAATTTATTGAGTGGTGCCCTGAAATCCAATGGGTGTTCCCTCCATTATAGGCCGAGCCATGTGTCCAGTAAGCAGATTGGGGCTACAGTGGGGGTATTACTGAACACAGAAGAACTAGTGCTATAAAATTTGGGGTGCGTCTGCCCAGTTTTTCCTGCTTGAAACAAAGGAAACTGTCATGAAAGTGAATGATATTTATGAAAAAAATTACATTTTATTTATTTTTCACCTGCTTTATAATAATGTTTGCAAAAAACTGTGGGGTCGGAATATTCAGTACACACCTAGATAAATGGGCTAAGTGGTCTAGATTTCAAAATGCGGCCATTTGTGGGGATTCTCCATCGTTTAGGCCGCTCAAGGGCTCTACAAGTGAGCAATGGGGCCTGAAACACCTTCTAGCAAAATGTCTGTTCTGAAAGCCACCGGTTTGGGCGCCGTTGTGCATACGGACATAAGATTAGGGCCACAACGGGTATGTCTCTGAACACATCACGAACAGGGGGATCCCTTTTGGGGTGCAAATCCTCATTTTCATGTGTACTATAGAAAAATAAAGCTGTCTTTAAAATGACATTTGCAAAACTATGAAATTTTATTTTTTCTCATCTAGATTGCATTAAAGGGGTTGTCCCGCGAAAGCAAGTGGGGTCATACACTTCTGTATGGCCATATTAATGCACTTTGTAATACATCGTGCATTAAATATTGGCCATACAGAAGTTATACACTTACCCCCTCCGGTGTTGGCGTCCCCGTCTCCATGGCGCCGACCGAAGCCTTCTGCTGCCTGGATTAGACACGCTTGCGCAGCCTGCCCTCTTCTGTCCGGCTCCGGCGTGCTCGCGCCGCACAGGTCTTCTGCGCATGCGCAGAAGACCTGTGCGGCGCGAGCACGCCGGAGCGGCCCCTTCAGCGGGACAGAAGAAGCAGACTGCGCAAGCGCGTCTAATCCAGGCAGCAGAAGGCTTCGGTCGGCGCCATGGAGACGGGGACGCCAACACCGGAGGGGGTAAGTGTATAACTTCTGTATGGCCAATATTTAATGCACGATGTATATTACAAAGTGCATTAATATGGCCATACAGAAGTGTATGACCCCACTTGCTTTCGCGGGACAACCCCTTTAACTCCTGAAAAAAAACTGTGAGGTCAAAATAAACATCGCTCCAATATTCTGAAAGTTTTTTTAAAACAGTGTCTCAAGACACTTTTCAACCTGTAAAAATAAAGACGCATCAAAATTGAGAGTATTACCCCTTGAAAGTATGAAAGCGGGCCATTCCTCCCATTTGAAAAATAGAGAAATGTTCTGGATTTTTGAAATGAATACGCTGGTACCGGCCTCAATGAAGTTCTTGAGAAAATCTGATGGGTTTTACTTTTATTATTGCAATTACTTTTATATATAATTACCACTCTTTCAGAATGCGTATACATATTAACTAATTATTTATTTACACATGCCTTTATGTTATTTTATTAATTGTTGTTTTTAAGAAAAATTATTGCTTATATTAAAACTTCATTCCCCTTCCCCTCCCTCTATAACTTTTCTATAATCTACTTCGATAGTTATTTGTGATAATAACCCCTAATCTTCCTTTTTTCCCCTCTTTTATATATATAAAAAATTTTATTCAGTAGTTGTGTGTGTATATATATATAATATCTTCTCTCCCCTTCTCCTCTTTTAAGAATTATTTATACATATGTATCCATATTTAATTCCAGTTTCCCTCTCTATCCTATATATACCCCTTTCCAATCCACTGTCTGACGTCTTCCTACATTCTGACTGAAGCTTGTACAGCTCAAATGTCAGAAGACGTCCGGCCGGGTATTCTTACCGTCTATTGCGAGGCACTCTGCTGTCAGGGCCTCTCTGGCGCACACACACTGGCTTTAGCCAGCAGATGGCACCATCGTATAACAACAAAAAGAGAAAGCCTTTTAGGAAAGCCTGAATCCAAAATTGGATTGGAAAGGGTTAAGTGTGTAATCTATATTTATTTCATATATCTATATTTGCTCTTAAAATATCCTCCCTAATCCCTTATTCAAGTAGATATAGTATATTTTCAACAATCGTAATAACAAACCCCAATTCTATGTATTTCCCTATTGAGTGTCACTATACCATTTTTGTCAATATCTATGAAGTTATTGAGAGGCACACGCACCCCTCGGGGAGCCGCGCACCGGCCCTGATGACGTGTCACGCCGGAACGTGATGACGTCACCCACCGGCCACGGGAATCCCCACTAACAGTTCTCTGCATCTCATCAGTGACGCAACAGAACGTGTTTACGTCACCCAGCGACTGCGGGAATCCCCACACACAGCTCCCTAATGGATTGTACACACTGAGCTTCAAGAGTGACCCAGCGGCTCCCTTGTACTACATGTTTGTCTGTTTATGGAAATAAACCTGTGGACCTGATGCAAACCATTTAAAGGGGTTGTCTCGCGCCGAAACGTTTTTTTTTTTTATTTAATAGGCCCCCCGTTCAGCGCGAGACAAACCCAAGGGATGGGTTAAAAAAAATATATATATATTACTTACCTGAATCCCCACTCTGCGATGACTTCTTTCTTCCTTCTCCAAGATGGCCGCCGGGATCTTCACCCATGATGCACCGCGGGTCTTCTCCCATGGTGCACCGTGGGCTCTGTGCGGTCCATTGCCGATTCCAGCCTCCTGATTGGCTGGAATCGGCACACGTGACGGGGCGGAGCTACGATGACGACGCGGGACCAGCTCTCCGGCACGAGCGGCCCCATTCACCAGCCAGAAGACCGGACTGCGCAAGCGCGTCTAAAAACAGCGAAGACAGCGAATTTAGACGGATCCATGGCGACGGGGACGCTAGCAACGGAGCAGGTAAGTGAATAACTTCTGTATGGCTCATAATTAATGCACGATGTATATTACAAAGTGCATTAATATGGCCATACAGAAGTGTATAACCCCACTTGCTGCCGCGAGACAACCCCTTTAATTCCTGTGGTTGGGGGCTTCTGTTTATCACATCCCCATCCTTCACAGTAAGTAGTGAATAGTGTAAGTTCTAGAGAATAATTGATACGTGTTTGAGACTTACGGTTGCTACAACTAGGAGGGGGTTTCTGTACATCACACCCCCTTCCTTCAAAGTAAGTGGCGACAATCATTATTGCTACCTCTTTCAATTGAAATTTTAATTGTCAGTACTCCTATCACTGCTTTTTACATCATTCTTCTTTAACATCCAAGGGATAACGGCGATCACATGACCAGGGACTGTATACTGTGGCCCCCCATGACATCGCCAGGCTCTCGGCTATGTATGACAGCCAGGAGCAGGGAGATGTTAAATTTCCTGGGCCCTTCAACATTTTGACATCTGGTGCACAGATTGCTGCGGGACGTCGCGGACACCGGAGGTGAGTAGTTTCAGCTCTCCTCACGGATCTGATCTGTGAGGAGAGTTGAATCTTTAACTTTGCTTAAAAGTAAAAAAAAAAGTTAAACAATCGCCGTTATCCATTGGATATGGAGTGTTCCCGCGACTTTGTAGCGCTTTTTTGCCAGGATTTTTCGGGGGATGCGGAGGGGGGTATTGAAATACATGCCCTACCTGGAAAACAAGCCCTACACAGAAAATTTAGCTGTATTTTAAAAAAAACAATACATTACCTAACAGGCGCTGTCCGCTCCCCCACACTTCTCCTGAAGCTTCGGCACACTTGTTTGTAGTCTTCATCTGACTTCTTGGTCAAGGGTTTATAAATCCCACCTCCAGAAAGCGCTGCATTGATTGGTTCTCGAGCACTGCAGCTCAGCCAATCAATGCAGCGCTTGCTGAAACAATCAGAGCCATTGCTTCCTGGAGGTGGGATTTATGAACCTCGCAACCAGGAAGTGATGTTCTGTCGGTGGCCGACAAATGCAGGACGTGCGGACGAGCTGTGAAACTTCAGGGACCTGGACTGCAGCTGCTAGGTAAGTAAAATAAGACATTCCCCGAAAATAAGACCCTATGCCTTTTTTGAGGGAGGACATTAATATAAGACATATATCAGGAGTCAATACAGAGATCTCTCCCATGATGTTTATACTCAGGACTGTAACAAGTGGGACCTTTAATAACTATGTAGAGGCGGGGGCGGATGGTAGTATGGAAGTGCAGGGGGACCAGGCAGTAAGCTGGGTGACAGATAGAAGGAGGGGTAAAGGGAAGAGAACCAGGGAGGCTAGTCCTGAACTGGCACAACCCAACAAGTTTGCAAAGCTGGCAGATGAGGGAGATGCCATTACAGAGCCAGCACCGCTGCAGCAGGACATGCCCTCTGAACGCCAGGGGCGTGACTGCCCCAGTAAGACGTGGACGGGAAGCGCAGGGCAGGCTAGACAGGTCCTAGTGGTGGGGGACTCAATTATTAGGGGGATAGATAGGGCAATCTGCCATAAAGACCGGGATCGTAGAATGGTGTGTTGTCTTCCTGGCGCTCGAGTTCGACACATCGCGGATCGGATTGACAGATTACTGGGAGTGGCTAGTGAGGATCCAGCGGTCATGGTGCACGTTGGCACTAATGAACAAATTAGAGGTCGATAGAGGGCCCTCAAAAATGATTTCAGGGACCTAGGGTACAAGCTCAGGGCGAGGACCTCCAGGGTAGTTTTCTCGGAAATACTACCTGCACCTAAAGCCACAATAGAAAGGCAGCAGGATCTTAGGGAGGTAAACAAGTGGCTTTGAAGTTGGTGTAAGAAGGAGGGATTTGGGTTCCTGGAGAACTGGGATGACTTTGCTGTCGGCTACAGGCTCTACCGTAGGGATGGGCTGCATCTTAATGGGGAGGGTGCAGCTGTGCTGGGGAAAAAGATGGCTAGAAGGCTGGAGGAGTGTTTAAACTAGGGACTGGGGGGGAGGGCAAAATAAGAAATAGTGGGGTAGCCAGTGTAGCTAGCGACCCGGGTATAAGCAAGGGGAATGGGGGGGGGGGGTCGAGCAGGGGGTGGGGTTAGTACAGTTATAACTGTTAGATCAGCCATTAGTACGAATAGCAACAAAACGAATTTAAAGAACAAAAAAAACGGTATAAATTGTATGACCACGAATGCAAGAAGTCTGATCGGTAAAGTGGGTGAGCTTGAAGCGAGAATGACTGATGAAAATTATGATATAGTCGGAATAACGGAAACATGGCTTGATGATAAGTGTGATTGGGCGGCGAATTTACAGGGGTACAATCTCTTCAGAAGAGACCGAAGGAACCAGAAAGGGGAAGGGGTATGTCTAAATCATACTTAAATCCAAGACTACGGGAAGATATAGGAGTAGGAGAAGAACAGGTGGAGTCTCTGTGGGTAGAAATAAAAGGAGATAAAAATAACAAAATCTTGATAGGGGTTTTCTATAGACCACCAAAAGTAGCAGAAGAAACTGAAAACTTACTATTAAGGCAGCTAGAAGAGGTGTCAACCTGCAATGAAATAATTATTATGGGGGACTTTAATTATCCAGATATAATATGGGAAAACGAGACCTGCAAATCTCATAGGGGTGAAAAGTTCTTGAGAGTAATTAAAGATAATTACCTGAACCAACTTGTGCAGGAACCAACAAGAGGGAGGACCATTCTGGACCTAGTACTAACTAACAAACCGGACCGAATAAAGGGGGTACAGGTTGAGGGGCACTTGGGGAACAGTGACCACAATATAATACAACTTCCAGCTGTCATTTAATAATAAACCTTATCAGGGAGCTACACACAAACTAAACTATAGTAAAGCAAAATTTGATCAGCTTAGAACTACTATCGGTAACATTAATTGGGACAACATCCTCAAAAATATCAGTACAGAGGACAAATGACTAGAGATGAGCGAATATACTCGTTTTGAGTAATTACTCGATCGAGCACCACGATTTTCGAGTACTTCCGTACTCGAGTGAAAAGATTCGGGGGGCGCCGGGGGGCGGGGGAGGCGTGGCGGAGCGGGGGTTAGCAGCGGGGAACAGGGGGGAGCCCTCTCTCTCTCCCCCTCTCCCCCCCCCACTCCCCGCTGCAACCCCCCACTCACCCACGGTGCCCCCCGAATCTTTTCACCCGAGTACGGAAGTACTCGAAAATCGCGGCGCTCGGGCGAAAAAGGGGCGTGGCCGAGTAGGTTCGCTCATCTCTACAAATGGTAAAAGTTTAAAAGGATCCTAATTAGAGATGAGCGAACACGTTCGGCTCCGCCCCTTTTTCGCCCGAACACCGAACTTTGCGAACACTTCAGTGTTCGGGCGAAAAAGTTCGGGGGCCGCCGTGGCAGCGCGGGGGGGTGCGGCGGGGAGTGGGGGGGAGAGGGAGAGAGAGAGGGCTCCCCCCTGTTCCCCGCTACTGCCGCCCGCGCCGCCGCGCATCTCCCCGCCCCCCGGCGGCACCCGGACACTTACGCGCGAACACTGCAGTGTTCGGCAAAGCCGGTGTCCGGGTGCGGATGTGTCCGTAACGGACATGTTCGCTCATCTCTAATCCTAATCACCTCATGTGAGCAGTTCATTCCCTTTAAAAATAAAAGAACTTCAAGTAAAAGGAAACCATTGTGGCTCGACAAGACGGTAAGAGGGGCAATAAACGAAAAAAAGAAAGCGTTCAAACTACTAAAGCAAGAAGGCAGCGAAGAAGCACTAAAATCTTACAGGGAAAAAAACAAAATATGTAAAGAAAAGATCAAAATTGCCAAGGAGGAGGCAGAAAGACTGATCGCCAAAGAGAGCAAAAACAACCCGAAACTATTTTTCAACTATATTAACAGCAAAAGGATTTGCACTGAGAGCACTGGCCCTTTAACAAATAATGCAGGAGAAATCATTGAAGATGATGGAGGGAAGGCAAACCTATTAAATAGTTTCTTTTCAAGCGTATTCACAAATGAAAAGGAAATGCCACACGAGATGCAGGGGAATAAAATGAACCCCTCACAAAATATGTCATACCTAACGCAAGAGAAAGTGCGGAACCGATTAAAAAAGATTAAAATCGATAAATCGCCAGGCCCAGATGGAATACACCCAAGGATACTAAGGGAACGAAGTGATGAGTTAGCTAAGCCGCTATACCTAATATTTTTAGACACTATCAAGACCGGTATAGTACCATTGGATTGGCGCATTGCCAACGTGGTTCCAATTTACAAAAAGAGGACCAAAAGTGAGCCTGGTAACTACAGGCCAGTAAGTCTCACTTCAGTAACGGGAAAAATTTTCGAGGGGATTCTGAGAGACACCATCGATGAGTACCTCAAGGAGAACAAGGGAATAACTCCTCACCAGCATGGATTCATGAAGGGTCGCTCCTGTCAGACAAATCTGATCAGTTTCTATGATGAAGTAAGCTCTAGGCTGGACCTGGGAGAATCTATCGATCTCGTATATCTGGACTTCTCTAAAGCATTTGACACCGTGCCACATAATAGGCTAATATACAAAATGAGAAGCTCAGATTGGGTGAAAACGTGTGTATCTGGGTAAAGAATTGGCTCAAAGATAGAAAGCAGAGGGTGGTAATAAATGGTTCATACTCTGATTGGGCCACAGTCGCTAGTGGGGTGCCACAGGGTTCAGTATTAGGCCCTATTCTGTTCAGTACATTTATCAACGACCTGATAGAGGGGCTGCACAGTAAAGTATCAATATTTGCAGATGTCATAAAATTATACAATATAATTAACGCAACGGAGGACAATGTATGGCTACAAACGGACCTAGATAAGCTGGGGGCTTGGACAGAAAAATGACAAATGAAGTTCAATGTGGACAAATGTAAGGTTATGCATATGGGCAGGAGAAACGGATGTCACCAATATTCAATTAATGGGGTACCGCTAGGGAAATGTGATATGGAAAAAGACATGGGGGTACTAGGGGATTGTAGACTAAACTGGAGTAACCAATGCCAGTCAGCTGCTGCAAAGGCAAATAAAGTATTGGGATGCATTAAAAGAGGTATAGGGGCGAGGGACGAGAACATTATCCTCCCACTATATAAGGCACTTGTCAGGCCTCACATAGAATACTGCGTACAGTTCTGGTCACTGGTGCTCAGGAAAGATGTTACAGTATTGGAGGGGGTTCAAAGAAGAGCGACTAAACTAATACATGGAATGACGGGACTGGAATACCCAGAGAGGCTATCACAATTGGGATTATTTACTCTAGAAAAAAGAAGGTTAAGGGGCGACCAAATAACTATGTATAAATACATGAGGGGACAATACAAGGATCTCTCCCAGGATCTGTTTAGACCCAGGACTACGACTGTAACAAGAGGGCATCCGCTACGTTTAGAGGAAAGCAGGTTTCATCACCAACATAGAAAAGGGTTCTTTACGGTAAGAGCAGTTAGACTGTGGAACTCTCTGCCTGAGGAAGTAGTGATGGCAAAACCCATAGAGGAGTTTAAAAGGGGACTTGATGTCTATCTGGAGAGGAAGGACATTATAGGATACAAGTCTTAGGTTAATTGTCAATCCGGGTATACAGGCAGGTAGGAACTATTAGGGGTTGATCCATGGAACAGTCTGATTGCCATTAGTGAGTCGGGAACGAATTTTTTCCCCAGAAGGGCTAAATTGGCTTCTGCCCTTGGGTTTTTTTTTTGCCTTCTTCTGGATAAACACAGGAGGATAGACAGGCTGGACTAGATGGGCATTGTCTTCATTCGGCCTTACAAACTATGTTACTATGTATAGATATATCAGAGGTCACTGCAGAGATCTCTCCCATCATCTATTTAGGACTGTAACAAGAGGGCGCTTTAATAACTGTGTATAGATATATCAGGAGACAGTACAGGACAATATATCAGGAAATTATACAAATCAGATGATCTCACCATCATCTATTTATACCTAGAACTGCAACAAGGGGGCGCTCTAATAACTATATATATATATATCTCCGCGGTCAGTACAGAGATCTCTACTATCATCAAACTGCTGACGACCACTTGTTAGTGAGTATGTGAGTGCTTCTGATGCACTGCCCTCTGGTAACATTGTAACATAGTAGCCTAGGCCGAATAAAAACAATGTCCATTTAGTTCAGCATGTTTCAACACCCCCACCACCGCCCTTGTTGGTCCAAAGGAAGGCAAAAAAACCCAAAAAACAGCCAATTTAGCTCATTTGGAGGAAAAACATTCCTCCCTGACTCCATATTGGCAGTCAGAGTAATCCCTGGATCAACATTTGAGATCAACAACCCTGCTGGTCACTTAATGTCTATGTCCTGTAATATCATAGCACTCTAAAAATACATCTAGTACCCTCTTAAAGGGGTTGTCCCGCGGCAGCAAGTGGGTCTATACACTTCTGTATGGCCATATTAATGCACTTTGTAATGTACATTGTGCATTAATTATGAGCCATACAGAAGTTATCAAAAGTTTTATACTTACCTGCTCCGTTGCTGGCGTCCTCGTCTCCATGGTGCCGACTAATTTTCGGCCTCTAATGGCCAAATTAGCCGCGCTTGCGCAGTCCGGGTCTTCTGCTGTCTTCAATGGGGCCGCTCGTGCAGAATGCCTGCTCCGTGTAGCTCCGCCCCGTCACGTGCCGATTCCAGCCAATCAGGAGGCTGGAATCGGCAATGGACCGCACAGAAGCCCTGCGGTCCACAGAGAGAGAGGATCCCGGCGGCCATCTTCAGCAGGTGAGTATGAAGACGCCGGACCGCCGGGATTCGGGTAAGTACTACCCGGTTTGTTTTTTTAACCCCTGCATCGGGGTTGTCTCGCGCCGAACGGGGGGGGGGGGGGGGGGGGGGGGTTAAAAAAAAAAAAAACGTTTCGGCGCGGGACAACCCCTTTAAACTCCACTTTGCCATCACCACGTCCTCCGGCAGAAAGTTCCAGTCTCACTGCTCATACAGTAAAGAACCCCCTTCTGTGTTGATGGTGAAACCTGCTTTCTTCTAGACGTAGCGGATGCCCTATCGTTACCGTCGCAGTCCTGGGTATAAACAGATCATGGGAGAGATCCTTGTATTGTCCCCTAATGTATTTATACATAGTTATTAGATCGCCCCCTAATGTCATCGAAGGTCCTACAACATATATAAAACACAGAGCTTGATCAACAGAAGAACAACACAGTTAGGGCTCTTGAAAAAGGGAGGACAAAAATAACAAAATGAGAATACAACTAAGCCATTATTATCTCAGACACAACTCAGTGGTCCTGACAGAAGACACCGACCTACCGCCACCATAGAGATCCAGTCGGCTGAAGGACCTGCGGTGATCTCACTGTTACGGGAGGAGCCATTGTGCAGTTTGGTAGAAAGTACTGTATACTGGATAAGCCGGGAGCAACTACCACACCCTGTGATATCACCGTCATGTGATCACCTGTGTGGGTGGAGTCAGGAATCACATGACTGGGGGCTCATCGCTGTATCCAGGAGTCTGGTGATGTGTGGAAATTAGGATGGATTTGGATGTAGCAAAGCTGTGTGTGATATGTGTGAATCATAATGTAGCAGAACAGTGTGTGTCATGTGCTGTGTGTGAATCAGGATGGATGTAGCAGAGCTGTGCGTGTCATGTGCTGTGTGTGTAATGTGTGGGGTCAGGATGAATGTAGTAGAGCTGTGTGTGTGATGTGTGGGGATTATAATGGATGTACCATGTAGAAGGGCTGTGTGTGTAATGTGTGGGAATCAAGATGGATGTAGTAGAGCTGTGTGTGTAATGTGTGGGAATCATAATGGATGTACCATGTAGCAGAGCTGTGTGTGTGTGAATCAGGATGTAGCAGAGCTATTTGTTTCATGTGCTGTGTGTGTAATGTGTGGGAATCAAGATGGATGCAGTAGAACTGTGTGTGACATGTAGTAGAGCTTTTTCTATGTAAAGACGTATTAGGGGTCAGTACAGCGATCTCTCCCATCATCTATTTATACCCAGGACTGTGACAAGAGGGTGCTCTAATAACTATGTATAGATATATCAAGGGTCAGTACAGAGATCTCTCCCATCATCTATTTATACCCAGGACTGTAACAAGGGGGTGCTCTAATAACTATGTATAGATATATCAGGGGTCAGTACAGAGATCTCTCCCATCATCTATTATACCCAGGACTGTAACAAGGTGGCACTCTAATAACTATGTATAGATATATCAGGCGTCAGTACAGAGATCTCTCCCATCATCTATTTATACCCAGGACTGTAACAAGGGGTTGCTCTAATAACTATGTATAATATATCAGGGGTTAGTACAGAGATCTCTTCCATCATTTATTATACCCAGGACTGTAACAAGGGGGTGCTCTAATAACTATGTATAGATATATCAGGGGTCAGTACAGAGATCTCTCCCATCATCTATTATACCCAGGACTGTAACAAGGTGGCACTCTAATAACTATGTATAGATATATCAGGGGTCAGTACAGAGATCTCTCCCATCATCTATTATACCGAGGACTGTAACAAGAGGGCGCTCTAATAACTATGTATAGACACATCAGGGTCAGTACAGAGATCTCTCCCATCATCTATTATACCCAGGACTGTAACAAGGGGGCACTCTCTACTTCTAGAGGAAATAACGTTTCTACAAAATATAAAAGGGGGTTCTTTACATAGTAACATAGTATGTAAGGCTGAATGAAGACAATGTCCATCTAGTCCAGCCTGTCTATCCTCCTGTGTTGATCCAGAGGAAGGCAAAAAACACCAAGGCAGAAGCCAATTTAGCCCTTCTGGGGAAAAAATTCCTTCCCGACTCCCTAATGGTAATCAGACTGTTCCCTGGATCAACCCCTAATAGTTCCTACCTGCCTGTATACCCGGATTGACAATTAACCTAAGACTTGTATCTTATAATGTCCTTCCTCTCCAGATAGACATCAAGTCCCCTTTTAAACTCCTCTATGGATTTTGCTATCACCACTTCCTCCGGCAGGCAGTTCCACAGTCTAACTGCTCTTACAGTAAAGAATTTCCTTCTATGTTTGTGATGAAACCTACTTTCCTCTAATCGTAGCGGATGTCCTCTTGTTACCGTCGCGGTCCTGGGTGTAAACAGATCTTGGGAGAGATCCTTGTATTGTCCCCTCATGTACTTATACATGGTTATTTGGTCACCTCTTAGCCGTCCTTTTTCCAGGGTAAACAATCCCAATTTTGATGCCTCTCTGGGTATTCCAGTCCCGTCATTCCATGTATTAGTTTAGTTGCCCTTCTTTGAATCCCCTCAAGCACTGTGACATCTTTCCTGAGCACCGGTGACCAGAACTGTACGCAGTATTCCATGTGAGGCCTGACAATTGCCTTATATAGTGGGAGGATAATGTTCTCGTCCCTCGCCCCTATACCTCTTTTAATGCACCCCAAGACTTTATTTGCCTTTGCAGCAGCTGATTGGCATTGGTTACTCCAGTTTAGTCTACTATCCACTAATACCCCCAGAACCTTTTCCATATCACTTTTCCCTAGCAGTACCCCATTTAGTGTATATTGGTGACATCCGTTTCTCCTGCCCATGTGCATAGTCTTACATTTTTCAACATTGAACTTCATTTGCCATTTTTCTGCCCAAGCCCCCAGCTTATCTAGGTCCGTTTGTAGCCGCACATTGTCCTCCATAAGAGCATTGAGAATATGGAACTCTCTACTGAGGACACAGTGATGGTGATGCGATATAAAAGTATTAGAGGGGTCTGGACACCTTTCTTGAGTGTTACAATATTAATGGTATATCACTGTTTACACAGAAAGGTCGGTGATTCGGTGATTATTTTGATTGCCAGATTGTAGTCAGGAAGGAGTTGTTTCCCTTAAATGGGGAAAATTGACTTCTGCCTCATTGGTTTTTTCAGCTAGCAAGGGTTGTAGTCAGTAGTACAGGGAGCATGTTATCAGGCGGAGTACAGAGAGGTTTGGTTTAGGGGATATGGCATGCCTCCCTGAAAAAGTGCGTTTTTAGGGCATTCCTGAAGTTGTGTGAGTCAGGGATTGCCTGGATAGTTTTGGGTAGCGCGTTCCAGAGGACTGGTGCTGCTCTGGAGAAGTATTGGAGGCGGAATGAGGGGTTTAAATTAAAGGGGAACTTAGTCTGATTTCATTAGCAGAGCAGAGGGCGCGGACTGGGTGGTGAATTGAGATGAGGAAGGCAATGTAGGGTAGTGCAGTGCTGCAGTGCTATGGAGAGCCTCGTGGATGAAGGTAATAAGTTTAAATTGAATTCTGTATATGACAGGCAGTCAGTGCAGTGACTGGCATAGGGCAGAGGCGTCCGCGTAGCGGCTGGACAGGAAGATGAGCCTGGCTGCTGCATTCAGGATGCATTGTATGGGGGAGAGTTTGGTGCAGGGGAGAACGATCAGCAGTGAGTTGCATATACACAAAACACTTATTATACACCTAAATATCTTCATATACACATACACTCCCATTATACACGTGTAGATCTTCAGATGCACACATACACTCCCATTATACACTTGTACATCTTCGTATACACACATACATTCCCATTATACACTTGTACATCTTCGTATACACACATACACTCCTATTATACACATATATCTTTATATACACATACACTCCCATTATACACATATATCTTTATACACACATACACTCCCATTATACACTTGTACATCTTCATGTACACACATACACTCCTATTATACACATATATCTTTATATACACACATACACTCCCATAATACGCGAGTAGATCTTCAGATGCACACATACACTCCCATTATACACTTGTACATCTTCGTATACACACATACATTCCCATTATACACTTGTACATCTTCGTATACACACATACATTCCCATTATACACTTGTACATCTTCGTATACACACATACACTCCTATTATACACATATATCTTTATATACACATACACTCCCATTATACACATATATCTTTATACACACATACACTCCCATTATACACTTGTACATCTTCATGTACACACATACACTCCTATTATACACATATATCTTTATATACACACATACACTCCCATTATACACTTGTACATCTTCA
This sequence comes from Eleutherodactylus coqui, assembly GCA_035609135.1. NCBI lineage: Eukaryota > Metazoa > Chordata > Amphibia > Anura > Eleutherodactylidae > Eleutherodactylus > Eleutherodactylus coqui. Next base: position 224,005,541 of record CM069410.1, on the reverse strand, counting down.
TATACACACATATACTCCCATTATACACATACATCTTCATATACACACATATACTCCCATTATACACTTGTACATCTTCATATGCACACATACACTCCCATTATACACTTGTACATCTTCATATATGCACATACACTCCCATTATACACGTGTACATCTTCATATACACATACACTCCCATTATACACTTGTACATCTTCGTATACACACATACACTCCCATTATACACTTGTACATCTTCATATACACACATACACTCCCATTATACACTTGTACATCTTCATATATACACATACACTCCCATTATACACTTGTACATCTTCGTATACATACATACACTCCCATTATACATGTGTACATCTTCATATACACATACACTCCCATTATACACATATATCTTTATATACACATACACTCCTATTATACACTTGTACATCTTCATATATGCACATACACTCCCATTATACACGTGTACATCTTCATATACACATACACTCCCATTATACACTTGTACATCTTCATATACACACATACACTCCCATTATACACTTGTACATCTTCATATATACACATACACTCCCATTATACACTTGTACATCTTCGTATACATACATACACTCCCATTATACACGTGTACATCTTCATATACACATACACTCCCATTATACACTTGTACATCTTCATATACACACATACACTCCCATTATACACTTGTACATCTTCATATATACACATACACTCCCATTATACACTTGTACATCTTCGTATACATACATACACTCCCATTATACACGTGTACATCTTCATATACACATACACTCCCATTATACACATATATCTTTATATACACATACACTCCCATTATACACTTGTACATCTTCGTATACACACATACACTCCCATTATGCACTTGTACATCTTCATATACACACATATACTCCCATTATACACTTGTACATCTTCATATATGCACATACACTCCAATTATACAGGTGTACATCTTTATATACACATACACTCCCATTATACACTTGTACATCTTCATATATACACATACACTCCCATTATACACGTGTACATCTTCATATATACACATACACTCCCATTATACACGTGTACATCTTTATATACACATACACTCCCATTATACACGTGTACATCTTTATATACACATACACTCCCATTATACACTTGTACATCTTTATATACACATACACTCCCATTATACACTTGTACATCTTCATATACACATACACTCCCATTATACACTTGTACATCTTCATATATACACATACACTCCCATTATACACGTGTACATCTTTATATACACATACACTCCCATTATACACTTGTACATCTTTATATACACATACACTCCTATTATACACTTGTACATCTTCGTATACATACATACACTCCCATTATACACTTGTACATCTTCGTATACATACATACACTCCCATTATACACTTGTACATCTTTATATACACACATACACTCCCATTATACACTTGTACATCTTCATATGCACACATACACTCCCATTATACACTTGTACATCTTCATATATACACATACACTCCCATTATACACTTGTACATCTTCGTATACATACATACACTCCCATTATACACGTGTACATCTTCATATACACATACACTCCCATTATACACATATATCTTTATATACACATACACTCCCATTATACACTTGTACATCTTCATATACACACATACACTCCCATTATACACTTGTACATCTTCATATATACACATACACTCCCATTATACACTTGTACATCTTCGTATACATACATACACTCCCATTATACACGTGTACATCTTCATATACACATACACTCCCATTATACACATATATCTTTATATACACATACACTCCCATTATACACTTGTACATCTTCGTATACACACATACACTCCCATTATACACTTGTACATCTTCATATATGCACATACACTCCCATTATACAGGTGTACATCTTTATATACACATACACTCCCATTATACACTTGTACATCTTCATATATACACATACACTCCCATTATACACGTGTACATCTTTATATACACATACACTCCCATTATACACTTGTACATCTTTATATACACATACACTCCTATTATACACTTGTACATCTTCGTATACATACATACACTCCCATTATACACTTGTACATCTTCGTATACATACATACACTCCCATTATACACTTGTACATCTTTATATACACACATACACTCCCATTATACACTTGTACATCTTCATATGCACACATACACTCCCATTATACACTTGTACATCTTCATATATACACATACACTCCCATTATACACTTGTACATCTTCGTATACATACATACACTCCCATTATACACGTGTACATCTTCATATACACATACACTCCCATTATACACATATATCTTTATATACACATACACTCCCATTATACACTTGTACATCTTCGTATACACACATACACTCCCATTATACACTTGTACATCTTCATATATGCACATACACTCCCATTATACAGGTGTACATCTTTATATACACATACACTCCCATTATACACTTGTACATCTTCGTATACATACATACACTCCCATTATACACGTGTACATCTTTATATACACATACACTCCCATTATACACTTGGACATCTTGGTCTCAACATTCTACCACATGCACTTATAGAATGTATACAATTTACATTACCTATGACAACCATTAGCTGTGTCTTGACCTCCGTGTAGCTCACTTTTCCTGAGGAGGTGTCGCTCACCTCACACACGTACTCGCCTGCATCTTTCCGAGTCACGCCCTTCAGCCGCAAGCCTTGTGGGTAGTATTGAGCGCGGTGTTTATAGGAGGCTAAGAGAAGTGATAAGATTACTCAGAGGTGCATGGGAGGCGACACCACACAGTACTACCACACACAGCGCCCCCATGTGTACGTGGTCAGACCACACAGTACTATCACCCCCACACACAGCGCCCCCATGCGCACGTGGTCAGACCACACAGTACTATCACCAACCCACACAGCGCCCCCATGTGTACGTGGTCAGACTATGCAGTACTATCACCATCCCACACATAGCGCACCTATGTGTATGTGGTCAGACCACACAGTACTATCACCCTCACACAGTGCCCCCATGTAATCAAAGCACTCAGTACTATCACCCCACATAAAACTCCCAAGTAGTCAGACGATGCAGTAGTATCACCATCCCACACATAGCATGCCCATGCGTATGTAGTCAGATCACACATTATTATCATCCACACACAGCACCCCCTTATGTAAGTGGTCAGACCACGTAGTACTAGCACCATCCCACACATAGCGCCCCCATGTGTATGTGGCTAGACTACACAGTACTATCAGCCACCCATAGTGCCCCCATGCAGTACTATCACACCCACACAGTGCCCCCATGTAATCAGAACATGCAGTACTATCAGCCACACACAGTGTCCCCATTAGTCCAGTCAAATTAGACACAAAAAAGGGCTTAACCTTGCAAAAGGTCAAGTAGTTCAAATTTTTTTTATATGTTGTTAGGACCTAAGTCAATAGTAGAAAACCAGCTTTGAAAGACCTGTGCGATCTATGTAATACCCAAAAAACTGCAAAATTTTCGCAATTTTTTTTACTTGTTGCTCAATATGTCCAAAAGTATGTGTCTGACCGAAAAAGTTATTTTTAAAGTAGATTAAATTTGCTAAAATTTGAGCCCTCTCCTAGCTCTGTACGTTCGGTACTTTCCAAGACACAGCTCTTCAAAAATTGGGCATTTGTTCAAAACAGTGAAACATTTTTGTTTTAGTCTCAAGGACAGTCATAGTTAATGAATTTGAAATACACTTATTTAGCTTTGAATGAGGTGCCTACCTTGTGTGATATATGAAATATTGAAAAAAATCTTTTGGGCTTCCTTGTGACAATGAGGTTTGCCAGATCTTAAGAGCCAAACTCAAAACTGCAATGGATCAACTGGAAGGCAATGGTCCCACATCAAAGCTGTAGGTTCAATATTTTCGCATGTCCACTCTCCTGAGGTTATTCATCCAAGCAGAGCAAATGGGTGAGTGGAAGCCTCACCTGGACACGGTCCATAAAATGCTACCATTCTTTCATTCAGCCGGTCACTTGTTCTACGCAAAGAATGCACATCTATACTTGCAAGATATGATGGCTCTAGAACAGCGAATGGATCCAACTGAGTTTGACATGTTCACAAAAGGAGGTTTCACATTTCACCCATCTGATAAGTTTTGGTCTTGGCTGTGGACAGATTTGACTATCGAGCAAAAGCTGATGAGGTCAATGAAAAGTTACAGCGGATTGACACAGGGGCGGGGAATCTCCAGCCGTGTGCTTGCACGGTGGACTGTAGGAATGGTGTTCATGGTGAACATATGTGAGGAATTGGACATCTCCTGTCCTACTGCTCAAAAGCATGTTGACATGAGGCCTTCTCGAATCAGTCGAGATAGTGCTGATGTGGAAAAACTAAAAAACTGGTTTATTATCCACCATCCATTTCCCATTACTGATAAGTTGCTTTCTATCAGTAATGGAATTGTAGCAGGCCAAGACATAAATTGCCACATGGCCCAAGAACTGGAAACCGAAGGGGTGATGAAAAGTGTGTGTAACATATTTGGTAAAGCAACCTTCAAACGTAAGGACAAAGTAGCCGCAGTGGCATCCATCACCAGCTCCGTTAAAGTGGCAAACAAGAGAGTAGTCGTCGATCCACTTACAATTTTCCATGTACGAATCAGCCCTATTCCTAATGTCTTTGTTCAATGAACAGGGGATGCGAAAGGAAACCAAGTCCAGTCTCTACTCTGCTTTCACTACACTCGCCAGTCACACACCAATTAATACCAATACGCATGTAGTTGTGGATGGTGGATACACTTTTACACAAGGTTGTCTGGCACAGGAAAAATTCTGTAACAGCCATTGTCTCAGTTTATGTCAGCTATGTAAAAAACCACTTTAGCAGCAATGTCTCGATTGTTTTCTATGGTTACCCTGAGGAGGCCACCAGGAAAAACACCAAAAATGCTGAACAACTGTGACGCTGTGCTGCTAACTTCTGCATTGACATACATTTTGAAGAATCCACAATCATCCAACTACCTCAGGAAAAACTATTAGCCAATGAAAACAACAAGAAGAGCCTCATCACACTTCTTTGTGATGCATTCAAGCAGCTGGGTGTAGAAGTGAAAACTAGCAAAGAAGACGCTGATCGGGACATCATTGACATGGCACTGTGATGTGATCTTAGTAGGAGAAGATGTGGACCTCCTTGTGCTCCTCAATGGTTTAGGCTCAGGTGCAACAAACATCTCTCTACAGAAGAGTAGCAGAGGTGAAGCCGGCTGTTGTCATTATTCAAGCTCCTCCTACGCCCATGGACCTGCTCAACACTCAGCATAGGCAGTGCTTTTTATACATGCGTTCAGTGGGTGCGACACCACATCTGCACCTTTTGGCCACCATCTTGGACCAAAATCCCCATCTTTTAGAAATGGCTGAAGTTTTCCTGCAGCCAGATTCGAGTTATGAAGCCATAGCAAAAGCTGGGGAGAAGTGCTTTGTGGCTCTATAAGGGGGTGATTTTAAGAAAGATACCTTTAAAAGGTTTCCGCTACCAGTTTGTTACATCTGCAGCCAACACCAAGATTAATCTTGTTCGTTTGCCCCCAACAGAAGATGCAGCAAGCCACCATGCCTTACCACCAAGTTCAGAAGTGGTTGGGGGCTAACAAAAGTCCTACAGAATGGTGGTGGAAGCTCGATGACCAGGGGTTTACCCCAGTTACTGCCACCACGGATCCCGCTCCTGAGCTTCTACTGCGCATGATTTCCTGTAAAGACAAAAAAGGTTGCAGCTGACGCAAAGCTGGACTGAAATGCTCAGGCCTTTGTAAATTTTGTGGTAGCAAATCAGGCCAAAACGTGCCATCTCTTCAACTTGAGGATTCCGACAACAAAGAAGACTACCCTATGTTTACCAAATGACGTGAGGAGCCTTCACCTGCTCAAGAGGAAGATTTCTTGAAGCCAGGGCCATCAAAACAGATGAAATTATAAAAATATATACTGTTTTTTTAGCTGTAAATATTCATTATCTATTTTACACCTTTCTTGAAATTACATTACTATGTGAAGTTTTTTTATTGATTAATTTTTTCAGGGTTTTGGTTATGTGCCATTTTTGAGAGAACTATTGGCCATATGGGTGCCCGTCGGAGCTTAAATTAAAGCTAGATAAATGTATTTCAAATTCATTAACTACTAGCTGATATACCCGGCTTCGCCCGAGTTAATTTGGTACTGGTGTTTATCTGGTGTTCACACGGAAATCTTATGAAGTCGTGGTTACCTTAGAAATACTGAGGAAAAACATATGTTCACCATTTTGCATAGTTCTCTGCGTTACCCAGGAAACACCACGTGGAGGTAACCATGCGACGTTTCCTTTACATAAAATGACATCAGGAAGTGAGAGAATTAGATTACGTACATAAAATTTGGACACTAATTCTTTTGCGCTCAGAATTGAATAATCGAGTTGGGACCCATTAGCTTTTCCTATTTATGACATAATCAATGCTTGTGCCAAATTTCACGTTTCTATGACATTGGGAAGTGAGAGAATTAGATTACGTACATAAAATTTGGACACTAATTCTTTTGCGCATAGAATTGAATAATGGAGTTGGGACCCATTAGCTTTTCCTATTTATGACATAATCAATGCTCGTGCCAAATTTCCCGTTTCTATGACACCGAAAAGTGAGAAAAGTACATTCCGCACGTAAAATTTGGACGCTAATTCTTTTGCGCATAGAATTGAATAATGGAGTTTGGACCCATTAGCTTTTCCTATTTATGACATAATCAATGCTCGTGCCAAATTTCCCATTTCTATGACACCGGAAAGTGAGAAAATTACATTCTGCACGTAAAATTTGGACGCTAATTCTTTTGCGCATAGAATTGAATAATCGAGTTGGGACCCATTAGCGTTTCCTATTTATGACATAATCAATGCTTGTGCCAAATTTCCTGTTTCTATGACACCGGAAAGTGAAAAAATTACATTCCGTACGTAAAATTTGGACGCTAATTCTTTTGCGCATAGAATTGAATAATGGAGTTGGGACCCATTAGCTTTTCCTATTTATGACATAATCAATGCTCGTGCCAAATTTCCCTTTTCTATGACACCGGAACGTGAGATAATTACATTCCGCACGTAAAATTTGGACGCTAATTATTTTGCGCATAGAATTGAATAATGGAGTTGGGACCCATTAGCTTTTCCTATTTATGACATAATCAATGCTCGTGCCAAATTCCCGTTTCTATGACACCGGAAAGTGAGAAAACTACATTCTGCACGTAAAATTTGGACGCTAATTCTTTTGCGCATAGAATTGAATAATCGAGTTGGGACCCATTAGCTTTTCTTATTTATGACATAATCAATGCTCATGGCAAATTTCGAGTTTCTATGACACCAGGAAGTGAGAGAATTAGATTCCGTACGTAAAATTTGGACGCTAATTCTTTTGCGCATAGAATTGAATAATCGAGTTGGGACCCATTAGCTTTTCCTATTTATGACATAATCAATGCTCGTGCCAAATTTTAAGTTTCTATGACATTGGGAAGTGAGAGATTTAGATTATGTACGTTAAATTTCGACGCCAAATCTTTTGCGCTAGAATTGAATAATTGAGTTGGGACCCAATTACTTTTCCTATTTTGCAGATAATCTATGCTTGTGCCAAAATTCATGTTTCTACGACATCGGGAAGTTGGAGAACTTTTGGCGAGTCAGTCAGTGAGTGAGTGAGTGAGTGAGTGAGTCAGTGAGGGCTTTCGTCTTTATATATATATAGATGACTGTCCTCGTTGGATAAGTATTTTTTTTACTATATTTGATAACACATATAAAATTGGAACAAATGCACAATTTTTGAGGAAAGTACTAGGCGTACGGAGCTAGGGGACGGCTCAGATTTTAGCAAATTTAATCTACTTTAAAAGATATTTATAATTTTTTCTGTCGGACGCATACTTTAGGAGATATTGAGCAAAAAGTGAAAAAAGTGCAAACTTTTCCCTGTTTTTTGGGTATTATGTAGCTCGCAGAGGCCTTTCAAAGCTGCAAACTTGGTTTCTTACTATTGGCTTAGGTTCTAACATATAAAAAAAATTTAAACTACATGATCTTTTGCAAGGTCGGATGTATAAATTGACTGGGTTACATGTAGTCAGACCACATAGTACTATCATCCCCACACAGTGGCACCATGTGAATCCTGCATTGAGCAGGGGGGTTGGACCAGAGAACCCTGGAGCTCCCTTCCAACTCTACCATTCTATGATTCTATATAATCAGACTACCTAGTACTATAACTCCCACTCAGTGCCCCCCTGTAGTCAGACCACGCAGAACTATCAGCCCCACACAGTGGCCCCATGTACTCAGACCACTCAGTACTATAACTCCTCACACAGTGCCCCCCATGTTTGGTATCGTTCACATGTGCAGGCTATTAGTATATGCAGTCACTCCTCCCCAATTTGGGCTGGGTTGAGTGGGTGACTGCATATTAGCCTGCCAGGAACAAGCTGCTCCTCCACACATTATTGTCTGGCTGACTACATATCTTCAGGGCTTAAAGCCATTGCGCCTGCCCTACGGCGATTGTGCCGGTGGCGATTGTGCCTGCCTTATGGCGATCGTGCCTATGGCGACCGTGTCTGCTTTGCAGACCTTCAGGTATTGTATTTTTGGCTTTTTCAGTGAATGTGTTTTTTTCTTTTTCCTCACCTTTGTGATTTCCCCCCATGTTGTCAGATCACGCTGGACTATCACCCCCCTCACAGTAAACCCATGTAGCCAAAACCATGCAGTACTATCACTCCCCACACAGTGCCCTCATGTAGTCAAAACCTTGCAGTACTATCAGCCCTACACAGTGGGCCCATGTAGTCAGACCATGCAGTACTATCAGCCCTCCACAGTGTCCCCATGTACTTAGACCACGCAGTACTATCAGCCCTCCATAGTGTCCCCATGTACTTAGACCACGCAGTACTATCAGCCCTCCACTGTGTCCCCATGTACTCAGACCACGCAGTACTATCACTCGCCTCACAGTGCCCCCATGTAGTCAAAACCACGCAGTACTCTCAGCCCCAAACAGTGGGCTCATGTAATCAGACCACGCAGTACTAGCTATCCCACAGAAGTGCCCCCATGTACTCAGACCATGCAGTACTATCAGCAACACACAGTGCCCCATGTACTCAGACCACGCAGTACTATCACTCCTTACACAGTGCCCCCATGTAGTCAGACCACGCAGTACTATCACTCACCTCACATTGCCCCATGTAGTCAATACCACACAGTACTATCAGCCCCAAACAGTAGTCCAATGTAATCAGACCATACAGTACTATCAGCCACACACAGTGCCCCCTGTACTCAGACCACACAGTACTATTAACCCTCCACAGTGCCCCCATGTAGTCAGACCACGCAGTACTACCAAGTTCAGAAGTGGTTGGGGGCTAACAAAAGTCCTACAGAATGGTGGTGGAAGCTCGATGACCAGGGGTTTACCCCAGTTACTGCCACCACGGATCCCGCTCCTGAGCTTCTACTGCGCATGATTTCCTGTAAAGACAAAAAAGGTTGCAGCTGACGCAAAGCTGGACTGAAATGCTCAGGCCTTTGTAAATTTTGTGGTAGCAAATCAGGCCAAAACGTGCCATCTCTTCAACTTGAGGATTCCGACAACAAAGAAGACTACCCTATGTTTACCAAATGACGTGAGGAGCCTTCACCTGCTCAAGAGGAAGATTTCTTGAAGCCAGGGCCATCAAAACAGATGAAATTATAAAAATATATACTGTTTTTTTAGCTGTAAATATTCATTATCTATTTTACACCTTTCTTGAAATTACATTACTATGTGAAGTTTTTTTATTGATTAATTTTTTCAGGGTTTTGGTTATGTGCCATTTTTGAGAGAACTATTGGCCATATGGGTGCCCGTCGGAGCTTAAATTAAAGCTAGATAAATGTATTTCAAATTCATTAACTACTAGCTGATATACCCGGCTTCGCCCGAGTTAATTTGGTACTGGTGTTTATCTGGTGTTCACACGGAAATCTTATGAAGTCGTGGTTACCTTAGAAATACTGAGGAAAAACATATGTTCACCATTTTGCATAGTTCTCTGCGTTACCCAGGAAACACCACGTGGAGGTAACCATGCGACGTTTCCTTTACATAAAATGACATCAGGAAGTGAGAGAATTAGATTACGTACATAAAATTTGGACACTAATTCTTTTGCGCTCAGAATTGAATAATCGAGTTGGGACCCATTAGCTTTTCCTATTTATGACATAATCAATGCTTGTGCCAAATTTCACGTTTCTATGACATTGGGAAGTGAGAGAATTAGATTACGTACATAAAATTTGGACACTAATTCTTTTGCGCATAGAATTGAATAATGGAGTTGGGACCCATTAGCTTTTCCTATTTATGACATAATCAATGCTCGTGCCAAATTTCCCGTTTCTATGACACCGAAAAGTGAGAAAAGTACATTCCGCACGTAAAATTTGGACGCTAATTCTTTTGCGCATAGAATTGAATAATGGAGTTTGGACCCATTAGCTTTTCCTATTTATGACATAATCAATGCTCGTGCCAAATTTCCCATTTCTATGACACCGGAAAGTGAGAAAATTACATTCTGCACGTAAAATTTGGACGCTAATTCTTTTGCGCATAGAATTGAATAATCGAGTTGGGACCCATTAGCGTTTCCTATTTATGACATAATCAATGCTTGTGCCAAATTTCCTGTTTCTATGACACCGGAAAGTGAAAAAATTACATTCCGTACGTAAAATTTGGACGCTAATTCTTTTGCGCATAGAATTGAATAATGGAGTTGGGACCCATTAGCTTTTCCTATTTATGACATAATCAATGCTCGTGCCAAATTTCCCTTTTCTATGACACCGGAACGTGAGATAATTACATTCCGCACGTAAAATTTGGACGCTAATTATTTTGCGCATAGAATTGAATAATGGAGTTGGGACCCATTAGCTTTTCCTATTTATGACATAATCAATGCTCGTGCCAAATTCCCGTTTCTATGACACCGGAAAGTGAGAAAACTACATTCTGCACGTAAAATTTGGACGCTAATTCTTTTGCGCATAGAATTGAATAATCGAGTTGGGACCCATTAGCTTTTCTTATTTATGACATAATCAATGCTCATGGCAAATTTCGAGTTTCTATGACACCAGGAAGTGAGAGAATTAGATTCCGTACGTAAAATTTGGACGCTAATTCTTTTGCGCATAGAATTGAATAATCGAGTTGGGACCCATTAGCTTTTCCTATTTATGACATAATCAATGCTCGTGCCAAATTTTAAGTTTCTATGACATTGGGAAGTGAGAGATTTAGATTATGTACGTTAAATTTCGACGCCAAATCTTTTGCGCTAGAATTGAATAATTGAGTTGGGACCCAATTACTTTTCCTATTTTGCAGATAATCTATGCTTGTGCCAAAATTCATGTTTCTACGACATCGGGAAGTTGGAGAACTTTTGGCGAGTCAGTCAGTGAGTGAGTGAGTGAGTGAGTGAGTCAGTGAGGGCTTTCGTCTTTATATATATATAGATGACTGTCCTCGTTGGATAAGTATTTTTTTTACTATATTTGATAACACATATAAAATTGGAACAAATGCACAATTTTTGAGGAAAGTACTAGGCGTACGGAGCTAGGGGACGGCTCAGATTTTAGCAAATTTAATCTACTTTAAAAGATATTTATAATTTTTTCTGTCGGACGCATACTTTAGGAGATATTGAGCAAAAAGTGAAAAAAGTGCAAACTTTTCCCTGTTTTTTGGGTATTATGTAGCTCGCAGAGGCCTTTCAAAGCTGCAAACTTGGTTTCTTACTATTGGCTTAGGTTCTAACATATAAAAAAAATTTAAACTACATGATCTTTTGCAAGGTCGGATGTATAAATTGACTGGGTTACATGTAGTCAGACCACATAGTACTATCATCCCCACACAGTGGCACCATGTGAATCCTGCATTGAGCAGGGGGGTTGGACCAGAGAACCCTGGAGCTCCCTTCCAACTCTACCATTCTATGATTCTATATAATCAGACTACCTAGTACTATAACTCCCACTCAGTGCCCCCCTGTAGTCAGACCACGCAGAACTATCAGCCCCACACAGTGGCCCCATGTACTCAGACCACTCAGTACTATAACTCCTCACACAGTGCCCCCCATGTTTGGTATCGTTCACATGTGCAGGCTATTAGTATATGCAGTCACTCCTCCCCAATTTGGGCTGGGTTGAGTGGGTGACTGCATATTAGCCTGCCAGGAACAAGCTGCTCCTCCACACATTATTGTCTGGCTGACTACATATCTTCAGGGCTTAAAGCCATTGCGCCTGCCCTACGGCGATTGTGCCGGTGGCGATTGTGCCTGCCTTATGGCGATCGTGCCTATGGCGACCGTGTCTGCTTTGCAGACCTTCAGGTATTGTATTTTTGGCTTTTTCAGTGAATGTGTTTTTTTCTTTTTCCTCACCTTTGTGATTTCCCCCCATGTTGTCAGATCACGCTGGACTATCACCCCCCTCACAGTAAACCCATGTAGCCAAAACCATGCAGTACTATCACTCCCCACACAGTGCCCTCATGTAGTCAAAACCTTGCAGTACTATCAGCCCTACACAGTGGGCCCATGTAGTCAGACCATGCAGTACTATCAGCCCTCCACAGTGTCCCCATGTACTTAGACCACGCAGTACTATCAGCCCTCCATAGTGTCCCCATGTACTTAGACCACGCAGTACTATCAGCCCTCCACTGTGTCCCCATGTACTCAGACCACGCAGTACTATCACTCGCCTCACAGTGCCCCCATGTAGTCAAAACCACGCAGTACTCTCAGCCCCAAACAGTGGGCTCATGTAATCAGACCACGCAGTACTAGCTATCCCACAGAAGTGCCCCCATGTACTCAGACCATGCAGTACTATCAGCAACACACAGTGCCCCATGTACTCAGACCACGCAGTACTATCACTCCTTACACAGTGCCCCCATGTAGTCAGACCACGCAGTACTATCACTCACCTCACATTGCCCCATGTAGTCAATACCACACAGTACTATCAGCCCCAAACAGTAGTCCAATGTAATCAGACCATACAGTACTATCAGCCACACACAGTGCCCCCTGTACTCAGACCACACAGTACTATTAACCCTCCACAGTGCCCCCATGTAGTCAGACCACGCAGTACTATCACTCCCTACACAGTCCCCCCATGTAGTCAAAACCACGCAGTACTATCAGCCCTCCACAGTGTCACCATGTAGTCAGACCACGCAGTACTACCAGCCCTCCACAGTGTCACCATGTAGTCAGACCACGCACCGGTCAGGTCTCCATTGTAGTAGACTAGTGTTGTTTCTTGTCCAGAGTTGAATGTCCACTCAATACGCGGATTCTGATAAGATGATGGGTAATTACAGGGAAAATCCACATCTAGAGAAATCATCACATGATCAGTACAGGAGCCGAGTCACCAGGCCACAGGTGGTATACAGCTACTTACCATCTCCCTCCTTGACACTCTTAATGTCACCTAGCACAAGTGAACCTGCAGGACGACATGAGAACATAAGAGGAAGAGATTAAGAGATTAGATTATGAGCTCCTCGGGTCAGGGACCTCCGTAAGGCACCAGGACACTACAAGGGCACAGATACAGATAGTTGTGATCACACGTGGCTGTACGAAGTGATGGAGTGGCTCAGAACAGTCTTGTCGCATTTGTCAAAGCCACGGCATCAACTATCTACACAACGTAGCATAATGAACCCCACTGGCGTGCTGGTAGTGGGCAATAGTAAGGCCACCGATATACAGAACTTGCCCTTTAATGTCCCAGCGCAACGCTGGATGACAGGGACCCCAGTATAAACAGAACCTGCTCCCTGTAGTCACTGACACAGGTTGTGGACCACCAGCATACATAGGACACCTGTACACTAATACAGGTACAGAGTGAGGAACCTGCTTACAGAGAACCCTCTATACCAGTGATGGTGAACCTTTTAGAGACCGAGTGCCCAAACTGCAACCCAAAACCCACATATTTTTGGCAAAGTGCCAACACATCAGGGGGCGGGGCTTATAACGACGTATGATTTTTACCCCCGTTGTTCTAAAAAGGACAGGGCCGCTTCAAAATAGACAGCGTGCAGATTTTGACTGCTTTTTGGATGCGGAAATACTGCAAAATGTCCTCCGCGGAAATTTCGGCATCCGAAAAGCAGTCAAAATCTGCACGCTGTCTATTTTAACACAGCCCTGCCCATTTCCGCCACACATAAACATACCCCAACGGTAATATTGACCCCCCTCAGCGGCACCAGTGATAATAGTGACCCCCCCCCCACCACCACCAGTGATAACAGTTAACCCCCACAGCAGCCCCCAGTATTATAGCGACCCTCTCCACAGCGGCCCCCAGTATAATAGCGACCCCCAGTATAATAGCGACCCTCCCCACAGCGGCCCTCAGAATAATAGTGACACCCCACAGCGGCCCTCAGTGTAATAGTGACACCCCACAGCGGCCCCCAGTAATAATAGTGACACCTCACAGCAGCCCCCAGTAGTAATAGTGACACCTCACAGCAGCCCCCAGTAGTAATAGTGACACCTCACAGCAGCCCCCAGTAGTAATAGTGACACCTCACAGCAGCCCCCAGTAGTAATAGTGACACCTCACAGCAGCCCCCAGTAGTAATAGTGACACCTCACAGCAGCCCCCAATAGTAATAGTGACACCCCACAGCGGCCCCCAGTAGTAATAATGACACCCCCACCCCCCTTTCCCGAGACCCATATACTTACCCCCTCCTCCTCGCGGAAGCTCTGCTCCTCCCCTGCACAGCATTGCTGCTGGCACTGATCCCGGCGCACACTGTGATGTCAGTGTGCTGCTGGACGCCTCCTCCCGCTGCTCACACGGAACCAATTAGTAGGAGACGTCAGGAGAGGGAGGAGGATCCTGGCTGCACACTGACGTCACAGTGTGTGCCGGGATCAGCGCTGCTAGCAGCGCAGCTGAGTAAATGCCGGCAGGGGAGCCGCGGCCCGTACCGGTATTCACAAGTGGTGAGTGGCTGATGGCGGCGCGTGCCAGCAGGGAGGGCCCAGTGTGCCGCCTCTGGCACGCGTGCCATAGGTTCGCCACCACTGCTCTATACTCATTCAGAGATGGGGTCAGAATCCCCACATACAAAAGACCCTCAATACTCATTCACGGACAGGTTGAGAACCTACAGCATATATAGGACCTTCTATACATATACAGGTACAGGGTCAGTACTCCCACATATATAGGACCTTCTATATGCATACACGGTCAGAACCCCTGCAAACATAAGGCCCTCTATACTAATTCAGAGACAGAGTATGGACCCCCAGCATTCATAGGACCCTTTATATTCAAACAGCGAGACATTGAGGACACCCAGCATACTTAGGACCCTCTATATTCATACGGGGACAGGGTGAGGACCCCCAGCTTTCATAGGACCCTTTATACCCATACAGGAACAGGGTTATGACCCCCATCATACATAGGACCTTCTCTATATTCATACAGGTACAAGGTGAGGATGCCCAGCATACATAGGACCCTCTATATGATCTATCTATATTCATAAAGCGACAGGGTGATAACCACAAGCTTACATAGAACCCCTCTATACTTCTAGGTATTCTAGGTTTCTGGTGACTGGGCTTTGAATACCCCACCTCACAAGCGTCGTTGCTCAGCCAATCAAAGGCCCCTTTGGGGGTCACGAGTACTACTGAGGACACTGTGGGGGTCACTATTACTACTGAGGACAGTATTACTACTGGGGCTACTGTGAGGGACACTATTGCTACTGAGGCCACTGTGGGGGACACTTAATACTGGGGCTGATATAGGGGACACTATTACTACTGTGGCCACTCTGCACGTGGCAGCATACCTCCGGCTGACTTATGGTATGCTTACACATGGTGGAAATACTGCAGAATGTCTGTAGTGGAAATTTTTGTGGCAAATTTCGCAGCATTAACGCATCCAAAAAACAGTCAAAATCGGTACCATTGGTGCAGATTTTGACTGGAGATCAGCCACATATCCACAGCTGATTTCATACTATGCGGCGCTTCCCTTCATCTCCTCTGAAGGCTTCCCGCTGTTAGCACTCCCCAGCAGCCTGGTCAGGTGCGACGCCGCTGGTCAGGTAATGCTAGTCAGGTGAGTCCACTACAGGCCACTGAGATCCGGAAGCCAGGGACCACAGGCAGCGGGATGCGTTCGGAGGAAGTGAGGGGGAGCGCCATGTAATATGAAATCAGTTGCTGATATGCAACAATGGTACTCCAGTGCTCCAGCTAGGAAATGAAAACAAAGGTTTGGTACCATGTTAGGGTCCATTTACACGGGACGAATGTCAGGAAAACGATGCCCGATACTCGTCCCTTTGTTTCCACGTTCCCGTGCTGTCACACGGGAGCTACTGGTGCTGGCTCGCTCATGGAGCGGCCAGCAGGGGGAGTGGCAGTGCAGGAGATTTCTCTCCTCTCACTCTTCCGCCCCTCTCCAATAAGATAACACAGCGGCTGTTCACTACTGAACGGCCGCTGTTTAAGCTGAGCGATGAACTCATCGTTTATGCTGCATAAAAGATCAGCGATGAGCTCATCGTTCAGTTTAAACAGTGGCCGTTCAGTAGCAATGCACCCCAGCTGCTGCGGCAGGAGCCCGGCTGTCAGTGACAGTCGGCTCCTGCTGCCGGATAGCGCAAGATCTCTTCTGATCTCGCGCTATTCCCAGGACATAAGTTTACGCCTTATTGCGGGAAGTATCCCACTGCCAGGACGTAAACCTACTCCGTGGAGCGGGAAGGGCTTAAAAGGTATCATATCTACAAGATTATGTGGTTTCTCTTGCTGGGAACAATCACATCCAGCTAGGGGGTTCCTCCCTGTCGTGATAACCCAGCCGCCTGCCGTGTTGGCAATTTGCAAAAAATAAGTGGGTTTTAGGTTGCAGTTTGGGCACTTGGTCTCTAAAAGGTTCGCCATCACTGCTGTATACCCATTCAGGAAAAGGGTCAGGACCCCTGTTCACATAGGACCCCTCTATAATCAGATAGGGACAGGGTGAGGACCCCCAGCATACAGAGGACCCTCTATACTCATACAGGGACAGGGTCAGGACACATAACGTACATAGGACCCTCTATACACATTCAGGGACACTCTCAATCATAAGGGCACAAGATAATGATCCCCAGCATATATAGTACTCTCTATACAGGTGCAAGATGAGGACCCCCAGCATACATAGGACTCTCACATACATAGGACCCTCTTTATTCATCTAGGGACAGGGTCAAGACCCCTGCATACATAGGATCCTCTATACTCATCCAGGGACAGGACCACCACATACACAAGACCCCCTATACTCATTTAAGGACAGCGTGAGGAATCAGAGCATACATAGGACTCTTTATATTTATCCAGAGATAGCATGATGACACCCATCATACATAGGACGCTCTATACTCAAACAGGGACAGGTTTAGTACCCACAGCATATGTAGGACCTTTTATACTTAATCAGGAACAGGGTGAAGACCCCCAGCATACACAGGACCTCTCTATACTCATACTGGAACAGGTTTAGGACACTCGCATACATAGGACCCCCTAAACTCATCCATGCAGGAACAGGGTGAGGACCCCATCTCAGATAGGACCCGTCTATAATGAGATAACGACAGAGTGAGGACCTTCAGCATACATAGGACCCTCTATACTCATACAACCTCTCTGACAACGATATGACTGACTCCTAGGGTAACGTAATATCATTATCAGACTGTTTTTCCGACTTCGGGACCTCCTAGTCAACCTTGGAGCTTCAGGTCATTGGGGAAAGATTAGGAATGCACCATCTTAACATACTGTGCCCCATTGGGCCCCTCAAGCATTTATATTCATTCAGGGACAGGGCCAGTACCCACAGAATATGTAGGACCTTTTATACTCATGCAGGGGCAGATTCAGTATCCACAGAATACGTAGGACCTAGAGATGAGCGAACGTACTCGGTAAGGACCTTACCGAGTACCTGCCTGCTCGCCTGCAAATATTCGGGTGCCGGCGGGGGTGAGCGCTGTGTTGTGAAGATTTCCCCCCCCCCCCTCCCCGTTTCCCCGTCGCCCCCCGTCAGCACCCAAATCTTTGCGGACGAGCAGGTAGGTACTCGAAAAGGACAATACTGTTCTTACCGAGTACGCGTAAGGACCCCCAGCATACACAGGACCTCTCTATACTCATAAAACCTCTCTATATTCATACAGGTACAAGGTGGGGACATTTCAGCATACATAGGATGCTCTATACTCATCCAGAAGACAGCATGATGACATCTAGCATACATAGGACCCTCTATACTCATCCAGGAATAGGGTTAGGACCCCATCTCAGGTAGGACCCCTCTATAATGAAATAGAGAGTGAGGACCCCCCAGCATACATAGGACCCTTGATATTCAGTTAGGGACAGGGTCAGTACCCTCTATACTCATCCAGAGACAGTGTGATGAAACCCATGAAAAAAATAGGATCCTCTATACTCATACAGGGATAGGGTGAGGACCCCCTCCCTCATCCATACATAGAATTCTTCTATACTTATACCTGGGCAGAGTTAGAACCCCAGCTTACATAGGCCAACTATACTCATCCTGGGACTGGGTGAGAACCCCCATAAACCTAGGACCTTCTATATTCATCCACGGACAGGGTGAGAAACCCCAGCATACATAGGACTATCTATACTCGTACAGGGACAGAGGGAGGACCCCCATCATAGATATGAACCTCTATACTCATACAGGGAAAGGACCCCCAACATACATAGGACCCTCTATGCTCATACAGGAACAGGGAGAGAATCCCAAGCATACATAGGACCCTCTATACTCATCCAAAGACAGTGTTATGACACGACAACATTAAAATAAGACCCTCTATACTCATCAAGAGACAGAGTGAAGACCCCCCATACATAGGACCCTCTATACTCATCAAGAGACAGCGTGATGACACCCCGCATACATAGAACTCCTCTATACTCATGCAATGACAGGGTGAGGACCCCCACATACATAAGAACCACTATACTCATACAAGGACAGGGAGAGGACCCCCAGCATACACAGGACCTCTCTATACTCATACGACAAGGGACAGCGTGAGGAACCCCCATACATAGAACTCTATACTCATACAGGGACAGTGTGAGGACCCCCAGCATACACAGGACTTGACTATACTCATACAAGTACGAGGTGAGGACCCCCCATACATAAAACTCCTCTATACTTATACAGGGACAGGGTGAGGACCCCCATACATAGGACCCTCTATACTCATCAAGAGACAGCGTGATGACACACAGCATACATAGAACTCCCCTATACTCATACAGGGACAGGGTGAGGACCCCCCATACATAGGACCCTCTATACTCATCAAGAGACAGCGTGATGACACACAGCATACATAAAACTCCTCAATACTCATACAGGGACAGGGTGAGGACCCCTGCATACATAGGACCCACTATACGTATACAAAGACAGGGTGAGGACCCCCAGCATACACAGGACTTGACTATACTCATACAAGTACGAGGTGAGGACCCCCCCATACATAAAACTCCTCTATACTTATACAGGGACAGGGTGAGGACCCCCCATACATAGGACCCTCATCAAGAGACAGCGTGATGACACACAGCATACATAGAACTCCTTTATACTCATGCAAGGGCAGGGTGAGGACCCCCACATACATAAGAACCGCTATACTCATACAAGGACAGGGAGAGGACCCCCAGCATACACAGGACCTCTCTATACTCATCCAGAGACAGTGTGAGGAACCCCTATACATAGGACCCTCTATACTTATCAAGAGACAGCGTGATGATACCCTGCATACATAGAACTCCTCTATACTCATGCAAGGACAGGGTGAGGACCCCCACATACATAAGAACCACTATACTCATACAAGGACAGGGAGAGGACCCCCAGCATACACAGGACTTCTCTATACTCATCCAGACACAGTGTAAGGACCCCCTATACATAGGACCCTCTATACTTATCAAGAGACAGCGTGATGATACCCCGCATACATAGAACTCCTCTATACTCATGCAAGGACAGGGTGAGGACCCCCACATACATAAGAACCACTATACTCATACAAGGACAGGGTGAGGACCCCCAGCATAAACAGGACCTCTCTATACTCATACGACAAGAGACAGCGTGAGGACCCACATACATAGAACTCTATACTCATACAGGGACAGGGTGAGGACCCCCAGCATACACAGGACTTGACTATACTCATACAAGTACGAGGTGAGGACCCCCCCCCCATACATAAAACTCCTCTATACTTATACAGGGACAGGATGAGGACCCCCATACATAGGACCCTCTATACTCATCAAGAGACAGCGTGATGACATACAGCATACATAGAACTCCCCTATACTCATACAGCGACAGGGTGAGGACCCTTGCATACATAGGGCCCACTATACTTATACAAAGACAGGGTTAGGACCCCCGCATACATAAGTCCTACTATACTCATTCAAGAACAGGGTGAGGACCCCCAGCATACACAGGACCTCTCTATACTCATACGACCAGGGACAGAGTGAGGCCCCCCAGCTTACATGGGACGCCCAATATTCTCAAAGGGACAGGGTAAGAACATCCAGTAAACATTGGACCCTCTATACTTATCCAGGGACAGGGTGAGGACCCTCAGCATACATAGGACCCTCTATACTCATGCAGGCACTGGGTCAAGACCCAAGCATGCATGGATCCCTCTATACTCATACAGGGACAGGACCTCCAGCATATATAGGACTCTGTATACTGATCAAGGACAGGGTGAGGACACACAGCATACATAAGACCCACTATACTCATACAAGGACAGGGTGAGGACACACAGCATAAACAGGACCTCTCTATACTCATGCGATCAGGGACAGGGTGAGGACCCCCTAAATTCACATAGGGACTGGGTGAGAACCCCAGTAAACATTGGACCCTCTATACTTATCCAGGGACAGGGTGAAGACCCCCAGCTTACTAGGACCCTCTATATGCACACCAGGACAGGGTGAGAACCCCCAGCTTACATAGGCCAACTATACTCATACAGGGATAGGTTGAGTACCCACATAATACATCGGAATCTCTATATTTACATAGGGACAGGGTGAGAATCTCCAGTAAACATTGGACCCTCTATACTTATCCAGGGACATGGTGAGGACCGTCAGAATACATAGGACCCTCTATACTCCTGCAGGAACAGGGTCAAGACCCAAGCATACATAAGACCCTCTATACTCATACAGGGACAGGACCTCCAGCATATGTAGGACTCTGTATACTGATCCACAGACAGAGTTAGGACCCCCGCATACATAGGACCCCCTATACTCATTCAAGGACACGGTGAGGACACACAGCATACAGAAGACCCACTATACTCATACAAGGACAGGGTGAGGACCCCCAGCATACACAGGACCTCTGTATACTCATACGATCAGGGACAGGGTGAGGAACCCCAGCTTACATGGGAACCCCTATATTCGCATAGGGACAGGGTGAGAATCTCAAGTAAACATTGGACCCTCTATACTTATCCAAGGACAGGGTGAGGACCCTCAGAATACATAGGACCGTCTATACTCATGCAGGCACAGGGTCAAGACCCAAGCATACATAGGACCCTCTATACTCATACAGGGACAGGACCTCCAGCATATGTAGGACTCTGTATACTGATTCACAGACAGAGTCAGCACCCCCGCATACATAGGACCCCCTATACTCATTTAAGGACAGGGTGATTATCCCCCATACATAGTACCCTCTATACTTATCTAGAGACTGGGTAAAGACCCCCCTTCCCATAAATAGGACTCCTAAATTCTAAGACAGGGACAGTGTGAGGACACTTGGCATAAATAGGACCCCTCCATACAGATACAAAGTCAGGATGAAGACCACCAGCTTACATAGGACCCTCCATACCCCTATAGGGACAGGGTTAGGACCCCCAGTTTACACAGGACCCTCTATACTCATCCAGGGACGGGACCCGCACATACGTAGGACCTTCTATACTCATTCAGGGATTGGGAAAGGACTCCTGCATACATATGACTCTCTACACTGATCCAGGAACAAGGTCAGGACCCCCGCATACGTAAAACCCCCTATGCTCTTTCAAGAACAGCATGAAGACCCCCAGCACACATAGTACACTCTATACTCATCCAAGGACAAGGACAGGACTCCCGTATACATAGGGACCCTCTCTACTGATCCAGGAATAGGGTCAGGACCACCCATGTACATAGTACCACCTATGCTCATTCTAGGACAGCATGAGGACCCCCCGCATACATAAGAACCTCTATACTCATACAGGAACAGGGTCAAGCCCCCCGCATACATGGGACCCTCTGTACTCACATAGTGACAAAGTGAGGACCCCCAATAGTCTCCTCTTCATGCTCTTCATGTCTGTTGGGTTTTGGTTGGATTCTGCAGTGATTTATAAAGCCCCAGACCATGACGTGCCTCACCTTGCCTGGGTTCCACTGCTGATTGGTCAGGATGATCGCTTGCTTGCTTCTGATTGGAGTAGACGTCACTCTAAGCGTCTCTCAGGTACTGAAACAGGCTCCTCTTGAGAGATAGGAAGTGGCTGCGGGGCGGAGCCGGGGAGGTGCCTCTGCTGGAGTGGCGCTACATGGAAAAAGGCGGAAGAGTGGGCCATATAAATTAGCTGATGCAGATGCTACCTACAAAGCCATGGAGAAAAGCAAATAATAAAATGCTCTTTGAACGTATGATCCAGTATATCAGAGTGGCCTCCTGTCATGTTATTTGTCTTCCTATTACAACATACCAGCTAAAGGTATTTCAGTAGTACAGCACATGGTGTGCAAGACTGCAATTTGAGCACCTACAATGGCCTATATTTCCCCTCATGATGTGTTACAGTCCCAAGCAAAGTTTTTTTTCACTTTCAATTTTTATTTTAGTTTAGCATAGTATCAATAAATGTTTAGAAATCACATTACAATTAGAGATGAGCGAACGTACTCGGATAAGCACTACTCGTCCGAGTAATGTGCCTTATCCGAGTATCTCGCCGCTCGTCCTGAAAGATTCGGGGCGCTCCGCTGCTGACAGGTGAGTTGCGGCGGGGAGCGGGGCAGAGCGGGCGGGAGAGAAGGAGAGAAAGATCTCCCCTCCGTTCCTCCCCGCTCTCCCCTGCAGCTCCCCGCTCCGCAGCGCGTCCCGAATCTTTCAGGACGAGCAGGGAGGTACTCGGATAAAGCACATTACTCGGACGAGTAGTGCTTATCCGAGTACGTTAGCTCATCTCTAATTACAATATAATCATAGCATGACTTAATGGGAGTACCAAACAAGGCATTTGGAGAATTAAACAAATGATTACCGAATAACAAATCCTCATCAGGTCTTTATCAGTTAGGGTTTATTCTCACGAGCATATATCGGCAGGCGTTTTCATGGCCGGCCGATATACGCTGTGATTTGATGCATCGGATTCCAATGCATCAGATCACATGGCCGTATTCCTGAGACGTAAAAGCGCCCGGCCAAGCCAATATAGCGTTTTTTACGTCGGGCCCAAAAGATAGTCCTGGGACTATCCTTTGGGCGGGAATACGTCGTCCGCTCCCCGCTTACAGGCTCACCTCTGCTAGCCTCCCTGCTCGTTCTTTGCAATGAGAGGGGCGGGACGGAGCTAGGCTCTGCCTCCTCACTGGCCCTTGTCCGCAGCCAGCATTGGGAGGAGGCGGGACGGTGGCACTTAGCCCCGCCCCCACCCAGCTTCCTCCTATTGCAAAGAACGAGCGAGGAGGAGAGCAGAGGTGAGCCTGCGAGGGGGAGGGAGGGGAAAGGGACCACGGCATGGTGACCTCGGTGTATATGCGCCGGGGCCCATGCTGTGTGAATGGGCACACAAACGGTAGATTTGTGTGCCCGTTCACAAGCTTCTACACCCCAGATGGTAAGAACTGACTATGTGGACCCTTGACCAAAAAAAATTATAATAAAATATAACTTTTATTAAAGAAATAACTAAAAGGAAGAACATACACACATAAATCTAGATCCAGGAAACCCATGGAACCGATAAAAATGTATTGATACCACTGTCCATAAACAGTAATAGACCGGTCAGTCTGAGTATCGTTATGACTCAGCCATTTAGTGTATTCGGTCTCTTTACAGAATCTGACAGGATTATCAGAATCTATTGTATACACGTCAACCTAATCAGGAGATGAAAAAGTGACATAAGTCCGACAGTTGGATGTTACAGAACGTGACCCAAACTCCAGAGATCAGGTTCGGTGATGTATACGTCGTTCACATCGAGAAAATAAGCTATGCCGGACCACTAAAAATTGTAAGCGTAACCCAACGCGTTTCTCCCACAACGTGGGTTCATCAGGGGTTTCAATACGCAAAAAATGGTACTTTACTGGTTTAATGACTCCCAGTCAGAAATCGGATAGTGGTACAAAAATAAAAAATTGATGAAGCCTCAAAATGTCCAGCGCTGTCAAATAAATGACACACTGGATATAGAGGGATCAGTCAGAGTAGAACTGTCATTTCCACTGGTGACAATTATATTACTAGATAGATTATTGTCGCCATATAAGATAAATGAACTGACAGGACTACGAAAACCCTACTACTACAATGGTAGAAATAAGAGTAGGGTATAGGTAAGAAAAATTTCTACCCTTTATGCGAGAGAAAGTTATAATTTCTCAGGGATAATGGTCCCGAGTACAGAAAGATAGAATAATTTTAGCCATTAAGTCAAAGAGTATCCCGAGGGCAAAATTTTTGCAATCGGGTCCCTGGATAATCAGATGGCATATTCACAGCAGCCCAGAATAGCCGCCTTTTGGATAGCCAGCTGATAAATTTTCGCTCTAGACCTACAAGGAAAATTCCTAAGACCTATAATAGTCCCTCAATAGAGTGGAAAGAGGATTCAAAGACCTATATTAGTCCCTCAATAAGGTGGTCACTAAGTCAGAGCCTTAATAAGCAAAAACTGAAATCAAACAAATAAACAAACCGGCGGCATGTCAGCCCTGGTGGTGGACCGGCGGCATGTCAGCCCTGGTGGTGGACTGACAGTCCATGCTGTCAGTCCACCACCAGGGCTGACATGCCGCCGGTTTGTTTATTTGTTTGATTTCAGTTTTTGCTTATTAAGGCT
Source organism: Eleutherodactylus coqui (assembly GCA_035609135.1). Classification (NCBI taxonomy): domain Eukaryota; kingdom Metazoa; phylum Chordata; class Amphibia; order Anura; family Eleutherodactylidae; genus Eleutherodactylus; species Eleutherodactylus coqui. Next base: position 223,979,913 of record CM069410.1, on the reverse strand, counting down.
CTGACTTAGTGACCACCTTATTGAGGGACTAATATAGGTCTTTGAATCCTCTTTCCACTCTATTGAGGGACTATTATAGGTCTTAGGAATTTTCCTTGTAGGTCTAGAGCGAAAATTTATCAGCTGGCTATCCAAAAGGCGGCTATTCTGGGCTGCTGTGAATATGCCATCTGATTATCCAGGGACCCAATTGCAAAAATTTTGCCCTCGGTATACTCTTTGACTTAATGGCTAAAATTATTCTATCTTTCTGTACTCGGGACTATTATCCCTGAGAAATTATAACTTTCTCTCGCATAAAGGGTAGAAATTTTTCTTACCTATACCCTACTCTTATTTCTACCATTGTAGTAGTAGGGTTTTTGTAGTCCTGTCAGTTCATTTATCTTATATGGCGACAATAATCTATCCAGTAATATAATTGTCACCAGTGGAAATGACAGTTCTACTCTGATTGATCCCTCTATATCCAGTGTGTCATTTATTTGACAGCGCTGGACATTTTGAGGCTTCATCAATTTTTTATTTTTGTACCACTATCCGATTTCTGACTGGGAGTCATTAAACCAGTAAAGTACCATTTTTTGCGTATTGAAACCCCTGATGAACCCACGTTGTGGGAGAAACGCGTTGGGTTACGCTTACAATTTTTAGTGGTCCGGCATAGCTTATTTTCTCGATGTGAACGACGTATACATCACCGAACCTGATCTCTGGAGTTTGGGTCACGTTCTGTAACATCCAACTGTCGGACTTATGTCACTTTTTCATCTCCTGATTAGGTTGACGTGTATACAATAGATTCTGATAATCCTGTCAGATTCTGTAAAGAGACCGAATACACTAAATGGCTGAGTCATAACGATACTCAGACTGACCGGTCTATTACTGTTTATGGACAGTGGGATCAATACATTTTTATCGGTTCCATGGGTTTTCCTGGATCTAGATTTATGTGTGTATGTTCTTCCTTTTAGTTATTTCTTTAATAAAAGTTATATTTTATTATAATTTTTTTTGGTCAAGGGTCCACATAGTCAGTTCTTTCCAAACTAATTGGACTTCACTGCCTCTGTTAAATTACACCCCAGATGGTAGTGTATATCAGCCGCCTGTGAAAACGCCGGCCGATATACACTTGTGGGAAAGAAGGCTCAGAATGATATACCTCCCCTGTATATAGTGATGCTGATGTAAGGTAGATATGTCCTATATGTAATTATATGTACAGCTGGTATAATGTATACCACCTAAACATACAAGATTACATGCAGTACATGGTGCATACCTCGTACCGCGTGTACTGCTCCTCCGCTCTCCTCCTCGGGTCCCGACACTGTCACTGCAGCGCCAGCCGGACATCCATCCTGACCCCCACACATCGCACACACAGCTCCACTACATCCATCCTGACCCCCACACATCCCACACACAGCTCCACTACATCCATCCTGACCCCCACACATCACACACACAGCTCCACTACATCCATTCTGACCCCCACACACATCACACACACAGCTCCACTACATCCATTCTGACCCCCACACACATCACACACACGGCTCCACTATATCCATCCTTACTCCCACACATAACACACACAACACACACACACAGTTGCAGAGTCCTACCACCGCTGCAGAGTCCTACATTTACTTGGCCCCCGTGGTCATGTGATCCCTGACTCCTCCCACACAGGGTATCACATGACATGACATCGTCGGACGCCCTGGAAGCTGTCGGCTCTGCAGGTCTGTGTTTCCCCTGCCAGAGGAGAGTTAACCGGCGCTAGGGGGCAGTGCAGGCTCTGAAAATACAGGCCTGTAATAGGGCTGGCAAAAAAAAAATACCGGCACCGGCCTGACAGAAAAAATACCGGCCAGGCCAGTGGATTACCGGCCGGGTGGCAATCCTACCTACAGGAGATCCTGCACCCCTGGGACTCACCTGGTGCCTGTGGTCTGACCCAACATACAGGAGTCGACAACTGCACCTTATTAAATGTCCCTCCAACTTTCAAACACCTCGCTCCCTTTAACCAAGGACTGGTGATCACCGGATGCCAGAATAATTATAAAAAGCTGAAGTTGAATCACTTACTTCTGTGAGTCATCCCCTCCATGGAGACCCCCCCAAACTTGGAGCGTAAGACGTTTCTCTCATGCAGGTTTTCACAGGAAAGTCCAAAGAAATCTTTAGGGTAATACTTACTATTTATTAGACATACATTTACACGAGACTAAGAACATAAAAAATCAAGGCAGGCCAGGTGTGTTTCTGAATGGCTGCTATTTACACTCATCGTTTAGAATTTTAGGGCTTATTCACATGTCCGTATATTGGCCGGGTTTTCACGCCCAGCCGATATACCGTGTCCCTTTCTGCAGGGGAGGAGGCAGAGCTAAGTTTTGCCCTATCCTGCCCCTTCCCATTGCAAATAGTGACAAGGGGTGGAGAGGGGGCAGGAGCTTAGTGCACTGCTCCCGGCCCAACCCGCCTTCTCTTCCTGCAGAAAGGGACACCGTATATCAGCCGGCAGGACACAATCTGGTAAAGCTGCTGCAGCTGCTCGAAGGAGGCCAAAACACTGTTAATGTACAAGCGTTCCAAGGAGGTGATTCCAAGATCTATCCAGCATTGCGCATCTGGAGAATTCAGTGTTGGGAGTGCTCTATTACCCCATAGGGGGGTTTCCAGGGGAATGCCCTCATACCCAGTGATCTGTTTACACATCTGCCAGACTCTAGTGGCCAATCTATGTATTGGGAGCAGCAGTCTAGTATGTAGGTCTGTTTTTTCCAGTACAATCCAGAGGAAGGTCTCAGACAGGAAGTGCATCAAATGATGTTCCAAGTTTGGGAGGTCTGAATCAGAAAGCCAGGGGCGAATGTATCTGATTTGGCACACCAGATAATATAGTTTAACCCCTTCACGACCAAGGACGTACCGATACGTCCTGTGGCCGCGGGGTATGTATGAAAAGAGGTTGCGATGCAACCTCTCTTCATACAGTGCGGGCGTCAGCTGTTTATAACAGCTGACACCCGCGGGCAATAGCCGAGAGCGGCCACGCGGCCGATCGCGGCTATTAACCATTTAAATGCCGCTATCAATTTGTGACAGCGGCATTTAAATCCCCCGAACATCCCGCACGGCTTCCCCGCCGTGAGATCGGGGGAGCCGTGCAGGTGTCATGGCAGCCGGGGCCTATTGAAAGGCCCCAGGGCTGCCTTAACAGACTGCCTATCAAGCCATCCACACAGGGTGGCTTGATAGACTGCCTGTCAAAAAGCAGTATGACGTAATGCTATAGCATTACGTCATACTGCAGGAGCGATCAAAGCATCGCATCTTAAAGTACCCGAGGGGGACTTCAAAGTAATGTAAAAAAAAATCAATAAAGTTTTTTTTAATTGAAAAACAAAAAAGTTGTAAAAGTTTAAATCACCCTCCTTTTGCCATATCTATTATTAAAAAATCTAAATAATAAATAAAAAAATATGTATTTGGTATCGCCGCGTCCATAAAAGTCCGAACTATCAAAGTAGCACATTATTTTTCCCGCACGGTAAACGTCGTCCGAAAAAAAAAAATAAAGAACGCCAGAAATGCACTTTTTTAGTTACCCTGTCTCCCAGAAAAAACGCAATAAAAAGCGATCAAAAAGTCGTATGTATTCCAAATTGATACTATCAGAAACTACAGAACATCCCGCAAAAAATGAGACCTTGCTCAACTACGTCGACAGAAAAATAAAAAAGTAATCGCGCGCACAAAATGACGGCAGAAAATAATTGAAAAAAATTTAATGTCTTTGAAAAAAAAAAAGAGGAGTATAGTAAAAAAAAACTATACAAGTTTGGTATCGTAGTAATCGTACCGACCCATAGAATAAAGTTATCATGTCGTTTGTGTTGCCGTTTGTGCGCCGTAGAAGCAAGACGCACTAAAATTTGGCGAAATGTCGGGGTTTTTTTCATTTTACTCCACTTAGAATTTTTAAAAAGTTTTTCAGTACATTATATGGTACTTTAAATAGCACGATTAAAAAATACAACTCGTCCCGCAAAAAACAAGCCCTCATACAGCGACGTCAATGGATAAATAAAGGAGTTACAAATTTTTTAAAGGGGGGAGGAAAAAACGAAAATGGAAAAAGAAAAATGGCCGCGTAATTAAGGGGTTAAAGTCAGGCAGTGCCGTGGCTGCCATATCTTTAGGGCGCTGTACGGTTTCCAAACGGAGTTTCGCTCTGGCCTTACCCCAGATGAAGGAGATTAATACAGAGTTAGTTTTATTAAAAAACTTTTGTGGTAGTATTGTATCTGCATGTTTCAAGCAGTACAGAAATTTAGGGAGAATTATCATATTGATAAGATTGATACGACCCGCTACCGATAGGGGCAGGGAACTCCAAATCTTAAATTTATCTGAAGAAAAGGGAAAGAGGAGCCACATTCAAATTGAAGCTATACGCAAAGTCTCAAGCTATATGGATTCCAAGGTATTTAAAATTTGGGGTGACTTGGAGGTTACATATCTTATCCCCCATTGTCCAGTCTCTCGCTCGCAGTGGCATAAACGTGGATTTTTGCCAATTTATGTATAAGCCTGAAAAACGCCCAAACTTATTAATCAGGCAGATAGCATGTGGCAGAGTTTCCTTAGGGTTTGACATAAACAGAATCAAGTGATCTGCATATAATCCAACCCCGTTTTCCCTTGAGCCTATTACTATGCCTTCGTAAAGTGGATCTTGACGAAGGAGTAATGCCAATGGTTCTATGGCCAGTGCGAACAAGAGAGGGGAGAGAGGGCAGCCCTGGCGAGTCCCCCTGGTTAGTTGAAAAAGGTTAGAAGTCATATTATTTACCGAGACCGTAGCGACCGGAGAACTATATACCATGGAGACCCATTGAATAAACATTTCTCCGAATCCGAATCTATGAAGCACCGCCAGTAGATAGGGCCACTCAACTGAGTCAAATGCCTTAGCGGCATCCAGAGAGGCTAGAGCCCAACCAGACTGCCACCTCCACCTCACCTGCGTGACTACCTGCACTCTTCGTATATTAAGAAGTTTAATTATAACTATCTATATTCACCTAAATAAGCTACAGCCCATATGTGTACAGTCAGTAGGGTGATCTGTGATCTCCTCTATTATACTTGTGTGATCATTATCAGTAGCTGTAATAGGAGTGTTTGTGTCCCCCTCTAGGCAGTAGGACTAGTGCCACAGCATCACACAGACTAAGAAACTGACTAGTTTCAGGCATCATAACCAAGCAGATCTGAGGCGATCAGAACTGAGATCACATGACCATCTGAGGAGAAAGAGGCCAAAAGTTTTAGATAGAAGTAACTTACAAAGATAACACTAGCAGACTCAGGGATCTTTCGTTTTAATGCTCAGATAGCCGCGCTAAAGCCTTGCTAAGATACCGTGGCTATCTGAGTGTTAAATCGGGTGAACGAATAGCAGCATCGCGAGTGAGCACGTCACGGCTGCTATTAGTAAGTATGCCGATTTCCTGCCGTGTGCTGGCCAGCTTCCATAGGAGTCCATGGTAATCGCCGGCGCTGCGCTGTTAAAAAATAAGACATATCCTCTCTTTTGACAGAGAAATCTCTGCATCAAAAAAAAATCTTTTGATGCACAATTTTTTTCGGTGCATCAAAAAATCGGTCCTCTGCAGGAACCCATAGGAAACCAAGGACTCTTTTAGATGCGATTTTTATTTATTTTTTGACGCACCTACTCAGCATCAAAACGAAGCTCGAGTGAAAGAGCCCTTATATATACAGGGGGTGATGGTTACATTATGAATAGAGATGAGCGAACCTACTCGTTTCGAGTAATTACTCGATTGAGCACCGCGATTTTCGAGTACTTCCGTACTCGGGTGAAAAGATTCGGGGGGCGCCGGGGGGCGGGGGGAGGCGTGGCGGAGCGGGGGGTAGCCTTCTCTCTCTCCCTCTTCCCCCCATTCCCCACTGCAACCCCCCACTCACCCACGGCGCCCCCCGAATCTTTTCGCCCGAGTACGGAAGTACTCGAAAATCGCGGCGCTCGGGCGAAAAAGGGGCGTGGCTGAGTAGGTTCGCTCATCTCTAATTATGAAGGAAACACAATCACTGGGGTGGATGCTGAGGACAATCTGACTCTCTTATAAAAGGTTATGGAGAGCGCAAGCACAGGATTCTGAAAAGAGATTGTCATCCGCCATGCAGACTTCATCAGCGGACACCCGGCTCACTGTCACCTCCCCTGACCGCACCATAACTTGGATGTGCTGTAGACCTCCCATATACTGAGAGTCACAGCCTGCAATTTAATGCTACGATAAAAACATTTATTTCATTTTTTGTTCTTCTTTGTTGCCCGATTATGATGGAAGTATTAAGTTTCACAGCTGTTATAGCAGCACTGGCTAACAAGATATGGCTCTCGCTTTATAGTCGGCTGTTAAACAGAATGTCATCAACTGTTAACCAGAGTGACCGGATAATTCCTGGCCCATTTATATCTCAGCCAAGTCCCATCTGGTGCAATAAGGAACCAGAAAGTTTACCAGGCAATAAAGTCACCCTGCAGCAGAAGCATACGACCACATTTATATGATCTCAGTGTTCTAAATGCTAAAATCCAGGAGCTACAGCAAAGTATCAGAAATGTGCCAGTCTGGACCCTCTTCTTCGTCCCGTGCAGCCACCGATCTGCCACAGCCTCACCAGTTACCTCCAACTTCTAACATGCAAATTCTCCCTCTGTGCGCTGCACTGACCTCTTTCTCATGGATGGTGCTCTCTCCACTCTTGGATGTGACAATAAGGGGTAAACACTGCACAGCTCAGGCTACAGCACAACTTGTACCCCACACATTGCACACACCTTAGAGCACAAAGGATGCCACCACTTATCAAATATGGGTTATCAGTCTTACCACACACAACATACACCCTGTTCTCAACTGATCAAGTAAGCTGACATTCCTACCTGCTGGAAGTCTCTAGATGAAAGCAACAGCTCACCATCACTGTATGCTGTTCTAGTCCTCTGTGTGCTCGCATAGCCTCGAGAGCGCCACTTGACCAACTGAAAGTTTATGCCTTAGGCTACATTCAAACTGGCAAGTGCGCTATTTAGTTGAGAAACCATGGCCCTGATACTGCAGTTGTCAATGTGCATTTTTCCCACAGATGCGAGGGGAAAAAATGTGATTGTTCTCAGTAAGAGAAACCGAGTAATCTTGTAAGTATGATACATTTTAATCATCTTCAAATGTACCGTACACAAATGGAACTGAAACAACTTCCACTTTGCTCTACTAGCTAACTCTGTACCAAACCTTTTTCTTCATTTTACCTAATGGAGGATACCAGAATGTACTGTACACAAATAGAAATTAAACATATTCGCCATCAAAAAAGGTATCAGATCTACAAGATTACTTGGTTTCTCTTACTGAGCACACTCACACTTTGCTCTACTGGCAAACACGGTACCAAAACTTTTTTATTTTTTTTATTTTCCATGCAAAAACGCCTCATCACTTCAGTGAAATGCTGATCCTCTGCCGCTTGTTTCACATGCAGCAGAGGATCGGCTAGTGTTTCCCCTTGATTTTAATGGGAAACATGACATGCAAACATATATATATATATTCATATATCCACCTTCATAGAAAATAGCCAGCAGTGAAATGGTTAACTAGTTCAATACTGTACACTGTGTGTTGGATTCTTGTGCAGTATCTCCAACACACTGCTACACACAGTTCCCAGGACTCAGCACTGTCTCCAGATGTGTTGCTTATGAGAAAGACCTGGGATACCCACTGTTCATTAGAGGGGGCTGCTCCTTATCTCCTCCCTTGGATTCCTTCGTCCAGGCAGAAATATTAATGAAGTCTATGCTACTTGGGTATATAGGAATTACATGCTCACACAGCAACATACACCTGGGGTGTAAACATATGTTAATCATTAGTGTCATTACATACTAGGCCAATCATGAGTTGTTATGATGTTGGGGGGGGGGCGTACGTGTAATTGGTGCATCATATTCAGTATATCTGTAATGTACTTCCTTTGAATAAACCAGAACAGTATTGTGGGCTGATGGATAACATCCGTGAGTTCAAATACATATATTCATACATGAGGCTTCTCATTGTAACCAATCTGGAGCAAACCAGTGAAATCTTCTGGAATATGATTTATTCCCATAACATCTGGCGTCCGACTTGGAAAAACTGATGAGTGATCTTTGGAAATGTGACTCCAACCGATGGGCGTGCGGTTTGCCGGACGTTCACAATGGGATAAGACTGCAGCAGACAGGTGAGTTCTGCTCTGCCCTCCCCCATTTTGCATCCGTCATTCTGCTTGCTAAGGCTTGGGTGAGTAATTTCCGCCTAAAGGGTTCATTTTTGTGTTCACTTCTGTGTTGCTATGTGCTGTGAAATTGTTGTTTAGACATGAGATAAGGTGTCTCATCATCCTTAGTAGCATTATCTTTGTTCGAAATCTTGACGAAGATTTGATGGCTTCTAGAGATAAGATCGTACCGTCAGATAAGAAACGTTTAGTCTCAAGGTTAATTTTAACTACTTTGGTCATCAGATTGCTAATAGAGATCTGCGTTAGAGGCTCCGAATGGATATGAATGTGACCTATTGAAGCCACAACGTCTGTTGCAGGGATGCTGTGAGTAGCAGGGCAGACGTTTTCATCCCTTTGCGGCCCATGCCCTACATGTGCATCATGGGAAGGCACATCATATGCACCTGTACATTCACATCAAATAGATGGCACAGACGCAAGAGCGACATTCACTACGCGAGCTGTCTATGATTGACAACCAATGTCTCACTGCAGAGTGGAGAAAGGAAGACATTACCAATCCCCACAGTTAACCCCTCACATGCCACAATTCATGTGGATTATTAGCTCCCTCTGTGATGTAATCAGCCCCCTGCCATGAAATTGGAGAGTCAATTGGGTGCCATGGCTTTCAGTCTAAATCAATAGTGATAATACACTGCAGTAAAAAAGTACTCCAGTGTACAGAGTGAGGCAAAAGTTTGAAAACACCTATTTAACTGGTGTAATAATAAGTATATTGATGATATATCATTCTTGGCTAAAACTAATTGAGGAACATACTGAAATTATTAGTTTTGCCCTATCACTTTTGTCTCTAGGGCTATTTAACCCCTTCATGACATGGCCTATTTTGGGCTTAAGGACGCAACAATTTTTGGCGGATTTTCTTCTCCGTTTATCAAAAGCCATAACTTTTTTATTTTTCCGTCGACGCGGCCGTATAAGGGCTTGTTTTTTGCGTGGCGAACTATAGTTTTTATCGGCGTCATTTTTGGGTACATTAACTATATTGTAAAACTTTTATTATCTTTTTTATGATAGCAGGAAGAGAAAATGCATCAATTCAGCCATAGATTTTTATTTTTATTTTTTTACAGCGTTAATCATGCAGATTTCTACAGAAAGCAGACAGCTCTGTTATCACTATAGTGGCCAGGCTTGGTATTACAGACAAAGTTTCCATTCACTTCAGTGGAAACCTTGGCTGCAATACCAAACCTGGCCACAACAGTCGTAAAATAAAACATCTGTTTCCTGCAGAAATCAGCAAAATGTACGAGCATACTGATCTAGTGAACAGCTCATCAGTGGATATCGTGGGTAGCAGACTGGACAACCCCTTTAAGGGGTTAATAAGGTGTTAAGACTTTAAAAGGGAAGGCAAGACACTCTGTGATGGCACCGTTAGGGTACTGTTACACGGGAATGATAGTCGTAAGGTCCTGCCGCCTGCCTCCATTCACAGGGAACAGGCAGAAGAGAGTAGTAGCAATAAGTTAAAAAGATCAGAGTGAGTGAGTGTAATATATTAGACTACAGTAGTCTAAGAGAAACAATTTGCTGCCAGATAGACAGAGTCTGACATAAGCTTAGCTGGATGGACTACATGAGGCTCTGTACTAAAATACCAGTTTTCCCAACATGTTTCAGCAGAACTCTGGCATCATTAGGGGCTTCAACTATAGCTCCTATGCCCCTGATACGCCAGATTCTGGTAAAACATGTTGGGAGAGCTGGTATAAACTTTACATTTCTTCCACATCCTCTCCACTGATGTCAACACACTTCTTACATCAGTATTCCAAGTTCTGTAAGCCTTGCAAAAAGAAGGATTTCGGTTGTGCCTCAAACCAGTCATCCGTAGCAGCCATGGCATCAGAAATGGTGTGAAATTTGGTTCCATTGAGGTGTTTCTTCAGGTTTGGAAACAGATGATAGTTGGAGAGAGCGAGATCTGGTGAATAAGGTGGGTGGTCAACCAGCTGGAAGCCTAGCTCCACCAGTTTTGCGCGGTCACTTGTGCAGTGTGAGCGGAGGCATTGTCTTGCAGGAACAAGATTCCTTTGGACAGCTTGCCGCGCCTTTTGGCCTTCGGAGCTGCCTTGAATTGTCCAAAAGTTTAATGTAATACCTTGCATTGATGGTGGAACCATTTAGAAGGTAGTCCACTAGCAGCACGTCCTCCTTATCCCAGAACACAGACACCATCACGTTAGTGGCTGAAGTTCTTTGGGCGAGGAGAATCACTGTGCCTCCACTCTTTTGACTGCTCCTTGGTTTTAGGGTCATACAAATAAATCCAGGTCTCATCCATAGTGACCAGTCGATCCAGGAAGTTCTTATCAGTCCATAAACGCTGACAAATGGACCTGGAAGTTTTCACTAGCATACTTTTCTGATCTGTTGTCAAACATTTGGGGACCCACTTTGCAGATAGCTTCTTCATAGAGATGAGCTAGCATACTCGTCCGAGCTTGATACTCGTTCGAGTATTAGGGTGTTCGAGATGCTCGTTACTCGAGACGAGTACCACGCGATGTTCGAGTCACTTTCATTTTCTTCTCTGAGAAATTTGCACCCTTTTCTGGCCAATAGAAAGACAGGGAAGGCATTACAACTTCCCCCTGCGACGTTCAAGCCCTATACCATAAAATCGGCCCCTCCCGCGGCTCGCCACAGATGCATTCTGACATAGTTCAGGGAAAGTGCTGTTGATGCCGGAGCTGCTATAGGGAGAGTGTTAGGAGTGATTTTAGGCTTCAAGAACCCCAACGGTCCTTCTTAGGCCATAGAAATCGCAGATCGCACCTATGTGCGATCTGCGATTCCTGTTCTCTTCTCTATATGCGCTCAATGGGGCCGGCGGCAGCAGCGCCGACCCCATTGAGAACATATAGAAGACAAATCATTCTTCTCTGCCACAGCTGTAACAGCTGTGGCAGAGAAGAACGATGTTTGCCCATTGAATTCAATGGAGCCGTCAATACAGCAGGTTCCACTGAAAGCAATGGGCTGCCGGCGATCGCGGGATGAATTGTTGGGAAGGGCTTAAATATATAAGCCCTTCCCTGCAATTCATCCAGAAATGTGTTACAATAAAAATATATACCGTATATACCGGCGTATAAGGCGACGGGGCGTATAAGTCGACCCCCCAACTGTCACCTTATACGCCGGTAATACAGCGGAGCAAAGAATAAAATTCATTACTCACTTCCCCCGGCGTTCTGCGGTGCTGCTGCAGGCTGTCACTCCCTCCTGGTCCCCGACAGAGCATTGCTTTCTGGACGCAGGGCTTGAAATCCCCGCCTCCAGAAAACACACGTGCCTTCAGCCAATCACAGCCTGCTGTGTATCAGGTGGGGCGATGACAACTGTCACATGGGGAGCCCAAGTGTCCGCCAGCTAACTCTCACCACGTCTCTCCAGAGGCGCAAGGAAAAGGTTCACTGGCTAAAAATACCAACATTTATTCAGAGAAGTAAATCCATTCTTAGTGTCTGCTGACATATCACTCACGCCATCCAGAGGGGGCGGAGCCCATATGTAGACTGCTGATCAGACTTCATTAGTGAGCGCCTCATCCCTCTTCTGGCACCCCATTATCAGGTGCGGCCCTCCTCCCACCTTTGTGAACCCCCCTCCCTGCTCCCTCACCAGGTGTGGCTTCCCTCTCACCTCCATTATTCCCCCCACAACATGTGTGACCTCCCTCTTACCTCCAGGAACGCCTCACCCCCCCACTCCCTCAACAGGTGCGGCCTCCCTCTTACCTCCAGGACCCCCCACTCCTTCGTCACCAGGTGCGACCCCCGTCTCACCTCCAGGAACCCCCCCTCCCTCACCAGGTGCGACCTCCCCCTCGCCTCCAGGACCCACCCTTCCCTGCCTCTCAGCTCCAGGATTCTGCCCTTGTCCTGCCTCACCAGGTGAGATCTCCCTTTCACCTCCAGAACCCCACGCTTCCCCTCCCTCATCAGGTACGACCACCCTCTCACGTCCAAGACACACCACCCCTCCCTCACCAGGTGCAACCTCCCTTTCACCTTAAGATGCTGCTAGATACGAGGGGGTGCTGATAAGTCTTTGGCTTTGTGTTCCTTTTTTGTTTCTATTAATGTTACATCACATGAAAGCCTTATGTGTCTAATATATGTTTTCAACATTTTGTGTTTGCAACAGTGATCTAGGCACGCCGGAAAACAAAATGGCGGAGTCTAAGGCGATATTCACAGCAAATGAGAGCAGAGGAGTGATAAAATTCTTGTTTCTGCAAGGAAAGTCCGTGAAGGATATTCATGGTGATATGTCGCAGACATTGGGGGATCAATGCCCTTCATATTCTACAGGTGAGAGGGAGGTCGCACCTAGACCCTTCCTCACCAGGTGCAACCTCCCTCTCACCTCCAAGACACCCCACCCCTCCCTCACCAGGTGCGATCTCCCTCTCACCTCCAGGACCCCCACCTCTCCCTCACCAGGTGCAACCTCCCTCTCACCTCCAGGACACTCCACCTCTCCCTCACCAGGTGCAACCTCCCTCTCACCTCCAGGACACCCCACCCCTCCCTCACCAGGTACGACGTCCCTCTCACCTCCAGGACCCCCACCTCTCCCTCACCAGGTGTAACCTCCCTCTCACCTACAGGAAACCCTAGGACCACCCTCTCACTTCCAGGAACCCCCCACCCTCATTCACTAAGGGCGACCTCCCTCTCACCTCCAGGACCCCCACCCCTCCCTCATCAGATGCGGCTTCCAGGACCCCCAACAGCTCCTTCACCAGGTCCAACCTTCCTCTCACCTCCAGGACCCCGTCGTTCTCCTCTCTCACCATGTGCGCCCTCCTTCTCACCTCCCGGATCCTCCCCTGCTAGGTACAACCTCCCTCTCACCCCCAGGACCCCCTCCCTCACTAGATGTAACCTCCCTCTTACCTCTAGGACTCCCACCCCTCATTCACTAGGTGCGACCTCCATATCACCACTAGGACCCCCACCCCTCCCTCACCAGATGCGACCTCCAGGACCCCCCACCCCTCCCTCACCAAGTGCAACCTTCCTCTCACCTCCAGGACCCCATCGTTCTCCTTTCTCACCAGGTGCGACCTCCTTCTCACCTCCAGGACCCTCCCCCGCCAGGTACAACCTCCCTCTCACCACCAGGACCCTCACCCCTCCCTCACCAGTCCCGGCAGGACAAGTGTCAGGACGGCCTGCTCAGTCCCTGCAAGACAAGCGTTAGGCCTGCCTACTCAGTCTCTGCAGCACAACCGTTAGCCTAGGGTCACACAGGGCGGATTTGCCGCGGTTTTGCCGCAGCAGATCCGCCCGCGGCAAAACCGCCCGCGGCCGCTAATCCCGGGATTAGCCAGCCATGTGGTTGAGATTTCTCAGAAATCTCGTCCACACGGGACGGCTAATCCGCTGCGGTAAATCCGGTTGAAACCGCGGCTGCGGCGGCCGCAGCCACGGTTTCAGGAGAAGCAGCATGTCCATTCTTTTTTTCATTCCGCTGCGGCCGCGCTCTCCTCTATGGGAGCGCCGGCCGCAGCGAAAGAGCGAGCGGCCGGGCCGCTTCAAAGCCGCCGCGGCTTAAACCGCGGCGGTTCTCCCGGCAGAAATCTCACAGTCTTTGCTGCGGCCACACCGCAAGATTTCCGACGGGAATCTGCCGTGTGTGAACCCAGCCTTACAAGTGCACATTTGTGCCTCTCATAGACTCCTATTGCGCTGCACACAAAAATAGAACATGTTGCATATTTTTTCGCCCAACGGGAATGCAGGTGCAAAAATGCCCAATGTGAGGGAACCCATTGAAACCAATGGGTTCTTTTGAACATAGTTTATGCAAGCGATATTTGCAAAAATTGCTTGTGCGAAAGAGCCCTAAGAGGGCGCTCCCTTCAGCGCAATGTATTTGTGCAGTGAACTAAATTGATGAGATAGACTTGCACTTTCTCTTCACACCTTGTCCTGATTTAAAAGGCTATTTTACCTATTGAGGTCCAGATATCTGGGTTTTTTTTCACAGAATTACATAGCGTTTTGCACATGTTCCGTAGACTTCTCAGGGGACTCGAGTGCATTCTACTCTCTGCATATTGTGCGGGCAAATACAGTTTTCTGAAGGAGCCTTAACAGGTGGGAAGAGATCAGCAGTTGACTATGAAGACTGTGCTTCCCTTCACGAGTGTCCTTTACTAAATAGGCACAATACCAGAGCCAAGTCTACTACATAGATGTGATACTAGATCCAAACTTACTAGATGGATGTGATAGCAGAGCCAAAATACATAGGGACGATACCAGAGCCAGGCTTACTACATAGGCACGATACCATAGCCAAGCTTGCTACATTAATACGATACCTAAGCCAAAGTTACTACCCGGATACAATACCAGAGCCAATCTTGCTACCCTGATACGATACCAGAGCCAAGCTTGCTACCTGGATACAATACCAGAGCCAAGCTTGCTAATCGGATACAATACCAGAGCCAAGCTTGCCTTCTGAAGGCCCCCAGAGCTGCCATGTATTCCTGCCTCATAATAATACTTTAAGGACCAATGCTGCTAATTTATAGAGTTTGGTTCTGGGCTTTAATCCTGGATGATAGCAGAAGTACAGAGCGGGATTAAAGCTGTTCCTAAAATCAAGCAGGAGCAGGTTGGGACTAATAGGTCCAGTACACCAATAGGTCTCTGTTTTGGCACGTTTCTGATCCATTGCATTGTTCTGTGCCAGAATGAAAAGCAAAGTCTACAATGCTTCTTTTGTCATCACAGAATGGCACAAATGAACAGGGTTAGGGAAGGGGGGGGGGGGGGGGGGTGACCCCAGGACGGAAGGGGGGCACCACACTGTCAAAGAGTAGGGGCCTGTGTGGTGGGATGACAGGGCTTCCTCTAACATTACTTGAAGCGCAGAGGTGAAAGTTTCAGGGACAGCACGGCAGTGCCTAATCTGTAGAGGCTGAGCTCATCCGCTTTGTAGGATGGTGGGATGGCAGCCAATAGAGGATTATAATAGGGTCGGTTTGGGCAGCAGTACCGCCCCTATTATAATCCGCCATTCATAGTAATATGTCTAGATGTATAATATGTCTGTATACACACACTGTCAAAAACACTCCACCCCAGAAGTTGTAATTTGAAACAAAATTCGGCATGCAGTTCCATCTCAGGCAGAAATTTAAATGATGAGAGTTGTAGTGATTAGATGAACGGTCTTGTCACCGGAGGCCCTAAAAGTGGTTCCCACCTTGGCCTATAAAAGGGTCTCAGAGGCTCCTTGTCTGTAGTCAGTGACTAGTGTCATATGTACACTAGTCCGGATGGTTATATTGTTTCTATGGCTCAGTGTGCATAAGCCATTCTGCTGGAGTCAATGGAGTGAGCGCTATGTATACCTAATGTGAGGCCGGTAATTTATATGTTCACACTCTTTGAGTTTGTGTAATCATTTTTTTCTGCTCCTATAGCATATCTGTCTATTATTTTATTTAGGGGAAATTTTATATGCAATTTAATAAACGTTTACTTTTAAGGGGATCCACTCAGGGTTGTTTCTTTTGGCAAATATGACTGTGTGTAGTGACCTCTTCCGCTTGTGTAGAGCTTCTTGACCACTAGACGCCTCTACGACGCAGAGAAGAGATTTCACCCGTTACCAGAGTCTGAGAGTGGATGAATTAGTGAGAAGCTAGATGGTTATATCGAAGAATTATTCCCCACCTAGGCTATTTTGACCAGACTTATAATGTGTTGAGGCCAATGGATGCTTGAGGGCAGGCCACAAGGCAACTGGGCTCAGGACACCCTCGACACACCACCAGTAGAGAGGAGCATCTGATCATCCGTCAAGCACGGGCAGTTCCAACTATTTAATTCTCTGCTATCCAGAGAAAGGTGGCACCATCGTTACACCCCTGTGTCTGTCATAACCATTTTCAGGAAGGTGGTCCACTATGTTGGGTCACTCTACTCTTTGTCTGCTCGCACTATGAATAAAGTTAGAATTGGCCTGGGCTCTTTAGAAAGAGCACACTGGTGACTTCACACAGTTGATGTCTCTTGGTCTTTCGCCGATGATCATCATTAATTAATTTGGACACATGAGAGAACTCAGATCCCCGTAACATTATTGCCTAGTCTAAATTTAAAGTGTTACTTCAAGAATATCAATGTTACAATCCCACATACAGATTTTATTCCATATCGACAACTCCTTCTAAGGGATTTTTTTTGTAGTTGCACCTGAATGAGCCTTATGTCCGGGTTCCGGCCACGCCAATGCCAGCTTAAGCTGGCACTGGTAATCCTTGTGTGAGGTTTGTGAGGGTATATGTATATATTGCCATATGTTCTTTATGCTTTTATACCTGTATGCAAGTTCTATTCAAAGCTAAAATGAGAAAAACTTATATGTCGCCTTACATCAGATATTCCAAAGGCCTTGCCAGGCGAAGACAAAATGTACAGCAAAGAAGAACCAGACGAAGGCCGCGTGTACTTGGCCGTTTTCCCAGAAGAGCCATATCAAGATGTTCAACTATGCATCTGAACTTTCACTGTCTCAGGCCGGAAATCCGGACTTCCCATATATGGTTATGCTGTGAATTTTAGCCAATGAGCCCATCACCCATTTCTAGTGATGAGACCAAAGGGTATAAGATCTCATGTAATCTGTAATAAAGCGCGCAGCGCAGTCATGTCCCCGTGTAAGGAATTATACCAGACCTCCGTGTGGTGTTTTCTTCTTTACCGCCGGCAACGGGGCAAGTGGGGTGGGCCTGATTGGTGCTGTACTTAGAATTTCCCTGACAATTTGGCGCCCAACGTGGGGCGGTAAAATCGGAGCTTACAACGCATTCCACCCGGATCCACGCCACGGAGAAGCCGTCCTGCTGCAAACCGAGCCTGATCAACTCACAGAACTCCAGGTAAGACCAGCATATATTTATGTTGTGTTTTACACTGCGAGTCTTGCAGCAGGAGGGACTATCTGTGTTTTGTGACCGGACGGGTTGGGTTAAGAGTTCTACACGGTAACTCGTGTGGGCTTCGGGTTTGCCGTCATGGACCACTGACCGTGATATGCGCACCAATCGCTCACCCAGGAACTAGTCTGTAGTCTATTTGTTGTTGAAGTCCGTAGCGTTCTAGCGATAGTGAAGGTTGTTTGTTGTATCTGCAGAAGTTTTTTTTCTCTTTCTTTTCATTTAGTCTCACAAGAGAAGGGACCCTCGGTTGTTTTTTCAGTATATAAGGGACTAACAATTTGAAAATTAAAAGGGATGCATGCTGAGAGGGATGCATTTTGTGAGACAGGTTTCATAAGAGAAGGGACCCTCGGTTGTTTTGCCATATATATATATCCCAGGCTAACAATTTGAAAATTAAGAGGGATGCATTTTGTGAAACAGGCTTCATAGGAGAAGGGACTCTCGGTTGTTTTGCCTTATATATGGGGCTACCGATTTGATTTCAGAGAGATGCATTCTGTGAGGCTGGTTCCATAGGAGAAGGGACCCTCGGTTGTTTTGCCGGTATATAAGGGGCTGACAATTTGAAAATTAAGAGGGATGCATTCTATGGAGCGTGTTATTATTATTATTGTTGTTGTTGTTGTAATATGCGTAAGACCTTATTAAAGAAGACAGAGCCCCTCAAGGGCTGCCGCCGTGCGGATCAATTGGTGGAGGAGAGACAGGAGTTCCAATCTGTAAAATGTAAGAAAACTTATGAAAATGTGTAACAAGGACCCGCACGGTAGATTACAGCATGGTGTCTGGGAAGGAAGTCTTTAGGACCAAGAGGCGCCTTGAAAGACCAAGGTTTGCTAGAAAGTGCTGGAGTGAGAGAGAGAGAGAGAGACAGTCAGAGAAAGTTAAGTATGTACACATTATTTAAGAAAGTATCCGTAAGTGAAATGTTGGAAAGTACAGTAAGTGATCAAGAGGGTGTCGGGAGAGTGTCTATTGAAGGTTACATTGGCAGTTAGGTAGGGAGAAAGTGCTGAAGGAACAAGCAAAGTCGAGAAGAAAGGTACAAAGCATGTGATTTGTTGGTAAAGAGAGAGAAGAAAAGGTGTATAATACTAGGTAGATATAGATGTGTATGTGTATATATGTATATACTGCACGTGCAAATAGTTAACTGAGCTTGCTTTTAGAAGTGAAGGGTTTGCTTACATGTAGCTGCGAGCCTGTGTCTCGTTTTCAAGGTCAAGAGATAACGAAGCGAGAGAAAATGAAATACTGACCCTGGAAAATATCTTTGCTTGCTTAAAATGAATTGAAAATTATACTGTCTTAGTAGGCAGGAAATATAGCAATTTCTAAGATGTATTTTTACTTATACAGGGGTTGAAAATGAATGTTGCAAGGTCCCAGCATATGTGTTAATTATGAGTTCAAATGCAGGGAATAGTTAAACTAAAACAACTCTATTCAGTCTGTGTTTCATATTCGTAGAGAGATAACAGATGTTTTGAAAAGGTGGGGGCTTTCAGACTTCACTTTTTGTTCAGGGTCACAGACTGGGAAGGAAGAAAGACAAGGGGGGCTGAAAGATACCCACGCATTCTAAAATACTTCAGCGTTTAATACAGCATATAATAGTTTCAGTACATAAGAAAGATAGAATGTCTCAGTCACTCAGCAAACTTTGTTCACATAATTTGTCAAAAATAGCGCTCATTCACAATCTCATCTCAATAGAATCATGTACTTTATAACATTATAGCACTCACCTCAATGTTTTTCAACTGATGTATGTATGTTTGTCAAACTTTTTTGTCTGTGCATCTGTATGTACTGGTACACCTTCAATGGGGGGTGACGGAGCAAACTTGAGAGCATGGATGGATGA
The DNA here is from genome assembly GCA_035609135.1 of Eleutherodactylus coqui. Taxonomy (NCBI): domain Eukaryota; kingdom Metazoa; phylum Chordata; class Amphibia; order Anura; family Eleutherodactylidae; genus Eleutherodactylus; species Eleutherodactylus coqui. The sequence goes on along the minus strand of CM069410.1, from coordinate 223,960,645 downwards.
GAGTGACCCGTGTTCAGGCTGTGATGAATGTGTGATGCAGATATTGACTAGGGATGGAGGTCCCCCCCATGCATGGGACTTTACTTGGTTGTGATGTGGATGCTTGGACTGTTAAGCTGAAATAAAGTTGGGAAAAAAGACGCAAGCGACCAATATCGAGGGGGTGGAGCTAGATGATGTAAAGGACGTAATGTTTCATCCCTCTTGTCCACAAGGGAGGGGGTGAGAATCTTGAGCAGCTAGTAAAAGTTTTTTTTTTTGTTTTTTTTTTTCTGTCTCAAATTTGATAAGACATTGCAGGCAGGATCAGATTAATAATGAATTTGCTTAAAGGAATATCACATTTCAAATATTAATAGGTGTTTGTAGATTATTCTGCCCCGATGTAACTCATGTCTCTGTTATTGGTGCTAACATCTTACAGGCCTTATCTGCATCCATCAAATCTTTTTACAATGTTATACTACCTTGAACTTGGTTACTCTTGTTCCAATTTAGTACCCTGGTTCAAAGGGGGGGAGGAGAAGGCATAGGTGATCTAGGTATTCCAAATCAGCCATTTTTAAATTTTTTGCAAGCCATTTTTAATTTTTTTGCAACAAGGTTCTGATCTATTTGAAATAGAATATCAGCCTGATTGTCCAGCATTGATGCAACAAGAAAATTTAAGTTTTAAAAAGTTACTGAAAGCCCTTGTTAATAATGCATATTTTGAGTTGTTTTTTATAGATGGTACCAGGGTGATTGACAACTCCACTCCGATTATGCAGTCGTAACACAACATGACACGGTAAAAGCAGAATCTCTGCCTCCGCATGTCTCAGCACAAGAAGCGGAACTGAAAGCACTCACGGAGGCGTGTAGAGTGGCGAAAGGTAAGACGGCAAACATTTACACTGACTCCCGGTATGCATTTGGCATAGCTCATGATTACGGCCCAACATGGAAGGCCAGATAGTTTTTTACCTCAGCAGGACAGCCAATTAAGAATGATGCAGCGGTTCAGGGTCTCACGGAGGCCCTACTTCTACCTGACAAGGTGGAAAGCTCACACCAATTCCTACACTGGAGAAGCAAGAGGCAACGCCATCACAGACCACACAGCAAAGGCAGCGGCCCTCAAGCCGTGGAAGAAAGAAGAAAAGAAGAATTTGATAAAAACTTTGGACTTTGACTACACTTTAGACTTTGACTAAACCTTGGACTTTGATATGAACTTGGACTTTGATATGAATTTGGACTTTGATAAAAACTTTGGACTTTGATAAAAAATTTGGACTTTGATATGCTAAAGACTTTACAGTTACAAGCCAGTAAGGAAGAAAAAGACAAATGGACTAAAAAGGGACAGCGTATGGCGAACAGTCAACAGCACTTGCCTACCACGGTCCCTGTGCCTCATGATGGCCCACCTGATGCACGGAAAGACGCACCTCTCAAAGCAGTAATGATGTCGACGCTTGAACGAGGACGGGTGGCTCCTTGGTTTTCTGTAGCTGCTGCATCATTTGTCCAGTTTTGCATGATCTTTGCCGTAAGCAACAGGGCAGAAGTAAATTTGCCACATAACACTTGCCTAGACCACTCTACCCATTTCAGAGATTGCAAATTGGCTACACTCAGCTCCCACTTGTTGGGAAGTATGAATATGTGCTTGCTGTTGTTGATTTCTTTTCAGGTTGGAGACCTACCCTGTTACCAAGGTAAATAAGCAGGTAACCGCACAGAAGCTCATGAATGAGGTAATCTGCAGATATGGGGCACCGGAAGTGATTGAGTCAAACAAAGGTACACACTTCACAGGTGAAATAATGCAACGCATCATGTCTGCTTTGGGTATATTCCAGGCTTTTCACACACCCTACCGTCCACGGAGTAGTGGGAAAGTAGATACAAAAGGCAATGAAGAAAATGGTCAAATTTTGAATTGAGTGTCTTCCATTAGTTTTTATTTTTCTCCGGAGGGTACATGCCACAGTAGCTGAGTTTGGGGAATGATTTTCTTGTTAATTTTGTCATAGGCCTCTCCAAGGAATTGTTAGTAATCCATTCTGCAGTCTCTGCTTTTCTCCCAGGTCCTACAGATGAGTGTCACAATCTGAAACCAGGTGACAGGGTCTATGTGGAAAAGTTTGAGAGACAAATAGAGATGAGCGAACGTGCTCGGCCACGCCCCTTTTTCGCCCGAATACCGCGATTTTCGAGTACTTCCGTACTCGGGCGAAAAAATTCGGGGGTCGCCATGGCGGCGCGGGGGGTTGCAGCGGGGAGTGGGGGGGAGAGGGAGAGAGAGAGGGCTCCCCCCTGTTCCCCGCTGCTACCCCCCACGCCGCCACGCCTCTCCTCGCCCCCCGGCGCACCCGAGTACTTTTCACCCGAGTAGTGAAGTACTCGAAAATCGCGGTGCTCGATTGCGAAATCGCCCTTACCGAGTACGTTCGCTCATCTCTAGAGACAAACCCTGTTTGAATGTCCCTACCAGATGTTGCTCACCACCCCAACTGCAGTCAAGCTCGACAGAAAGCCCGCTTGGATCCACACTTCGCACTGAAAAAACTAATGATCCTGCATATCCTTTACATGCTATAATGTGGTACAATTCCTCTAACACACACCTTTGACTACTGTACACTAGCCCCCTGTTTCAGAACAAATTAATACAAGCAAATGTGCAATATGAAGAGTACACTAAGGGTGAGAATCCAACACTGCATCGTGCTAAGAGAGACGTTGACGCTCCAGGTGGTAACTTTGATCCACATGTATACATAGATGCAATAGGAGTGCCAAGGGGGGTGCCAGATGAATTTAATTCTAGAGATCAGGTTAAAGCAGGTTTTGAGTCCTTATTTGTTATTGTCACTGTTAATAATAATAATGTAGATTGGATGAATTATATCTATTACGATCAGCAGAGGTTTGTAAACTACACCAGGGATGCTTTGAAAGGGTTAGCTGACCAGTTAGGGCCCACTGCATCCATGGCGTTCCAAAATAGAGTGGCCCTGGATATGTTTTTAGCAGAAAGAGGTGGGGTATGTAATTTCCTGTATGTGTATTATCCCTTTGATCAAAAAGAGTATGAGTAAGGGACTGGACAATATGACACCAACATTTCCCTTGTTTGAAAAAGATGAAGAGCCAGTTCCGATAGTGCCAACCACGTACGTTACCAGAAGAATGGAGAAATGTACTAGTGCTGCGCCTGCCCTGGTCTCATAAGATGGACTGTCAGTGGACTTCCCATTTGCCTAGGGATAGTGCAGAAGACCTCAGGTTCCGGCGAGGGCACACCCTGTGGGGTGTTAACTCGTACAGATAGAGGGTATGGATGCCCGGAAATAAGCCCAGGGAATCCATGGCCTCCTTCTGAGGTGAGGTAGGGATCCCCCTCCTAGGAGTAGGGCCTTACGGGCAGTGGAGAAACCCTGACGCAAGGGAGAGACGACCGAGGAAGAGTGCAAGGTCTGATGCTTGATCTCCATATAAGTTTTTAGGGGGGTTTGTGAGGGTATATGTATATATTGCCATATGTTCTTTATGCTTTTATACCTGTATGCAAGTTCTATTCAAAGCTAAAATGAGAAAAACTTATATGTCGCCTTACATCAGATATTCCAAAGGCCTTGCCAGGCGAAGACAAAATGTACAGCAAAGAAGAACCAGACGAAGGCCGCGTGTACTTGGCCGTTTTTCCAGAAGAGCCATATCAAGATGTTCAACTATGCATCTGAACTTTCACTGTCTCAAGCCGGAAATCCGGACTTCCCATATATGGTTATGCTGTGAATTTTAGCCAATGAGCCCATCACCCATTTCTAGTGATGAGACCAAAGGGTATAAGATCTCATGTAATCTGTAATAAAGCGCGCAGCGCAGTCATGTCCCCGTGTAAGGAATTATACCAGACCTCCGTGTGGTGTTTTCTTCTTTACCGCCGGCAACGGGGCAAGTGGGGTGGGCCTGATTGGTGCTGTACTTAGAATTTTCCTGACACTTGAATTTCTCCCAAGGCATGACTATAAAACTGGGACTGTGAGGGAGTACAATAAAAAGCTTCTCAGTCATGATGTTTGGAAGACTTTAATAAGTTTTAATGACATAGGCCATATCAACGGTATGCAAACAGAGGGTTAGAATACACGTACAAATCTTCAAAAGGATTCATGAATATGATAGCATAGGTTGGCACTACATTACTTCCCATAGCTGTCTCAGAGACTTGTAAATAAAATTGGTCATGAAATAGTATCTGTTAACCTAGATTGCAGAAACATAAAGTCCAGGTTGCTTAGTAGGTCCAGGTAACTGAAATCACGTAAATCCTATAACTTTGTCCAGGACCTGCTCACCTCTCAGATCACCACCATGCTCTGCCACTTCTGGATACCGCAACTGTGGAGACCTGCCCCTCCTGAGTTTGGTAGAAACAGCCACCTATAGCTAAATGTACAAGGCAAATACAAGTAAAACCGTACACTCTCGCTCTAAAATTCTACATCTATCAGTATACCCAAGTCTTTTTCACATGTGCTGCTCCTTAGCCCAATTCCTCCCATTCTGTATGTGTCTCTTTCATTTTTTCTGCACATATGTGGGACTTTGCATTTCTCCTTGTTATGAGATTGTTATGCATCCCAGATAGAAATTGCACCTTCTTCACACAGGAAGAAGGCAAAATTGCCTCTCTAGTGATAGAGTACCCCATGTTCTTCTGAGGGAAACAGAACCACTATTCTGATGATTTGCTCACCTTCGATGCAACCAAGTTTGTCCTATCAAATTCTAGAATATTGGCAGTCATTCTCGAGCGTGGTCACACTGGTTCTTTTAAGGAGCAGACATGTATGTCTTGGCTTCATTAAGAATTTTCAGGGTTGAGATGCAGAGGCAAGAACTACTAACCCCATTTTTGTTTAGTTCCCCACTTTTTTATATTTATTATTTTGTTCGGAACGGGTCCTTACCCATACATGGACTGCTGTCATGAGAAACTAACAACTTTCCCTACCCGACCCCGTGGGTAGCGCCCTGCTGGGGTATTACCAATTTACCTTGCTCAACCGGGCAGCTCACAGTAAGGACTGCCAAATTTTGCCACTATGTAGCACTACTTCCAGACCGCATTTACTACCTTGCCAGGAGGAGCCACCGTGACTGCCATCTTAGATTTCCCTCGCTGCTTAACCCCTCCTAGGTCTGGCTTATTGCACTATATGCATTTACATAATGTACATTGAATAGACGAGAACACTGCTGATATAGGACAAATTGTAATACTGCAATCATTGTTCACGGTGGGGCTGAATTTCAACCAGATGAATAGCCTCATCTTAGCAGAAATTCCCGATCCTGTCGTGATCATCATGAAGCATATGGTGCACGAACCGTGTAGACCAGTAAACTGCAATTCCCTTCGCATGAAGGATGTGTACAAACAATATCCAAATGCTTTCTAGAGAGAAACATAAACTGCTGAGGATGGCTACTCTAAAAATTGATGGAGGAGGCCGAAGGTGGTGGCCGGGCAGCCACCATACAACTGAGAACTGGGGGTCTTACAGACTAAAAGATCTCATGGGCAATAATAAGCTAATGAGAGGCGTCATAGTACTGTGTGCAAACATTACCTGTCATCCAATGAAGAACTCAAGCAGACGAGGTAGCTGCTTGTCTCAACAGATCTTATGCATCCCGGGTCACCAAGATCTCGCTCTACATTAGCTGCTGCGGGGCAATAATGCAAATGAATTCCCTGAAACATTACTGCAACTGGGAAACGAGGCTTTGACAAGTAACGGTGGTGTCCACTCTCTCAAGAACATACATCACGGCTTTGTCGTCAAGGACATTAAAGAACTGGTTGATATTATTTACTCAGATGTACATTCTTTCTTGGTTCCACAAGCGAGTCATATTAGCTGCTTCTAATTGCGCCGTTTGCAGCATCAATGGCTTCGACAAGACACTCATGGTCGCCCTCATTTACTCCCAACGCGACTAATGCAACTCGCTATTCCTTCCCCGCACCAGACTCGCTCAATTGCAATCCATACTAAATGCAGCTGCTAGGCTCACCTATAGGACTTCACCAGAGCAGCACCCATCCTCTGGAACGCTCTACCCCAAGGCATCCGGACAATTCCCAATGCACGAAACTTCAGATGTGCCTTTAAAACGCACCTTTTCAGGGAATCATACCAAATCCCCTATCACATACAACCTCTACAACTGTATCTAATTACCTCCCCACCCTGTTTGCTTTCTAATATCTGATTTCCATCTGGAATCCTAATACTGCCTGTGCTCCCCCATGCCAGTATTATTGTATCTTGTCACCACCGGAAGCTAGGGGTTTGACAGCCCTTATATGAAGGAATGCCCCTGTCACACCCCTAGCTCCTGATTGGCCGTATTGTTGGCCGGCAGGCCGGGAAGATACTTGTTTGGGTGGGGAAGATATGCCTCGCCACTGCTGCCAACACTGTCCTCCCCATGCTGTAGCACTGCGATGACCCTGGCACCGCCGCCAGCCACACTGTCCTCCCTCATGCTGTAGCATCGAGATGCGGCCGCTAAGGGGGGCGACTCCGCTCCCCATCTGCCTCTGAGCAGTGGCGCTGGTGCCAGCTGCTGAAGGGAGAGTAGGCAGGGGAGCAGAGTAGCCGTCAGCGGCCGCATCCCGGAGCTGTAGGCTGCCAGCCCTGTCGCTCTCCTCCCTGTCGCTCCATTGCCGCACTCGCACCTATGCTCACCATTGTCATCCTCAAGCCCTCCGCGATCTGTTCCTCCATGTACAGCCACTGACGATAGTGAAGCAGGGAGTGCACCAGCGGTGGCCACATTGACAGTGGGGGTGGCATCACAGAGAGCGCTGACAGCAACGCTGACGGCAGGGGTGGCGACCACACTGACACCGCAGTCGGAAGCAAGCAGAACAGCGTGGGATCTCCTGCCTTAAGGTCTGTAGGTGAGAGGCAATCACTCACTTCCATCCCGGGGAGTTGGAGGACCGCAGCACATCGCCGATAGGATAGCAGGGCCGGCACAGACACCCAGATACCAAGGCAGGTTCAGGGACCGTGAGCAACAGCATCAGCCAATCAGCTCCTGGGGGTGTCATCGGCCTGTCAAGCAGCCCAAATCTTGTCTCCACCTCTACTTCCGGTGGTGACAAGATACAATTGTACCCCCCATGCAAATCCCCCCTTGTACCTCCTGTATCACCCCCACCCCGTTTGTTTCAAACTGATTGTATATCATATATGTAATTGTTGTATTGTTTGTGTTTCTCCCATGCTTGAAAGCGCTGCAGAATAAGTTGGCGCTATACAAATAAAGATGATTATTATTTATTTAGTTTTTAGGTGGTAGTCATGAAGTTTTCTGCAGATATTATATATGTATGAGAGCTGAAGTGTGTGTTTGTTTACAGCATCTATGGCTAGATTCTGGGACAATTGAGCTCAATGTTGTGTATGTACCAGTCTGTTGATAGTGTTGTCAGTGAAAATGAAGCCATTCACTATTTGGTAGAGGGCCTCAGTTTGCTGAATCTGTCCGGCTTCACTTAGTCAATAAATTTACTAAGAATCATAAATCTACCCAAGTTCTGCAGTGGCTCCGCCTGTATAACATGAATAAAACTGTGAGCATGGCTACTTATTATTATGGGGATGTCCAAGGTTAGAAAAACATGTCAAACAGAGTGCCACCCTTGTCTGTAGGTTGTGTCTGGTATTGCAGCTCAGCTTCCATTCACTTCAATTATATTGAGTTACAATACCACACACAACTCTATGGACAAGGGTGGTGCTGAATTTGGAAGAAAGCAGATATATATTTTTTAACCCTGGAATACCTCTTTCATTTATTTTTTTAACACCGACGGAGCTGCAGACACAACTAGCCTATATATTAACTGGAAATGTGGCATTCCTTCCGCTGTGAGTGGTGGTGGGGGGATTAACCACCACTTACATATTCTATAATGTAGCGGTGCCCTGAGAAATTACTTCCTCTTCATATCCAAAAGCTACAAACCCCAAGATTGAGACCACCTGTCATGTTTTCCCCCTTTCCTTGCTATAATACCAAGCTTAGCCACTGCAGTCAGAACGGAGCTGCCTGCTTCCTGCAGTTCAGTGCAGAAACGCATCAGCCCAGCCAACAGTTGATCTGCAGGGGTTTGGAGTAGCATACCCCAGCCTATCTATTACTGATAGCCTATCCTGTGGATAGATCATTAATAGTTTACAACTGGATTACCTCTTTAAGGCTCAGTCTGAAACCGATCTGTATCTATCACTGAGGCCAGAGGGTAACAAGTGCATGCTTTGGCATATCAGATGCTTCTGTGGGGGCAGTGGGCTTAACCCTTTTATATCTCTGTGTCAGGTCCCTCCTATCCCTGACAATTCCATAGAACAATCACAGTGGATTCCAGTATCTGACCACAGAGGTCTGCCATGCTCTCTGCCAATGACAGAGGGTTCTGGGGTAAGATCAGCCATGTGTAGGATTGTACATTATACACAGAGTGCATCTTCTACTTATCCTTAACACGGGGCCAAAAATACTAGAAAACAAGCAGGAAGGGCTCTCCAGCTCCAGGAATATGTGAAGGGCACAGATGAACTGACAAGAGACCGCTGAAGAGACAGAGAGGGAAATGGAGCGAAACAAATTCAGCAAATTACAAGGGGGGAGGCGTTGACCCCAGGAAGCGCACAGGGTGGAGGGGGCAAAACAGGCACAGACAACAGATGATTGATGATGGGACTCATTCAGACACGTCTCCCTCACTGCAACATGACCAGCAAGTCCAGCCTCAGCCACCTGTGCCTTCTGTTCTATGCCTTCACAGGTAACATTGCAGAAACTACCCATTCCCTTCAACACCTGTCCTCTGCCTGTTTCTCAAGGTGCTTTGCTCTTAGATTAACTTCTGCTTTTCACTTGTTTGTTCTGCATTCAAAGACATTACTTTTCAGGTAAAAAAAAAACAAAAAAAGGAGTAGTCAAGGAGGTCAGCAGAGTTGTTGGGGTGATAGAGACCTGATGCTCAGCGTGGTTGGGATGATATAGGTCCAGAGGTCAGCATTTGGGGGTGACAGGGTCCTGTGGTCAGCATGCTGGGCTGATAGAGTCCAGAAGGTCAGCATGGTTGGGGGTAAGGTTCCTGGAGATCAGCATGTTGGAGTGAAGGTTTCCTGGCAGTTAGCATGTTGGAGTGATAGGGTCCTTGAAGTCAGTATGTTAATAGAGTTCTAGAGGCCAGCATGGTTAGGGTGATAGGATCCTAAAGGTCAGCATGGTTGGCTGTAAAGTGCCTGCAGGTCAGCATGTTGGGGTGATAGGTTCCAGAAAGTCAGTATGTTGGAGTGCTAGGATCCTGAAGGTCAGCATGCTTGGGGTGATAAGAGTTCTAGAGGTCACCATTGTTGGGTGATACAGTACTGGAGGTAGAGCAAGTCGGGGTGATAGAGTTCTAGAGGTCAAAATGTTGGGTGGAAGGTGCCCGGAGGTCAGCATGATTGGGGTGAAGGTTTCCCAGAAGTTAGCATGATGGGGTGATAGGGTCCTGGTTGTTGTAGTAAATGTTTCCTGCAGGTCAGCATGATTGGGGTGAAGGTTTCCTGGAGAATAGCATGTTGGAGTAATAGGGCTCTGTAAGTCAGCATGTTTGGTTGATAGGTTCCTGGTGGTCAGCATTTTAAGTTAATAGAGTTGCAGAGGTCAGCATAGTTGGGGAGATAGGTTCCTAAAGGCCTGCATGGTGGGGTCAAGGTGCCTGAAGGTCAGCATGATTGAGGTGTAGGTTTCCTGGATGTCAGCATGTTGAAGTGATAGGGTTCTTGAGGTTATCATAAAATCATAGAATTGCAGAGTTGGAAGGGACCTCCAGGGTCATCGGGTGCAACCCCCTGCTCAGTAAAGGATTCACTAAATCATCCCAGTCAGATATTTGTCCAGCCTTTGTTTGAGCACTTCCTTTGAAAGAGAACTTACCACCTCCCATGGTAACCTGTTCCACTCATTGATCAACCTCACTGTCAGAAAGTTTTTTCTAATATCTAATTTGTGTCTCCTCCCTTTCAGTTTCATCCCATTGCTTCTAGTCTTACCTTTTGCAAATGAGAATAGGACTGATCCCTCTCTACTGTGACAGCCCTTCAGATATTTGTAGACAGCTATTAAATCTCCTCTCAGCCTTCTTTTTTGCAAGCTAAACATTCTTAAATCCTTTAACCATTCCTCATGGGACATGATTTGCAGACCGTTTAGCATCTTGTTAGCTCTTCTCTGAACATGCTCCAGTTTGTCTATGTCTTTTTTAAAGTCAGGAGCCTAGAACTGGACACAGCATTCCAGATGAGGTTTGACTAAGGAAGAGTAGAGGGGGATAATTACCTCATGTGATCTAGACTCTATGCTTCTCTTAATACATCCCAGAATCGTGTTTGCCTTTTTGGCTGCAGCATCACATTGTTGACTCATGTTCAGTCTATGGTCTATTAGTATACCCAAGTCTTTTTCCCATGTGCTGCTGCTTAGCCCAATTCCTCCCATTCTGTATGTGCTTTTTTTCATTTTTCTTGCCCAAATGCAGGTGTTTCTCCTTGTTAAATACCATTCTGTTAGTCCCCGCCCACTGTTTAAGCTTTTCTAGATCTTTTTAAATACTCTCTCTCTTCCCTAGTATTAGCTATCCCTCCTAGCTTTGTGTTGTTGGTACATTTGATCAGTTTCCCATCAATTCCCTTCTCCAGATCATTTATAAAAATGTTGAACAACACTGAGACTAGGACAGAGCCTTGTGGTACCCCACTTGATACATTCTTCCACTTGGATGTGCAGCCATATTTGACCACTCTTTGAGTACGATCACTCAGACAGTTGTGAATCCACCTAACAGTTGTCTTGTCAATCCCATATTTGGTCATTTTTTCAATAAGTATGGTATGAAATACTTTGTCAAATGCTTTACTAAAGTCAAGATATACTATATCCACCGAATTTCCCTGATAAACCCAGTCGGTGATTCTGTCATAGAAGGAAATTAGATTTTTCTGGCATGACTTGTTTGTTACAAACCCATGCTGGCTCTGGTTAATTACTCCATTTTTATCCAAGTACTTGCACACATGCTGTTTAATAATTTGTTCAAAGATATTTCCTGGTATAGAGGTCAGGCTCACAGGTCTGTAGTTTCCTGGATCCATCTTCTGCCCTTTTTTGAAGATAGGGACAACATTTGCCCTTTTCCAATTTTCTGAGACTTCTCCTGTTCACTAGGCATTTTCAAGCATTATGGCGAGTAATTCAGCAATTACCTCCACTGCTTCCTTTAGTATCCTAGGAAGATCAGTTGATGTTCCATCTACTTTCTGAGAGAAAACACAAACAAAATAGGAATTTAAAAGTTTGGCCTTCTCAACATCATTCTTAACCAATTCACCATTTTTATCTTGTAAGCATCCAATAGCATCTTTGACTTTTCTTTTGCTTTTGACATACTCCAAAATCCTTTTTTGTTGCTTTTGGCCTCTGTTGACACTTGCCCTACAGTTTCTGCAGACTACATTATATTCTTCTTTAGATATTCCCCCCTCTTTCCATTTGATAAACATATTTTTCTTTGTTTGTAACATGTGTGCAAGTTCTGTGTTCATCCATCCTGGTCTCTTTAAATGCTTCCCATTCTTCCATCTTTTAGGGATTAGTAACGATTGTGCTTTGAGAATCTCATTTCGCAATATTTCCCTACCTGCTTGGACATTTCTGTCCTCAAGAACATCCAGCCATTGGATTCTTCCCACCCTCTTTCTGAGTTCATTAAAATCTGCCTTTCTGAAATCCAACCTTAAGGTCTGAGTTTTTTCAGGTCTTCCTTCCCTTTTTATTGAAAATTCAATAATGGCTTGATCACTGCCTCCTAAGGTTCCAGCCACCCTTACTTCCTCAACCATTTCCTCTCTGTTGGTAAGAATTAGGTCCAAGATAGCAGTTCTCCTTGTTTTCTCTTCTACCTTTTGGAAGAAAAAGTTGTCAGCAAGAGTTAACAGGGTCTAGATGCTGATCAAGTTGGTTTGACATGATCGTCCCTTCATGAACCCATACCATTGTTTTCCTTGAGGTATTCCAGGATGGCATCTCTTAACATAGTAACATAGTACATGATAACATAGTATATTAGGCTGAATGAAGGCAATGTCCATCTAGTTCAACCTGTTTCAACCACCCCTTCCCATCCTTGTTGGTCCGGAGGAAGGCCAAGAAACCCCAATGAGCAAATTTAGCTCGTTTGGAGGAAAAAATTCCTTCCTGACTCTGGCAGCCAGAGTAATCACTGGATCAGCATTTGAGATTAACAACCCTGCTGGACACCTAATGTCTATATTCTTTAATATTATAGCACTCTAGGAAGGCATCTAGTCCCCTCTTAAACTCCTCTATGGATTTTGACATCACTACTTCCTCAGGCAAAGAGTTTCACAGTCTTGCTGCTCTTACAGTAAAGAACCCCCTTCTATGTTGGTGATAAAACCTGCTTTCTTCTAGACGTAGAGGATGCCCTCTTGTTACCATCACAGTCTTGGGTTTAAACAGATCATGGGAGAGATCCTTGTATTGTCCTCTAATGTATTCATACATAGTGATTTGATCGCCCCTTAGCCGTCTTTTTTCCAGGATAAATAAACACAACTTTGCTACCCTCTCTGGACATTCTAGTTCTCCCATTACGTTTATTAGTTTAGTTGCTCTTCTTTGAACCCCCTCCAGCACTGTAACATCCTTCCTGAGCACCGGTGTTCAGAACTGTACACAGTATTCCATATGAGGCCTGACAAGTGCCTTATATAGTGGAAGAATAATGTTCTCGTCCCTCGCCCCTATACCTCTTTTATTGCACCCCAGGACTTTATTTGCTTTTGGCATTGATTGCTCCAGTTAAATCTACAGTCCACTAGTATATGTTCACTGAGGCAAGAGCATGAACCATTTATTACCACCCTCTGCTTTCTATCTCTGAGACAGTTCTTAGAAACACCTTGAATATTTTTCCAATTATTAAAGTGAGACTTACTGGCATGTAGTTACCACACTTTCTTCTTGACCCCTTTTCGTATATTGGAACCACATGGGCAAAGCGCTAATCCAGTGGTACAATTCCGCTCTCAATAGAGTCCCTAAATATAAGAAATAGTAGCCTGTCTATCAGTCACTTAGTTCCCTTAGAACCCTTGGGTGTATTCCATCTGGGCCCAGCGGTTTATTGATTTTAATCTTTTTTAGCCGGGGTTACATGGTCATAAAGGACTGCTTGGTTGGGGTGATTGGTTCCTGGATGTTAGCATGTTGGAGTGACAGGTCCCTGCAGGTCAGCATGCTGGCTTCATAGGTTACTGCTGATCAGTATGTTGGGGTGATATAGTCGTAGAGTTCAGAAAGGTTGGGGTGATAGAGTCCTGGAGGTCAGCATGGTTGGGGTGATAGGTTCCTAGAGGTCAGAATCTGGGGTACTAAGGTCTTGGAGGTCAACATGGTTAGGGTTATAGGTTCCAGAAGCTCAACAGTGTTGGTTTGTAAGTGTTACAAAGGTCAGCATGCTGGTATGATAGGTTTATGAAGGTCTTCAGGACCGGGGTGATAGGTTCTTGGAGGTTACCTTGTTGGATCGATAGAGTTCCAAAGGTTCACAAGGTGTGGTGATAGGGTCTTGAATGTCAGCATTGTTGGGGTGATAGCATTCCAGAGTTAAGTATTTTGGGGCAATAAAGATATGGAGGTCAGCATGGTTGGGGTGATAGGGTTCCAGAGCTTTGCAGTTTGGGGTGATAGGATCCTGGAGGTCAGTATGTTGGAGTGATGGAGTCCTGGAGTTCACTATACTGGGGTATAGATTCCTGGAGGTCAGCATGTTGGGGTGACAGTGTTTCAGACGTTACCAAAGTTGGGTTGATGAAGTCCGGTTTATATGCGTTTCATCAATGGAAGCCCAGACCAGATCACAGATTATGGCGATACCATAAATGACATGGAACAAAGGACCATTCCAACAAGAGAAGCAGCTGAGTCGCTAAAGCTAAGTGCTATTTCAGTCCATCTCTAAGTGAGCTTGCAAGCTGAGTGAGTATGTGTGGCTGACATAACTGTACTGTGGTCTAAGGCAGTGTTTCTCAACACCATTCCTTACGGACCACCAACAGATCATGTTTTCAGGATATCCTATAGTAAGAAAACCTGGCAATGCCTGAGGCACTGACAATAATAACATCACCTGTGCAATACTGAGGAAATCCTGAAAACCTGACCTGTTGGGAGGCCATGAACTGGAATTGAGAAGAAACCAAATATAGCAGTGCAGCATCCAAGGAGCAGGCCCCAGCCTAGGAAAGGTAGTTCACTTGTCACAGTGGCTCTACCGTCTCCCACCTGGAGGGTAACCGGAGACGCGTCCAAGGGGCGAGGGCAGACTATTTTAAATAGGGAAACCGACTGGTGGATTACCTTAGTCCTTTTGTCACGGGAGACACCACCGTTCTTTCCTCTGCGGTGGTCTCTCAGAGAAACAAGAGTACGCACACACGGAGTAAAGTTTAAAGGCCAAACCGGGAACTTTCAGAGAAGCTGTTTACTGTAAATCAACTTGCAAAGTTCCAACAGTTACAGTCCACTTTACATCCACTGGCAGTACAGTAATGCAGAGGAAAGCGTAATGTGACAGGGAGGAAAACACGGGAGAACAAAGTGACTTACACAGGCCTAGTTATCTGTGGTTCTTTGGTCCCGGAAACCATCTCTTGAACAACTCCACCAACACTCTACTGGTCTACTCTCACGGGATTTTGTAGAATTGCACTTCACACTGCACAGCGGGAAACTCACACTTATTGTGGTATATGAATATACTCCACTCCTCATAGGGAAAGAAGGGGTTCACGGCATTAGACGTTTATCCTTTCAGCCTCTTCCATTTCTTCTAGTACTTCTAATCCAAGGGGTACTGATATGCCGCACTGAGGGGCTTCACATCAGATTAGACTTTTATTCCATGCTAGGAGTAAAGGTTTTAAAGAAGCTGGCGGTCGCCGTACCAACCAGTTACATTGGATTCTTTCAGACACGTTTTTTCCCTGGAACTTCTTTTCTGTGCACTCTGGGATCTATCGTGGAACGTCACAATGAATTAGTTGCATACAGAGAATAAATTATCTGGAGCTCATCTGTCATTGGATAGATCAGCATATTACACCTCTTATTATGAAGAGAGACTCAAAGTCAGGGCGCATATCACTGAACATGCCAAACCAACATTCCAGTTTTCGGTTATCTTATACGTTCTCATACTCTGGGCTGCGGATGGACATTTTATGCTCATGTGCGCCCCTCAGAGGAGAAGAATGCAGGTGTATACAATCTGGGCCTCATATCGATCCCTTTCCCCATAGTATTGAGTTTTCTATGGCAGCCATTTTGGGCTCTCTACCATACACTGCCTAGTTGTACTGCTGCATGGGCAGTGCAGAGGGGCGGGGTCGATTGCTGGCCCCTCCCTGTTGTTCCACACTCTGTCTCTTCTGGGTCCTGAGGCAGAGTGCTCTGTTATAAAGATCAGAGACAGCTTTGAAGTAGTAAGTAGGATCGAGGCCAGGTCTGAGGGGCTTACATCTATAAAAATGCCACCCATCGTACTAGAGGGTTTTCTTGTCTGGCTCATCTCTTTCTCCTTGTGTATTGCAGTAGGTGCGGCTGTGAAGGTCGTTGTAAACACTCCCAGCATCCAGGTGACAAGAGGTGGAAGCATCCTGCTCCCCTGCTCATTCAGAACGACAGCAGCCCTTAACCGCCTCAATATCATATGGACAGTGTCCCCTCTGCGGCAGCCGCAGCAGCCCCTGCAGGTGTGTGAATGACAATCACTCCTTGTCCCAACACTGTAGATTTCGTCTCCGTTGTCATTGATGTGAACATCTATCTTCACTCAGGTCATCTCGTATGAACAGGGACAAATTGTGGAAAGTCTCAGTGAGTACCTCGGAAGGGTCACATTTGCTTTACAGCCAACGCGGGATGCCAGCATCGTACTGAACCATAGTCGTGTGTCCGACACTGGAACCTACCAATGTACAGTCATCAACCCTCCTGATGGGGCCACACCAAATATTGGCATCGTTGGCCTTACTGTGCTTGGTAAGTGACACTGAGAAAAATCTGCCAGTTCCCCCCGATAACACAAACCATATCATAACAGTCGCAGAATGGAGGCATTACCCTAAAAACAACATGCTCAACATAGCCAAGGAGAGAAGACGTCACCCTAATCACCACACCCGGATCATTGCAGCTGCAAAAAAGAGGTGTCACCCTGATAATAACACCCTTATCATAGCCATAGAGTGAAGCGACCCTAATAACACCACTGTTATCATAGACATAGAGAGGAAGTGTCACCCTAATAACAGCACCCTCATTATAGTCATAGAGAGGACGTGTCACCCTAATCACAACATCTAGATCATAGCAGCCGAGAAAAAGAGGTATCACACTTATAACAACGCCCTTGGCATAATCATAGAGAAAAGGTGTCACAATAATACCAACACCATCATCATATTCATAGAGAGATGGAGCCACCCTAATAACAACACCCTCAGCCTAGCCATAGAGAGGAGGTGTCATCCTAATACCAACACCCTCATCCTAGCCATAGAGAGGAGGTGTCTCCCTAATATCAATGCCATCATCATATTCATAGAGAGAAGGAGCCACCCTAATAATAACACCCTCATCATAAACATAGAGGAGGCATCACCCTAATAACAGCATCCTCACGACAGGCATACAGGGAAGGAGTCACCCTAATAACAACACCCTCAGCCTAGCCATAGAGAGGAGGTGCCACCCAAATACCAACACCCTCATCCTAGCCATAGAGGGGAGGTGTCCCCCTAATACCAACACCCTTATTCTAGCTACAGAGGGGAGGTGTCACTCTAATACTAAGACCCTCATTATAGTCATAGAGAGGAGGAGTCACCCTAATACCAACACCATCATCATATTCATAGAGAGAAAGAGCCACCCTAATAATAACAGCCTCATCATAAACATAGAGAGGAGGTGTCACCCTAATAACAGCATCTTCATCACAGGCATACAGAGAAGCAGCCACCCTAATAAAAACACCCTCAGCCTAGCCATAGAGGGGAGGTGTCCCCCTAATACCAAAACCCTCATCCTACCCATAGACAGGAGGTGTCCCCCTAATACCAACACTCTCATCATAGTCATAGAGAGGAGGTGTCACCCTAATACCAACACCATCATCATAGCCATTGAAAGGAGCTGTCACCCTAAAACCAACACCCTTATTCTAGCAATAGAGAGGAGGTGTCACCTTTAAACCAACACCCTCATCCTAGCCATAGAGAGGAGGTGTCCCCTAATACCAACACCCTAATCATAATCATAGAGAGAAGGAGCCACCCTAATAATAACACCCTCTTAATAAACATAGAGGAGGCATCACCCTAATAACAGCATCCTCCCCACAGGCATACAGGGAAGGAGCCACCCTAATAACAACACCCTCAGCCTAGCCATAGAGAGGAGGTGTCACCCTAACACCAACAACCTCATCCTACTCATAGAGGGGAGGTGTCCCCCTAATACCAACACCCTCATTCTAGCCATAGAGGGGAGGTGTCACTCTAATACTAACACCCTCATTAAAGTCATAGAGAGGAGGTGTCACCCTAATACCAACACCATCATCCTAGCCATAGAGGGGAGCTGTCCCCCTAATACCAACACCCTCATTCTAGCCATGGAGGGGAGGTGTCATTCTAATACCAACACCCTCATTATAGTCATAGAGAGGAGGTGTCACCCTAATACCAACACCATCATCATATTCATACAGAGAAAGAGCCACCCTAATAATAACAGCCTCATCATAAATATAGAGAGGAGGTGTCACCCTAATAACAGCATCCTCATCACAGGCATACAGAGAAGCAGCCACCCTAATAACAACACCCTCAACCAAGCCATAGAGAGGAGGTGTCACCTTAATACCAACACCCTCATCCTAGCCATAGAAGGGAGGTGTCCCCCTAATGCCAACACCCCCATCATAGTCATAGAGAGGAGGTGTCACTCTAATACCAACACCATCATCATAGTCATAGAGAGGAGGTGTCACCCTAATACCAACACTATCATCATAGCCATTGAGAGGAGCTGTCACCCTAAAACCAACACCCTAATCTAGCCATAGAGGGGAGGTGTCACCCTTATATCAACACCCTCATCATATTCATTGACAGGAGGCATCGCCATAATAACAACACCCTCATCATAGCCATAGAGAGTAGAGGTTGCCCTAAAACCAACACTCTCATCAGTGTCATAGAGTGGAGGTGTCACCCTAAAAACTGCACCCTCATCATAGTCAGAGGAGGTGTCAACCTAATGCTAACATATCATCAAAGCCAAAGAGAGGAGGCAGTACCCTAATCACAACACACAGATCATAGCAGCCGCATAAAAAAGCCGTTACCCTGATAACAGCACCCTCATCATAGTCATAGAGTGGAGTCACGCTAGTAAGAAAACCCTCATAATAGCCATAAAGAGGAGCTTTACCCTAATAACAACATCCTCATTATACTCATAGAGAGGAGGCATCACCCGAAAACTAACACGCTCAACGTAGTCAAAGAGAGGAGGCATCACCCTCATCACAAGACCCAGATTATAGCAGCCGCAAAAAAGAGGTGTCACCCTAATACCAACACCATCATCATATTCATAGAGAGCAGGACCCAGCATAATAATAATACCCTCATCATAAACATAGAGAGGAGGCGTCACCCTAATAACAGCACCCTCATCACAGTTATGGAGTTGAGCCACCCTAATAAGAATACTCTCATTATAGTTATAGAAAGTATATGTTACCCAGATAACACCCTCATCAGTCATAGAGAGGAGGCATCACCCTAATCAAAACACCCAGATCATCGAAGCCGCAAAAAAGAGGTGTCACACTGATAAGAACACCCTTATCATAGCCATAGAGAGGAGGTGTCACCTTAATAACACCCTCATCATAGTCACAGAGAGGAGGTGTCACCCTAATAACACCCTCATAATAGTCATAGAGAGGAGGTGTCACACTAATAACACCCTCATAATAGTCATAGAGAGGGTGTAGAGCTTCCTATTAACAAGGTGCACTATCATAGCTATAAAGATGGAATATGAAGTTGGGGCAATAACACAACCCTGTTTGATGCCTGACTCCACCTTAAATGAAAAGGATGTGAAAAGAACTAGTATGGAGGCGCAACCCTCTAAGCTACTAGAAGATGTAGATCAAACTCCAATGTGTGATGGTGAAAGCACTTCTTTTTTATTTTTTCACAAATTAAAAACCAGCAATAGAATACGCGTTTCGGGGAAGAACCCCTTCGTCAGTTCGGCTGGATAGGACAACAGGATGCCTGGGGGTGACATGATTCCAAAGGTGTATTGGATGTGTCGGAGGTCCTGCATGTGCAGGAGGACAGGGGAGAAAAAAAGCACTTTTTCATTTCTTTTACTCCACCTTAAATGGGCCACTTTGAAAGCCATTGCTGTCCAAGACCATTGTCATCATGTCATCATGGAGGAGCCGCAGGATGTTCACGAATTAATTAGGGCATACGATTTTTTTGGTGGATGGTTCAAAGAACATTGATATTCACTTTGTCAAATGTATTTGCAAGGTCAGTGAAAGTCATGTACAATGGTTGGTTTTAATACCTGCATTTTTCTTGGAGATGTCGTGCCATGAAGATCATATTCAGTGTTCCTCTGGAAGAGCAGAAGCCATTCTGGTATTCCGGGAGGATGTCTTCTGAAATGGGTAGAAGACGGTTTGCAAGGATTCTTACAAGGATTTTCCTTGTGTAAGTTAGAAAAGAGATACCTCGATAGTTTCCAGAGTCTGTTCTTTTCCCTTTTTTGAAAAGGGTGATAATAGTGGCGTTCTTAAAGTCCGCCGAAATTTTCTCAGTCGCCCACACCTTTTCTATCAGCTGGTGGAGTTGTTGTGTCATCTCAGGTCCACCCTCTTTAAAGATTTCAGCAGGGATGCCATCAGGTCCGCTGGCTTTGCTATTTTTTAATTGGCTGATGGCTTTGCTGACATCCTCCAAGCTAGGCAGTGCTGCAAGCTCATCCCTGACTTGTTGCTGGATTTGCAAGAGATTCTCTTCAGCCACATTAGAACTGCGGTTAAAGAGTTTATATTAGTGCAATTGATTTTTTTTGTCCTTTAGAAGCTTGGTTCCATCTGATGAATGTAGAGGGTGATTTGCCATGATTTGTTGGGCCATAGATGATCTTTGTGGCTTTAAAGAAACCCCTGCATCATGGATATCTGCGAAATGTTGGATTTCTTGAGCGTTTTTTGTCCACCAGATGTTCTTGAGTTCTCTGGTCCTTCTTTGGATCTCAGCTTTTGCACTAGTGTAGATCTTTTTCTTAGCAACACAGTTGGTGTCTCTTTGCCATATTTGGAAGGCTTTGCTTTTCTTATCGATTAGTTGTTGGAGCTTGTTATCATTTTCATCAAACCAGTCTTGATGTTTCCTAGTTTGGTATCCAATGATTTCTTCACAGGCTGTAATAATGGTGATCTTTAGTTTATTCCAATGTTCCTCAACATTTTCAGGGTATTCCATGGATAGATGATTCTTGAGTGTTGTTTGGAGAAGGGTTCATTTAGGGGGCTTTTGAAGGGCTTGGGTATTCATTTTACATGTTATGTTTCTTCCTTGGAGTCTGCGTTTGGGGCGATCTTGATGGCAATTGTAGATTGAATTAACCTGTGGTCTACCCAGCAATAATCATCACCTGTCATGGCTCTTGTGAGGAGTACTTTTCGGCGGTCTCTGGCACGTATAATTACATAGTACCAATGCTTTGACTGGGAGTGCTTCCATGATGTCTTAAACTTGTTTTTCTGTCGGAAGAGCGTGTTGGTGATAACAAGGTTATGTTCCACGCATTTGCTAAGAAGTAGGCTGCCTTTCAATTTACTGTTTCCAACTCCATTTTTTCCTATAGTCCCTAAACACAGGTTGAAGTTTCATCCAGATCTTGCATTAAAATCACCCAGAAGGATGATTTTGTCCTCCCTGGGTATCTCCGATAGGATGGTGTCCAGCTGACAGTAACATTTTTCTTTGATCTCTTCATCAGCACCTAAAGTTGGTGCATAAGCACTTATGATAGTTGCCTGCTGGTTTTTGGCAAGATTAATTTGGAGAGTTGAGAGTCGTTCGTTGATGCTGATGGGTGCTTCAGATAGATTCTTCACCAGGTCGTTTTAAATTGCAAAGCCAACTCCTTGGTTCCTTTGTTCTTGTTCTTGCAGGCCCTTCTAAAAGAAGATGCAGCCTCCTTTTTCTTCCTTCAGCTGTCCCTCTCATGCTCTCCGGGTCTCTTAGAGTGCTACTATATCGATGTTAAAATGCCTCAGCTCCCTTGCTACAATAGCAGGGCATTAGTTGTTCAATAGTGTCCAAATGTTCCATGTGCCAAAGTTTAATTTTCTTTTTTGACCGCAAGGTGGTGACCCCCCTGAATGCGGTAGTCCAGTCAGGGACAAGAGAGGCAGACTATGTTTAGGGAACTTTTTCTAGCCCCCTTGCCATGTGGGATGAGCAGAGTGGGTCCTAAATAGGGTTGCTCAGTCATGCATACAGCTGCCGAACTGCTCAGCTGCCTCGGTCCCTGAGACAGAATGACTGAATCTATATCCACCGCCCATGTGCCAGCCTGTGACTAGGGTCTTCCAGATTTCACAGTCTTGCTCCCGTCACCAATTGCTGATCGACATGGGACCTTTTTCATTTTCTCGGAAGGCGCCTTTGTGTGAATTTGATTTGTGTGGATATCAGTGCATACCCGATCTACACACAGTCTACACAGAATGAGGTTCACATCCAGTGACATGGTTAACCCGATGACCGGTGGCTTGTTATCTGTTGCAGCCTTCTTTCGCTTTCACAGCCATTGCAACATGTACCATGTTATCATCCACCTGCTCCACCATTAAGGACTTCAGATGGTGCTTAGTCTGGTTCCTCCCCTGTGGCCGTACCGTCCAGGGAAGCCCTTCTGGACACATGACTCCGACAACTTCGCCCACAGGTTCACTGGAATATGCAAGCTCCCTCCGCATGACAAGGTGACAATCCATCAGGAGAGCATCACCCTAATAACACCACCTTCATCATAGTCATAGAGAGAAGGTGTCACCCTAACACGAACACTATCATCATAGCAATATAGGGAAGGTGTCAACCTAATAACAGCACCCTCATCACAAACATAGAGAGGAGGCGTCACCCTAATAACACCCTCATCCTAGCCATAGAGAGGAGGTGTCATCCTAATAACAACACACTCATCATAGTTATATAGTGGAGTCGTCACTCTAATAACAACACCCTCATCATAGTCATAGAAAGGAGGCGTCAAGCTAATAATAACACCCTCATCCTAGCCATAGAGAAGAGGTGTCCCCTTAATAATGGCACCCTCATCATAGTCATAGAGAAAAGGTGGCACCCTAATGCCAACACCCTCATCATAGGCATAGATAGAAAGCATCATGCCAACACCCTCATCATAGTCATAGAGAGGAGGCGTCAAGCTAATAACAACATCCTCATCCTAACCATATAGAGGTGTCACCTAAATAACAACACACTCATCATACTCATAGAGTGGAGGCCTTACCCTAATAACAACACACTCATCATAGTCATAGAGAGGAGGTGTAACCCTAATAACAGCCTCATCATAATCATATAGAGGAGGTGTCACCCTAATAACAACCTCATCATAGTCATAGAGAGGAGGTGTCACCCTAATATCAACACACTCATCATAGCCATAGAGCAGAGGTGTCCCATTAATAACAGTACCCTCATCATAGTCATAGAGAAAAGTTGTCACCCTAATGCCAACACCCTCAACATATCCATAGAGCAGAGGTGTCATCCTAATACCAACACCCTCATCATAGTCATAGAGAGGAGCAGTCACCCTAATATCAACACACTCATCATAGCCATAGAGAAGAGGTGTCACCCTAATAACAGCATCCTCATCATAGTCATAGAGAAAAGTTGTCACCCTAATGCCAACACCCTCAACATATCCATAGAGCGGAGGTGTCATCCTAATGCCAACACCGTCATCATAATCATAGATACGAGTCGTCACCCTAAGACCAACATCCTCATCATAGTCATAGAGAGGAGCAGTCACCCTAATAACAGCCTCATCTTAGCCATAGAGAAGCGGCTGCATTGGGGTAGAAGTGGATGGGAGCGGCTGCACTGGGGTAGAAGCAAATGGGAGCCACTGCACTGGGGTGGGTGGTTTGGTGCTTTCAGGTGGGAAGTTCATGCTGTTTTACCGTTTAGCTCTATCCCCCTACAGGGGGGAACCATTCACAGCACTGTGCAGCTATATGGACACCGCTTGCCTTCCCCCACTTAGTCATAGCTAGACGTCAGGCTGAAGCGTGTGCTGTGATGGCTAGGTTTACAATTTGCATGCTGGTGACTTGTTACATGAGGTTGGTGAGATGTGGTAGAGCACAGAATGTGGGTGACCTGCGCCTCACATTCCTGCCTCTATTATGTTTGCAGTTCCCCCCTCGACTCCAGACTGTTCCAGTGACGGCCATGGACTAGAAGGAGGAAGCATTCGGCTGCGATGTTCAGTGAAGGAAGGGATCCCAATGCCCACAATCAGATGGGAGAAAATTCTGCCCAGTGCTCAGCAGCTGATCAGCAGCCAAGAAGGTGAGTGGAAGCTGCCGCAGCCTGCGGGCGCCTCCTCCAGAGCAGCATGCCTGACACCCATCCCATATAGATGCACAGATTGAACTGTAGTACTCACAAAGTGCTGCATGAAACCGTGACATGCCGCTACTATATGTAATCACTGCATGTAAACGTCATGTGCAACCACAGTGTACTTCCACCATATGCAGTCACCACAACTAACTGCCGCCTGTAACCAATGTATTTAAAGCAACCCTCTGGTTTTTGGACATTACCTATTGTGGTTCTTTTCTGCTGCTCCTCTCATACGTTAATTCTAGGACCCATTTTTGGACATCCAGCTATTTTCTAACTACCGGATGCATACTGTGCACTGCTCTCTGATTGGCCAGTGCTGAGCATATGACCAGCACTGGCCAATCAGAGAGCAGGTACACGGCATTGGCAGTCTAACACTAGCAGTGCACGGCAGAGGGGTTAGCAAGACTAAAGATTGCGTTGGCCATCTTGGGCAGCTGAAAATGGGACCTGGAACCTATTGATTAAAGAGAACAGTTGCAGGTAATATGCCCCTCCCCAAGACAGTTTTGTTCTGAAACCAGAGGGTCGCTTTAAGCACCCTATACAGCTGTCATACAGTATGTAGCAGAGCAGCCCCGCTGTGTAGCCATCACATGTAACCGCTGCTTGTAATGGTTGTGTGCAGCCACTACTTGTGCGTTTTTCATGCTCTTCCCTGCTACGTATTTTGGTGATGCACTTCCATGACTACAGTAGTAAGCTGAGGTCTGTGTGTGCCTATCAGCTTGCCGTAACCCACAACCCATTACTGTCCCTGCAGAATATCAAGCCTCCGCTACTCTGACAAACCTCACATCAGAGACATCTGGCCTCTACCGCTGTACCGTCACCAACCAGCTGGGGTCCCAGACATGCGCCATGGAGCTGTATGTACGTGTAGGTCCGTGTCAATGGAAGGCTGCAGGCACAGAATGACAAATGTATGCCATATGTAAGACAACATATGGATTCTCTTCCATCTTTCAGGTGGCCTGGGATCTACGGGTATTTTTGTGGCAATCACAATCACTCTCATCATGGGATTGGTTCTCTTGGCACTCTTCTTCTTGGTTTTATGTCTACACCAGCAGAGCCGAGGAAAGTGGCAGGATGGAGGGTACAGGTAAGGGATGGGGGCTGTCTTGGAGAGATGTAGGAGTCATGGACAGGGGTACTATCAGAGAGCTGTAGAGGTCACGTAAAGGGGAACTATCAGGGAGGATCATAGATGGATGTAGTCTCAGAGAGGTATAAGGGTGATAAAAGGGGCAGTCTTGAAGAGGTGCAGAGGTAGTAGACAGGAGCAGTCTGAGAGGTGTAAAAATTGGGGTTGGGGCAAACTCTGAGAGGTATAGAGGTGGTGGAAGGGGTAATCTCGGATAGGTGAAGAACAGGGCACTCTTGGATAGATGCAGACATGGGGGATAGTCTTGAAGAGGTGTAAAGGTTGTAGACTGGTAGTTTTGGAGGTCATGGACAGTCTTGGAGTTATGGAATGGTGGCACTCTTGGAGATGTGTAGAAGTGGTGGATAGGACATCATGTTAATGTCAAAGAGGGTAAGTTAAAGCTCACAGGCCCCCATATGCCATTCGTCATGCGGTAAGATGCCTCTGGCATCAGGCGCACTTTCTGCTGTTTTCGGGAGTCTCCTTTTCAAGTAACATACAACTACAATGCTCTTCCTTCACAGTGTGGACAATGTGCCTTCTGGACGAGGTCCTGGGACCAGGAGCCCCTGCAGTGATCGTAGCACATCCAGCAGGGGCCCACCTCCGATCCTGTACCGTGTGTGTCAGAGCCCAGCTTCCTTGCGTCTCACCCAGGAGGTGTCCACTATCAGCAGGCAGTGGAGTCCAGCTCCTTTGTGCTCCGAATTGGAGATGTCCACCACCACCTCAGAAGAGAACACTACAGGCAGTGAGGATGAGGAGCACACAAGTCCAGCTCTGCGCTCATCCATCTACTCTGGCTACCTGGTGTAAGCCTCCTGTTCTTCCCCCTCTGTCTGCAGAACTTCAAATAGCCAGTGGGGTGTCTGCTCAGCTCTTGATGCCCTATAGCCGCTGGGATAAGGGACAGGATACCAACGTGGAGGATGGCAACACCGAGACCCATAGGAAAGGATCATGGACTAAACTGCGGGTTTTCAACTCCTTGTACCCCCTCCTACCATTATAAAGTGATTTGTAGACCCGTCATCTCTGTTATCAGTACCTCTATGGGGCACATAGCCTGAAGAGCAGGATGGGAGTAGATTACGAAAACTTTATTATTAAGGCAAATAGAAGAGGTGTTAAACCGCAACGAAGTAATTATTAGGGGGTAATTTAATTATCCAGATATAATATGGGAAGACGAAACCTGCAAATCTCACAAGGGTGATAAGTTCTTGAGAACAGTTAAAGAAAACTAGCTTTCCCAACTTGTGCAGGAGCCGACTAGACGGAAGGTCACTCTGGACTTATTATTAACAAACAAACCGGACCGAATCATGGGGGTGCAGGTGCAGGGACACTTAGGAAATAGCGACCTCAATATATTTAATTTCCAGCTTTCATTCAATAAGAAGCCTTATCAGGGAGCGACAAAAAAAATAAATAAATTTTAGTAAAGCAAAATTTGATCAGCTCAGAACTAGTAATCGGTAACCTTAATTGGGACAGCGTCCTCAAAAATAACAGTACAGACGACAAATGGGAAAAGTTTAAAAACATCCTAATTACCTCATGTGAGCAGTTCATATCCTTTAAAAACAAAAGAACTACAAGTATAAGTAAACCAATGTGGCTCGGCAAGACTGTAAGGGGGCAGTAAATAAAAAAAAAAGAAAGCGTTTAAACTACTAAAACAAGAAGGCAGCGAAGAAGCGCTAAAATCATACAGGGAAAAAAACTAAATATGTAAAGAAAAGATCAAAATTGCTAAGGAGGAGGCAGAAAGACTGATCGCCAAAGAGAGTAAAAATAACCCTAAACTATTCTTCAATTATAGAAATAGTAAAAGGATTTGCACTGAAAGTAGTGGCCCTTTAACAAATAATGGAGAAACCATAGAAGACAATGAGGGGGGAAAGGCAAATCTATTAAATAGTTTCTTTTCAAGTGTATTCACGAATGAAAAAGAAATGTCACACGAGATGCAGGGGAATAAAACAAACTCGCTGCTAAATATTGCATGCCTAACACAGGAGGAAGTGCAGACCAGTTAAAGAGGATTAAAAATTGATAAATTGCCAGGCCCAGATGAAATACACCCAAGGATTCTAAGGGAACTAAGTTTAATGATAGCTAGTTTGCTATTTCTTATATTTATGGGCACTATAGAGACCGGGGTTGTACCACTAGATTGTCGCATTACCAATGTGGTTCCAATATACAAAAAGGGGTCAAGAAGAGAACCTGGTAACTACAGGCTGGTAAGCCTCCCTTCAAAAATTGGAAAAATATTTGAGGGGTTTATGAGAGATGCCATCCTAGAATACCTCAAGGAAAACAACAGTATAACCCCCTCACCAGCATGGATTCATGAGGGGGTTGATAATGCTAGACTAATTTAATCAGCTTCTACGATAAACTAAGTTCTAGGCTGGGCCTGGGAGAGTCTATTGATCTCGTATATCTGGATTTCTCTAAGGCATTTGGCACCGTGCCACATAATAGGCTGATATATAAAATGAGACAGCTCGGATTGGGTGAAAACGTGTGTAATTGGGTTAAGAACTGGCTCAGAGATAGAAAGCAGAGGGTGGTAATAAATGGTTTGTACTCTGATTGGGCCACTGCTGCTTGTGGGGGG
Source organism: Eleutherodactylus coqui (assembly GCA_035609135.1). Lineage (NCBI taxonomy): Eukaryota > Metazoa > Chordata > Amphibia > Anura > Eleutherodactylidae > Eleutherodactylus > Eleutherodactylus coqui. The sequence continues at coordinate 223,932,927 of CM069410.1, read as the reverse complement.
CCACAGGGTTCAGTATTAGGCCCCATTCTGTTCAATATATTTATCAATGACCTGATAGAGGGGCTGCACAGTAAAATATTAATATTTGCAGAGGATACAAAATGATATACAAGATAATTAATACAACAGGGGACAATGTACGGCTACAAAAGGACCTAGATAAGCTGGGGGCTTGGGTAAAAAAATGGCCAATGAAGTTTAACACTGATAAATGTAAGGTTATGCACATGGGCAGGAGAAACGGATGTCACCAATATACACTAAATGGGGTACTGCTAGGGAAAAGTGATATGGAAAAAGACCTGGGGGTACTAGTGGATTGTAGATTTAACTGGAGCAATCAATGCCAGTCAGCTGCTGCAAAAGCAAATACAGTCTTGGGGTACATTAAAAGAGGTATAGGGGCGAGGGACAAGAACATTATTCTTCCACTATATAAGGCACTTGTCAGGCCTCACATGGAATACTGTGTACAGTTCTAGACACCTGTGCTAAGGAAGGATGTTGCAGCGCTTGAGGGGGTTTAAAGAAGGGCAACTAAAGTTAATAACCAGAATGAGAGGACAGGAATACCCAGAGAAGCTATCAAAACTGGGATTATTGACCCTGGAAAAAAGACCGCTAAGGGGCGATAACATAACTATGTATAAATACATTAGGGGACAACACAAGGATCTTTCCCATGATCTGTTTATACCCAAGACTGTGTTGGTAACAGGAGGGCAGCTGCTACGTCTAGAAGAAAGCAGGTTTCATCACCAGCACAGAAGGATGTTCTTTACTGTAAGAGCAGTGAGACTGTGGAACTCTCTGCCTGAGGACGTGGTGATGGCAAAATCCATTGAGGCGTTTAAGAGGGAACTAGATGCCTTCCTAGAACGCTATGATATTACACGATATAGATATTAGGTGACCAGCGGGGTTGTTGATCTCAAATGTTGATCCAGGGATTACTATGGCTTCAATTATAGAGTCACCAAGGTTGCCTTTCTCTGGACTAACAAGGAAGGGGTTGAAACAGGCTAAACTGCCCTCAGTGATAGACCCCAAGATGTGTCGTGAGGGCAACCTCTTAATAATCAATAGCAACAGTACAGGGTAACATTATAGGAGTCCTCTGGGACTTTGGGCTTCTTTTCTGTTGATGACCTTTTCTCAGGGCAGGTCAATTGGTGATTAGTGGGGATCTGTCACTCAGGATGCCTGCCAATGAGCAGATTCCCAGTACGGCTGTCAGCATAGGAAGAACATAAGCGCTTTTTGTAGTGTGGTGGCAAGGGTTGGTATTGCAGAAACAGCTACCATTGACTTTAATGCAGAACCAAACCAATCTGCTGCAATAGATTCAAGTAGAAAAATAATGAGGTATCGCTGACCTGTGAAAAACTGAGCCTTTATTAGTAAGTGCTTCACGTAGAATCCCAGACAGCGGACGCGTGTCGATTCAAGGATGAATCTTGATTGGAAAAAAAAAAAGGGGGGGGGGGGGGGGGATAAAAAGGCTCAACCAACTTAACTTTCAATAGATATACATTAAATCTGTTCTGTAGTTTAAGCCATTGGGATATCTGGTATGTCACCTATATATCCAGTACGCCTCCTGTGCATAGAATTGTTGTTGAGCAGTTTTATACTTTCTTCCTTTCTTCACGGTTTCAATGCCATAAAAACAGAAGGCGTCTGTTTTTTCCCCTCATATATCTACAAAATGCTTGGCTGCTCCGGCTTTGCCAGCCTCCCTATTTTTTATGTAGCGCAGATGTTTGGCTATCCTCAGTTTGAGTTTACGGTTCATACAGTCCACATATTTCAGTGCATTCAATAATGTAAAGAAGATTAGTACTTTCATAATTTATATAGGAAAAAAATGGGAAAGTGCTGAGAGCAAGAACGATCACTGACATTAAATGTGTTGGGAGTTCCATTGCATCGAGGTCTGCCACAACCAAAAAATCCCTTTTGTTGTAACCAACAAGAATTTTTAGAATGTGAGGATTTACAAGTGCTGGGAGAAAGTAGGTTACCTAGACTTGTACTTTTCGAAACCACAGAAACACCACTTTAGAATATTATTTACGGTCTCTTCTTGTGAAAGGATCAGCAATAAAGATGAGCGAACCCACTCGTTTCGAGTAATTACTCGATCGAGCACCGCGATTTTCGAGTACTTCAGAACTCGGGTGAAAAGATTCGGGGGTCACCGGGGGGTAGGGGGTAGCAGCGGGGAACTGGGGGGAGCCCTCTCTCTCCCTCTCCCCCCCACTCCCTGCTGCAACCCCCCACTCACCCACGGCGCCCCCCAAATCTTTTTGTCCGAGTACGGAAGTACTCGAAAATCGCGGTACTCGGGCGAAAAAGGGGCGTGGCCGAGTAGGCTCGCTCATCTCTAATCAACAAGTGTTTATTGAAGATTTTTTTTATTGTCCGAAAATTTTCTACTATATGCAGTGGAAAAAAACAATTTACTTTGAGATTTTGATTGTGATTTGTGAGAATTGGTTAAAGTCAATTCTATCTCGATCTTTCACTTTCTTTATAGCTCTAGTTAAAATCTGTTTGTTGTAACCGCTTTTGTGTAATCACTGACAGATTGCATTTTTTTGTTTATCAAAGTCAATGGGGTCAGAACATGACCTTTTGGCCCTGGTTAACTCCCCTATTGGAACGGCCTGAATAGTGTGATGGAGTAGCATGTAGAATCATATTTGTGTACATTTTAAATTGCAATTATTATTCATACATTTTTCAAAAGATTTTAGGGTAACATCCACTGGATCGGTACCTGGTGCACCACTGCAATTAGAACATCGTCAATATAGCTGTTGTATTGTATCATGTGGCCATAATAGGGGTTTTGTCTGAAAATATAAACAATTCTTCCCACCAACTCATGGTTAGGTTGCCAACGGTGGGGGAAAAATATGACTTAAACTACAGAACAGATTTAACGTATATCTATTGAAAGTTAAGTGTATTGAGTCTTCTTATCCCCCCCCCCTCCTCTTTATTTTTGCTATCCAATCACTACAGTCTCATCAAATTCCTATAATAACTTCTGCTATTACGCATATCCTTCATGATCTTGAAAATTATATCATTTCCCTCATAATTTCGTTTTTTGGTTCATTTTTTCAGTATTCGGATCTATTGACGTTGATGGCCTATATATTGGTTTACCTGATTGACACCTGTAACAGAATAATCTGTTTGAGGATTGCAAGTTTGAGGCTGGGTTCACACAGGGTGGATTTGCCGCGGTTTTGCCGCAGCAGATCTGCCCGTGGCAAATTCGCCCGCGGCCGCTAATCTCAGGATTAGCCAGCCATGCAGCCGCGGTTCCAAAAGATTGAGCAGGTCTGTTTACTTTTTTTTTTTGTTTATTTACAAATGGGAGCGCCGGCCGCAACGGAAAAGCAAGCGCCCGATTCTCCCGGCGGAAATCTCGGGGTTTTTGCTGCGGCCAAACCGCGAGATTTCCGACGGGAATCCACCCCATGTGAACCCAGCCTGAAGGTTCTCTCCGCTTTGTCTTAAAGTATCTTTGGAATGGTTATCAGACAAGCGGAGGTTAAGAATCCAGCATGACACCTTGTTTTTAATTAAAGGGGTTGTCCCGCGATAGCAAGTGGGTCTATACACTTCTGTATGGCCATATTAATGCACTTTGTAATGTACATCGTGCATTAAATATGAGCCATACAAAAGTTATTCACTTACCCCATCTGGTACTGGCGTCCCCGTCTCCATGGCGCCGACCAAAACCGCCTTCTCCCTGGAATTGACGCGCTTGCGCTGAAGGGGGGGGGGGGGGGGGGGTCGCTCCGGCTGGAGCTGGACAGAAGAGGGCAGACTGCGCAAGCGCGTCTAATCCAGGGAGAAGAAGGCTTTGGTCGGTGCCATGGCGACGGGGATGCCAGCACCGGAGGGGGTAAGTATATAACTTCTGTATGGCTCATATTTAATGCACGATGTATATTACAAAGTGCATTAATATGGCCATACAGAAGTGTATAACCCCACTTGCTGCCGCGAGACAACCCCTTTAAGTTTTAACCACGTGGGTATAAAGGAAATGACGTTTTTTTTATTTATGTGCGGTGATCAAAATTCCTCCTTGAATCGAAACGCGTCCTCTGTCTGGGATTCTATGTGAAACACTTATTAATAAAGGCTCAGATTTTTCACAAAACAGCGATACGCATTTTTTCCTACTTGAATGTATCTTCACAAGCGCTGATGTGGACCGCACAGCATGACCGTCACCGGTGGACGTAGCCTATGAAGGATGAATGTGCTGTGTAGAGCGAGGTGGTGAGCTCTCCTCTTCTTTATACTACAATCTGCTGCAATGTTCTCAGTGCCATCGGCTTCCAGTACTGAACACGCTGAAAGAGGGGACCCCAAGCGGCAGACGCCCAGCTATCATCTATTCCTAACCGTAACTGAGGATAGGTCATCAACAGAAAATGCCCTTTAACTGGGGTCATCATAGCGGTCACACTATGGAGTGCTCTACCATAAGAGCGATCACGCTGGCACCCTCTAGTGTCAGAAAACTGGTACTATAAAAATGAGTCCTTCTTGGGTCTCATTCACACTCGTGTATAGGAGCTTGGTATGTAAAAGGCTTCCAGTACAATACTGACGGCAAAATGTGGGCGATTCTCACACATGTACCCCAATACTCCAGCAGATGACTCTGCTGCCCCCCGAGACGACGAGTTGTCGGGTGTCAGCGCCGAGAAACTGAGCTATGATTGGTCGGGTCCAAACAGGCGCAATGATGAGAAAAGGAGGCGGCAGCGACTGTACAGCACAATTAATTCTAATAAAAACAAAACGACATCACGGCCAGCCCCGAGGGGGTCGGCACACAAGTACAAAAAAGTGACAAATATACATTTCTACAGCTCGTCTCACGAGTCTTCTCCTTCCAGCGTATTTACAGTGCGCTATCATACACACAGCTAGACAGGATGCTCAGTGCTGGCTGGGAAATCTTGGTCCGCTGTCCTTCGGCCTTGGTCTCCAGGGCAGCACAGTCAGCGGGCATCATTCTTGATGACGATTTCCACCCCATGATGTCGGAGCTGAGCTCGGAGAATCAGGTTCTTGTTCTTAAGGTCCTCCATCTAAGAGAGGAGACGCGGTCACCACAATGTCCTTCACCCTGCTCAGCCCTCCCTGCCTCCACCCCTCACCTGCTGCCGTAGGAGGTCGTTGTCCACCTGCAGCTGTTCCAAGTTCTGCAGGCCCTCGGACAGGCGCATGTTACCCTGGCGCAGCTCCTGGATGTAGTCACAGGCTTTAGAGAGGATGCCACCCTTACTCTGCAGGGACAAGAGGAGAAGTTAGGAGTTGACCGCGAGGAGACGACACAAGAACCTATCGAGTAGTTGATTACTGGGACTCAACGGTCAACTCCACGGTCTTACTGCACTGGTCGTTCGTGGTCAGATTTAATCTCCGGCCCCAATCCCCTGTAGTCCGCACATGCTCCACATAGTCTATGGTGGCCACCATCCTCTTACTGGTAAAAATAGTGGGATAGAGACACTATGGGGGACCCATGACGTCATAAGACCTTTGGGAGTCACTCATGTTTGTTTTTTTGCCACTTTTCCACAGTAGCTGGGGCATCCATAAGAGTCCGAATTACAGGGAAAAATAAAAATATACCCATTGCAAACAGTGGGTCTGTTTTTGTGCTTCGCGCAATACAAAAAACCCATGACAATCTGTGTACAGCACTATAGAATAGGTCAGCACTAGATTAGGCACCGCGCGGTGTGCCCCTGCCTGGTAGCAGACAAGCTGGGTGTATTGAGGGTCCACACCTGACCAGACTTGGTGCTTTCCATGGAGCAATCAGGGATAATCTTGGAAAGCTGAACGATCCAGTTGTTGATCTTGTCCCGACGTCGACGCTCCACTGTGAAGAAACAGACAACGTTACCTTGGAGATGACGGCGCCCCCCAGCTGAGGTGCAGAGTGTTACTCGGCCTGACCTTCATTGTGCTGCGCTCTCCTCTTCTCGTCACGAGTGGTGCGAGGGCCGTCTGATTTCCTGTAGACGGGAGAGGACATGTGAGACTTTTTTTTTTAACCTCGGTGACCGCCATCACTACGCAGCAGATACTTGAAGCTTGGAAAAGGCTGGATGCTCAGCCGAAACGTCACTCGCTTATGTCATGTGATATCTAATCGGTTTGGAATCAAGACATCCCCCTGGACATCTGAGGCTGTGAAGTGATTTTGTGCACCTGTGTCAGCTGTGTAAAAAGAAAGGTAGGAGCAGCTACTCACGGGGAGTACGGGTGAGTGCGGGGTGCGATGGATCGCTGAGCTCCCCCCTGTAGGACGTCTTGAGGAGACATCATGACGAAGAACTGACCTGTAAGGAGAAGGTAGAGGTTAGCGAGTGCTGTGGGCGGTCCAATGAGGTAAACGCCAAGTCTTACCCGCACCGGTGGAAGCTGCCTGGCCCAGCAAGGCCTCACTGTTTTGCGTTGTTACCACAGTTGTTGCGGTGGCTCCTGCTCCGACCGATGTGCTGGTGTCTGCCACAGTGGCTGTGGGAAAATAGGTGTAGTGGGTCTCCGTGGTGCCGGCGTCGCTCTCCCCAGCATCCTCACTGGTAAACGCCCCTTGGATCACGGCCTGCAGGGAGCGGGCATGGCATTACCTCTCGGTCACACTGGAGGTGCCCCACAAAGAGGAGCAGGACTCACCTGAGTCATTGACTGCGCGGCCGGGAATCCACTGATGGCGCCGGAGCCCTCCGTCTGTCCGTCTAACTGACCCTCTGCCACCTGGATGACTCTGTACATGACCTGCAGAGAAGCATCACACAAGACGGGCTACAACCATGCAGCAAAGGATGGAAACCTGCTGCAGTCCACAAGTGAACCACCACTGCGAGGAGCTTTATAACCCAGCCCATCCACCCCACATTAACCTCCTTCTCTTCCTGTCTTTTAGAAGACCTCCACCCCTTGTATAATATATAATCCCTATCTCAGTGTACTACAGTGACCCCCCCACCCACCTCCTGTGGTCACCTACCTGTGTACCACCGCTATCTGCACGGAAGACATATTTCACCCCAGGGTCTGAGAAGGTGGCAGCTGATTGGATACTGGCAATGGCTACACTGGTGGGGTCCTCCCCTGTGGCCACTGCACCTTGTGGAGAGAAGACCAAGTCAGGAAAATGAAAAGACCCTCCATAGACCACATCCCAAACTTATCCCCTCACCTTCCTGCACGCGGACTGTGCCCTCCTCAATCTCTGATGCTTTCTGCTGCCTGCAAAATGAAGAAGAACCTCAGAAAACCAAACCCAAAGTCCCCTATACCCAGTACAGGCCCCCCACATCCAGTCCCGTATATACACAGCACAGGCCCCCACATACTGTAGCACCCCCCATAAACACAGTGCCCCAACACATACAGTACAATGCTTCTCCCTCAAACTGCACCCCCCCCTTCCTTAAAACACAATATGGTGCTCAACCAGATACTGTCTGTCAGGGGAATGTACTGTATCAGCCCCATATACAGTAGCAGTCTTCCCTCCAAGTGCATCATACCATACATCTCCCACCTTCCAGTGTACCCCACCCATCAATATCACTCACCCCTTCATCTCTCAGAAATGTAACTCATCAGATGTCTGCGTCCTGCAAGGGAAGAAATATTACCATGATATAATATACAGAGAAGGAATACACTACACACAGGGAGAGGGAGGCATGTAATAAGTGGAGGGAGGGGGGTATTATAGAATGGTAGAGTTGGAAGGGACCTTCAGGGTCATCGGGTCCAACCCTTTGCTTAGTGCAGGATCACTAAATCATCCCAGACAGATGTCTGGCCAGCCTCCGAAGACCTCCATTGAAGGAGAACTCACCACCTCCCGTGGTAACCTGTTCCACTCCTTGATCACCCTCACTGTCTAATATCCAATCTGTGTCTCCTCCCTTTCAGTTTCATCCCATTGCTTCTAGTCTTTCCTTGTGCAGATGAGAATAGGGCTGATCCCTCTGCACTGACAGCCCTTCAGATATTTGTAGACAGCTTGTAAGTCTCCTCTCAGCCTTCTTTTTTGCAAGCTAAACATTCCCAGATCCTTTAACCGTTCCTCATAGGACATGATTTGCAGACCGCTCACCATCTTGGTAACTCCTCTTTGAACTTGCTCCTTTTCTCCATAGGTATTCCAGAGTAGGTCTGACTAAGGAGTCGAGTCTCAACCTTCTTGGACATTTCTGTCCTTAAGAACATCCAGCCATTGGATTCTTTCAGAGTCCATTAAAATCTGCCTTTCTGAATTCCAACCTTGAGGTCTGAGTTTTCTCAGGTCTTCCTTCCCTTTTTATCCAAAATCCAAGGATAGCATGATCACTGCCTCCTAAGGTCCCAGCCACTCTTACTTCCTAAACCATTCCCTCCCTGTAGGTAAATTCTCCCATGATCACTATGTCATGCTTTTTGGAGAGCTTGGCCATCTGATGCAGAGAGAGTTCATCCATATCTTCTGCTTGTCCAGGTGGCCTATAGTAAATGCTGACAATGGTGTCCTTTCTGTTGTTCTCTACTCGTATTCTTACCCAAACAGTTTCTACAGAACTCCCCTGCTCTGAAGCTTGAATCTCTGTGGTGATTAATGTTCTCCTAACATGCAACACAACACCTCCGCCCCTTTTTTAGGTTTGTTTCTTATAAATATGTTGTGTCCTTCAAGCCTTCTATTCCAATCATGTGTATCATCCCACCAAGTTTCTGTGATGCCTATGACATCATATTTCTCTTTTTGTGTTAGGAGCTCCAATTCTCCTTGTTTGTTTCTCATCCTCTGTGCATTCGTGTAGAAACATTTTAGTTTGTGATCGGTGTCTCTTGCTCCTCTACTTTCTTTCTGAATTTTGTCTTTGTTTTTTTCTTTCCACTTCTAATAGCGAGGTTCTCAAATGTATTCAATAGGTGTAAATTTTTGACTCCCTTTCCCATGTTGTTCTTGTTTGGCCTCATGTCCACGGGCGGATCGAATTCCTCATGCAGGAGCCGGCAGCAGAATCCGACCCTACCCACGGCTGAGGACTCTACGTACCTGTCCGGGTCTTCTATTTTCTCCACTGTTGATGTACGCAAAAGCACCGGCCGTTTTTTTTTTTAAACTCCTGCTTCTCGCTGATTGGATAGCTTCCATGATTTCAATGGAAGCCGTCCGTGCAGCAACCGCACTGAAATGGAAGATGCTACTATTTGTTTTTGGGACCAAAAGGTCCACAAATCAAGTCTGCATGCTTTAATTCATGTGCAAACACCCATGATTCCCTATGGGCGGCTTGATTTGCAGGTGAGCCGCAAATCAGATCTACCTGTGGACATTGGGCTTTAAAAGCTCTTCTGATGAGTGTTGCAAGGTGCCTGCTAAATATATGCTGTCTTTGCTACGTGCAACCCGTCTCTAGCAAGGAGTCAATCATATAGGCAATTCACTCCATGGTCCAGAAATCCAAATCATTACTGACGGCACCATCGGTGTAGCCAGTTGTTCACCTCTAGAATCCTGTTCCATCTTCTTATTCCATGGCCATCCACTGGGAGGATGGATGACAAGACCACCTGTGCTCCTAGTTCCTTCACCTTCTTTCCAAGGTCTTCGAAGTCTCTGCAGATAGTAGCAAGGTCCTTTTTTGCAGTGTCATTTGTCCGTACATGTATTAGTAGGAATGGGTGGTGTTCTGTAGGACTGAAGAGTCTTGACAGCCTATCAGACACATCTTTGAATGTGCACATGAAGACAGCACATCCCTCGTGAGGAGTCGTGGGGGGAGGAGAGCGAGAGATCTTTCTCTCTCTCTACCCTCTACCCTCAGCTAACACCCGCCGCCCTCCCGAACCTGCTCGAACCAGTAAGCAGTTACTCAAGAGCGATGCTCGCTCGAGTAACTGCTTTATCCAAGCATGCTCGCTCATCTCTAGTTACAATGTAGCTATTCTCTCCTGAAGACTTTGCACCTTCTTCCCCAGTAGAGACACAAGCTTGCAGTTCTGGCAGGTGAAGTTTGGCTTTCCTCTGGTAGGGCTGTAAACATATACCGCAGCATACATTGCAGCTCACCATACGGCTGCTCTCCCCTTCCATGCTGTCAGTTGATGGTCACTTCCAACCTTCTAAAAGTCAAGAATTCTAGTGAAGATACCTAACCTGTAAGATGCTACTAAGGCCTCGTTCACACGGGCTACAAATCGCATGTATGTGAAGCCCATGCTTTCCTATGGGCTACTTCACACATGCAATGTTTTGTAGCATGCTACAAAACACAAAAACCTCACGGCTCCTGCTATATGCACACGATTGTGAGGTTTTATAGCCCATGTTTCCCTATCGAGCCTTTCTGTTGCATCGCACGAAGACATGATTATCGTGCGGCGCGATGCAACTTTGACAGTAGGAAATGCCACTGTCAAGGGCAAATCTAAGCCCTGGCTGCAAGAATAAAAAAAAAAAATACACATACATCACCTATCCTGTGAGCCAATCCCAGCCAGCACTCGATGAATGGCTGTGATTGGTTCAATCACAGCCATTTATCGAGCGCTGGCTGTGATTGGCTAAGCGTCAGCCAGTCACAGCCAGCGCTTCCAGGAGGCGGGGATTTTTGAATCCCTGGCCAGAAGAGGAGAAGATCACTGCCGGGGACCCAGGGAGAGGATGCGGCCGGGCTGACAGCACAGGAGAGGTGATGTATGTGTGTTTTGGTTTTTTTTCTTATTCAGCTACTGCTTATTTTCGGGGAAGGATTATATTTAAGCCTCCCCGAAAAACCTCGTATGTGGTGCTACAAAGTCGCCCGTGTGAACGAGGCTTAAGTGTAAAACCGGTGATGTCCTCTAAGCAGCTAGACCGAGCTAAACCCTGCAGCAATCTTCCTACGCACAGCGACTCTACAATATTCCCAGAATGCACCGGGAAAATGTAAATTATCTCCCTATAGCTCCAATCTCTGGGGGTTGTGATAATATACAGGAGAAAAAGGTCTATACTACAGACGAGTGATACATCCCCCCCATTCTCCTGTATATTATCACAAGCCCCCTCCATATATTACACTACACAGGGAGAGGAGGGTGGTTATTATAATATAGAGGAGAAGGGATACACTACACACAGGGAGGAGGAAGAGGGGTGTACTGATAATATACAGGAGAAGAAAGGGTACACTACAGACAAGGAGAGGGGGGGTGTAATATACAGGGAGAGGGTGTTGGATACTATGCAGGATATGGGATACACCGCACACAAGGGAAGGGACGTATATAATATAAAGAGGGGTGTCTGATAATATATGAGAGAAAGGATACACTACAGACAAGGAGACGGAGCATGTACTATACGGAGGGAGGGGTGTCAGTTAAAATACACACAAGGGGGTGGGGCGGCAATCGAATAATGTACAGGAGGGCATGTCAGATAATGTGGAGGAGATACACTACATACACTGTGGGGCCGTTGGATAATAAACAGGAGAAAGGATACACTCAGAAAAGGAGAGGGGGGGGGGATGTAATATACAGAGGGGTGTGTTGGATAATGTACTGGAGAAAGGATACACTGCAGACAAGTAAAGAGGGTCATGTAATATTTTGGTGGGGGTGGTTGTACGATTATATACAGGAGAAGAATGGATGCACTACACACAGGCAGAGAAGGACATGTAATATATAGAACGTGGGGTGTTGGATAATATACAGGAGAAGAAGGCATACAGTCAAGGAAAGTGAGTACCTAATATCTAAGGGGTGGGCTGGATAATGTACTGGAGAAAGGATACACTACAGACAAGGAGAGGGGCCGATAATATACAGGAGAAGAGATATACTACACACGGGGAGGGGGGGGGGGGGGGACACATGTAATATACTGAGAAGAGAGAGGGTTGCGATACTATATAGGAGATGATGGGATACACTAAAGCCAAAGAGAGAGGGGCATGAAATATACGGAGGGGGTGTTCAGGTAATATACAGGAGAAGAAACACACTACAGACAAGGAGAAAGAGGGGGATGGGTTCAGATGATATACAGAAGGGATACAATATACAGAAGTAGGGATGCACCATAGACAAGGAAAGATAATTCACAGAGGCAGAGGGATACAAAGGAAAGGCTTTTCAACAAATATTCACTGGGTATATCCCTTAAAATATAACTTTTATTGACAAATATATATAAAATGTTTGGGCCTCACAAAAAACAGACAAAACAGAAACAGAGCAGTAGATAGAACCCTGGAAAAGAACCGAGAAAAAAATCTACGAAGCTGATCCCTCCAAGGTGGTACGGGAGTGTACTGATGGATAAGACACTACCGACTCACTATATCAACCGCTCCAAAATCAATTCAAATCTATTTAGAGGACCATATCGAGGTCTACCCTTATAGAAAAGATGGAAGCGGAAAAAATTTCCACCAAGTGGGTGGTTTACAGTCAGCTTCTAGTGGTGGCGAGCCCCTGGGTTCGCCCTATGTCCCATAAGCTAGACCAGGAGCAAAATGAGCAAGTGACCCAGTAGAAGCCCCAGAGCTCTGAAAATGACGTCCCGGTAGGAGACAAGTGCGGTTCTATCCAGAGGAATGCCCTGTTCAAGTAATAGTAGCGGGCAAGAAATAATCCCAGAACGAGAAACCAGCAGAAGTCTATGATTGGCTTCTATCCACAGAACTAGTCTACCATCAAGACAGGAGTTGCTGTTCTACTGGGGCTTCTACTGGGTCGCTTGCTCATTTTGCTCCTGGTCTAGCTTATGGGACATAGGGCGAACCCAGGGGCTCGCCACCACTAGAAGCTGACTGTAAACCACCCACTTGGTGGTATTTTTTCCGCTTCCATCTTTTCTATAAGGGTAGACCTCGATATGGTCCTCTAAATAGATTTGAATTGATTTTGGAGCGGTTGATATAGTGAGTCGGTAGTGTCTTATCCATCAGTACACTCCCGTACTACCTTGGAGGGATCAGCTTCGTAGATTTTTTATCGGTTCTTTTCCAGGGTTCTATCTCCTGCTCTGTTTCTGTTTTGTTTTGTTTTGTCTGTTTTTTGTGAGGCCCAAACATTTTATATATATTTGTCAATAAAAGTTATATTTTAAGGGATATACCCAGTGAATATTTATAGACAAGGAAAGGGTCGCATATAATATACGGAGGGGTAGGGAAGTGTCAAATAATATAAAGGAGAAGAAGGAATAGACTACAGACAAGGAAAGGGGGGCATGTAATATACTGGGGAGGGGGGGGGGGGGGTCAGATAAAATACAGGAGAAGGGATACATGTCCCCATCTCCTTGTCTATAGTGTATTCCTTCTTCCCCTGTATGGCGCTCATTAGCCAACGCCAGACGTTTCTTCTTTTCCTTAGAAGCGTCTTGAGCGAGGTATAGCCAATGCTTTACGGCACGGCCGAACACCCCGCTACTGAGGGAGGTATACAGGAGAATCTGATAGAGGGGGACCGTATATACAGGAGATGGGAGAGAATACAGAGGGGCACCGTACATATACACAGGAGATGGGAAATGTATATACAGGAGACGGGAGAAGAGACAGAGGGGCACCGTATATATACAGGAGATGGGAAATGTATATACGGGAGAAGATACAGGGGGCACCGTATATATACAGGAGATGGGAAATGTATATACGGGAGAAGATACAGGGGGCACCGTATATATACAGGAGATGGGAAGTGTATATACAGGAGACGGGAGAAGAGACAGAGGGGCACCGTATATATACAGGAGATGGGAAATGTATATACGGGAGAAGAGACAGAGGGGCACCATATAGATACAGGAGATGGGAAATGTATATACGGGAGAAGATACAGGGGGCACCATATAGATACAGGAGATGGGAAATGTATATACGGGAGAAGATACAGAGAGAAACGGAATATACAGGAAGAGGGATCTGATACACAGGGGGACCGTATATACAGCAGATGGGAGCTGATAAAGAGGGGAACCATAGATAAAGGAGAGGGGAGCTGATACAGAGGAGGTCCGTATATACAGGGGAGCCTGATACAGGAGATGGAAGCTGATACCGAGGGGGACAGAATATACAGGATAGGAGCTGATGGGGGGGGGGGGGGGGGAATATACGGGAGATGAGAGTTAATACTGAGGGAGACAGAATATACAGGGGTTTGGGGGGTAGAAACCTATCGGTGACATGACACATAGGAGGAGGAAGGTGATATAACACAAGGGTGCGATATCCTATAGAGGGATACGGGGTGTATCATTATACACGGAAGGGGATATATACGGGTGGGTTAGGGTTGCAGTGACTCGATAATAAGCCCCTCCCCGTATCACGTGACTGTCCTGGAACCCTCCTTCACTGGTACCTGGACTTCTCTGCCAGACCTGAGGCTCCGGTTCCCGGTCCAGCCAGCCATGGAGGTTCACACATGCGCAAAGACTCTGGCAGTCGCCTTCTTTATTCCGGGCGGAAATTGTCAGCTGGTTCTGTGATCAGACGGAACTTCCGTTGCGGACATCTTTAGTGTGGGCGGAGACGCCCGATTTGTTCCGGGCAACGTCTTCCATTCTATAGGAATCGGAGCGCAAAATGGAGGATGTGTCCCCAATATATGCCGCCACTGCCTCCCGCTGTATGAATGAGGGGACGATGGGCCTTGTAGTTCTGTTAGTGGTCTCCATAGTCCTGGTCTATGTGGTAACTACGGGGGCCGGAGAGGACCAAGAGGTAGTAGGAAGTCACCAGTGGATGACCCCCAAAGCTGCGCCCCGCGGCGGGGACCAATCTAATTCTATCCCATAAAGTGGGTATAAGGCTGGGTTCACACAGGGCGGATTTGCCGCGGTTTTGCCGCAGCAGATCCGCCCGCGGCAAAACTGCCCGCGGCCGCTAATCTCGGGATTAGCCAGCCATGTGGATGAGATTTCTCAGAAACCTTGTCCACACGGGACGGCTAATCCGCTGCGGTAAATCCGGTTGAAACTGCAGCTGCGGCCGCCGCAGGCGCGGTTTCCAAAGATTGAGCAGGTCTGTGTGAACCCTGCCTAAGGCTAGGGTCACACAGGGCGGATTTTCGTCGGAAATCTCGCGGTTTGGCCGCAGCAAAAACCGCGAGATGTCCGCCGGGAGAACCGCCGCGGCTTTGAAGCGGCCCGGCCGCTCGCTCTTTCGCTGCGGCTGGCGCTTCCATAGAGGAAAGCGCGGCCGCAGCGGAATGGAAAAAAGAATGGACATGCTGCTTCTTTTGAAACTGCGACTGCGGCCGCCACAGCCGCGGTTTCAACCGGATTTACCGCAGCGGATTAGCCGTCCCGTGTGGACGAGGTTTCTGAGAAATCTCATCCACATGGCTGGCTAATCCCGGGATTAGCGGCCGCGGGCGGTTTTGCCGCGGGCGGATCTGCTGCGGCAAAACCGCGGCAAATCCGCCCTGTGTGACCCTAGGCTTAGGCCGTCTTCACATCACAGATGCAGCACAAAATGCCGGGCTACCCCATTATAGTCAGTGGGGTCCGTGCGCTTCTGTCATAACAGCAGGAAAATGGAATTGCCGCCACAGATGTCAATCCCCGCCGCCGAATAGGGTCCGTATTCTGACAGAAGCGGGCCGCACCGCACAAACCCGCTGAATATAAGGCGGCCCGTCTAGTGTGCTGACTATAAGGCGGTCCGTCTGGCGTGCTGACCATAAGGCGGTCCGTCTGGCGTGCTGACCATAAGGCGGTCCGTCTGGCGTGCTGACCATAAGGCGGTCCGTCTGGCGTGCCGACCATAAGGCGGTCCGTCTGGCGTGCCGACCATAAGGCGGTCCGTCTGGCGTGCCGACCATAAGGCGGTCCGTCTGGCGCGCCGACCATAAGGCGGTCCGTCTGGCGCGCCGACCATAAGGCGGTCCGTCTGGCGCGCCGACCATAAGGCGGTCCGTCTGGCGCGCCGACCATAAGGCGGTCCGTCTGGCGCGCCGACCATAAGGCGGTCCGTCTGGCGCGCCGACCATAAGGCGGTCCGTCTGATGTGCCGACCATAAGGCGGTCCGTCTGGTGTGCCGACCATAAGGCGGTCCGTCTGGTGTGCCGACCATAAGGCGGTCCGTCTGGTGTGCCGACCATAAGGCGGTCCGTCTGATGTGCCGACCATAAGGCGGTCCATCTGGTGTGCCGACCATAAGGCGGTCCGTCTGGTGTGCCGACCATAAGGCGGTCCGTTGGTGTGCCGACCATAAGGCGGTCCGTCTGGTGTGCTGACCATAAGGCGGTCCGTCTGGTGTGCTGACTATAAGGCGGTCCGTCTGGTGTGCTGACCATAAGGCGGTCCGTCTGGTGTGCTGACTATAAGGCGGTCCGTCTGGTGTGCTGACCATAAAGCGGTCCGTCTGGTGTGCTGACTATAAGGCGGTCCGTCTGGTGTGCTGACCATAAGGCGGTCCGTCTGATGTGCCGACCATAAGGTGGTCCGTCTGGTGTGCCGACCATAAGGCGGTCCGTCTGGTGTGCCGACCATAAGGCGGTCCGTTGGTGTGCTGACCATAAGGCGGTCCGTCTGGTGTGCTGACCATAAGGCGGTCCGTCTGGTGTGCTGACCATAAGGCGGTCCGTCTGGTGTGCTGACTATAAGGCGGTCCGTCTGGTGTGCTGACCATAAGGCGGTCCGTCTGGTGTGCTGACTATAAGGCGGTCCGTCTGGTGTGCTGACCATAAGGCGGTCCGTCTGGTGTGCTGACTATAAGGCGGTCCGTCCTTGTTAAGTCCTCATGCCTGCAGAATATCGCAGAGGAGTCCATACTCACCACTTCGGATCCACTGTATGCGTCCCACCCGGCTAGCCGGCGCGCATTCACAGTGCAGCGTGTGACGCGCCGGCAGTGTTGGATGACGCGGTGGGCGGGGACACGAATTCATGTGATACTTCCGCTGTGCTACAGCGGAAGTATAGCGTGATGGCTGGCTTCCATTGACTACAATGCAAGCCAGCTGCGCGTATTCCTGCGGCAAATAGAGCATGCCGCATTTTCTTTCACCCTGCAGAATTCTGCAGCGTGAACATTAAGCTATTAGGTTCATTAGAACATAATGGCTGCGAGACAACGCCGCAGATTTCCGCCGTGTAAAACATGGCAAAAATCTGCCCGCGGGCATTAGCACTAAATACCATTCTGTTAGTCGCTGCCCGCTGTTCAAGCTTTTCTAGATCTTTTTGACTACTCTCTCTCTTCCCTAGTGTTAGCTATCCCTCCTAGCTTTGTGTCGTTGGCAAATTTGATCAGTTTCCCATCAATTCCCTTCCCCAGATCATTTATAAAGATGTTGAACAACATTATTTTATTCCCTCAGTAGCACAGGGAAGATCAGCTGATGTTACATGTACTTTCTGAGAGAAAACAGATACAAAATAGGAATTTAAAAGTTTGGCCTTCTCAACCAATTCTCGATCATTCTTAACCAATTCACTATTTTCATCCTGTAAGCATCCAATAGCATCTTTGACTTTTCTTTTGCTTTTGACATTCCCCCCAAATCCTTTTTTATTGCTTTTGGCCTCTGTTGCAAGCTTCAATTCATTATTAGCTTTAGCTTTTCTGACACTTGCACTGGTTTCTGCAGACCGCATTATATTCTTCTTTAGATATTCCCCCCTCTTTCCATTTTATAAACATATTTTTCTTCCTTTTTAACATGTGTACAAGTTATGTGTTCAGCCATCCTGGTCTCTTTAAATGCTTCCCATTCTTCCTTCTTTTAGGGATTGTTAACGATTGTGCTTTGAGAATCTCATTTCACAATATTTCCCACCTTCTTGGACATTTCTGTCCTTAAGAACATCCAGCCATTGGATTCTTCCTATCCTCTTTCTGAGTCCATTAAAATCTGCCTTTCTGAAGTCCAACCTTGAGGTCTGAGTCTTCTCAGGTCTTCCTCCCCTTGTTATACAACATACAAGGTTTGCATGATCACTGCCTCCTAAGGTCCCAGCCACCCTTACCTCCTCAACCATTCCCACCCTGTTGGTGAGAATTAGGTCCAAGATAGCAGATCCGCTTGTTTTCTCTTCTACCTTTTGGAAGATAAAGTTGTCAGCAAGAGCAGATAAGAATTTGTTGGATCCATTACTTTTACCTGAGAGAGATTCCCAACAAATGTCTGGATGGGTAAAATCTCCCATGATCACTATGTCATGCTTTTTGGAGAGCTTGGCCATCTGATGCAAAATGAGTTCATCAATATCTTCTGCTTGTCCAGGTGGCCTATAGTAAATGCCTCAAATAGTGTCCTTTCTGTTGTTCTCTCCTTGTATTCTTACCCAGTTTCTACAGAACTCCCATGCTCTGAAGCTTGAATCTCAGTGGAGATGAATGTTTTCCTGACATACAACACAATACCCCCTCCCCTTTTTTTTTACTCCTGTTTCTTATAAATAAGTTGTGTCCTTCAAGCCTTGTATTCCAATCATGTGTATAATTCCACCAAGTTTCCGTGATGTCTATGACATCATATTTCTCTTTCTGTGTTAGGAGCTCCAATTCTCCTTGCTTGTTTCCCATGCTCTGGGCATTTGTGCAGAAACATTTTAGTTTGTGATCGGTGTCTCTTGCTCCTCTACTTTCCTTCTGAATTATTTGTCTTTGTTGCTTCTTTCCACTTCTAATAGCGAAGTTCTCAAATGTATTAATTACCTGTATAGTTTTACCTGGCCTTTCATTTCCCTACCCATATTATTCTAGTTTAAAGCTCTCCTAATAAGTGAAGCAAGGCGCCCACCAAATATATGCTTACCTGTTTTTGTAAGGTGCAACCCGTCTCTAGCAAGCAGTCTATCACATAGGTAATTCAATACATGGTCTAGAAATCCAAATCTTTGCTGATGGCACCATTTACTTAGCCAGTTGCTTACCTCTAGAATCCTGTTCCATCTTCTTATTCCATGGCCATCCACTGGGAGGATGGATGAGAAGATGACCTGTGCTCCTAGTTCCTTCACCTGCTTTCTGAGGTCTTCAAAGTCTCTGCAGATAGTTGCAATGTCCTTTTTTGCAGTGTCATCTGTCCCTACATGTATTAGTAGGAATGGGTGATGTTGACAGTCTATCAGACACATCTTTGATTTATGCAGCCTATTACAGGCAGCGCTTAGCTAATGAATAGCTAAGCGCTGCCTGTAATTGGCTGAGCGCTCAGCCAATCAGCGCAGCACTTTCAGAAGGCAGGGATTTTTAAATCCCCGCCTGCTTAAAGTGCTGGACAGCAGTGCAGGGGAGCCAGCCGGAGGACGCACCTGAGCGGCGGAGAGGTGAGTAAAGTCTTTTTTTGTTTTTCTTACCAGCTAGACGTGATTTTCAGGGAAAAGCTTATATTTCAAGCCCTTCCCCGAAAATCATGCTTTGGGGGTTGCCTAAAAAACACTGCTTTCAATGGGGCCGGCAGCAGCACCAACTCCATTAAAAGCAATGGGATAGCATCCTGGACTTCTGTCACAGCTGTGGCAGAAGTCCGCGATATACTCCCTATGTTTTCAATGGGGCTAGCGCTGCTGCCGCTGGCCACGTTGAAAACACTGGCAGTATCGCAGATTTCTTCTCTGCGATGTGAAGCTCGCAAATGAGTATGAAACCATTGAAAATCATTGATTTCATAATCATCACTGTCGCATAGCAGGGAAAAAAAATCGCAAGTGGGTGTCCACCCTCCTGAAGACTTTGCACCTTTTCTTCCAGTAGAGACACAAGCTTGCATTTCTGGCAGGTGAAGTTTGGCTTTTCCTCCGGTAGGTCTGTAAACATATAGCATACATTGCAGCTCACCATATGGCTCCTGTCCTTTTCCATTTTGTCAAATAATGTCCACTTCCAAACTTCTAAAAGTCAAGAATTGTAGTGAAGTTACTACTGACAGTGAAGATACTACTAAGTGTACAACTGGCGATGTCCTCCGAGCAGCTAGACCCGGCTAATCCCGCCAATCTTCCCGCTTGCAGTGATTCTTTGCTCTTTCCAGAATGTGCAGGGAATATGCAAATGAACTTCCTGTGGCTTCACTCTCTGGTGTGGCAATGTCCCCCAAGCAATAATGTGAGACCAAACCCCTAATTATATTATGACTAGAGATGAGCGAGTATACTCGCTAAGGCACATTACTCGAGCGAGTAGTGCCTTAGCCGAGTATCTCCCCGCTCGTCTCTAAAGATCCGGGGGCGGCGCAGGTGACAGGTGATTTGCGGGGGGGAGAGAGGGAGAGAGAGATCTCCCCTCCGTTCCTCCCCGCTCTCCCCCGCCGGCCCCCGCCCCCCGCCGGCCCCCGAATCGTTAGAGACGAGTGGGGAGATGCTCGGCTAAGGCACTACTCGCTCGAGTAATGTGCCTTAGCGAATATACTCGCTCATCTCTAATTATGACTCCAGATAAGTCCAAAAAATAGTTCCGACACCATCCAGTTTTGCACCTCCATGCTGGATGTTGGTTGACGTCAGGACCCGATGCCGGGAGCTTGGAGGGTATTTACACAGGTTGCAGTCAGGACCCGGTGCCTGGAGTTTGGAGGGGATGTATACAGGCCACTGCCATCAGGAGCTTGGAGGCTATGTATACAGGCCGCCGCCATCAGGACCAAGCACCAGGAGCTTGGAGGGTATGTATGCAGGCTGCCGTCACGACCAGGTGCCAGGAGCTTGGAGGAGATGTATACAGACCACTGCCGTCAGGACCCATCGCCAGTAGCTTGAAGGGGATGTATTCAGACTGCTTCCATCAAGACCAGGAGCTTGGAGGGTATGTATACAGGATGCCGCCATCAGTACCTGGCGCTAGGAGCTTGGAGGGGATGTATACAGTCTGCTGCCATCAGGACCCAGCACTAGGAGCTTTGAGGGTATGTATGCAGGCTGCCGTCACGACCAGGTGCCAGGAGCTTGGAGGGGATGTATTCAGACTGCTTCCATCAAGACCAGGAGCTTGGAGGGTATGTAAACAGGATGCCGCCATCAGTACCTGGCGCTAGGAGCTTGGAGGGGATGTAAACAGGCAGTAGCCATCAGGACCCAGCGCCAGGAGCTTGGAGGGGATGTATACAGTCTGCTGCCATCAGGACCCAGCACTAGGAGCTTTGAGGGTATGTATGCAGGCTGCCGTCACGACCAGGTGCCAGGAGCTTGGAGGGGATGTATACAGACCACTGCCGTCAGGACCCGGTGCCAGTAGCTTGGAGGAGATGTATTCAGACCGCTTCCATCAGGACCAGGAGCTTGGAGGGGATGTATACAGAACACCGCCATCAGTACCTGGCGCCAGGAGCTTGGAGGGGATGTAAACAGGCCATAGCCATCAGGACCCGGCGCCAGGAGCTTTGAGTGGATGTATACAGTCTGCTGCCATCAGGACCCAGCACTAGGAGCTTGGAGGGGATGTATATAGGCTGCCGCCGTCAGGACCTGGTGCCAGGAGCTTTAAGGGGATGTATTCAGGCTGCCGCCAAATTCATCCAATAGATGAAGGTGGATTTTGTGGGTTTTATGCTCCTACGCTGGTTTTAGCCTCTCTTCCCTGCAATGCTGAAAGCCTTATAAGGTGTTGGGGTGAGGGAGGCTACAAATAGGGCGGCTCCCAATAACAGCGGGCGAGTTGACGTGTCTTAGAGATGTGTATGTAGTTCTGTCAGACTCTGTACCGCCCACCGCTGTGTGAGAGAAGCCATAATGTTCTCTCATATGCCATCTTACTCTGCCTGGAGTTTCTTTTTCTAATTTTCTCTCTGCTTAACCCGTGTAGGACCAGGCACTGTAAATTCACGGCGGCTGGTCCTGGGCTTAAAGCCCGCCGTATGTAAAATTACGGCGGCGCTTTAAGTCTCCTGTCTCTGCAATCAATCAGAGCAGGGGTTTTTAACGCTTCCTGCCCTCTGCTTCCCCGAGTACCCATCGGGAGCCCGGGGGATCATGTGACTGCCGGAGTTCCCTACTACAGCAGAGCTGGAGGGTCAGATTAGACTCTGGCCAGCTCTGCCAGTGACTACTGTCATTGCAGGGGCTGTTTTCACTTGTAACTGGGGCTCCTATGGATGCCCCAGCTACAGCCCCAGCTACAGTGGGAAAGTGTCAAATAAAGAAAAAAAAAAAGTGAATGTTCCCCAGAGGTCTTACATGACATCATGGGGGACAGAGATAGTAAAAAAAACATAATTACATACATAAGTAAATAAAAATTACAGAATAAAACAACAATACATACATAAGAAAGAAAATAACACGAAGCCAACGCCAACAAAAACCGTCGCCGTATGCACCCTGTAAACCAAAATCATACATACTATATATCAAAACGTCCGAAACAAATAGAGAAACTCGTTCCCATACTTTATTTTAGCATAAATATACTAAATAAAAAAAAATAACTATAAATGTTAAAAAAATCATTCTTTTTTAGCATTTTACCCCCAATAAAACTAAAAAACAGAAAAAAAGTCAGTGAAAAAGATATTAAAAATATAGCCCTATATGTCAGGGGGGGAAAAAACACAGCAAAAATAATTTTGATAGCTAAAGGAAAAAAATAGGGCAGTAAAACCGCCACATGGGTAAAATCCCTTAAAAGTGTCTTGTCCTTAAGGTACAAAACAGCCTGGTCCTTAAGGGGTTAAACCTGTATGCAGATGGTTTGGTTCATTTGCCAGGCATTCCGAGGAATACAAGGTCACTTCATATGAAGCCTTAAAATTTGCAATTAACTCAGGTGTAAATAGTATACCTAGTCCCCAGCGAGCGGAAAGTATGAGAAAAGAACAAGTAATTAAAAGTTGGACCTCATTTAAGAAACAGATATGTCAGTCTTAAAAGCCCATTTACACGCAACGATTATCGCATACGAGCGATAAACGTTGCATGTAAACACTGTCATTGTTCACTCTTTGGCTGAACGATGATTTTAAGGTGAGCTTAAAATCCATCGTTCAACTGGAGAAAGATAACAGGGACCGCATGCTGTGTTCTGCACAGGAATCTGAGATTACATTTTATTCTGCCAACAGCCTGTGCAAGAACAATGGAGCTGTGTGCAGAACTCAGATCACATGTTGTGCTCTGCAAGCAGCTCCCGGAGGCCCGTTTACACACAAATGAAGCTGGTAAAGTGTTAATGGACAATAGTGTCCATTAGCACTTTATGCAAAACGATCGCTAAAACTGTCAATGCTTCAATCAATTGAAAGATTGTGTTTGCGTATAGATGGGACTTAAGGCTGCTTTAACATGGGCGATGTGGTATCGCAGTGCTATCACATCTTTGTTATGTGTGATATTGTGATTTTGTTTCACTACAAAGTCGCGCAAGTTTGTAGCGCTCTTTTGCCGAGAGTTTTGGATGGGGTGGGGGTTGGCTTGAAATATATATCCTACCCCGAAAATCCTAGCTGCTCCAGCAAACTTGTTTGAAGTTCTCTGGCAGAGCTTCCTGATCAGAAGTTTAAAAATCCCTGCCTCCAGAAAGCTCTGCCTCTGATTGCTTTCTCAAACGCAACGACTCAGCCAATCTGAGCCTGTGCTCGATGAACCAATCACAGCCAGCCCCTCCTGGAGATGGGGATTTAGATCCTCCAATCCAGGAAGGGCTGGCAGAAGACTTCAAGGTTGTGTTGGGGAGCTTCAGGGGAGAAGTCACATTGGAGATGAAAGGGCCTCGTAAGTGATATATAATTATTAGAGATGAGCGAACGTACTCGGTAAGGCCGATTTCGCAATCGAACACCGCGATTTTCGAGTACTTCACTACTCGGGTGAAAAGTACTCGGGGTCGCCGGGGGGCGGGGGAGGCGTGGCGGAGCGGGGGGTTGCAGCGGGGAACAGGGGGGAGCCCTCTCTCTCCCTCTCCCCCCCACTCCCCTTTGCAACCCCCCCACTCACCCACAGCGCCCCCGAGTACTTTTCACCCGAGTAGTGAAGTACTCGAAAATCGCGGCGCTCGATTGCGAAATCGGCCTTACCGAGTACATTCGCTCATCTCTAATAATTTTTTTTTTTTTTTACTGCAGCCTAGGGCTAATTTTTTTGGGTAGGACTTATATTTCAACCCCCCTCTCCCACATCCCCTCTGAAAATCCTCACATGTGGTGATACACGGTTGTCTGACTTTGTAGGGATATAAAAATCGCACTACAGCCGCGAGAAAACGCAGTGATATCGCACGGACCACCGATGTGATATCACTGCAATTTTCTCGCGTCGCCCACGTGAATGCAGCCTTAAAGGGGTTGTCTCGCGGCAGCAAGTGGGGTTATACACTTCTGTATGGCCATATTAATGCACTTTGTAATGTACATCGTGCATTAATTATTGGCCATACAGAAGTTATACACTTACCTGCTCCGTTGCTAGCGTCCCTGTCGCCATGGATCCGTCTAATTTCGCTGTCTTCTTGCTTTTTTAGACGCGCTTGCGCTGTGCGGTCTTCTGCCTGGTGAATGGGGCCGCTCGTGCCGGAGAGCTGGTCACCGCGTCGTCATCGTAGCTCCGCCCCATCACGTGTGCCGATTCCAGCCAATCAGGAGGCTGGAATCAGCAATGGAATGCACAGAGCCCATGGTGCACCATGGGAGAAAACCGCAGTGCATCCCTGGGAAAGGACGGGCGGCCATCTTAGGGAGAAGATTTTTATAACTCCATATTTCGTCGGATCGGTGAGTAGCAAGCGGTTTAAAAACCGCTTTAAATTGCTATTTTTTGCCAGGGGGGTGACAGGGGGAATGGGCTAATGTAAAATTTTGATGTTTGCCGTGAGACAACCCCTTTAAGGTGAATGTATTTTATGTTTATAAACCTTGTAAGTCTTTACTAATCAATAATTGCGAAACACCGCCAGTAATGCTTATACATTAAAGGCGGAAAAAATAATTCTATACTTCCCTATTCCTCCCCTGGCAGTCTTCTTACTGTATCTTCTTCTCCCCAGTCTTCTGGCTCCTGAATCCCCGGGTCACCTCGCCTCCAGCCGTCTGGATCCTCTCCTTCCCGTGATGCCCATTCACTACAGCTCACTTTCTGCAGGGCAGTGTACCCAGGCACTACTGACGTAGCATTCCCATAAGCCTTTAAATTCAGAACACAAGACTTTACCTGTAGCGCTCCATTGCGCTAACAGCTGTGACTTTAGGCCAAACCCGGAGCACCCCTGGTCTTCACTCTTTAACCCCTTCATGCCCCAGGGCATACATTTATGTCCTGGGCATGCGGGATCTGTAGTAAGCAGAATCAGAGCCAACCCCACTCCATACAGGGCGGATACCCTCCGTTTTTAACAGCTGACAACAACTGCGGTCAGTAGTGAACATTGATTGCGGCTGTTAAGCCTTTAAATGCTACTGTGAGTTCTGATAGCAGCATTTAAATGCCCAATTGGTATACAGGGATCCCAAACAGCCCCCTGTGATGAGATTGCGAGGTGCCATTCAGTTGCCATTGCAGCCTGGGGCCTTCTGTAAAATGTAAAAATGAGTTTTTAAACCTTTTTTCTCGTCCATTACATTAGGAGGCACAGTTGCATACTGTGAGTATAGCTACGGCCACTAGGAGGCAGACACTAAGCAAAAAAAGTTGGCCCACAGAGGAGGGTGAGCAGAAGAAAGGGAGGCACGGTCAACATTAATTTAATCCTGACCCTCCGGCCACGGTGCCCTCTATTCATGGAGCACTCCCTCTCTATTGAAAGGCAGGCAAGAACTGGGGTGTGCACTGCTGGAGTGTTGTATGTCACAGAAGGAAAGGTGAACATTGGGATTGAGGTCATTCTCCTCTTACTCTTCCCACACCACTACCACCTCCACCATCCTCTTCAGCCTCACTGAACTGCAACCTCCCCAGCTTACCTGTCCCAGCTCTTCTTGTTAGGGACCCAAGATGAGATGGCTTTTCATACCTTTCAGAGGTGAATTGGCTCCTCATTCTTCTTTTCTCTTTCTGTAATCTCAGCCTTTTTTGATTCTTTTTGGGGTCCACTTCTGCATTCCCTGGGTGGGGGTCTCACAGCATCTGTGTATGCTGGAACTGTTGATGTGGGGTAAGATTCTGCCTGCCCCTGACTCCCAACGTGAATGGGCTGGCGAAGGCTTCTAACTGATAGACACAGGGTACTTCCAGGGGCAGTGTATGTGTGTGTGTATGCATATGTGTGTGTATATATATATATATATATATATATATATATATATATATATATATATATATATGTGTGTGTGTGTGTATGTGTATATATATATATATATCATTAGATTTTAAAATATATATATTCTTGATGCATGCACAATACAAGTACATAGTCTATTAAACTCAATATATTGGGTTTTATATATTTGAATACTATTGAACAGTAATAAGACAATTTCTACTTGACAAGCCTGATAAGTGTGTTACAAACAGAATCAAATTAATAGCAATAGTTTTTACTTAAATTTATAATGTTGATGGATTTTTGGTGTCAGAGACCTGCCCAGTCAACTTATTAGGGGCCTACAGCAATGCAAGCAACAATTGCGTATACCCCAAATGGTATTTAGGTGACTAGCCCCCTTACTAACCAACAGTTAACTGCTATTTGTGCTGTGCATATCCTTACAGACTCACAGGATAATGTATCTCTTTATATGCAACAAGTTTTTGCATCGCTACCAGAGATACTGTGGGCCAAAAACAAAATGGATGTTGGACAACATGGATCTAACTTGGATCTGGATTAACTTGGATCTGGACTTCACTGCAGGGTCCTCAGGCTGTTACTCTTGGAGTGTGGTTGCTGATGCAACTATAGACCGAGACACTGTTCTAGTGAGAACACCAGAATAGGATCAGCGTGAGGTAGCAGGCAGAGGTCATACTACTGGGACCACTCCTAGAGTAGCAACCTGTGGACCCCGCCGCAATGTCCAGATCCGAATTGGACTGGTTAAATGGGGGAAGAAAGAATAGGAAAGACTAGAAGCAATGGGATGAAACTTAAAAGGAGGAGACAGATTAAATATTAGACAGTGGGGGTGATCAATGAGTGGAACAGGTTACCACGGGAGGTGGGGAGTTCTGCTTCAATTGAAGTCTTCAGAGGCTGGACAGACACCTGTCTGGGATGATCTAGTGATCCTGCATTGAGCAGGGGGTTTAGACCCGATAACTATGGAGGGCCCTTTTAACTCAGCCATTCTATGAAGACCAGGAAGCTCCAGGTCTCTCCTCTGGGTTTGGACCGAAGTCACACCAGTGTGTGGTAAAGAGGGTCCACATCCGCGAAACCTGACAAAATGACACATAAAGTATATCTTGTTTTTTCCATGTCCTTGAGGCTCAGGAAAATTACTTGTGATCTACTTATGCAGAGCATCTGCTTATTCCACTGTAAACTGTACATCTGTCCTGTTCATTGCACATCTGTTTTTTTTAGATCTTTCTTTGTTTTCACTAATTAGTAATACAGGTCATTCCTTTTCTTCATTCTTTTTACTATGTCCCTGTGCTGTGGTCACTGGCACAGATGCTGCATGGACGCTTGGCATTTCACACAGCCCTTGCTAGTATTGGACCTGTAATTTTTATTTCTAGACAGCGCATCTATGGAGCTGTTTGGTAGGTATTCTGCAGATCGCAATGTTGGGAGGGCACAAGCATGAAGGAAGGACGTCATCAACATTCAAGTAGCACCAGTGAGCGGAAAAACAAAGCTTCACAGGTGTTACTAACAAATCTGCATGTCCCAGGGCACAATCATGGAGCTTCCTGCAGCCTGCAGAAGTCAATGCTAACAGCACACTGAGGGGTCAGATTACATGCTTCCCATAGAGGTCTATGGAGAGAAAAGGAGGAGCTCAGTGAGAGAGACATAAAGATACTACAGCACTAATTGTGTTTTACTGTTTTACAGCTACTGGGCTCACAAACCAAATACAGGGAGTAGGAGGGGCACTGTTACACTTTAAATTACCTGGTGTAGGTCCCATCTAGAGGGAGGAGGGTCACTGCTAGACCTACTGGTACCTGCAAGACCCAACTAGAAGGTGTAGCTGGTACCATTCTTGGGCTGATTAGGAGTCCCAGCAGTTGGATCCCCAGTTATCAGACATCCCCTATCCTCTGGGTAACTTGTGGATTTTGACACTGATTTGGCAAGGGTTTGACATGGATTTCATTCCTTCATTTGAAGAGGTGAAATCAAACTGAAAATCCACAGTATAAAGTGACACGCTGCAGATGTAAAATTTGAAACCAAAGGTTACTGTATGCTGCAGAGTATTTTTGCAGTAGATGATTGATTTCTAGGGATAAGCGAGTATACTCGCCAAGGGCAATTGCTCGAGCGAGCATTGCCCTTAGCGAGTACCTGCCCGCTCGAGACAAAAGGTTTGGGTGCGGGTGCGGGGGAGCGGTGAGTAGCGTCAGTCAGCGGGGGGGGGGGGGGGGGGGGGGGGGATAGGGAGAGGGAGAGAGAGATCTTCCCTCCGTTCCTCCCCGCTCTTCCCCGCAGCTCCCTGCTTGACGCCGGCACCCGAACCTTTTGTCTCGAGTGGGCAGGTACTCGCTAAGGGCAATGCTCGCTCGAGCAATTGCCCTTAGCGAGTATACTCGCTCATCACTATTGATTTCTTAAAATTTCATCCATACATATGGTATTGTAGAATGCTGATGTTTTCCGGGGCTTCTGCAGTAAATGTGCAGCATTTCCACTACATGTGAAGCTATCTTAATATTTTTTCTCCACTGATGAAATGGCAGGTGAAATGCAAAGCAATAAAGTCATCCATTAAGGCCTTATACGGGCGAATGCGATTTTGGTCAGTGAAGAACTGACCTATTTCACTGCTAGCGTATGTGTGTTTAAAGTCAGATGTTATATTTTTTTTATTCCTTTTTAAGCATGATTGTTCTCAGTAAAAGAAACCAAGTAATCTTGTAGATATGATACTTTTTAATGGCTAACAAAAATACATGATGTTATAGCAAGCTTTTGGACTTGCCAAAAAAAAATGAAAGTTGGTACAACTGATAACACTTCAATGGTCTGGGTTCTGTCTGAATTTTCAAATTTGGATAAAATGTGAACATTAAAATCACGTTACATTTGTGCAAGCCATGTGAACAGCGACTTACATGAACACAATCTTTAGGGGGCTGGACGAGAAATGGGAAGGGGATGCACTCACAAACGGACATGAAACATAAATCAGATGTGCATACCAATACCAGGTGGCCAAATACTTACCAATAAACCAATACACATAGGCAGATGCAATTGCTAATAAATATGAGGTATTGGTTTGTATTTTGGCCAGAGTACATAAGCTCACAAGTCCACGTCAAGGGTCCTCGTTGCCTTTTGAGTCGCAACACTAACAAGACTTCTCAAACCACAACCAGCAAACCCTGCCTACAGGTGGGGCGATTGTACCATTAGGGATGGCTCTACACTGGAATCTAGGTGCCTGGCTCGCTCTAGATAGTAACAGGCAGAGACAGAGCAAATACAAACAAGGCAGCAAACCACAAACAAGACATTGTTCACACAAGGTGTCAGTACACCTACAGACAAACAAGACAAGGCCTTAATGTCCGCCTACCAACAGATGAAGGGGACAGGACAAGCCTTGGGCGTCGGCCCACCAATGGATGGGTAGGACAAGCAGACAAGAAAAAATTCCTTCCTGACTCCAAGCTGGCAATCGGAATAATCCCTGGATCAACAACCCTTTTTGAAGTTTTTAATGACTGTAACATACAATATTGTATTGCTCAAGAAAAAAGTCTATGCCCCTCTTGAAATTTTTTTATTGAATTCGCCATCACCACATCCTCAGGCAGAGAGTTCTATAGTCTCACTTTTGTTGCCCGCCTTTCCTGTCTATTTGCATGACTTTTATCGGTGTTAAACCTCAAGTGCCACTTTTATGCCCAACCTCCAACTTCAAATCAAAATTCCCCATTTTGGCCATATATCGGCAGGAGACCCTCCGATCCTGAATATAGCATAATTTTAGTCATGATTTTATCTATTCAATGATATCAAGTGTGACACACAGATTATGCCATGGTACGCAGCTATGTCATTTCAGGGTGTTACCCAGATCCTCTTGCAATTTCCTTGCGTCCTCTCTTGTGTTAATTTCTTTACATAGTTTTGTGTCCTCTGCAAATATTGATATTTTACTGCACAATTCTTCTACCAAGTCATTAATAAATATATTAAAAAGTATAGGGCCCAACCCCTGTGGTACCCCACTAGTAACCCCTCCAATACTGCCCCCTGTGGTACCCACTAGTAACCCCTCTGATACTGCCCCCTGTGGTACCCACTAGTAACCCCTCCAATACTGCCCCCTGTGGTACCCACTAGTAACCCCTCCAATGCTGCCCCCCCGGTGGTACCCCACTAGTGACAGTGACCCAATCAGAGTATGTAGCATTTATACCCACCCTCTTCTTTCTATCACTGAGTCAGTTACTTACCCACTTGCACACATTCTCGCCCAGACCAAGCATTCTCATTTCATATACCAAGTGTGACATGTAGATTATGCCCTGGTGCGCAGATATGTCATTTCAAGGTGTTACTATGTTCGTAGCGCAACATGTGTAGATGCGTTTTGTTCAGCTGGCCTGTCCGATTCTGAAAATATAATTCATATCGGGCTAGGCCCTTCAGATGACCCAATAACTTTTATTAAAAGATTCTCTTAATAAAAAGCTTTGCATGGCTTTGGCTGTGTGAACTGACAAAGATGTCAATCCACACCACCAGGGGGTCATTTCGCACTTCTGTGATAATGGCTAGCTTTATTGCCAGTGGAACAGGATTCCTTGGCCTCTAGTACATCAAAGACCTGACAGATGCAAAGGAGGGGAGAGCGTGGTTAGAACATTGGTCAGACTTGTAGCATTAGTCGCCTTATTGGTCAGACTTGTAGCATTAGTTGCCTTATTGGTCAGACTTCTAGCATTAGTCCCCTTTTTGGTTAGACTTGTAGCAGTAGTTACCATACACTTTAAAAGTTTTTTTTGTTTTTTTTTACGTTTATCCCTACTAACAGTTTTGCCAGTTCTAACTGTACTAACCCCTTCCCCTGCTCCACCCCCATTTCTATTACTTGGTCCCAGGTCACTGTCTACACGGTCCAGATGGCATTCATCACCAGGTTATAGGAGATGCTGGATGAGAGGAGATAATGGGCAGAAAGAGGTACTGCAGGAAAGGAGATACGGGGGTGGGGTGGGGGGATAATGGAGGAGAGGAGATACCGGTGGAGATACTGGTGGAGAGGAGATATGGGGTGGATCTTGGAAGTGAGTAGATACAGTTGGGGAGATGCTGAAGGAGAGGACATACTGACAGAAAGGAGATATGAAAGGGAAGATGCTGGAGGAGAGGAGATACTGAAGGAGAAAGGATACTGGGTGGAAATGAATCCTGGGGAGAGGAGATATGGGGGGAGTACTGGAGGAGAGGGGATACAAATATGAGTGGGATACAGGAAGTGAGGAGATACAGAGGGGGAGATACTGGTAGAGAGTAGATATGAGGGGAAGATGCTTGAAGAGAGAAGCTACTGAAGGAGAAAGGATACTGGGTGGAAATAGATATTGCAGGAGAGCAGATACGGAGAGAAGATACTTGGAAGGAGGAGATATGGCGGGATACTCGAGGGGAGGAGATACCCTGGGGATGCTGGGGAAGAGGAAATATGGGGGATACTGAAGGAGAGAAAATATGGGGGTGGGGGAGATACTGGACTAGAGGAGATATGGAGAGGAATACTGCAAGAGAGAAAATATGGGGAAGATACTGGGGTAGAGGAGAAATGAGAGGGGATACTGGGTAGAAGAAGATACTAAAAGAGTGGAGATACAGGGTGAGATACTGAAGGCACTTTTTCACTGGCAGATTTTCTGCCCAGAGCAACCATGATTTGCCATGTTTACATAGGAGGATGTGCTTTGGTGTTGTCTAAAAGAAGTGATGTCCTTACAAACAACTATTTGCTCTTTTGTTGGCTGACTGCTAGCACCTCCATATGGGGCAATGATGGATGAACATTCATTTCTGATTATCGGCCCATGTAAAAGACTCTTAAAGACGTGCTCCATCTCTTTCATGGCTTAGATGGGAATACTTGCATCTGTGATCTGACCTCCCTGACAGTTATTGCAGGAACTTCTAAGGTGGCAGCCTTATGTTGTTTCTGTAAGTCTCATTGAAGTGAATTTGAGTTATGGAAACAGAGAAGCACAGTGAGCTATGCTGCTTCCATAATTCCCAGCGGGGTGGTCAGATCACAGATGCAGATACATTCATCGCAGACATGATAGCCCAAGAATAGGAACACCCCTTTAGAGTTTTCAGCCAACCCAAAATAAAATACTTGATCCGCCCCCGCTCAGTGACAGAAAGCAGAGGGTGGTTATTAACTATACATTCTCCGATATAGTCATTATTACTAATGGGGTACCACAGAGAGCAGTATTGGAGGGGTCACCATTACTAGTGGGGTACTACAGGGGGCAGTATTGGAGGGGTCACTGTTACTAGTAGGATACCACAGGGGTTGGTATTGGAGGGGTCACCGTTACTAGTGGGATACCACAGGGGTCAGTATTGGAGGAGTCACCGTTACTAGTGGGGTACCACAGGGGGCAGTATTGGAGGGGTCACTGTTACTAGTTGGATACCACAGGGGTTGGTATTGGAGTGGGTCACCGTTACTAGTGGGATACCACAGGGGTCAGTATTGCAGGAGTCACCGTTACTAGTGGGATACCACAGGGGTCAGTATTGGAGGAGTCACTGTTACTAGTGGGGTACCACAGGGGTCAGTATTGGAGGGGTCACCATTACTAATAGGGTACTACAGGGGGCAGTATTGGAGGGGTCACTGTTACTAGTGGGGTACCATAGGGGTCAGTATTGGAGGGGTCACCATTACTAATAGGGTACTACAGGGGGCAGTATTGGAGGGGTCACCGTTACCAGTGGGGCACCACAGGGGTCAGTATTAGAGGGGTTACCATTACAAGTGGGGTACTACAGAGTGCAGTATTAGAGGGGTCACTATTACTATTGGGGTACTACAGGCGACAGTGACTTCATTGAGACATGACCATATTGTGCACATCTCCTGGTATGATCTCATTATGATGTGACATCATTATACACACCTCCAAATGTGACCTCATTATGACATGACCTTATTGTACAATGAACCTCATTGTACACATCTCCTGATGTGATCACCTGTACCTGGTGAAGATGTCTTATTGTGTGCATGTTATATTATGCGAGGTGTAGGATCTCATTCATGAGGTGTGAGCTTGCATGGTGCCATCTGTTGTGGTGACAGTAGGACTGCATCAGTTTATTAATTGTCATTCTCTTCTATAAAACATTGTTCGGAAGCTCATACATGTAATATGTGGGCAGTTTACTTGTCCAGAGGGTGGACATTTGATTCTACTAAGGCTAATTTCACATGGGTGAGTGTAATATCGGGCCATGAAATTCGCCTGATATCGCGGTTGGAAACATGCGATGTCCTTGCAGAAGTGAGGCATTTTTTGTGTTAAGGGCAGTATTGACCCTCTGGCGCGGCAAGTCTTTCCTATTGTTTTCAATGGGAAACCTCGCATCACACTAATGTTCACTTTGCACACCGTGCAATGTTTTTTCCAGCCCTATTGAAAACAAAGGGGCAAGGCATTTTGAGGGAACGTCAAAAGATAGGACATGTCGCTATGCGAAGCGGGAAAAAAATTGCTTGTGTGTATGACTCTATACAAAAGAATTGGGTTTATATTCGTGCGAGATTTGTGCGTCTCGCATCGCACAAATCTTGCACGATTTGTTGGGCCTCGTGAAAGTGGTCTAAGAGAAGTCTATTAGTGACCCCAGTGGTGGTGGGGGAACTTCTTAAAGCAGTGACCGGCGCTGTTGGTGGCACTTGCTTTGATCATCCCCAACACATGGTTCACCTAGCCTTGGCATGCTTAGTCTGTTCCTGTGGCAGTTTTCTTTTGAGTAGTCATCAGGTTTGTGGGCAGATATGGACTGGGCATCGTATATGGTGTCTTTTTCTACAGTATTAGGTCCATGCTGTTCTCCCTCACTACAAGACAGGGACATACAGCTGATAGGTCTGTGTGTTCTGCTAGAGGCCGGCTTCACCGTGAACCTTGGACCATGGGGAGCAGAGTCTGTTCTGTCTATAACTTCATAGGAATCTCCCATACAGTATGTCTGCATCCGTCTGACTGGGTTCTGAGACTGCCGTTCCTTGGCCAGTGCCATCGCTGTATCAAAGGAAATGCTGGTGGCGTTCCTCCAACTGGATCGTCTCTTTGATGCTGTGTCAGAAGATGTTTCTGGTGTCTTCATGTGGCTGGTCTTTTCTGACTTTGGTGACCTTGTCTCCCTGCTTGTAGATAATGAGGAGCCGACTTGTATCTTACCCTTTAGAGCTGGAGGCAGCTTGGCGAACTGTGGTTTAGGTGGCACAATAGGAACAGACTTTGCTTGATGGATTTTATTGATGGTGGCCATTAGCCTCATGGTTACACTTCCATCAGGGTGCTTTCCATCAGGGACAATGTAGTCTATGGCAGCAGGAGGCTTGGAGACATCAGGTAGCCTCTTCTTTGTAGGGTAGGCTTCATTATCTTCATTTGGCTGGGCATGATCTGTTTCTTCTTGAGAATCCTTCAGCATTTCCTCAGGGGTTGTTGGGTTTATCTCGTTGCATGGTTGATTGTCTTCCACAGCTTTTTCATCAGATGCACACAGACAATAAGAATTGTCATCATCAGATCCATGATGATTTTCAGTGATGGACTCTTCTGCAGATGTTCCTTTGGTGCAGTATTGCTGGAGTATCTCTGCATGTTCTGGGGAAGAATTGATTCTAGAGATGCTCTCTGTTCTGGAGAGACGATTCTCTGAGGTGTTTCTGTCAGATGTCATTGATGAAGCATCGCCTTCATTGGAGGAATCAGCAGTTTTTGCATCTGAGTCTTCATCTTCACAGCTGTCATTTTCCAGTGTGGCATCAGATAGCAGGATGTTGAGAGCCATTGGTTGTTGGGATGGCATTGGTGCCCCTGGTATGTCGTCATCCTGTCTCTGATCTCCATGATGCTGATCTGCTGTACAGTCCATGTTATTTGCAGCTCTTTCATGCCCGGGGGGTGCAGAGCAATCCTCTAATTCTATACTTTTTACACTTTCCGTATTGTCTTGTTGGTCGAGTGCTATGTGTTGTATTTCTGTAGCTTCTGACATAGCAACTCTATTCTCAGGAGTGACAATGTTCATGTTGTTCCCGTCTGTGAAGCCTGCGTCCTCCTGTAATTCATTGTTAGGAACAAACGGGCCTATATATGTTATATATTCCGACTCTTCTATGCAGACCATATGCTGTATTGTAGCTCCATCATCTGGGTTACAATGTTGGCCGTGTAGCTCATTCACCATAATAATGTCTATCTCATTACATTGTGTTTCTGAAGCCCTCAGTGGGTGATCCTGACTGTTGGATATATTATAAAGCCCGAGTGCATCCTCCTTAAGGTTCCCTTCTGTTGGGCCTGTATTTGAGGGAAAATTCTCATTTAGTATACAGTGCTGTTCCTCTGAAGATGGCTCCATGTTCTCTGGTTTCAGCTGAACTTTTAGATCAAGGTCATTGTGTGCACTCAGATAAATGTCTTCTAGGCTCTCCTGCATCTCCTTCCAATGTCCGACCTCATCCACACAGCCAGTGGGCATGAAGTACATGGACTCAGGGTCATCCTCTACACACAGGTAATCTGATGGAGGCTCCACGGAAAACTCCTCCATCTGGAAGACAACAGCAAATAGAAGACTGTGATGTAAGACTTATATGACTTATAGAATGTATGGTCCTTTTAGAGCAGCAGTAAGGACAGGTGACAAATGTAAAGAGGTTTCAAGGGGTTGATGCTCGGACTGACCACACAGCACTGATAGAGCACAGGAGGCATTTTCTGGAGGTGACCTCGGATTCTCATCCCATAATTAAGCAGTCAGTCACGTGGAGGTGAAGCTGAGGGGCTCTAATTAGCAGTAGATTGTACAGAGATGCAGCAGAGCTGACAGTGTGATGCCTTCATGAAGAGATTGATAGGACATAAGACTGACTTCACCTTCACTAATCTGAACTACAGAAGTGAGCAGCACCAACTCCACTTGATGACAATTTTCACTGGGTTATATCTGATCATGTACTATCTTCATGCAGTCACCCTTTTCACCCCCACACTAAATTGCAGTCCAGACGATCCCCATAAACGAGGCAGCCATGTTAATGCGAGGACTATAAGGGAAGAGCATCTGCTGTACACATTTTGCCCCACTAGGATACTCCGTGCAAGAGGAGCAGTAGCACTGATTCAACTAGGCAGCCTCTCCCTTCCTCTCCTTTACTAGGGGAGTTTTTCTCTCTTCCTCCTCTCTACAGCTTTTTTCTCTCTTCCTTTCCCTCTCAATCTTACCCTCTCTCTTCCTCCCCTCTCTTTCTTTTTCCCCTTCCCTTTTCCTAACTCCATCGCTTTCTCTTCTTCTTTCTCTCTCCTCTGTTCTCTCTTTCTTCCTCTTTTCCTTTCCTCACTTCCTTTCTCACCCCCTTTTTCTTTTTCTTTCTCTCCCCTTTCTATCTCCCCATTCTCTCCACCCTCTCTCCATTTCTCTTCCCCTGCCTTTCTCTCTTCCCATCTCCCTTCCTCTCTTCTGTTCTTTTTCTCCTCCTCTCTCTCTTCCATTCTCTCTTGCTTCTTCTTTTCTCTTCCGTTCTCTCTTCCTATCTCTGTTCCTTTCTCACTTTCTCTATCACTTCTTCAACCCTCTTTCTTTCCCTCTTCTTTTTTCTCTTCCTCTCACCCTTTCGCGCTCCTTCCCCCTCTCCACTCTCTTCTCTCCACTCTCTAACCACCATCTTCCTTCTGTCTCCCCCACATCTCTCCTCCTCCCTCTCTTTTTCTTTCTTTCTTTTTTTCCCCTTCTCTTTATTTCCCTCTATTCCCTTTTCTCTTCCTTTCTCCTTTTCTCACTCTTCCCCGTCTCTCTTCCTCTCTCCCTTTCTCTTCGCTCCTCTGTCTCTTCTTCCTTTTCTCCACCTCTCTCTCTCCCCTGTCTCTCTTCCTTCTTATTTTATCTTTCTTTCTACCTGTCTCTTCCTCTCTCGCAATCCCCCTTCTTTCTTTCCCTCTTCCCTTTTATCTTCCTTTCTCCCTTTCTCGCTCTTCCCCCTTGCTTTCTCCCCTCTCCCTCCCTGTC
The DNA here is from genome assembly GCA_035609135.1 of Eleutherodactylus coqui. Taxonomy (NCBI): domain Eukaryota; kingdom Metazoa; phylum Chordata; class Amphibia; order Anura; family Eleutherodactylidae; genus Eleutherodactylus; species Eleutherodactylus coqui. The sequence goes on along the minus strand of CM069410.1, from coordinate 223,895,586 downwards.
TTCCCCCTCTCCAGTCCTCTAACCCCCACCTTCCCCCTTTCTCTATCCTGTCTCCCAACCGCATCTCTCCCCCTCTTTCTTTCTTTCTTTCTTTCTTTCTTTCTTTCTTTCTTTCTTTCTTTCTTTCTTTTCTTTCTTTCTTTCCTTTCTTTCTTTTTCTTTCTCTCTCTCTCTTCCTCCCCTCTCTTTATTTCCCCCTATTCCCTTTTCTTTTCCTCTCCCCTTTTCTTGCTCTTCCCCTTCTCTCTCCTCCCTCTCTCCTCATCACTCTTCCGATTCTCTCTCCTGTGTTCTCTCTTCCTTTTTTCTTTCTTTCTCTTTTCCTATCTCTCTTTTTCCCTCTCCCTTTTTTTTGTATAGTTAATTAGGAGAAATGAGATGTCTGGAACAACATCACAATAATGGACCTGAAATGAGAACCCAGGATTTCTGGAATCAACCCTACTCCGAGCCTGAACACCAGTGATCAGTTCCTGCTCAGAAAATTAATACTACTGTCACACACCATTAACCCCCCAGCTTACTTCCATCTGTATCCGACCCCTGATCTAAATAATTACAGAGAGGCTGGTGTCACAGCTAAGCCTGGCATGAAAGTGTATGGAAATGCTAAAGTTTCAGTGCTGTGGGTTATAATGCTTAGTACTATGGCTAAGTTTCCAGATCGGTCCTGTATGAAATAAGTGCCGTGAGCATCTTTCCATGCAATAGCTTATGCACAGCAACTAGTGTGAGCAGGCAGAACTACAGTGTAAAGCATGGGGAAAGGAAGACACCTCAGACTGAGCCTCTGATGGCACAGAAGATAGTACTTCTTGCTATTCCTTCTCTCTTATACTTGGCATCTCAATGACATTAGAGATTACAGCAGCAATATTGAGGATGTCTATGAGCTGAAGTGGAAAATGTCCTGATGGGATGTTTAATATCTGGGGATGGGTAGGTGGGGGGGAATACTTGCCTTGTTCACAGCATGTAGGTCATACTCCAGCATCTCGCTGTCCACTGTGTTTTCTGGTAATTTCTCGATGCTGGTGTCCTGGACATCCAAGAAGGAGAAGGTGTCTTGGACCTCTAATGAGATTCGAGTGTTCTCTGCTTTGGGCTCCTCTGTAGTCAGGGAGTCTGTTCCTGAGGAGAAACCTTCCTGGACCCTTAATGAGATTTGAACGTTCTCTGCTTTGGACTCCTCTGTAGCTGGGGTGTCTGTTCCTGAGCAGAAACCTTCTTGGACCTCTAATGAGATTCGAGCGTTCTCTGCTTTGGTCTCTGCTGTTGCTGGAGTTCCTGTTCCGGAAATAGGAAGAATGACAGAAATGACAATCACAATTAAAGAAGCTGCTGGATGTCATTATGAGGAACTCTCTGCTTATAAGAATTCTCCAGTGACCATTGCTTGTCACCATTATATGAAGATGCAGCAGTTACGTGCTCAGATGCTCATTCTCTGCTTTATTGCTGGTGACTCTTTCAAATAAACAGGAAGATTTATAAAGAAAGGGTGCAATTATCCAACCTCTACTTATGAAAGACTAATAATTATTAGAAAATTATAGTACCAGTGTTTCTAGTGGCCACACAGCTGTGCTACATGGTACATCCATTATGATCCCTACAGATCACACATACAGCTCTACTACATGCATCCTAATTCACACACATTACACAGCTGTGGTACTTCCATGCTGATTTCCAGACATCACCACCTCAGCAGACTCCTGGCTACAGTGATCAGCCCCATGGCATGTGATCCCTGACTCCACCCACACAGGTGATCACATGACGGTGACATCATCACAGGTCCTGGTGGCTGCTGTTGGCTTATCCACTTTTTAGTACTTTTCACCAAACTGCACAATGACTTCTCCCACAGCAGTGACGTCACCGTAGGTCCTTCAGCCCACCGGATCTCTTTTACCAAACTGCACAATGGCTTCTCCCTCATTAGTGTTGTCACCACAGGTCCTTCAGCCCACTGGATCTCTGTGGTGGGGGTAAGTCGGTGTCTTCTGTCAGGACCGCTGAGTTGTGTCTGAGATAATAATGGCTTAGTTGTATTCTCATTTTGTTATTTTGGTCCTCCCCTTCCGAGAGCCCTAACTGTGTTGTTCTTCTGTCTGTCAGCCTCTGTGTTTTATATATACTGTAGAACCTATGATGACGTTACCAGGGGCGGAGCATGAGAAGCACCTACACACAAACATACATACTCACGGTCAAGTAGGCATTAGTAGTTTGATTGACAACATGCATGTACACCTTCAATTCACCAATAGTACAGCGGCGCCACACTCAGATCCCATTCAGGAAGAGCAGACTCTTCACACAGTTCTGCATGCTCTATGCAGAAATCCGGACAGCAGGATCCAAAGTTCAGCAGTCCATATATCACAATTAAAGAGCAGCAGTTGAGGTACTAAATTCAATCCTTACTCACACAAAGATCATCTGATCAAAGCGTTTATTCTGAGCATAGGCTCCACAGCACAGCAATGTTTCAATCGTTAGCACGGTCATGCTTGACAAAGACCGTGCTAACGGTTGAAACGTTGCTGTGCTGTGGAGCCTATGCTCAGAATAAACGCTTTGATCAGATGATCTTTGTGTGAGTAAGGATTGAATTTAGTACCTCAACTGCTGCTCTTTAATTGTGATATATGGACTGACAACATGCATGTAGACTGAGACCAGGAATAGTCATCAGACACAAACATCAAGGCCTCCAAAGGAGCATCCTATACTGTAACCTATTGTGCCTCATATGTTATGGATCATATGAGGCACATGGTTGGCTCAGGTCATAGTGGCACTTCCAGTATGGAGCCTTCATTGCCTTTCAGACCAAGATGTCATGGACATGATTCATCATGTCTTCTTTAGATGAGTGCCCCGTAAAAGACTTGTAACTCAGACCTATAAATCTCTTATTATTCTATTTAGTTATGTACCATGATGCATCATTGATGCAGCAGGAGCTAATCTCTGACTGAACTGTAACCTTAGGAAATATGTGACCCTCATGAAGTCACTCTTCAGCCTCTCATCATGTATGGTGGACCATAATCTTAGATTATGTGACTCCATGAAGTTGCCCTTCAGCCTATAATCCTGTATAGAGATGAGCGAGTATACTCGCGAAGGCACATTACTCGAGCGAGTAGTGCCTTAGCCAAGTATCTCCCCGCTCGTCTCTAAAGATTCGGGGGCTGGCGGGGGGCAGGGAGTGGCGGGGGAGAGCGGGGAGGAACGGAGGGGAGATCTCTCTCTCCCTCTCTCCCCCCCCCCCCCCGTTCCCCCCTGCTCCCCGCCGCAACTCACCTGTCACCGGCGCCGGCCCCCGAATCTTTAGAGACGAGCGGGGAGATTCTCGGCTAAGGCACTACTCGCTCGAGTAATGTGCCTTAGCGAGTATACTCGCTCATCTCTAATCCTGTATAGTCGACTGTAATCTTAGGATATGTGACCCCCATGACATCACCCACTGGCGTAGCTATAGTGGATGCAGGTGATGCGGTTGCACCCAGGTCCAGGATCCTCAGTGGGCCCATAAGGCCTCTCTTCTCCATATAGGGAGCCCAGTACTATGAATAAAGCATTATAGTTGGGGGCCCTGTTACAAGTTTTGCATTAGGGCTCAGGAGCTTCAAGTTATGCCTCTGCTTAAGAGAAGTTGGGGGGCCCCAAGATAAACTTTTGCACCCAGCCCCACGAGCCTTTAGCTACGCCCTTGACGGCACTCTTCAGCTTCTCACCATGTATAGTGGAATGGACTGTAATCTTAGGAAATATGGGACCTAATGAGGTTGCCCCTGAGACTCTCCTCATGTATGGTCGATATTTACCACTGTGCTTGTTGCTATCTTTGTCGACCACTTGTCTTGGTTTTGCTTTTTCTGCATCATCAGACTCCACAGACAGACTGTCTTCCAGTGAGATGAGCTTTTCAGCGCTCCTGTGTGGGGTCACTATAGTCAGTCCTGGACATTCCATCCCTCTGGTCAGTCGAGATAAGTTGGATGTAATATGGAAGGGGAGAGTAACCGAGAACGGTCCGGAGATGTGGACACCCACGCACTTCTCAGCTCGGCTTGGATTAGATTTAGGTGAGCGGCCTGGTGGGTTCCCTGTTATTGTAGACCTTCCTGGTTTTGGTGTTGTGGGCTCGGACTTGGCTTGACCTTCTTCTTCTTCATAATCTCCATCATTTGTGTCCATTGAGTGCAACTGCTCCTCAGAATCCAAGAAGGTAAACTCCACATTCTCTTTGGATGGAGACCCAAAGCTTTCTCTTCGAAGAGAGAGATGGTTTCTGGGAGATCGTAATGCCAAGCCATTTTGCTCTAAATCACTGTCTGTGAATGTAAGAAAAGAAAGGCTTCAGTTTTACATGTAAGACATACAATGAAAGGGAAACTGAAATGTAAAAACATAGAGGATAAGAACTGATCTTAACTTTTGGACAGAGGAGTAGACCTCAGTGCTTCATCCACTGTCCATGCAGTGGTATGTCCCCCCGTGACTGGTGTGTGATATGTAGCGGTAATTGACGCATTGCATCACCCCTGACACAATGTATCAATATAGCCCTTCTGCTAAGAAAGAACACATGGCTGGCAATGGAGCCGGTCATGCACAGAGTCATCCGCAAGCGGTGCAGCCGTGTTATCGTGCAGGAACACGGGCGGATCGGCACCCGTGTGACTGAGCCCTCACTCGGCGGTATGGAGCGTGGCTGCACCTGAGTAAGGGAGATTTCTTCTCCTTTGCCGACAGAGTGCAGGAGTTTGAATAAAGAGGCAGGAAGCTATCGGCCTCCCGATCCTCCCCGCATGATGTATTCACTACAGGGCAGGTCCAATCTTTTCCCGGCTGTACAAATCAAGTCTGGGAAATGAGGTGGTGAAAATGAAACCACTGAAATGCCATAGAGATCCTATAGAGAACAGTGGTTTTGTTTTGCCCCGTTATACGGCGGTGATTATCATGCTGGTCTGAATCCACCCTAACAGACATTATCCAGTTATGTACTATGTAAAATTTTTATAAATATTTTTAATGCACTATGTCTCATTCAGAGACTTAAAGGGGTTGTCCCGCGCCGAAACGGGTTTTTTTTTTTTCAACCCCCCCCCCCCGTTCGGCGCGAGACAACCCCGATGCAGGGACGTACAGAAAGCTCACCGGAGCGCTTACCTTAATCCCCGCGCTCCGGTGACTTCTATACTTACCTGTGAAGATGGCCGCCGGGATCCTCTGCCTCCGTGGACCGCAGCTCTTCTGTGCGGTCCACTGCCGATTCCAGCCTCCTGATTGGCTGGAATCGGCACGTGACGGGGCGGAGCTACACGGAGCTACACGGAGCCCCATAGAGAACAGGAGAAGACCTGGACTGCGCAAGCGCGGCTAATTTGGCCATCGGAGGGCGAAAATTAGTCGGCACCATGGAGACGAGGACGCTAGCAACGGAGCAGGTAAGTATAAAACTTTTTATAACTTCTGTATGGCTCATAATTAATGCACAATGTATATTACAAAGTGCATTAATATGGCCATACAGAAGTGTATAGACCCACTTGCTGCCGCGGGACAACCCCTTTAATATACAATCCAGTACTTGTGCTTAGTGTTTATGTATTGATTCTTATGAACATCTTCCATTAATTTTTTCACACAGTGTGACTTCATTTTATGCAGTTTTAAAAAAATATTTATAATTTATATTCATTATCTATTTCATTATTTATTCAACTATCCTGGATCTTTTGTGGTACAGAGTGTTAAGCTCTTGCTCACGGCCTGAAGGTTGCGAGTTCAATCCCTGCACAGTTAAGGTAGCTGGCTCACGATTGACTCAGCCTTCCATCCTTTTGAGGTTGGTAAAATGAGTACTGAGCTGGTGGTGGTGGTGGGTAATAAATAAATTACCTGAAAGCGCTGCGGAATAAGTTAGTGCTATACATATAACAAGTCCCTTTCCCTTATCCAATGTGCAATTAGTTTTGATGGCTGATTGTCTATATATTTTTTAGAATATAAGCTATATTATGCACAATGTGGAATTCAAGTATTTGCTCTAATTCTGATGTATATACATTTTTTTCCTTTTTTGTATTTCTCTTTTTTTTTCTTTTTCTGTCTCTATTTTGTATCTCATCTCACCTATCATCTGTTATATCATGTACATATAGCACCCATTACAGTCATTTCTGAGGAAAGGGTTGCGTCCCCAAAACGCGTTAAACACTGGCAGTTTTTTAAAATCTTTAATAAAGAAGAACCGGGTAAAACTACCTACATGAATACCATTTCATGAGAGTTGTGCCTCCATGTCCACAAATTTTCATGATTCCTTTCAATCCAGTAGTAATAGTGACTCCCTATAATGGCCCTAGTAGTAATACTGACCCCCATATTGACTCAGTAATAATAGTGTGCCCTATATTTACCCCAGTAGTAATAGTAGTAATCTCCATAATCTTTGAAAATTCCTAGTGAACAGGAGAAGTCCCAGAGGATTGGAAAAGGGCAAATGTTGTCCCCATCTTCAAAAAAGGGAAGAAGGTGGATCAAGGAAACTACAGGCCTGTGAGCCTGACTTCTATATCGGGAAAGATCTTTGAACAAATTACTGAACAGCATGTATGCAATTACTTGGATAAAAATGAAGTAATTAACCAGAGCCAGCATGGGTTTGTAACAAACAAGTCATGCCAGATTAATCTAATTTCCTTCTATGACAGAACCACCAACTGGGTTGATCAGGCAAATGTGGTTGATATAGTATATCTTGACCTTAGTAAAGCATTTGACAAAGTATCTCATACCATACTTATTGAAAAAATATGGGATTGATAAGGCAACTGTTAGGTGGATTTACAACTGGCTGAGTGATCAAGCTCAAAGAGTGGTCATAAATGGCTGCACATACAACTGGAAGAATGTATCAAGTGGGGTACCACAAGGCTCTGTCCTAGGCCCAGTGTTGTTCAACATTTTTATAAATCATCTAGAGGAGGGAATTGATGGGAAACATCTAATTTGCTGACGACACAAAGCTAGGAGGGAAAGCTAACACTAGAGAAGAGAGGGAGAGTATTCAAAAAGATCTAGAAAAGCTTGAACAACGGGCAGTGACTAACAGAATGGTATTTAACAAGGAGAAATGCAAAGTCCTACATCTGGGCAAGAAAAATGAAAAAAAGCATATACAGAACGGGAGGAATTGGGCTAAGCAGCACATGTGAAAAAGACTTGGGTACACAAATAGATCATAGACTGAACATGAGTCAACAATATGATGCAGCAGCCAAAAAGGCAAACACAATTCTAGGATGTATTAAGAGAAGCATAGAGGCTAGATCACGTGAGGTAATTATCCCCCTCTACTCTTCCTTAGTCAGACCTTATCTAGAATACTGTGTCCAGTTCTGGGCACCCCACTTTAAAAAAGACATAGACAAACTGAAGCAAGTTCAGAGAAGAGTTACCAAGATGGTGAGCGGTCTGCAAATCATGTCCTATGAGGAATGGTTAAAGGATCTGGGAATGTTCAGCTTGCAAAAAAGAAGGCTAAGAGGAGACAATAGCTGTCTACAAATATCTGAAGGGCTGTCACAGTGCAGAGGGATCAGCCCTATTCTCATTTGCACCAGGAAATACTAGAAGCAATGGGAGGAAACTGAAAGGGAGGGGACACAAATTAGATATTAGAAAAAACTTTCTGACAGTGAGGGTGATTAATGAGTGGAACAGTTTACCATGGGAGGTTGTGAGTTCTCTTTCAATGGAAGTGTTCAAAGGCTGGACAAATATCTGTCTGGGATGATTTAGGGGGTTGGACCAGATGACCCTGGAGGTCCCTTTCAACTCTACCATTCTATGATTCTATTTATAGTGACACCCATATTGGCCCCAAGTAGTAATAGTGACTCCTATAATGGCCCCAGTAGTAACACTGACCCCCATTGTGGCCCCAGTAATAATATTGTGCCCTATATTTGCCCCAGTAATAATAGTGACCCCTATAGTAGTCCTATTAGTAATAGCAACCTTGTAATTGGCCTCTGGCCGGGCAGAGCCCCTATAAGCTTTCTACTTACCCAGCCTACATCTCTAGTCCGGCAGCCGCAGCTGAGTCTGTGACCCCTGACCTCTTATATTGGCGTCTGCGCTGCGTACAGGACAGCACGTACAGATACCAAGTGTGAGAGGTCAGAGTTCACAGACTGCATTGCCGCTGCTGGACTGGAGCTGCAGGTGGGGTGAGGAGAATTCCTGTTAGGTTTGATGCACAGGTGGCGGGCCACATAAAAAAAAGGGGTGGGCCTTGTGTTTGACATGTGTGCCCCAAACTAACTGTTTTCCACTGTACAGAACGACCACTGCTACCTCGTTTCACCCATTTCCTCATAGATTGTAAACTCTTGTGAACAGGACCTTCACCCCCTATTGTTTAAGTTGTTTAATTCTGTACATAATATCTGATGACTGTACATGTGCCCTTTGACCTGTACCGTGCTGCAGAATATATAAGCTATATAAATAACAGCTATTATTCCCTGCATGGCTGTAGAGTAACATGATAGCATTCTATCTGCCCCCACCACTAGGGGGAGCTTAGAAGCTTTCTGCATGCTGTTATACACTGACCTAAATAATAGGACATTATGCTGTCAGCTCCCCCTCGAGGTGGGACATTCTGTGTAAGTTCCAGATGTGACGCTAGACAAAGGTGAGAAGCCACTGACCCATTCACTCAAACTTAGTAGATGTGGGACATGGTCTCCCTAAGAGGTTCAGAATCTAAAAGGGAGTAGATGGAGCTTGGTAAGATCCTGAGGGCCTCCACAGCACTGAGGCTTCTATGGCGTTACTTGGTTCTCAGCACCTCCAACACTTCTACATCCCTGCAGGCTAAATCACCAAGTGTCATACAAAACCACCCATTCCTTCAGATCCTGCAGATCTATTATAGTAAAATTGGAAAGAAGTCTTCTCACCAACTGTTGCATGTGGCACTGAGCTCAGGGAGTCCATACTCTTGGCTGGACGGAGGCTCATTTTTCCAAATTTTCCTTCTGTAAAAGAAAAGAAGCAAGAGCCTTCTCAAAATTATACAGGAAAGACTGAGATAAGTAGTCAAAGCGACAGGCAGGATTCCAGCGAGGGCGCGGCACCACATCAAGGCCTTTGACTGTATCGTCCATGACAAGCATCGACCATCAAAATCACCTTTGACTGCATCAACCATCAAAATCAACAACGAGGCCAGAGAATGCGTGCCAGACTTCATCTTCCTTGGCTCAAAAATTGACCAGGCTGGAGAATCTATGCCAGAGATAAATCGTAGGATAGCATTGGGGCGAAGCGCTATGCTAAACATGGACAAAATATGGAGTAGGGTTATCCGTGTAGCAACTAAATGCAGGATAGTGCAAACCACCGTTTTTCCCATAGCCATGTATGGATGTGAAAGCTGGACTGCGAGGGAAGCTGATAGAAGGAGGATTGATGCGTTTGAGCTGTGGTCTGGCGAAAGCTGCTGCGTATGCCCTGGACAGCAAGAGTAACAAACAGAGAAGTCCTGAATAGTATAATACCTGATAAACCATTGGAGGCCAAGATGACCAGACTCAGACTCATGAATTTTGGTCATGTAATGCGAGCAGAGCCACAAGAAAAATCTATAATGCTTGGACAGTTCAGTGCAAAAGAAGATCTGGCCACCAAAGGAGATGATGGCTGATACTGGCATGGATATCACATAACTGAAAGAAGCAGTGCAAAACCGAAAAACATGGAGGGAGCTCGCCTTTAGGGTCGTGAACGACCACACGGCTAACAACAACAAAAGAAACATTGATCCAAAAACAAGATTCAACAGGAGATCAAAGCTTGAAGGACCTCCTGGCCCAGCAATAACAAAGGGATGGAGCTGTGCGGATTTTGGAAGATGCTTGAGACTTTACAAGACACATTGCAGTGATGGGGATGGGCGGCTGACTCCGGATCTGTGACTTGGGCCTGTTTTGTCGTGCACCCCAATCTCTTACCTTTATCATCTTGTTTGTGAGACTTGCGCTTGGAATCTGGGTTAGACCTTCCAAGGTTGAAGATTGATTTCCATTTCTTGGCCTTCAAAGAACCCTTTCTCCTGCAGATAATGTCACAGTTATAAGGCTGTCTCTTTATAGTCATGAAGTGTGACTTCCTCACATGTGGGTTCCCTCCACAGATGCCCATCACCCAAAATCCTTAAGGACCATATGTCTTCAATGTAGAAAACCAGGAGCTCTAGTTGAGGCAATAATAAGGACTTACTTGTGGTCTGAGAACTCAATGATGGTGTGGTACGGACGAATCTGTGGTGGACCATCCCCATGGTTCAGCATGTTCGGTAGATTGTAGGACAAAGAGCGGTAATAGTCCTCAGGGACACAGGTGGGCAAGTTCATTGAGGTTAAAGTGCTGCCATCATTGTCTTTTCCTGGTAGGATAACAATATAGACTTCAGACTGACAACTATGGGTTGTATTTTTGGCCTGCTGGACACTTGGGAGTAGGAACCTAAACCTGTAATTGTGGTTGGGCTATTGAATGATGTCACTGGGGTGGGGATATAAGAATAGGTCACTGGGCTGAGGGTTTAGGGGGATGTAACTGTGGAACACCATGATGTGGCCCAATGACTTTTGTGTGACCCTCCTATAGTAGGAGCCCTGAAAAAGTTATTTGCAGAAGTGCTCATTTTCATGAAAAGAAGGCTACGACCATCACAGAGAGTATGCACTTCTACTGGGGAGGTGGGGGATGATGATAGGATATTGTGAGTGATAACTGTAAGGTTGTTGGGGTCTCTCTTGTTTTGGTCATAACCTTCCTTTGAGAACACCTACCATAATTTCTCCAGTCTCCAAACAGCTGCTCCACATGAGTTAGGATGAATTCTACCACAATGGACTGGATTCTCACCTCCATAAATGCGGCGGTGCCATTAAACCCCGTTGACTCAATGTCTTTGGACCTATAAATGATAACAGAAGTCATTTATGGGGATCACTTTGATTGAGTTTGGGTCACAGTAGAGCACTGGGTTGTGTGACAGTGAGGGTACAATAAATATCTAGAACTTATGTTGGAAACATTTAAACACTTGTCCTACTTCCCTGCTATCTTATACTGGTCCATCTGCCATAGGAGTAGAAGATGGATGTGATGGTAAAACCTGGAGACAAGGGATGAGCTGTCAACAAAGGCTGAACCACGTCTGCCTACCTGAGCAGGTTAGGGGCCCACACTATGGCCAGGTTCCTCGCATGCATGTTGGTTTGAGAACTGTATGAGGCCATTCTGAGTAAGTGTTTCATGAGATGTTCCAGGGTCCTAGAAGAAAATGACCAAAGGTATAGCTCATTCTAAATGGTTTATTCTGCCTGCACATTTTATACTGTATGACACTGGTGAACATGAAATGCTGCAGGGTATAAATGCAGGATGAGGCCGGTGCACCGTGGTGGGAACAAGTGTGTGCTCCATTGGAGGGTGTCCACCTTGGAGCAGTAAATGTTTCTGGACAGAGCAAATAGTGAAGTCATAAACTTGCATGAAACTCACAAGTACAGGTGTTGAGAGCAGTTTTAAACTTGAATTCACAGTGGGCATCACAGATGCTTAATAGATTGGGATTCACAGAGAGGATCTAAAACTTAACTTTTATTCGTGTGTCTAATTAAAAACATGAGCAGATATATAATGACACAGAACTAGGGGTGGCATGATTGGTACCGTCCCACCCAGATGGTAGGTGGACAGTCTGGGTGGGACGGCACAATCATCTGGTTTATTACTTTACTCACAAGCATCCTGTGGCTCTCTTTGGGCTCCTTCGAACGAGACAGATACATGTCTATCAGAATTGCGTTGAGCCTGAGCGCTAGTTAGTTTGAGCACTAATTTTCATATGTATTTGCGCTACCCTAGATTTGCGATACCGTTTTTAATTTTTGGGGTTCAGGATCACCAGGTTATCTCGGTGCTGCAAGCCTGGACCCCCATTAAAACGCCACTAGGTCACCTATTTCTGCTAAACCGCAGAAATATAGAACATCTCTTATGTAAATACACACATTGCAAATAATGGATTAGAGTTTCACGCATCTCGCAATGCACAAAACCTCCAGTGTAAAAACAGCCTTAAACCCCATTTACACACAAACATAATCACTCAAAATTCATTCAAAATATAGCTTGATTGACAGTTTGAGCAATCATTTTGCATCAACTAGTGATGGGCACTAATGCCCATTAGTAGCTTAATAGCTTTATTTGCGTGCAAATGAGTCTCCCTTCGCTGTATGCAGATAACAGCGGGTGGTCTGTTATCTGCATACAGCTCCATTGTTCTCCTGTGGTACTGCAGCTGAAAACAATGTCATCAGCGCTCTTGTGGATAATCAGAGTGTGAGGTTCCTTCTATCAACTGGCCAGCCGAACGATGTTTTTTATGCGGAAATAAAAATCATCGTTTGGCCAAATAGCAACCGATAGTAACATTTACACACAACGATTATCGCTCAAAAGACATCGTTTGAATTAATTTTGAGCTATAATCGTTGCATGTAAATTGGGCTTTAGTCATAGACAATACTGAAAACCATTAGCTCTCTCCTCCTCATTAGTCTGGTGGGCTGAGCCCATGTTATTTCAGCTGTTGCTGGCACTTATAATAATGCTACCGGCAGGGTTTCTACCTGTAATGAGGGAGTGGAAGTTCCTTCAGCACCTCTCTGATCTTTATCAGCCGCTGCTCCTCCAGCTGTATAGCCACTGCATCCTGAGGAAGCCCAAATGATAAGAAACAAACATAATCGGAAAATCTTCTCCGAATATCAGTCACAAAGGTGCTGTCCTGTGATTGAGGCAGGACACAAATATCTTGTAGCATTTTCTCAAAGTGTCTTCTCTATTTCACCATATGGGTTATGATTTATTGTTTTACATCTAGTAGGGTTGTGACTTTGAGTCTACATTGACGATGGATACCCCATGAATGTTAAGTAGGAAGCAACTTTAGTGTTTGGAGATGATGGGAACAGACGACGAGTGTCTAGGTACGGTGGGCACATATAGTCAGTGTCTAGGTATGGTGGGCACATATATTGAGTGTTGAGATATGGTGGGCACATATATTGAGTGTCATGGTATGGTGGGCACAAATAGTGAGTGTCTAGGTATGGTGGGCACATATAGTGAGTGTCTAGGTATGGTGGGCACATATAGTCAGTGTCTAGGTATGGTGGGCACATATAGTGAGTGTCTAGGTATGGTGGGCTCATATAGTGAGTGTTTGGGAGTGATGAACACATCTGGTGAATGTCTAAGGACAGTAGACACATCTAACAATTGCTTGGGAGATGGTAGGCACATCTGCTGAATACCTGAGAGGTGGCGGGCACATTTGATACATGTCTGGTGACGGTAGTCACATCTGGTGATTGTGTGGGAAGAATGGGCACATCCAATAAGTGTTTGGGGGAGACAGACACATCTAGTGAGTGTCTGTGGATGGTGGGCACATATAGTGAGTGTCTAGGTATGGTGGGCACATATATTGAGTGTCGAGGTATGGTGGGCACATATATTGAGTGTCTAGGTATGATGGGCACATACATTGGGTGTCTAAGTATGATGGGCACATATAGTGAGTGTCTAGGTATGGTGGGCACAAATAGTAAGTGTCTAGGTATTGTGGGCACATATAGTGAGTGTCTAGGTATAATGGGCACATATATTGAGTGTTTGGGAGTCATGAACACATCTGGTGAATGTCTAAGGACAGTAGACACATCTAACGATTGTTTTGGAGATGGTAGGCAGATCTGATGAATACCTGGGAGGTGGTGGGCACATTTGATACATGTCTGGAGACGGTAGTCACATCTGGTGAGTGTCTAGGTATGGTAGGCACAAACAGTGAGTGTTTAGATATGGTGGGCGCATATAGTGAGTGTCTAGGTATGGTGGGCACATATAGTAAGTGTTTGGGAGTGATGCACACATCTGGTGAATGTCTAAGGACAGTAGACACATCTAACAATTGTTTGGGAGATGGTAGGCACATCTGCTGAATACCTGAGAGGTGGCGGGCACATTTGATACATGTCTGGTGACGGTAGTCACATCTGGTGATTGTGTGGGAAGAATGGGCACATCCAATAAGTGTTTGGGGGAGATAGACACATCTAGTGAGTGTCTGTGGATGGTGGGCACATATAGTGAGTGTCTAGGTATGGTGGGCACATATATTGAGTGTCGAGGTATGGTGGGCACATATATTGAGTGTCTAGGTATGGTGGGCACAAATAGTAAGTGTCTAGGTATTGTGGGCACATATAGTGAGTGTCTAGGTATAATGCGCACATATATTGAGTGTTTGGGAGTCATGAACACATCTGGTGAATGTCTAAGGACAGTAGACACATCTAACGATTGTTTTGGAGATGGTAGGCAGATCTGATGAATACCTGGGAGGTGGTGGGCACATTTGATACATGTCTGGAGACGGTAGTCACATCTGGTGAGTGTCTAGGTATGGTAGGCACATATAGTGATTGTTTAGATATGGTGGGCACATATAGTGAGTGTCTAGTTATGGTGAGCGCATATAGTAAGTTTCTAGGTATGGTGAGCACATATAGTGAGTGTCTAGTTATGGTGGGCACATATAGTGAGTGTCAAGGTATGGTGGGCACATATATTGAGTGTTTAGGTATGGTGGGCACATATAGTGAGTGTCTAGGTATGGTGAGCACATATAGTGAGTGTCTAGGTAAGTGGGGCACATATAGTGAGTGTCAAGGTATGGTGGGCACATATATTAAGTGTCTAGGTATGATGGGCACATATTGTAAGTGCCTAGGTATGTGGGCACATATGGTGAGTGTCTAGGTATGGTGGGCGCATATAGTGAGTGTCTAGGTATGGTGGGCACATATAGTAAGTGTTTAGGTATGGTGGGCACATGTAGTGAGTGTCTAGGTATGGTGAGCACATATAGTCAGTGTCTAGTTATGGTGAGCACATATAGTGAGTGTCTAGTTATGGTGGGCACATATAGTGAGTGTCAAGGTATGGTGGGCACATATATTGAGTGTTTAGGTATGGTGGGCACATGTAGTGAGTGTCTAGGTATGGTGAGCACATATAGTCAGTGTCTAGGTAAGTTGGGCACATATAGTGAGTGTCAAGGTATGGTGGGCACATATATTAAGTGTCTAGGTATGATGGGCACATATAGTGAGTGTCTAGGTATGGTGGGCGCATATAGTGAGTGTCTAGGTATGGTGGGCACATATAGTAAGTGTTTGGGAGTGATGAACACATCTGGTGAATGTCTAAGGACAGTAGACACATCTAACAATTGTTTGGGAGATGGTAGGCACATGTGATGAATACCTGGGAGGTGGCGAGCACATTTGATACATGTCTGGTGACAGTAGTCACATTTGCTGATTGTGTGGGAAGAGTGGGCACATCCAATAAGTGTTTGGGGGAGATAGACACATCTAGTGAGTGTCTATGGATGGTGGGAACATCTAGTGGTGTCTAGGGACAATGAGCACATCTGATGAGTGTCTGAGTACATCTGATAAGTAACTGTTTTTAGCAGATACATATGATTGGTTCTCAGTGGGGTGGACATCCGTTGAGTCAAAAGAATGGAAATAATGTATCTTTTATGGAGGTAGGAACTTCTGAAGAACACCAAAGCATTCTTGATATACGTACAGCAAACTTGTCATAGAGCTGATATGTCAGCAGTGGATTAGGTAGTTCTCTGAAATATGCTTTGCAGAGGGAGCTGACACAGTGGACATCTTGCAGGTAGGTACTCTTGTTTAACTCTGGTAGCCGCTCTATGTCAAACTCTTGTCTGTATTGGAAAGATAACAGAAGATATAGTATTATATGTGTGTAGTAATGTATAGCATTTTATAGGGTTCAGCTTCTTTATTGTCCATTCATTTTCTTATTTGCAGCAGTTTAAAGGTACCTACCTCAATTTATGTACATTGGAAGCAATACCACATAACCGGTAGATCCCATCCACGATTCCATGCTCTTCTACAAACTCTGCGCAGCTTTTCAGAACCTGAGGAACTGACCACATGAACTCATCAAATGGGTATCTCGCACATCTGCTCCCATTCAACTGTCTTCACTAATGAAGACCTGTGCTTGCTGTTCCGTAATCCTCACACTTACATACTGGAGATATTGGATCTACTGATTTAAACTCAGACTCAATTTGTTAGTTGGTGCAGCAGGCGATTTATTTACAGCAGCGAAACAACAGAAGTCATGCAGAATTACATCCAATGAAAGAATCGAAAAAGCTTTGTTCATATGGTCAATTGAAAGGTTATGTAGGTTGAGTGGAATCGACATCAGCCAGGCCTCCCATAACTGAGCAGCTATACACCTTGCACCTTATAGGTGTCTCAGGACTACTCAGTTTACTGCCGAAAATGTAAAAATTAAACGTCTTCCTTTCTAAAACTGGTAGTAAATGGAGAGCTGCCGGGAAAGTAGTCACCACCACCTCTACTCTCTTCAAAGATGTTTCCTGCTAAAAACTTCCCTAGCCGTGGCAGGTAGATAAACCTCTGCGGGCATCATGCCACATACACCAGTTCAGTGGGCTAGAATCATCCCCTCCACCACAGCTCCGGCCCCTGGTAGCAAAATGTCACGTACTGTGTTCCCATGCTTCCCTTCTGGAAAACTTTTTGTCACTCACTAACAATAACTAAGCACCATAGCGATGAGCGATGTCCTCTTCATTACCCCACAGCTCCTTTATTATACTAGGAAAGGCTCCTCTATATACTACACCACACGGGAGAGCTGACAGCTTCTCTATTTAATACATAGTACAGGAGAGCTGACAGCTCCTCTATATATAACACTACACAGGACAGCCGATGACTCCTCTATATACTACACCACACAGGACAGCTGACAACTCATCTATATACTACACCATACAGGAGAGCCGATGACTCCTCTATATACTACACCACATAGGAGAGATGACAGTGCCAGTATATATACTACAGCACGCAGGAGAGCCGACGCCTCCTCTATGTACTACTCCAAACAGGAAAGCCGAAAGCTCCTCTATATACTACTCCAAACAGGAGAGTAAAAAGATCCTCTATATACTACACTACACAGGAGAGCCGACAGCTCCTCCATATACTACACCACACAGGCGATATAACAGCTCCTCTATATACTATGCCACACAGGAAAGCCGATATCTCCTCTATATACAATACCACACAGTAGAGCCTACAGCTCCTCCATTTATGACACCTCACAGGATAACCAACAGCTTCTCTATGTACTACACCACACAGGAGAGCGGACAGCTCCACTCAATACTACATCAAAAGGAGAGCCGATATATTAAACCACACGGCGAGCCCACAACTACTCTATATATAACAACACATAGGAGAGCCGACAACTCATCTATATACTACACCACACAGGAGAGCCGACAGCTTCTCTATAAATTACACCACACAGTAGAGTCCACAGCTTCTCTTTATACTTGACAGCACAGGAAAGCCGACAGCTCCACTACATACTACACCACACTTGATAGCTGCCAGCTCCCCTATATACCATGTTTCCTCGAAAATAAGAGAGTGTCTTATATTAATTTTTGTTCAAAAAGGTTTAACTTTTTTACATGTATAGCTGACTGGACACTATTTAAATTGACTTTTTTAAATTAACTGTTAGCAGGGCTTATTTTTCAGGCATCCTCAAAAAGCCTGAAAAATCATTTTGCATCCTCAAAAATTCTGGAAAATCATGCTATGTCTTATTTTCAGGGTATGTCTTATTTTCAGGGAAACAGGGTACTACACCACACAGGAGAGCCAAAAGCTTCTTTATATACTACACCACACAGGAGAGTCGTCAGCTCCTCTATATACTACACCATACAGCAGAGCCGCCACCTCCTCTATATAATACTCCACACAAGAGAGCCGAAAGCTACTCTATATACTACACCAAAACAGGAGATACGGCTGCTCCTCTATATGCTATGCCATACTGAGGAGCCGACAGCTCCTCTTTACACTACACCACACAGAAGAGCCGACAGCTCCTTTATATTCTACACCACATGGGAGACCCGAAAGCTTCTCTATATACAGCAAACGGTAGAGCCGACAGCGCCTCTATATACTACACTACACAGAAGAGCCGACGGCTCCTCTATGTACTACACTACACAGGAAAGCCGACAACTCTTCTATATACTACACCACACAGGAGAGCCGATGGATACTTTTTATACTACACCACACAGGAGAGCTGACAGCTCCTCTATGTACTACACTGCACAGGAAAGCCGACAACTCTTCTATATACTACACCACACAGGAGAGCCGATGGATACTTTTTATACTACACCACACAGGAGAGCTGACAGCTCCTCTATGTACTACACCACACAGGAGAGCCGAAAGCTTATCTATATACTGCACCACACAGGTGAGATGACAGCCTCTCTACATAATACACCCCACAGGAGATACAACAGCTCCTCTATATACTACGCCACACATGAAAGTTGATATCTCCTCTACATACGATACCGCACAGGAGAGCCCACAGCTCCTCCATATCCTACACCTTATAGGAGAGCTGATGGCCCCACTAGATACTACACCTTACAGGATAGCCAACAGCTTCTCCACATACTACACCACACAGGAGAGCCGACAGCTTCTCTACAAATTACACCACACAGTAGAGCCCACAGCTTATCTTTATACTAGACAACACAGGAGAGCCACGAGCTCCACTAGATACTACACAACCTATGATAGCGGCCAGCACCCCAATATACTACACCACACAGGAGAGCCGAAAGCTCCTCTATATACTACACACAAAAGAGTTGAAAGCTCCTCTATATACTACACCACACAGCAGAGACGACAGCTCCTCTGTATACTATGCCACACAGTAGAGCTGACAACACCCCTATATATTACTCCGCACGAGAGATCGAACAGCTCCTCTACATACTACACCACACAGAAGAGCCAACAGCTCCTCTATATAATACACCACATAGGAGAGCTGACAGCTTCACCATATACTATACCCCAAAGAAAAATGAACAGCATCTCTATATACTACACCACAGAGTAGAGCCGACAGCTCCTCTATATACTACACCAAATAGGAGAGCTGACAGATGCTCTTTATAACAGATGCTCTACATACTACACCACACAAGAAAGCCGACAGCTCACCTATATAATACACCACTCAGGAGAGTCGAAAGCCCCTATAAATATGTAGGTGCCCAGTACATACTTTCCTGGCCCCCTCCATAATTTCATACATGTCAGGTCTTATGTTGGTGCACTGTGCAAATCTGTCTAGTCATTTTGTTATATGTATTGCAGAGCTGCAGTGTATTATGGATTAAGTGTTTGCAAAAGCCTGGAGATTGCCTATCAATTTATGTCCTGTCACGTTTTATGAGTGAGGCTACAAATGTGAGTGTGTGAGAGCGGGAAAGGAGTTCTAGAAAGATTCTTCTGGGTTCCTGAGGCTTCAGAGTGCCAGCCACATGGGGGGACCTTTAACCCTCATGTGGTGAAGAATGGAAGAAGAAGAGAGGTTCTCTGAGAGTGCATGTTCCAGAGATGAGAGAGGAGTGAGCCCCAAATGAAAAGAGAGAAAGAGAGCATGAGCAAGAAGCAGGTGCCACTTACAAGGCATTGTGCAGAGGTACTCTTTGTTCGTCTTTTCCTATGTGACTGTCCGAAGCTTGTGGATCACCGCGTAGAGGTGCACCCATTTGTCTTTCACACCCAGCTGTCCTGAAGTCTGGGATCACTGGGCTGAGGTACTCTCAAGTCTGTCTAATATCTGCACTGCAAATCATTGTCATTTGTGCCTTGCATACGAGAATTTGTTCCAGTAAAGTTTTTGCCAGGCCCTGACTGTTCCCAGGGACCTGAGGTTCGTTACTTCTGTCTGTGGCCCCATTAATTTACTGCCGAGGGCCATACCAGTGGGTAATGGAACAGTGGCATCACCCGTGAATCTGCTATCATTGTTCTCCAGTTTATTGGGGATCCCTATCCTAGGGGTGTCCGGAAGAGGCCCAGCGCTGTCCTGGCTGAGGCTACGTGCATCCCTCGGGGAGGGAGCGTGGTAAGTGCTGCCGTGACAAGCCAGCATTTTACTCAATGTAAGTCCTCTGCTCGGGGTCACCCTATGGGACCCTGCATAAACTACACCACTCAGGAAAGCCTACAGCTCCTCTATTCATGAAAGCATACAGGAGAGCCGACAGCTCCTCTATACTACACCACACAGGAGAGCCGACAGCCCCTCTATATAATACACCAGACAGGAGAGCTGATAGCAACTATTTATATTAAACCACACAGGAGAGCCGACAGCTCCTCTATATACTACTGTAAGCAGGAGAACCGACAGCTCCTTTATATATTACACGGCAGAGGAGAGCCGACAGCTCCTCTATAGAGTACACCACACAGGATAGCTGACAGCTGCTCCTTATACTACACCACACAGTAGAGCCGACAATTCCACTATACACTATCCCACACAGGAGAGCCGACAATTCCAGTATATACTACCTCACACAGTAGAGCCGACAATTCCATTATACACTATCCCACACAGGAGAGCCGACAATTCCTCTATATACTACACCATGCAGGAGAGATGATAGCCCTTCTATAACCTATACCACACAGATAAGCCGACAGCCCATCTATATACTACACTACGCAGGGAAGCCAACAGCTCCTCTATAAACTACACCACACAGGAAAGCTGACAGCTCCTCTATATACTACTCCACACAGAAAAAACGACAGATGCTCTATATACTGCACCACACAGGAGAGCCGATAGCTCCTCTATTTACTACACCACATAGGAAAGCCCATAGCTGCTCTATATACTATGCAACACGAGAGAGCCGACAGCTACACTATATACTACACCACACAGGAGAGCCGATAGCTCCTCCATATACTACACCACACAGGAGAGCCCACAGCTACTCTATATATTACACCACACAGGAAAACTGACAGCTCCACTATATACTACACCACATGGGAGAGCCGACAGCTCCGCTATACTACACCACACAGGAGTGCAGACAACTTCTTCATGTACTACACCACACAGCAGAGTCGACAGCTCCTCTATATAGTACACCACAAAGTAGAGCCAGCAGCTCTTCCATATAATACACTACTAAGGGGAGCTGAAAGCTCCTCTATATACTACACCGCAAAGAAGAAACAACAGTTTCCCTCACTGCTTCATGCGCCCACTTCTGAGCAACCAGTGTACCGACTCTCGGCTCCGTCCTGGCTGCCGGCTGGATGCCACTGACAGCTGGATGCCCCGCTCACTCACTGTTCTGTGCTGTGTGTGGCCCTCCTGCCGCCGCTGCCTGTGGCTCTCTTGCCGCCACTGCCTGTGGCTCTCCTGCTGCCATTGCCTGTGGCTCTCCTCCTGCCACTGCTGCCTGTGGCTGTTCCACCTCTGCCACTGCTTCTGCCTCTCCTGCCGCAGTCAACCCCTGGCATTTCACAACGCTCCCTCCCATGTGGCTCTCGTGACGCCGGTGCCTGTGGGTCCCCTGGCGCCGCCGCTCCCACTCTTGCCACTGTCGTCCCTGACGGACCTGTCACAGCGGCACTTGGGGGGATTAAACACGCCCCAAGCCAACATACTACCAGCCAATCAGAAGCTAGGGGCGTTACTACATTTGAAGAGTGCTCTTCCGGGGGTGACAAGATACAATAATACTGAGTCGAGAACCACTCTATATATACTACACCACGCAGCAGAGCTAAAAACTCCTTTATATACGACACCACAAAGTAGAGTCGACAGCTCTTCTATATACTACACCAGACAGAAAAGCCAACAGCTCCCCCATATACTACACCACCCAGGAGAGCTAACAGATTGTCTAAATAACATACCACACAGGAGAGCCAGCAGCTTGTCTATACGCTACACCACAAAGCAGAGCTGACAGCTACTTTATATAATGCACCACTCAGGAGAGTCGACAGATTCTCTGTATACTACAACACACAAGAGAGCTTACAGATGCTCTATATAATACACCCTAGGACAGTCGACAGCCACTCTACATACTACACCCCACAGGAGAGCTGACAGCTCCTTTATACAACAACACACAGGAGAGTCGACAACACCTCTATATACTACACCACACAGTAGAGCCAATACCTCCTCCATATACTACACCATCTCTATATACTAAATGACACAGGAGAGTGGACAGCCCCTCTATATACTACACTACACAGGAGAGCAGACAACTCCTTCATGTACTACACCACACATCAGAGCCGACAGCTCCTCTATATACTACGCCAAGCAGGACAACCGACAGCTGCTCTATATACTACACCACACAGCAGAGTCAACATCTCTTTTATATAATACACCACACAGGAAAGTTGACAGCTCCTCTATATACTAGTTTACATAGGAGAGCCGAAAAGACCTCTATATACTACACTACACAGGATAGCTGACAGCTCCTCTAAATACTACTCTACATGGGAGAGCCGGCAGCTCATCTATATTACACTACACAGCAGAGCCGACGGCTCCTCTATATACTACACCAAACAGGAGAGCCAACAACACCTCTATATACTACACCACACAGAAGAGCCGACAGCTCCTCTATATAATGCACTACTCAGGAGAGTCGACAGCCCCTCTACATAGTACGCTACACAGGAGAGCTGACAGCTCCTTTATAGACTGCACCACACGGGAGAGCCGACAGCTCCACTATACAACACCACACAGTAGAGCCGACAACACCTCTATATACTACACCACACAGGAGAGCTAAGAGCTCCTCTATATATGACACCACACAGTAGAGCCAATACCTCCTCTATAAACTACACCACACAGGTGAGCCAAGAGCTCCTCTATATATGACACCACACAGTAGAGCCAATACCTCCTCTATAAACTACACCACACAGCAGCTCCTCCATATACTACACAATATTGAATAACTGACAGCTCATCTCTATCTGCTAGACCACACAGGAGAACCGATAGCTCCTCATTATACTATACCATACAGGAAAGGCAACAGCTCCTCTATATACTAAGCCACACTGGAGAACCGACAGATCCTCTATCTACTAGACCACACAGGAGAACCAACAGCTCTTTTATGCACTACACCACACAGGAGATCTGACAGCTCCTCTATATATTACACCACACAGGAGATCTGACAGCTCCTCTATATATTACACCACACAGGAGAGCCGACAGCTCCTCTATATATTACACCACACAGGAGAACTGACAGCTGCTGTATGCACTACACCAGTGTTCCCCAAACTCCAGTCCTCAGGGACCACCAACAGGTCATGTTTTCAGGATTTCTTCAGTGTTGCACAGGTGATGTAATAATTGTCGGTGCCTCAGATATTGCCACAAGTGTTCTTACTATAGGATATCCTGAAAACATGACCTGTTGGTGGTCCCTGAGGACTGGAGTTGGGGACCTCTGCACTACACCACACAGGAGAGTAAACAACTCCTCTATATACTACACCACACAGGAGATCTGACAGCTCCTCCATGTACTACACTACACTGGTTAGGGTTAAGGTTAGTTTCAGTGTAAGGCTTACATTAACAGCTGTAAATATTTCTATGTTAATGCGGCCCCACTTTCACATGGAAGCATTTACAGCTTATAATTTAAGCCTAAAGGCCCATTTAGACACAACGATTATCGCTCAAAAGATGTCCTTTGAGCAACTTTTGAGCGATAATTGTTGGGTGTATTTACAGGGCAAGGTGATCGCTCAAACGTTGAATGATCACCTTGTGCTCCAAGCGGGGGATGCAGAAGTCAAGTGGGGCCACTTGTCTTCTGCATCCAGCTGTTCTCTGCTCGGAGCGCCCGGCTGTTATACAGTTGAGCACTCCGAATGGGGGAATCAGAAGACAAGCGGGGTCGCTTGTCTTCTGCATTCAGCTAAGCTGTTGTCTGCTCGGAGCACCTGGCTGTTATACAGCCGAGCGCTCCGAGCAGGGTATGAAGAGCCCAGCTGGACAGCTGCGTTCTTCATACTCCGCCTATATTCAGAGAGTGGAATACAGCTGAAACAATAGTATCAGCTGTATCCCGCTGTGAATTCCTGATAAGGCTGATCGTTGTCTTTCAGCATGCTGAAAGATCAGTGATCAGCAACGGCTTAACGAAAACTGCACAATGTCAGTGCAGTTACACACAACGATTATTGCTCAAAAGACGGCTTTTGAGTGAATTTTGAGCGATAATCGTTGTGTCTAAATGGGCCTTAACACTGAAACTAACTCTAACCCTAACCCTCCATCGAAGCCAAAGTTCAGTTCTTCTGACATGTGCCCGGTGTAATCTCTTCTGGCCATGGCTAGGTGCTCGGATCCCCTGCTGTGACTGTTCCCTGCAATGTCCCCCGTTGTGAGTGTCAGTGTGCCAGCAATACGAGGGGGTGCTGATAAGTCTTTGGATTTGTGTACTTTTTTGTTTCTATGGTAACGATTGTTGCATCACATAAAAGCCAATATATGTTTTCAAAATGTTGTGTTTGTAGCTTATGGCAACAGTGATCTCGGCACGCGGGAAAACAAAATGGTGGAGTCTAAGGCGATATTCACAGCAAATGAGAGCACAGGAGTGATACAATTCTTGTTTCTCAAGGAACGTCCGCGAAGGATATTCATGGTGATATGTCGCAGACATTGGGGGATCAATGCCCTTCATATTCTACAGTTAAGAACTGGGTTGCCAAATTTAAAACGGGCTACTTCAGCACCAATGATGAGGAACGTCCTGGACGACCGAGAGAGGTTGTTGTTCCGGAGATCGTCGATGCTGTGCACAACCTCATACTGGAGAATCGGCCAATTTCAGCTGCAGGAATAGCCGACATCATGGGGATTTCTGGTGAACGTGTTTGTGTCATTATCCATGAACATTTAAACATAAAGAAGCCATCTGTAAAGTGGGTCCCCAAATGTTTGACAACAGATCAGAAAAGCATGCGAGTGAAAACTTCCCGATCCATTTGTCAACGTTTCCGGACTGATAAGAACTTCCTGGATCGACTGGTGATTATGGATGAGACCTTGATTTATTTGTATGACCCTGAAACCAAGGAGCAGTCAAAAGAGTGGAGGCGCAGTGGTTCTCCTCGCCCAAAGAAGCTCAGCCACTAAGGTGATGGCGTCTGTGTTCTGGGTTAAGGAGGGCGGGCTGCTAGTAGACTACCTTCAAAATGGTTCCACCATCAATGCAAAGTATTACATTGAACTTTTGGACCAATTGAAGGCAGCTCTGAAGGCCAAAAGGTGCGGCAAGCTGTCCAAAGGAATCTTGTTCCTGCAAGACAATGCCTCCGCTCACACTGTACAAGTGACCACGGCAAAACTGGTGGAGCTAGGCTTCCAGCTGGTTGACCACCCACCTTATTCACCAGATCTAGCTCCCTCCGACTATCATCTGTTTCCAAACCTGAAGAAACACCTCAAGGGTACCAAATTTCACACCATTTCTGATGTCATGGCTGCTACGGATGACTGGTTTGAGGCACAACCGAAATCCTTCTTTTTGCAAGGCTTACAGAACTTGGAATACCGATGTAAGAAGTGTGTTGGCATCAGTGGAGAGTATGTGGAATAAATGTAAAGTTTCATCTTCCTATCTTTCTGGGTAAAGCCAAAGATTTATCAGCAGCCCCTCGTATGTGAGGATGCTGTATGGATTGATGAGCTCCCCGCTCGGGACAACTAGTCTCCCCGGTAATCTTACTTCCCCGCTGCTGTGACTTTGTTTGTGTTAAAGCCCCCTGTCCAACTCTAGCTTCCGATGGGCTATGTGTGGGTCTGTTGCAGTACTGTGCCCTGGGTCAAGGCTTACGGTGACTGTTACAAATGACTCCACCACTGCTGTGACTGACGACCCCGCCGCTGTTGCAAACAGTGTTTCCAGCACTCTATTTCGTGCTTGCGCTATGGTTACTGTGCTGCACGCCGCTGTGGATGAGACAGTCCCTGCCACTGTGCTCCCGTCAGTGTAAGCATAACTGAAGGCTCTGCTGCTTGCCGACACTGTGAGTTTTACAAGGTGCCGCCATAGCAGCTGAGCTGAGACTCTGCTGCACGCTGCAGTATCATCTCCCCTGACAAAGTCCCGACAGTTCTCCCAACATCCCCAACGGCTCAGTAATCCTTTGGCCGCGCTGAATACCACTTTGTTTCCCCCGTGCCCTGAATGGTCGGGTCCCTGACACTGTTAGCAGTAGCCACAATAGCTGCTGTGTGTCCCGTGTAAGGCCATGGCGGTGTCTTGCAGAGGCAACAATGGATGAACTCTGGCAATTAAGTGTGGGTACTGAACAGCTGTGGGAAAGGGACAGCCAATCGGAAGCAAGAGGCTTGACAGGGGGCGTTATATCCACAAAAGCCCAGTCTGCCCCTAGCTTCCGGTGTGGACAAGGTACAACAGTACCAAACTTCTCTATACTACACCGCAAGGAAGAGACAACAGCTACTCTAAATACTACACCACACGGGCGAGCCGGCAGCTCCTGTATATAATACACCATACAGGAATGCTGACAGTTCCTCTATATGCTACACTACACAGAAAAACCGACAGCTCCTCTATATTGGGTGAAAACGTGTGTATATAGGTAAAGAATTGCCTCACAGATAGAAAGCAGAGGGTGGTAATAAATGGTTCGTACTCTGATTGGGCCACCGTTGCTAGCGGGGTGCCACAGGGCTCAGTATTAGGCCCCTTTCTGTTCAGTATATTTATCAACGACCTGATAGAGGGACTGCACAGTAAAATATCAATATTTGCAGACGATACGAAATTATACAAGATAATCAATGCAAAGGAGGACAATGTGCGGCTACAAACGGACCGAGATAAGCTGGGGGCTTGGGGAGAAAAATGGCAAATGAAGTTCAATGTTGATAAATGTAAGGTTATGCACATGGGCAGGAGAAACGGATGTCACCAATATACACTAAATGGGGTACTGCTAGGGAAAAGTGATATGGAAAAAGACCTGGGGGTACTAGTGGACTGTAGACTCAACTGGAGCAATCAATGCCAGTCAGCTGCTGCAAAAGCTAATAAAGTCTTGGGGTGCATTAAAAGAGGCATGGGGGCGAGGGACAAGCACATTCTTCTACTGCTATATAAGGCACTTGTCAGGCCCCACGTGGAATACTGTGTACAGTTCTGGTCACCGTTGCTCAGGAAAGATGTTACAGTGCTTGAGGGAGTTCAAAAAAGGGCAACTAAACTAATAAATGGAATGACGGGACTGGAATACCCAGAGAGGCTATCAAAATTGGGATTATTTACCCTGGAAAAAAGACGGCTAAGGGGCGACCAAATAACTATGTATAAATGCATGAGGGGACGATACAAGGATCTCTTCCATGATCTGTTTATACCCAGGACTGCGACGGTAACAAGAGGGCATCCACTACGTTTAGAAGAAAGCATGTTTCATCACCAACACAGAAAAGGGTTCTTTACTGTAAGAGCAGTGAGACCATGGAACTCTCTGCCTGAGGATATGGTGATGGCAAAATCCATAAGGGAGTTTAAAAGGGGACTTGATGTCTTTCTAGAGCAGAAGGATATTACAGGATATAAATCTTAGGTCAATTGTTAATCTGGGTATACAGGCAGGTAGGAACTATTAGAGGTTGACCCAGGGATTAGTCTGATTGCCATTAGAGAGTCAGGAAGGAATTTCCCCCCAAATGGGCTAATTGGCTCCTTGGTGTTTTTTGCCTTCCTCTGGATCAACAACATAGGAGGATAAACAGGCTGAACTAGATGGACATTGTCTTCATTCGGCCTTACATACTATGTTACTATACCATACAGGAGAGCTGTCAGCTCCTCTATATACCACACAGGAATGCTGACAGTTCATCTATATACTACACCCCACAGGAAATCCAACAGCTCCTTTATATACTATACCATACAGGAGAGCCGACAGCTCCGGTATTCTGGAACCTTGACGCCACCGGAACTGGTGGGTGTAGCCAAGGGTGAGGCATCTTGACAGCCAGCTCATGCCCCTACTACCTGATTGGCTACACTCACCATTCCAGGGCTGAATGGCTGGACTCATCCCTCTGGCGGTCTTCTTGTCTGCTGCGGGTGAGTGATCTGCTCCTTGAAGGTCACAGCAACGTCTGCAGTGATTGTAGCGTCTGCTGGAGGGTTATTGGTGGTTGTTGCTGGTAGCCTTACATTATTAGGTCTACATGCTTCCCTGTTACACTTGTAACATAGCAGCATGTAGAGGTAATAAAGTAAGCGTAGCAGCAAAAACCACCACTAACCCTCCTGCAGAGCCTACTATCACTGCACAGGCTGCAGCTGATATGAGTGTACCCGCGGCACGTCGTGTCCACAGAGCACCGGTAGCATCCACGGAGCACAAGACGATAATGCGGCTCTCCCACCCCCCTGCCGCCTGACACCCCATCTGACAGAACTGCCACACAACCTCCCGCCTGACAGAACCGTTTGTCGGCTCCCCTCCATACGTTCCCTGCGGCAGCGGATGACAGTCAGGTCCGAAACTACGATGCTACGGGGGCTCCTGGGAGGGCAAGACGGAGGGCACAAAGTCAGCACATCCATGGCTGAACAACTACTGGACTCCCGTGGAAACACTGAACGGAGGCGGAGGAGGGCCACTCCGAAGCTTCAACTCGGGGGAAAACACTGGCCCCGAACCTGGTTAAACAGCGGAAGAGGGCACAGGCAGCAGATGGGTGGACAGCCCATACTGGTACACAGGGGCACAGGAGAAGGGGGGACAGACTGCACATCGGAGGAGGTACAGGAAAAGAGGGAACACTGAGGAATCAGCGGGCACAGGAGATGTACTGGCAGCCATTCGAAAGCTTGGGGTGTGACAGGGGCGTCTCTCCATTGAAAGGCTCTCACACCCCTACATTCCAATGGCGTCAAGATACAATAATACCGACAGCTCCTCTATACACTACACCGTACAGGAGAGCTGACAGCACCTCTATATTCTACACCATACAGGAGACTTAAGAGCTCCTCTATACACTACACCATACAGGAGAGCTGACAGCTCCTCTATATACTACACCACACAGGAGAGACATCAGCTCCTCTACATACTACACCACACAGGAGAGCTGTCAGGTCCTCTATATACTACACCGCACAGGAGAGCTGACAGCTCCTCTACATACTACACCACACAGGAGAGCTGTCAGTTCCTCTATATACTACACCGCACAGGAGAGCTGACAGCTCCTCTATATACTACACCACACAGGAGAGCCATCAGTTCCTCTACATACTACACCACACAGGAGAGCCGACAGCTCCTCTACATACTACACCACACAGGAGAGCCGACAGCTCCTCTACATACTACACCACACAGGAGAGCTGTCAGTTCCTCTATATACTACACCGCACAGGAGAGCTGACAGCACCTCTATATTCTACACCATACAGGAGACTTAAGAGCTCCTCGATATACTACACCATACAGGAGAGCTGACAGCTCCTCTATATACTACACCACACAGGAGAGCCATCAGCTCCCCTACATACTACACCACACAGGAGAGCTGTCAGTTCCTCTATATACTACACCGCACAGGAGAGCTGACAGCTCCTCTACATACTACACCACACAGGAGAGCTGTCAGCTCCTCTATATACTACACCACACAGGAGAGCTGATAGCTGCTCTATAAACTACACCACATTAGAGAGCCGACAGCTACACTATATACACTACATTACATAGGAGAACCAACAGCTCCTCTATATACTACACCACAGGAGAGCTGACAGATCCATTATAGACTACACCACATGGGAGAGCCAACAGCTCCTCTATAGTACACTGCACAGCAAAGCCGACAGCTCCTCTATAGTACACTGCACAGCAAAGCCGACAACACCTCTATATACTACACCAAAAAGAAGAGAATATAGCTCCTCTGTATACTACACCACAAAGGAAAGCCGACAGCTCCTCTATATACTACACCACACAGAACAGCTGACAGCTCCTCTTTTCTACCCCACACAGGGAAGCAAACAGTTCCTCTATATAACACACCATTGAGGATATTAGGCAACTCCCTTATATACTACACCACACAGGACAGCCGACAGCCCCTCTACATACTACACCACACGGGTGATCCGACAGCTCCTCTATATACACCACCTCACAGGAAAACTGAACAGCTCCTCTATATACTCCACTACACAGGAGAGCAGACAGCTCCTCTATATTCTCCACCACACAGGAGAGCTGACAGCTTCTCTATATACTACACCACACAGGACAGCCAAGAGCCTCTCTACATACTACACCACACGGGTGATCCGACAGCTCCTCTATATATACCACCTCACAGGAAAACTGAACAGCTCCTCTATATACTACACTACACAGGAGAGCAGACAGCTCCTCTATATACTCCACCACACAGGAGAGCAAACAGCTCCTCTATATACTACACCACACAGGAGAACCTACAGCTCCTCTATATACTACACCACACAAGAGAGTTCACGGCTCCTTTACATACTAGCCGACAGCTCTTCTATATTCTACGCCATACAGGCGACCTGACAGATCCTCTATATACTACACCACACTGGAGAGCCGACAGCTTCTCTATATACTACACCACACAGGAGAGACGACAGTTCCTCTATATACTATACCTCCATCAGACGAGAGATAGGAGCTGCAGGAAGATTATTTGCATATTCCCTGCGCATGCTGGGAAGAGTGAAGAGTCACTGTAAGTGGGAAGATTGCTGGGATTAGCTGGGGCTAGCTGCTAGAAAGACATCGAAGGACATTGCCAGACTGTGCACTTAGTAGTAGCTTATATATCTTAACTACAATTCTTGATTTTTGGAAGTTTGGAAGTGGACATCAATTGACAACATGGAAAAGAAGAGCAGCCATATGGTGAGCTGCAACATATGCTATTTTTTTACAGACCTACCAGAGGTACTCCCAAACTTCAGGAGAGAATAGTTACTTTGAAACTCATTAAGGAAGGTAAGGATTTGCTTGACAAAGTAAAAGAAAGTCTTCAAAATGTAGAAGAAAAGAAATGTCCAGTGTACCTGCAGAAGCAGAGGAATGAAAGGATGTGACCCAAAGAAGCAGGAGGATCAGGAATAATTCAGCACTCATACTGTTCGGGAACTGGTACCAGGCTCTCATGCAGGATAACAATGAAGAGGTACAGCAAGAAATGACTCCACCCACAAATAACTGTGTAGTAAGCACACAGTCCTCTTGGATAGAGAAAAAGAAGTGCTGTGGTGAAAAAGAAAAGGAGAGTAGTGGTTGTGGGGGATTCCCTACTGAGAGGAACAGAGGCCCCTGTCTGCAGACCTGACACCTCACGAGAGGTGTGCTGTCTTCCAGGTGCACAAATCAAAGATGTGTCTGATAGGCTGTCAAGACTCTTCAGTCCTACAAAACACCACCCATTCCTACTAATACATGTACGGACAAATGACACTGCAAAAAAAGGGCCTTGCAACTATCTGCAGAGACTTTGAAGACCTTGGAAAGCAGGTGAAGGAACTAGGAGCACAGGTGATCTTCTCATCCATCCTCCCAGTGGATGGCCATGGAATAAGAGGTTGGAAAAGGATTCTAGAGGTAAGCAACTGGCTACATCGATGGTGCTGTCAGCAAGGATTTGGATTTCTAGAGCATGGAGTGAATTACCTATCTGATGGACTCCTTACTAGAGACGGGTTGCATCTTATAAAAAAGGTAAGCATATATTTGGTGGGCGCCTTGCTTCACTCATTAGGAGAGCTTTAAACTAGAACAACATGGGAAGGGAAGTGAAAGGCCAGGTAAAAACATACAGCTAATTAATACATTTGAGAACCTTCATATTGGAAGTGGAAAGAAAGAACAAAGACAAAAAATTCAGAAGGAAAGTAGAGGAGCAAGAGACACCGATCACAAACTAAAATGTTTCTGCACAAATGCACAGAGCATGGGAAACAAACAAGGATAATTGGAGCTCCTAACACAGGAAGAGAAGGATGATGTCATAGGCATCACAGAAACCTGGTGGAATGATACACGTGATTGGAATACAAGGCTTGAAGGATACAACTTATTTATAAGAAACATACCTAAAAAAAGGGGAGGAGGTGTTGTGTTATATGTTAGGAAAACATTCATCTCCACAGAGATTCAAGCTTCAGAGCATGGGCGTTCTGTAGAAACTGTTTGGGTAAGAATACAAGGAGAGAACAACAGAAAGGACACCATTGTAGGCATTTACTATAGGCTGCCGCGACAAGCAGAAGATATTGATGAACTTTCTACATCAGATGGCCAAGCTCTCAAAAAAGCACAACATAGTAATTATGGGAGATTTTAACTATCCAGACATTTGTTGGGAATCTCTCTCAGGTAAAAGTAATGGATCCAACAAATTCTTATCCACTCTTGCTGACAACTTTATCTTCTAAAAGGTAGAAGAGAAAATAAGGCGATCTGCTATCTTGGACCTAATTCTCACCAACGGGGAGGAAATGGTTGAGGAAGTAAGGGTGGCTGGGACTTTAGGAGGCAGTGATCATGCTATCCTTGAATGTTGGATAAAAAAGAGAGAAAGACCTGAGAAAACTCAGCCCTCAAGGTTGGATTTCAGAAAGGCAGATTATAATTAACTCAGAAAGATGGTAGGAAAATCCATTAGCTGGATGTTCTTAAGGACAGAAATGTCCAAGAAGATTAATAAATATTGTGAAGTGAGATTCTCAAAACACAATCATTGACAACCCCTAAAAGAAGGAAGAATGGGAAGCATTTAAAGAGACCAGGATGGGTGAACACAGAACTTGCACACATGTTAAAAACGAAGAAAACTATGTCTCTTTCCATTATCAAATGGAAAAAGGGGGGAATAACTAAAAAAGAATATAATGCTGTCTGCAGAAACTGTAGGTCAAGTGTCAGAAAACCTAAAGCTAATAATGAATTAAGGCTTGCAACAGAGGCCAAAAGCAATAAAAAAGGATTTTTGGGGTATGTAAAAAAAAAAAAGTCAAAGCTGCTATTGGATGCTTACACAATGAAAATGGTGAACTGAATGATGTCGAGAAGGCCGAACTTTTACATTCTTATTTTGTATCTGTTTTCTCTCAGAAAGTAAATGTAACATTAACTGCCTGTGCTGTTGGGGGAATACAAGAATTCAGGCTATATATAAGCAGGTAGATGGTGAGGGAAGACTTAGCTAACCTAAATCAAGTCTCATGGTCCAAATGAATTACATCCTAGGATACTAAAGGAAGCAGCGGAGGTAATTGCTGAACCACTCACCATAATCTTTGAAAATTCCTGGAGAACAGGAGAAGTCCCAGAAGATTGGAAAAGGGCAAATGTTATCTCTATCTTCAAAAAAGGGAAGAAGGTGGATCCAGGAAACTACAGACCTGTGAGCCTGACTTCTATACCGGGAAAGATCTTTGAATAAATTATTAAACACCATGTATGCAAGTACTTGGATAAAAATGGTGTAATTAACCAGAGCCTGCATGGGTTTGTAACAAACAAGTCATGCCGATGTAGTGGCCTGAAAAAAAGGCGGTACATAGCGCTTTTTTGCCTGTGGGGACCGGTAATACATTAACTGGCCCTTGGGGGTTTAATCTGAGTCATTTCGCACAGCAGAGGCAGGTAACCTAGCAACCAGTTAGTTGTTTAATTCAGCTGCACAGGTTAGAAAAAAACTCCTAGAGACTTAGATGAGGCAGGTAGCCTAGCAACCAGACAGGTTATGAATGGCTGTAGACAAACTGGTCAGGTGACAGTGCCAATAAATAGCCAGACAATTGTCGCAGGAGGCATAGAAGTGCCAGAGAGAGTAGTGAGAAAAGAGTAGTGCCAAGGAGAGAAAAGCCAGAAGGAGAAGCACCAGGGAGAGAAGCACCTGGCAGAGAAGTGCCAGGAGGAGAAGGGAAGCGCCAGACAAGAAAGAGAGCAGCAGTGACAGCGAGAGAAGAACAAATAGGAGCAAGAGAAAAAGAGAGACAAGAGAAGAAATAGAAAGCAAAGGAACAGGGAGAAACAATAGAAAAATCTGAAAAACGTAACAAAGAAGGAGAGTCAGCCTTGACAGTGAGTAGAGGAACAATAAGGCCCCCCTGTCCACAGATGTGATTTCGCTTGTGGTAAATCGCCGGCGAATCACGCCATCTGAAGCTTTCCATAGAGTTGCTATGGAAAGCTCTGGCCTCATGTCCCTGAGCGGAGAATCATTGCAATTCTCCGCTCGTGGCCGGCATTTCGCAGCATGCTGCGAATTGCCGCGATTCTCTGCGGTCAGCCTATCTGTCAGATAGGCTGACCGACGGAGATTCGTCTGCCGGCTCCTGCTCCTGGGCGGCGGCTCCCGCGGCGGAGATCCAGTGCGGGATACCGCAATGCCCGTGGAAAGGGGGCCTAGAAGAGATGTAAATATGAAGAGAGGGAGATAAAGAAATAAAGAGATGTATATACAAAGAAGTATAGAGAAAAGAAATCCAGAGTTAGGCCTCATGTTCACTGGACAATTCTATTTAGCAAATCCGCGCGGATCATCCGCACGCGTGATCCGCGCCCATAGGGATGCATTGGACATCCGCAGGTAAGTAAATACCTGCGGATGTCATTTTTTCCTGCCACGCGGATCACACGTGCGGGAAATCACCTGCAGCATGCTCCATTTTCTGTAGGTTTCTCGCACGGATGGCTCCCACAGGCTTCCATTAAAGCCTATGGAAGCTGTGCGGATCCACAGCACACCCACAGCTGAATTTCTGCTTTCTGTTCTGCCGTGGGAGCACGGGAGAGGAGTTAAAAAGAAAAAAGAGTGCACGGCGTATGCGCGCGGAACGCTGCCGGCGTGCCGAGCACATCCGCCGTGCAGAACAAAAAGAGATCCCGTCGCAATGGGAGGGAACCCGCAGCGTACGGACAGGTAAGTAAAATCTATTTTCAAGCCTCATGTCTGTAGGAAAGGAGGGACCTCCTGCGGGATTCTGCATGGAGAATCCCCGCGGGCCCAAATTTCCCAGTGGACATGAGGCCTAAGCTCCCAGTGTATAAATGTGTTAGACACAGGTGTCTACATTGTTGCAACTTCTGTATCATTTCTTATTCTGTGTGTTGAAGAAAATTGCCTCATCTTCCTGCTTTATTAAATAATACCATGTTTACAACAAGTTATGCAAAATATCTGACTCCGTGTATTATTCAGCACCTCACCACTCACAACTGCAAATTGTGCCCAAGGGCACTGGCGTCTGAACTAATAGAAAAAGAGAAAACAAATCATAATTAGGGGGCCTACTAACTAGCGTCTTTTTTTCTTGCGCTGCGAGAGCGAGTGAAAACACACACCTCATAGTGCAAAGAAATCGCTGCGATATCGCTAAATGCATTTAATGAGGCCAGCAGCAGCACCAGCCCCATTGAAAGCATATGGAGTATATAGCGGACTGCGGGGATGAAGGAGTTCTCTGTCACAGCTGTGGCAGAAATCCAGGATGCTATCCCATTGCTTTCAATGAATGGCTGAGCGCTGCCTGTGATTGGCTGAGCGCTCAGCCAATCAGCTCACCCCTTTCAGGATGCGGGGATTTTTAAATCCCCGCCTGCTGAAAAAGCTTCACAGCAGTGCTGGGGAGCCAGCTGGAGGACGCGCCTGAGTGGCGGAGAGGTGAGTATATTATTTTTTTTTTTTCACCAGCTAGGGATGATTTTCAGGGAAGGGCTTATATTTCAAGCCCTTCCCCGAAAATCATCGCTGCAGGGGGTTGCCTACAACCCACTGCTTTCAATGGGACTGCAGCAACACCGACCCCATTGAAAGCAATGGGATAGCATCCTGGACTTCTGTGGTAACAGCTGTGGCAGAAGTCCGCGATATACTCCCTATGCTTTCAATGGGGCTAGCGCTGCTGAATTTTTTCTCTGCGATGCTAGGCTGGAATGAAAAATCACAAATGAGTATACAACCATTGAACATTATTGGTTTCATAATCATCGCTCCCGCATCGCAGGGAAAAATATCACTAGTGAGTAGAAGCTCTTAATCATCCACAATAACAATACCGCTCACCATACCAGCCGAATCTAATTTCCTTCTATGACAGAATCACCGATTGGATTGATCAGGGACATGCGGTAGATTTAGTATATCTTGACTTTAGTAAAGTTTTTACAAAGTATCTCATACCATACTTATTGAAAAAATGACCAAATATAGGATTGACAAGGCAACTGTTAGGTGGATTCACAACAGGCTGAGTGATCGTACTCAAAGAGCGGTCATAACTGGCCAAACATCCAAGTGGAAGAATGTGACAAGTGGGGTACCACAAGGCTCTGTCCTAGGCCCAGTGTTGTTTAACATTTTTATAAATGATCTGGAGGAGGGAATTGATGGGAAACTGATCAAATTTCCCGACCACACAAAGCTAGGAGAGATAGCTAACACTAGGGAAGAGAGAGAGAGCGTATTCAAAAAGATCTAGAAAAGCTTGAACAGTGGGCGGCGACTAATAGAATGGTATTTAACAAGGAGAAATGCAAAGTCCTACATCTGGGCAAGAAAAATGAAAAAAGCACATACAGAATAGGAGGAATTGGGCTAAGCAGCATCACATGTGAAAGACTTGGGTATACTAATAGATCATAGACTGAACATGAGTCAACAATGTGATGCAGCAGCCAAAAGGGCAAACACAATTCTGGGATGTATTAAGAGAAACATAGAATCCGAATCACGTGAGGTAATAATCCCCCTCTACTCTTCCTTAGTCAGACTTCATCTGGAATACCGTGTCTAGTTCTTGGCACCACACTTCAAAAAAGACATCAACAAACTGGAGCAAGTTCAGAGAAGAGTTGCCAAGATGGTGAGCGGTCTGCAAATCATGTCCTATGAGGAACGGTTAAAGGATCTGGGAACGTTTAACTTGGACAAGCCTGGACAGATATCTGTCTGGGATGATTTAGTGAATCCTGCACTGAGCAGGGGCTTGGATCAGATGACCCTGGAGGTCCCTTCCAACTCTACAATTCTATGATTCTACTACACAGGAGAGCCGACAACTCTTCTATATACTACACCACACAGGAGAGCCAACAGCTCTTCTATATACTACACCACACAGGAGAGATCTATTCTTCTTAGACTCTAGTACATCTCACAGTTTTGTAGTTCTTGATTAATCATAGATCTGCACACCGATGTGGCCTCCACCATTGCTGGCCTGAGGTTAGTCCATGGTTTGTCCATGAGATAGAGTCCACAGAAAGAAGCTGCTTTATTGCAGAACCTAATGAATTCTCTTGGTAGACTGCACTAGTAAGATGTGGACTCTGCCCAGAAAGATGCATTTAATGGTTTTAGTCTCTGATCTGTAGCCTGTGAAAAAAATGAGTCGCCTATAATGCTTTTCGGGAGACCTGTTCCACATTCTTACCTGTCTGAGCTGGAATGTCATCTTCATTATTCATTACATATACTACATGGAGAAGAATGCAGGGCATCAACGTAGACAACGTAGGCCGTCATCATACACTTACCTTCTTGTCCTGACAGTTGGAGATGTTCCAGTAAATCACACCCAAAAATTTTATCTTTGACCGTCTTTTTCTTTACTTTCTGCCTGGCCTTCATGGCGAGCGACATGGTTTAAGATGGTCACACTTGGCTTCCTTGGATTTAGTGCATCCTCTGGCACCTGCTGCCGCCTTGATTCTCTACTCTTACTTTGCAGCAGATAAGATGCAGAACTTAGTAATGTACAGGAAGTGGTTCTGGTAGAGGAAGGAGCGTGTTACAGAGGCGATTACCACCCTTATGTGATGCACCAAGCCCCTGCCCCTCTCAAGCTGTGAATGTGATGATCAGAGTTTAGAGGAAGCCTGAGTTGCTGTCTGAGAACCACATCCTGTTCAGAGCATCATCCAAACCGCAGAACAGTGTAAGAAAGGAGTAAGAATTGAGGTGCAGGTTGTTCTGTAGGACACAAACGTTTTTATGCCCCACTCCCACTGAGCCACCAGCAGGGTAAAATCCTGGCAGTCCCTGTCAGAAGCTCAGGACTCGTGGACCATCAGGGGGGCATTTCTAGAACATTTTTCAATACTTTCAAGTGGAAAAAAGATGCCAAGTTTGGTGCAAGTTTGTTACACAAAACTTTTCCAACTCTTGGCAGTCTGCATCGCTGTCTGCCACTTTCCCTTAGACCTCTTTCACACGCGTGTCATTTTGATGCTAAGTAGGCATGTCAAAAAATCGCATCTATTAGAAGTCCTTCAAACAGACAGTTTTTGATGCACAACAGAAAAACTGCACCGCAAAAGATGGGACAGAAATGCGTTATTTCAACGCCAAAATTTCTATATGCACTAAAAAGATAGGCCATGTTCTTTCTTTGGACGGACCAATGCAGTAGGCTCCATAGACATGGGAGTCTATGGGAGCCATCTGAAAAAGGGAGGGGAAGGGAGTTTAGCAGCAGCTGGCACTGCTAAACAATGACAGGTGCCTCCAGTGAGGCATTTAGAAGTCATTAAAGTAGTTCTGCCGACCGAGGGATTTCAGGGCTGCAGCGTTACCTCACCGCGGTCAGCCGTGAGAATAAACTATAAAATCGTGAATAATATCCGCGACTTGGTCGCAGCTACTCTTCGTTCATCATGATTTTTTGGCGCGGCTCACTTTGCCGAGAAATTATGCTTGTGTGGAAGAGTCCTTAGAATGGATGTGGCTGCCCTGAACCAATATATTTATGACAGAAAGGTATGGCAGGTTGGACCTGGAGGTGCCGAGATGTGCCTATAAAGAGGAAATCGTATTAAGCCAGGAGTTTGAAATGCTGCTCTCAATAAATTACCCCCTCAATGTCTTAAGGCCCATTTACACGCAGCGATGATCGCTCAAAGATCGCTCAAACGGCAGATTGAATGACAGCTTTGAGCGATCATTTTGCAAAAACTATTAAGTAGCTACTCAGCTACTTAATAGCAATTAAGTGTGCAAATGAAGCCTCTAGCTGAAAGGAGTTAATAGCCTGAGCGATCATCGCTGCGTGTAAATGGGCCTTTAGACTACAAGAGCTCCAGGTGTAATATGGGGCAGCGGGGCGGAGCCTTCCCCCACCTCGTTAGCCATCTCTGTTCTTCCCGTCAGTGCGGTCCTATGGTGGATCATCTCATACAATGAAGACATTTACACAAGATCATTTCACATCCCGTTTTTTGTGATTTACAGACATTGAACTTCAAGTATTAATCAGCTTTGTACAAGAATTTCCCTGCAAGGAAGATAAAAAGAGCCCGGCCCTGACATAAATACCAAATGTAGAAAATCTATACAACACATATAAATATTCCTCTCGTCTCACATGTCCATAGAGTGCGCAGAAAAGAACTTTACATCAATATGTACAAATACTAGCGAGTGTGTAACTTCCCGCACTTGGAAATAACAGCAGTCCGCAGCTGGAGCTGCTCATTGGGGTGGGCCCTCATTCACACCATCATCCCACCACAGCATGGTCTCCACTAGAATCACAGCCCGAAGTCGTAGTGGCTGCGATGGGTTTATTCGGATGGAGGGAGGGGTGTTTTGGCCCTACAGCCTCATCGTAGCTGACATTTCACAACGGACCTACAGTGAGTCACGCTGGTTCCTCTTCTTCTAGCCATTCAATTAATGCTGTTACAATGAGGTGATTATACAACGTAGGGCCATAACTCCAAGCATGGTGAAGACTTAGAAGCTGCCTGTCCAGAGGACAACACTTGGACGTTCTAGTTATGGGATTCTGGGATATCCACAAGGACATAGTCTACTGATGAGCAAGATCCCACCATGGGTGAATTTGTACAAGCCCAGAACCTCTTCCCAAGAGTCTCAGATGTAGCAGACTGCGATGATACAGGTCTTGGCTCCAGTGACTAGCAGGTCTGCCATATTGAATAACTGGGGGGAAATGACACCAGGAAGAAGTCAATGGTTTGGGACAGTTAGATCTAGTAAATGGCCACCCCATGTCGTCCTCCAGGTGCATTCACTAAGATGTCTCTTACTATATAGTGTCACGGCTCCTCGCCCACAATGTGAGAGTCTTATAAGGATGGGGGAGGTGGGGGTCACAGTTATACCAGGTGTCCTCGACCATTTATATAGATCCCATTAGGAGTCGGCTTGGCTCGTAGAGTCCCATTCTCCTGATAGAAATGGCTCATTCCCTGCTTGATAAATGGCTGGGTGGACAAGAGTCCTGTGCTCCCTCCTTCACTTTGCTCAAGTTCTTTCTCCTCCAGAGCTTCCTCCTCCTCCTTCACCTCCTCATCTGGAACCGTCGCCAGTAGCTCTGTCTGGGTCTCTATTTCCCGTACAGTAGTCAGAGTGGAGTAGCTGCGTCGGTCGGCGTCTTCTCCCTGAAGGGCAGTAATACACTCTCATTAGGTCA
Organism: Eleutherodactylus coqui; assembly: GCA_035609135.1. Lineage (NCBI taxonomy): Eukaryota > Metazoa > Chordata > Amphibia > Anura > Eleutherodactylidae > Eleutherodactylus > Eleutherodactylus coqui. The sequence goes on along the minus strand of CM069410.1, from coordinate 223,854,851 downwards.
TATATTGCACAAATCTAGCCCTATATAAATGGGACAAGCCCAGAGATTGATTGAAGGGACATCTACTGCACCCTGGTAGGGACTCAATATTAAGGCAATTAAAATTGGGACCGTTGTGCAGAACTCACAGTAGAGATGTTATACGTGGAGGGTCCACAGCTCTGCTACATATGGACATGGGCATAGATAGCAGTATAAGGGTGGCATGGCCTGCCCACCAGTGTGCAGATGCTGTCACTATTACGTAAGTTGGGCAGAGAGGCTGGGGGTCTTCTGCACTCCCTTATATTATAGCTAGGGGGCGATGTAACTTTAAACCCATCCGCTGCACACTCAGGTGTGGCTTCTCATACCGGGCAACAGTCTAGCGGCCCCTGGGTGCGGTGCAGGTACCTGCTATCTACTACATGCAGGCCCTGTGTATATAGGTGAGAATATTGGTTACCATCATGGAGCTGATACTGGGGTCCCGCAAGCTGTCCGGGTGATGTCTGAGATTCAGGCCTTCTTCTAGCTAAACACACAGAAAACAACAGTCAACACATATGTGGCAGTACCTGGATGTGTATGTGTGGATGTACCTACCTGCAGCCTTGTGTCAGTACCTGGATGTATATATGTGGATATACCTACCTGCAGCCTTGTGTCAGTACCTGGGTGTGTATGTGTGGATGTACATACCTGCAGCCGTGTGTCAGTACCTGGATGTGTATGTGTGGATGGACATACCTGGATGTGTATGTGTGGATGTACCTACCTGCAGCCGTGTGTCAGTGCTGGCCGTGTTAGAGTTCAGTCTCCGCCGTGATGCCTGTCTGGATAACGTTGAAAGCTCCTCTCTGTAATACCAGATAGAAGTTACATCATCAGAACCTTAACCAACCAGGTGAGGACCGACCGCTCCACTGTCGCCCACTGCAACATCTTTACAGGGATGCCACACTCACCGCCCCATTGTTGCAGGGACGCAGCACCCACCAACCCACCGTTACAGGGATGTAGCCCCCATCGCTACCCCTTTACAGGAATGCCACATTCACCGCCCCATCATTGCAGGGACGCAGCACTCACCACCGCGCTTTTACAGGTACGCCAAACTCACCTCCTCGCAATTTGCACCCACTGTTGCAGGGACGGAGCACACACCATCTCACCATTGCAGGGATGTAGCCCCCTCCGCCGCTTCCCCCTTTCCAGGAACGCCACACTCACCACCCCACAATTGCAGAGATGCAGCACCCACCGCGGCACTTTTACAGGGACACCACACTCACCGCCCCACCATTGAAGAGATGCAGCTCCCACAGCACCACATTTGCAGGTACGCACCACCCGCAGCCCCACCGTTGCAGGGACGCAGCAACTACCGCTCTGCCATTTTAGGGACACAGCACCCACTGCCCCACCGTTGCTGGGATGCAGCACCCACCGCCCCATCATTGCAGGAATGTAGCACCCACCGCCCCGCCTTTACAGAGACGCTACGCTCACTGCCCCACCGTTGCTGGGATGCAGCACCCACCGCCCCACCCTTTCCGGGGTGCAGCACCCACCGCCCCACGAATGTAGCACCCACCGCTCCACTATTGCAGGGATGCAACACCCATCACCCCACTGTTGCAGGGATGCAAGACCCACCATCCCACCATTGCAGGGATGCAGCACCCACCATCCCACCGTTGCAGGGATGCAGCACCCACCATCCCATCATAGCAGGGACGCCGTGTATAGACGTGTCACTACTAGGCCGGATCACACATCGCCGTCCTCTCACAGGACTCACATTTTCTCTGAAAGTCTCTTTGTCTTCCTCTTGTGATGTCGGTTCACTAGGATGACAATTATCACCAGAATCAGCACCAGAAGCGCCGTCACAACCGCAACCGACACCAATGAGACGGACACCAGGTTCATGTTCCGGGGTTCACTGGCTGGTGGAGAAAAGAACATGGTTGAGTGGATACTTAATGCATATGGCTAACCGGGGGCCCTGCACAAGATTCCGTGGCCCCTCTGGTGACTTCATTGCTGTTCATTACATTGATAGAGCTACAAACTTCAGGATGAGAGATCTCATGGCCTGGGGGGACACTAATAATAATAATAATAATTATTTGTATAGCGCCAACTTATTCCGCAGCGCATTACAACTCCCAGGAGTATTGAAACTCCCAGAATGTCAGTTCTCATCACCCTGAATCACTACAACTCCCAGCATATCAACTCTGATCATCTGGAGGGGCTATAACCCTGATGCAGACATGGGTCATCTGCTGTCTAGGAAGAGATGCGGGGTAAAGTGTCTGCTCCACTCTGGGGGGGTCACATTCCGGTTGCAGCGCAGGAGGAAAGTTTTATTCATATGAAGTGCCGACTCCACCCAGACCACACCTTAGTCGCAGACGGCTTCTTCCACTCGGGTGATGCTGCCATGGGAGGTCACGGTAATCGCTGCCTCGTTCTATATGAACTTTTAATTACAGAACTTTTACTCTTTAGTTGCTGGGTTGAATTACAGACCAGACTCCAAAGTAATTGAACTATATTATAGCATGTGTGTATGCTGATGACCTCTCGCCTGATAACAGCCATTTCTGCAGCAATGACCACGATACCTCAAAGTAATAACCCCCCATTCCCTGCACCGGTGAGGACTGGAAGGAGCTTAGAGAGGCCTCTTGTTCTAGTGATGGCAGAAGGGTCACAGATCACCCATAATATGGTAGAAGCAGAGAGATGGTGAAGAAACACTTAGCTAACCTAAATGAATTCAAGTCTCAAGGTCCAGATGAATTACATCCTAGGATACTAAAGGAAGCAGCGGAGGTAATTTCTGAACTACTCGCTATAATCTTTGAAAATTTCTGGAGAACAGGAGAAGTCCCAGAAGATTAGAAAAGAGCAAATGTTGTCCCTCTCTTCAAAAAGGGAAGAAGGTGGATCCAGGAAACTACAGGCCTGTGAGCCTGACTTCTATACCCGAAAAAATCTTTGAACAAATTATTAAACAGCATGTATGCAAGTATTTGATGAAAATGCAGTAATTAACCAGAGCCAGCATGGGTTTGTAACAAACAAGTCATGTCAGACTAATCTAATTTCCATTTATGACAGAATCACCGACTGGGTTGATCAGGGAAATGTGGTGGATATAGTATATCTTGATTTTAGTAAAGCATTTGACAAAGTATCTCATACCATACTTATTGAAAAAATGACAAAATATGGGATTGACAAGGCAACTGTTAGGTGGATTCACAACTGACTGAGTGATCGTACTCAAAGAGTGGTCATAAATGGCTGCACATCCAAGTGGAAGAATGTATCAAGTGGGGTACCACAAGGCTCTGTCCTAGGCCCAGTGTTGGTCAACATTTTTATAAATGATCTGGAGGAGGAAATTGATGGAAAACTGATAAAAATTGGCGAATGACACAAAGCTAGGAGGGATAGCTAACACTAGGGAAAAGAGAGAGAGAATATTCATAAAGATCCAGAAAAGCTTGAATATTTGTCTGGGATCATTTAGTGAATCCTGCAATGCGCAGGGGGTTGGACCAGATGACCCTGGACCAATGCTACAAAATGCATGCAGTGTTGCATGCAGATTCTAGAAAACGCATGCAGTGATGGCCATGTCCATCTGATTAGAAAGTTTGTGAAGAATCAAAGAGACTAACCGGAAACAACAAGACCAGCCACCGAGCCACGGGAAACTATGGATAATGAATAAATGGGCAGCCCCAAAGGCGGACAGAGACGGGCACACCTCCAGAGGCAGATAGAGACCGGCACACCCCCAGAGGCAGACATAGATGGCCATACCCCCAGAGATGGACAAAGACGGGCACGCCTCCAGAGGTGGACAGAGACCGGCACACCTCCAGAGATGGACAGAGACAGCCATCCCTGCAGACATGGACAGACACAGGCATGCCTCCAGAGGCGGACAGAGACAGCCATCCCTACAGACATGGACAGAGACAGGCATGCCTCCAGAAGTGGACAGAGACAGATATTTCACCACAGGTGAACATAGATGGGCACCTTACTAGGGTTGTATGAGGAAGGACATGGATTTGCTAAAAATATCTCCAACAAATGGTAAAGGCTCCCTCTAATACCCTCCCACCTCTAACAATATCCCCTTATCTCTGATAACACCCTTCCCCCACTCATGATGATGATCTACCTGTAATGGGTACAGTGACTCTGGCTTGTTTCCTGGTTACTCCGTTGGTGGCCTCACAGACGTAGTCCCCAGCATCATCAGTGCTGAGCGGGCCTGTAAATTTCAGCTGGTTTCCTTCAGTCTTTGCATTGTTTGGGATAGAACCATTGACCCTGAAAATAAGAATATTATTCTTCATTAGGGACTATTGAAATCATCAGGTCAGGAGTGCCCAACCCAATGTAAAAAAAATAATAATCGTGAAGTGGGACAGCGGTTCATAAGTATGAATGTTGTGCGTTTTTGATCTTCTATGAATGTGGTTCAGTGGTTAGTGCAGTCCTGCAGTCCTTGGACAACATCTGCATGGACTTTGAAAAACTCCATCCAGATATTGTCCATGGACAGATTTGAATCTAGATCTCCAGCAGTGCCAGGCAGAAGTTCTAACAACTGAACCACCACACTTATCTGTTCTACTCCAGAGGAGGAGAACAACAGCAGAAAAAAAGAAAAAGAGAACATAAAAACTCCATCCAGATATTGCACTTAATCAGATTTGAAGCTACAGCTCAGCATTGAAAAAAGCAGCACTAACAAGTGAGCCACTGCACTCATTCTTTCTTTCTTCTCTAGAGGAGGAGAAGATGGAGAGGAACAAGAATAATAAACACAAAAGGAACATCAGCTGTGAACAGAGGCATAGTTTTAAGCTGCTGAGCCCCAGTGCAAAATCTGCAACTGGGCCCCTAATTATAAAGCTTTATTGATAATATTAGTTTGCAATATGGGGAAGAGAGACTTTATGGGCCACTTAGGGTTCCTGGGCCCAGGTGCACCCTCTATTCATATGCCCTTGGCCATGAACGTACAACCCCAGCACTACAAGGCAACAGTGCTAACCACAGAGCCACCAAGCTTCTTCCTCCTCCTGATTCTTCTTCTCTGGAGGAGAAGGAGGGAAAGAAGAAACAAACAGAGAATGAGATCTTCTTCTCCTTCTTATTCTTTGCCTTTTCTTCCTTCTCCTTTGCACTGGAGAAGGAGGAATAAGAAGAACGACTAACAAGCATGGAGGCTCAGTTAGCAATGCTGGGGTCCTAGGTTCAGATCTGTCCAAGGACAGCATCTGTACAGAATTTGTACGTGTTCTTTGTGTTTCTTTGTCTTCTCCTCCTCCACAGATAGACGACCAAGCATGGCAGCTCAGTCATTAACATTGCTCCGCAGTGCTAGACCTATAGGTTCAAATCTAACCAACGGCAACATCTGGACTTTAAAAAACTCATTTTATTAGTAAAACGATTTTTTGTTAATTTTGGCTAAAGTTTGGGCCGAGGTGACCTGATATAATTTTGTAAAAATGGGCCAAATTTTATGCCCTGCTGCTCATGACAGCAGCACTATTCTTCATCATAGGGTGCAGCTGTGGGTGTCCAAACAGTCCTGTCTAACAGCACAGATGCAATACAGGCCTAAATGTGCTACATCTCTTCATATGTAGAGACACAGATGTGAAGACATGGCCTGGAATGCTGCCATGGGGTGAACAGAGTCTGGGGGGCTGAATGTTACACTGGGCTACCATATGTGATACAACTGGAGAGAATGTAGCATGACCTGTTCCTCCGGTAGTGAAGGGGTTACCCTTGTTAAAGGAGCTGTCTTCATACACACAAGCAGCAGCTCGCATGGCGAGGTGTGATGCTGACATCATCGTGAACTGGTCTGGCAAGAAATGCAAGCCTCAGCTTTCCCACAGACTTGCTGGTTTGGCAGAAAACAAAAGGTTTGCCTGGACCTGACGCCAGGAATTGTAAGACTGTAATTGGTGACCCGGCGCTGGACTGCAACCAAAGGGGTGGAATATATACATACAGTATATATATTGCATGTTTTTCTGTACTGACCACCCCTTATATAACAACCCGTAACATCCCTGCTATGGTGTAAAACACTCCTGCCGCCATTAACAGAACTGTTAGAACAAACAATAGAAAAATCTTTATTCATATTATATATCAGTCATAGCCCATACAATAAATAACATAGCATATCACACATCACCTAGACAATGAATTACATTTCAGACATTGACTATGCAAAAACTAACATATCAACCGTGAACCATACAATAAATATCAACTATCACCCAGCTAATAAATAACAAATCAGCTATCACCTATATAATAAATAACATATCAGTTATGATGCATACAATAAATATATCAACCATCACCCATATAATGAATTACATATCAACCATCGCCTATATAATAAATAACATATCAGGCATGGCCTATATAATGAATATCACCCATGACCCAGACAATAAATAACAAATGAGCCATCAATCATATAATAAATTATATATCAGTCATGACTCATACAATAAATATATCAGCTATCAAATGAATTACAACTCACCCATGAAAATAGAATAAATAACTTATCAGACATTACCCATAAAATAAATAATGCATCAACCATCATCCGTACAATGAATTACATATCAGACATCAACTATGCAAAAACTAACATATCAGCCATCACCCATACAACACATATCAGATCAGCCATGACCCATACAGTAAATAACATATCAGACATCACCACAAGTGACCCAAATGCCAATCGCTGGTGTAATTTTTTGACTGGTCATTTTTCTTTTACTTCTATAGAATTTTTGGATCTCAAGATCTCCTTGTCTGAGAGGAGGCTTTGCACTATAGTTCATAGGAAGAAGACGACTAAAGTCTGTTACACTATTCAAGTTTCCATCCAATTACTTTGAAAAATGGCACTCCAACTAGTCAATTTTTCGAATTCGCCACAATTCCAGAAATATGGCTGGATCTGACCAGGAGATCCAAGGAGAGAGGGTTCCCACGTAATAAACCTCGATTGATTGATCCTTGGAAGATGTCAACAAATCGAGTATGTTCTAACTATCATTGCTATCATGCTGTTGTCCTTTTTATATGGAGCCCATTAGGACTGGATACTATGATGGAGGGACAGGCTCAAGGAGAGACAAATTAATGCGTATGGCGATGGGGGTGGGGTGGGAGGGCGGTTGGTCCAAGACAGGCTCCACCATTCGCCCGCATGGCTAGTTAGGACTATAGGGTTAGTTTTATTAGTATCTGAACCCTGTAGGGATAACATGTGATAATATCCACCCATCAGTCTTGGTGATATAATATATGAAGTTGGTGGGTAATGGATAAAGCTATGGAATAAGGAAAGTCTTTATGTTAATATGTACATACACCATACAGATTTTTGACTGCAGAGAGTATTCAGTAGGATATTCTCCAAGTATTGTCATTGCTTCTGTTATTTCCTGGACACTGCACTTATGTGCTTGGCAACAGTAACTCCTGTGCCGGAACCAAACCCTGTATGGAGTCTGTGTCTATGTCAGCCTCAGATGCCACAGCCCACGGAAGGCTCTTGTTTTCAACACCATTGCTTTAGCGTATTTACGCATCCGGGATAAAGGATCCACACTGCCATATTGTGGCCGTGGATGTTTTCTTCCAAAGGTAAGTTATATATAAATATACACAGAATCAGAAGATTTACCCTGAGGAAGCCTCTCTACCGTAGGTGCGATTGTCACGGTTCGACGGCCGCAAGAGGGTTGTGGCATAGCGGCCTCAATACGGAAATGGACTGGCGGCACCATATCAGCCGAGCCTTGTTATGACTCTTCTAGGGTTTGTTATGCCTTAGGCTTCCCTCATCATTGCTGAGGGTTCCTTGGGAGTCATATGTGGACATTCCCTTAGGTGTTTTGTGTTTCTCCTACTGTAGTGTGAGTTATGCTCAGGAAGCCTTACTCATGTTGGTGAAGTTGGTGGTCCACATCCCCTGGGGGCAGCCATCTTACTGGGGATAAGTAGCTGGCATACTACTATATATTGGTGTAACGTCTGCCTCAGTTGTGTCTATTGTATTTCCATCTGTTTATAGGCAATCCCTGTTTCCACCTTGGGACAGTGTAGGTGGCCCATATTTAGGATGTGGGGCAACCCTTATTGGGCGATCACCCTGCTTTAGGCAGGGGTTTTCCTTCTTCTGGCTGATTGACCTAGATTTCTACTTTTTTTGTTTTGGTTGTGTTTAGTGGTGGATTTTGTGTTATACATGGGACTTACTGCTGCCTATTTGTCCCGTTTGGACATTGCCTTACATCCATGCTGGGCTTGATGCGTTAACCTATGATCTCCTGCGCTCCAGTCAGTAGCTCTCCCTGATGAGCCATCCAACCTTCTGGACAGCTCCTTTGCTGGACTTTAGCATGGTTCCCGTATCCCTGATCTAATTCCTTGTCGTGGCTCCACTCTGGTCTTGATTAGGCTAACTATAAAAGCCTGGAAGATAGTAAATAGTGGCAGCATCAAACAAAGGTGTCTTGATTTAAAAGTAGAAAATCTTTATTAATTCCATAGCAGCAACGTTTCGGCCATTACAAACGGCCTTTTCAAGATGTTCTACTTTTAAATTAAGACACCTTTGTTTTACACTGCCACTATTTACTATTTTCCTGCATGTTTGTGGAGACCTTGGGTTCACATTTCCTATCTGTGGCTTTGCATGTAATTTGCCTCCCACTGGATGTGGTCTGCATTGAGTGCCATGGTTACTAATATTTTTGCCTCAGATCCAGCACGCAATTATTGTGCTCCAAGCTTTGATCAAGCTTTACTGCTGCCTGCTCCTCTGCTATTAAACTGGGACCTCTGGCTTCCCTTCTGACTACACTACCTGCCTCATCCATCTGTACTACAAACAGAGACCTCCCGTTGCTGACTCCTGGCTCTTCCCTGACTACTATCCAGACCTTTGGTTATTACACCTGAGGCTCCACCCTAATGTCTGAAACTGCTAAACGATATGCATGGGATTTATTTCCCCTCCCCATTGTTTCTTGTGCCAGTCAACCATTATGTAATCAATTTTATACTTCTGCTTTTGGCTGATCATGCATATAATCTTTTTGCACGTGGCATTTTATTAGTAGTGCTCTATGCTAGGTACCTTTGTGAATTAGTTTTGTGTATACATATTCTGAGTCCTAGACCACTTTATGTTACTATGGTAAATCTGTGTATTTTACAGATGGCTGTAATAATGTGCACTTTATATGGAACTTTTTAAACTATTATGTAATCCTTTTCAAATTGTTGTCTTTGGCTAGTAGGATCCTTTACCACGCATATGATTAGTTTGCACTTTATTCATAGTGCTCTATGCTAGGTACCTTTGTGGATTAATATCGGATCTATTGGATCCTAGATTGTTATATGTTACCATCGCAATAGGTTTGTGCATTTTATATATGGCAGGATGATTAGTCATATATTGTAATGACCTTTCTTTGTATTTCTATTAACGGTCCATTTGGGGCACTATTTTAATTGTTTTTAATGTGTTTTTGTGTATGTGGCTATAAATATTACTTAATAAACTTTACTAGTCTAAATGTGGTATTCATACACAGGAGAGGACGGACACAGGAGAGGAGAGACACAGAGGAAGAACACAATAGATGAGAGAAGGGAAACGGCAGAGGAGAGAAGGGAGACGGCAGAAGAGAGAAGGGAGACGGCAAAGGAGAGACGGAAGACGGCAAAGGAGAGACGAAAGACGGCAGACGAGAGACGGAAGACGGCAGACGAGAGACGGAAGACGGCAGACGAGAGACGGGACACGGCAGACGAGAGCTGGTACAAGTGCCATTATGGAGTCGAGAAGGAATTTTCCCCCCCAAAATGGGGTAAATTGGCTTCTGCCATGTTGTTTTTTTTTGTCTTCCTCTGCATCAACAAGGGGGGATGGAAACAGGTTGAATTGAATTGACAATGTATTTTTTGGGCCTAGCATACTATGTTACTATGATCTAAAAGAAGAAAGTAGAAAACCATGAAAATCTGTAAATCATGGTGGCCACTAGCATGTGTCCTTTTCTCCACACTCTGATGCAGAACAGAGCACAGGTTCAGAAGGAGTCAGTCATAGTTAAGACGTCGATATGGCACTAGGCAAGGAATATGGGAGTGTTGTAAGCACCTGTGGGAGAGTGGTAGGTATATACAGTATAATCTTCTGCTTGACATCCAATTTCTCTCTGAAGTAATATCTTATACCTTATCCACTCCACTCGCCAACAGGAAACTGTCAAGGACAATAAGGGACAACCCCGGCCCTGACGACCAGTCCAGTATAAAGGCCCTTTTAGACACAAAGAATTTCCCTCGAAAACATTCAAAGCCATCTTTTGTGTCTAACTGCACTGACATCGTGTAGTTTTCGTTAAGCCGTCGCTGATCGCTGATCTTTCAGCGTGCTGAAAGATCAGTTATCAGGAATTCACAGCGAAATACAGCTGATACTATTGTTTCAGCTGTATCCCACTCCCTGAAGACAGGCGGGATATGAAGAACACAGCTGTCCAGCTGTGTTCTTCATCCCCCGCTCAGGGTGCTCGGCTCTATAACAGCCGGGTGCTCTGAGTGTGGAACAGTTGGATGCAGAAGACAAGCGGCCCCGCTTGTCTTCTGCATCCCTCGCTTGGAGCGCTCGGCTGTATAACAGCCGGACGCTCCGAGCGGGGAACAGCTGGATGCAGAAGACAAGTGGCCCTGCTTGTCTTCTGCATCCCCCACTCAGAGCGCAAGGTGATCGCTCAACGTGTGAGCGATCACCTTGCACTGTAAAAAAGCACACGATTATCGCTCAAAAAAAATCGCTCATAAGATTTTTTGAGCGATAATCGTTGTGTCTAAACCAGGCTTAAAAACCCAACCCTGGGCCCTGACCACCAGTCCAGTATAAAAGCCCTACCTGGGGTCCTGATGACCAGTTTAGCATAAGAGCCCTACCCTGGGCCCTGATCACTAGTCCAGTATAAGAGCCCAACCCTGAATCCTGACCACCAGTCCAGTATAAGAGCTCTTCCTGGGGCTCTGACCACCAATCCAGTATAAGAGCCCTACCTGGGGCCCTGACCACCATCCAGTATAAGGGCACTAACCCAGGCCTGACTATCAGAAAGGTATAAGAGCCCTACCCTGGCCCTGACCACCAATCCAGTGTAAGAGCCCTACATGGGGCCCTGACCACCAGCCACGGATCAACAATATAGTATAGAGGTACTATCCTGGGCCCTGACCACTAGTCCAATATAAGGGCGTTACCCCAGGCTCTGACCACCAGTTCATTCCTTAGTGGTGTATTTGAAAGATAGAAAGGTATAGTGAACCATCATATATGCAAATATGCACACATCCACCAGCAGTTGCTGCATTAGGCGTTACCTGAACCACGTGTACTGGGGAGTTGGGTGGCCTTCACATGAACACTTAAGCGCTGCGTCCGTTTTTCCAATAAACCAATGTTCATGGCTTTGTATGGTGACATCAGCCAGGTCTGTAGGAAACAGAAAAGCACATGCAGTATGTTCTGTACGGACAGACGACGTCGTTGACATGTATGTTGTACCAGTAGATGCATGTGCAACTATGCAGGATATGTGACTCAGAGACAGGTTCCACCCAGACCTGATACATCCAGAAATCCTGAGCTTCAGGACAGCACGAATGTAGTGGACAAGACTGCATTAAAGCTTAGGGCTCTTTCACACAAGTGTCGCTTTAATGCGCAGATAGCTGCGCTAAAGCCGCGTTAAAACAGCGCGGCTATCTGAGCGTTAAATTAGGTGAAAAAATAGCAGCCGCTAGCACGTGTTGGCTGCTATTAGCAAGTATGCCACTCCCCCCTCCCTTTGCCGGCCAGCTCCCATAGGAGTCTATGTGAGCCACCACTGCGCTGTGCCATCAAAAAACAGGACACGTCTTATCGTTTGATGGAGGGAAATCTTGGCGTCAAATAAATAGGTGCGATCTTTTGACTTACAATTTTTTCGGTGGGGGGGGATTGTTCATCTGAAAAAACCCATAGGAAACCAAGGGTTCGTTTAGATGCGATTTCTTGACGCTCTTACTCAGCGTGAAAACGACGCTTGTGTGAAAGAGCCCTAATGCGCATGAACCTGTTGGCCTTTTCCATATATTGCATGTACTTACATTCCACCTCCAGCGTATGTGTGATCCTCTTCTCCTGCTGGAACACGGGATGAGACACCACACAGGTCAGCGGCTTTTTGTGCATACTGCGAGTTGGAACAACGTAAAACTCACTAGTCACCGATGCTGATCGAGTGTGAGAATAAGTGCGTGTAGTATTTTCCCCAGACACTTTGGTGTCCCACGTCAGGCTGGGAGCAGGGTTCCCCTCAGCTGTGCAGGAGGCAGCGAGGGTCCGGCCCACGCCCTCTACCAGTGGAGGACCAGGGTTCAGCGTTGGCAAAGGCGGCACTAAACAGCAAAAGAGAAACAGGTAAGAAAACCATGATAGAAACTTCCTGTCCTTCTGCAGAATGTGGAAGACTTCATTATACAATGAACCTAGAACCCCAAGGTCAGGTAGTCTAGAACAATGGAGGTGAGACTAACACACAGATACCACGCAAGTTATTGTTTTCCTTTGGTAATTTGCTGTAAATTGGGGACACCCGCTATGTGTATCCCACCTACAGCAGCTAGACTGCCTCCAATCATGATATAAACGTATGTCCGAGGAGCTGCAGGGACAGAAGGTTAAATGGCGGAGTGGTGTAGTGGCCCAGAACATCATGCTGGTCCCCTCCATAAATGGCATACATGTTTTGTCCTATGTAGATGCACTGTGCAAAGCTTGTCCTGTCATATCCAGTGTGTGTGTTGCACAGCTGCAGCGCTTGAGAGGTTAACAGTAATAAAATCCCTGTTTGCATGTAAATGTATCAGTTTGTCTTGTCATGTGGTTTGAGAGAAGGTATAAATAGGAGTGATTGAGAGCGAGAAAGGAGATCCATCTTGCCTGCTACAGAGTGCTAACACAGAGCCACATGGAAGCACCTTCAGCTTCCATGTAGGTGAAGATGGAGGAAGAGGAGCGATATCTCACAGCGTTTGGAGTGTGGATGTGAAAGGAGTGAGTCCCGTCATTAGAGAGAAAGAGAGAGACCTACAAAAGTTTTCTAAAGAGGTACCCGTTCACACTACAGGCTTTTCCTGTGTGGCGTCCATAGTTAGGATCACCGCATAGAGGTACTTTATTGTGCCACACCCATGTGCCTGCCATGCAAGGTGTTTTATAGGCTAAGCCTTCTTTAATACTTGTCTGTCAGAGAGTCTGCCGAGTGACCCCTACCCCCCTTCCTCCTCTGGAGTGCTCCCAATCCAGCAGCGGTGACATACAGATAACGTGGCCTGTAGGTCTGTATTTATTTTGTTTATCCTACCTATCTCTGAGCTATAGCCTGCTAATGTTTAAAGTGAATTGTACCTGCAATACATGTAATTAATCAACTAAAAGTTATACCGGGCCCTAACCATTCCTGGGGACCCGAGGTACTATACACAAGTCTCTGTGTTCATTTCTCCACCGCGTAACAGACCAGTGTGTGGGAATGGTGGCGTCACGAGTGATAAGTACTACTACTGCCCCCATCCCATTTATTGGCATTCCCTATCCTAGGGGTTTTCAAAGCTGGCCTGCGATACTACACTGGCCTTGGCTATGTGTCATCTTTCAGAGACCAGAGCATGGTAAGTGCCACCGTGACGAGACAACACTTATCCCTCCCTGCTCTTCACGTTAGCCAGGTGCCCAGGGTCATCCCTCTGGGGTGTTGCAGCGGTACTGTTCATCTTGCATGTCGCTGCTTACTATTTGTAAAAATTCTGTTCTTAATGAGAAGGTAACTACTGCAAAAGAAGCCATAGCGGCCGCTACAGGACTAACATCTCAGGAACCTCGGCTCCCTGCAAATGTGGTTACTAGGCGGGGAAGGCAATAAAAAAAAAGCAATTATAGCTCACCTCTTTCACTACCTCCCACAGCTTCAGTCTGGTCCTTCCTCCCTCCAGTTAGTGCAATCACATGCTAAACGGCACGTTATCTTTGTAACCAATCCCTGGCTCAGTGTCTGAGGCCAAGGATTGGCTGCACGGGTCATGTGACCATGATACCAGGAAGTGAGGATCAGAACAGCAGAGGTAGTGAACTAGATTAGTATATTATTTAGGAGGGACATTATTCCTGATAAGGGTATCAAATGGAATTATTATTCATGGGAGCAATATTAGTAAAAGGAACCTACAATGAGTCACTTTTATTGTGTAGAAGGCACTAAAATCAGCATTTACTGTATTGCACCTAATTACTATATGGGGCACTATGGATGTAGAGACTGTGTAGAAATGTAAGGAGAGTGCTGGAGAAGGAAGTAGCCAAAGATGTCTGTACGCTAAGTTCTGCAGGGAGAAGTTATAGCTGGGAGAAGTTGTCAAAGTGGTCTGAGCAGGATTGAAAATAAAAAAGGAAAGTGACTCCAGTCAGGTAGGATGTTACCTGTGATTGCAGCAGGTAACTCTCGAGTAATCACGTATACAGTCTGCAGAGTGCTCATATAGAGATGACAACTGGCATTATATGGTCACTGCATGGGGGTAATATTAGTCTTTATTCAGAAACACTGTCGTGAAATTATTCCCTCACCATGTGGTAGTGGTATGACAGTATTAATTTGCCCTTATACAATGATCCCTCAAGTTATAATGGCCTCAGGGTTCAACGGCATAGATGTATGAAGATTTGTATGCTTGCTTTTTGGCAGTCACTGTAACTAGAAACTAGACTCGCCATACAATGTCATAGGCAGTCTGGATCTGAGGCACATAGAAGATGTAGCCAATCATTATTGGGGTGTCAGTGGTGTCTGACTGGTGTTTAGTAGTGCTTCTCTACAGTACAGTGCGGTACTACATGTCCTATACTGCTATATGCATGTACCAGGTGGGTGAGCAGCTCTCTACAGTACAGTGTGGTACTACATGTCCTGTACTGCTATCTGCATGTACCAGGTGGGTGAGCAGCTCTCTACAGTACAGTGCGGTACTACATGTCCTATACTGCTATATGCATGTACCAGGTGGCTGAGCAGCTCTCTACAGTACAGTGCGGTATTACATGTCTTGTACTGCTATATGCATGTACCAGGTGGCTGAGCAGCTCTCTACAGTACAGTGCGGTATTACATGTCTTGTACCGCTATCTACATGTACCAGGTGAACACAGCTTTCTGCTGTATCTCTGGTGTACTGTGTTCTGTACAGACCCTGAAGAAGATGCTGTCCTCACACAGAAAGTAGCTTACAGCCTGCAGCAGCTCTCTGTTCTATGTAAGAACTTGCTTCATTTGCATTAGTTGTTGGATTCGTTTTTTTCATCTTCATTTTGTATGACTTTTGAATGACATTTTGGGGCTTCGGATCCAAGTTTTCCATACCGTTCTGGCTTCATCATACAATATTTCCAACATACAATGGTTGTCTCCAAACGTAAATATTGTATGTTGCAGGAGTGCTGTATATGTGTTATCATTGGTAATAATGGTCTTTGTAGTGGTCTTTATTCAGTAACAGTATGGCAGTATTATTCAGTCACTATGTAGAGGGAATGATAGTAGTCAGAGGGACGGTGTTATTTGGCCCTTATATACCGTTATTATTGTATAGCTGTCTACAGTAACAGTGTGCAGATATTTTTTTATCACTATGTGGTGGTATTATGTGGAAACAATCTGGGAGTATTATTTAGCCCTTATCTAGTGTTGTTATAGGTAATGCTGATCTTGGTATAGTAGGTTTTGTTCAGGGACAGTATGGTGATGATATTTGCTTCTTGTATATATGGTATGCAGTATGATTTAGGGGCCTAGTCTGGGGAAACATCACTGCTTCGCTGTTTACACTACTCCTAAGCCTGTAAACCTTCTACATGGGGCTGGTAAATGTCCATATCCGTGGGGTGGAGGGCACATTCAGAATTTTGCTACGGGGCCCACCCATTTCTAGCTATACGCCCAGTTCTTACCAAGCACCTTCAGAGCCACATCAGCCTCAAAGTTTCCTGCTGGGAAGGTGTAGACCCGGCAGTGGTAGATGCCTTCATCCGCCTGGACAACATTCTTCAGGATTATAGTCCCATCTTCTTGCTTCAGCGGAGATTTTTCCCTCACTCGGTCGCCATAGTTCGGAGGGATGTAGGCCCCAAACTCCGGGCTCAGGATAGCAATCTGCACGCTCTGACCATTCGGGACTTTCTTTGACCAGATTACCTGAGTAACCGTCTCTTCTTCCTGGGCTTCGTAATAACACATAAGAGAGACGTCTAATCCCAGGACCACAGTGATACTCTTCTCTGTTCTCACAATGCCAGCCAAACATTCTGTGGAGAGAGGAGGAAACAATAAATGACCCAAGATATTGGGGTACAATACTAGACCATCAAACCCTACCCGGACCTCTAACACAAGACACGCTACAGCACGCTATACTGTGCCAGTCTGTTCATATACCCAAGAGATGGGGCACCATCGTATATTATGTAATACTACCCAGCACTTCAACCCACGTTATGTGTCCCCAGCAAGTCTCAACACTACCAATTGTCCCCCTATCTTCACTGTACATGGCTGGAGCTGGAGCTTACTATATATATACAGCCACCACAAGGAGGAGCTACAGAGTTTACTGTATACACAAGATTATTCCAAATGATCCCCCCGATATGAGACCCCTCAGAACTCCCGTTTAATGACATTCAGACACAGAAGACACAGAAATTTGATATCAATGGAAGCACAAATTCAAAAAGTTTTGTTGCACAAAAATGTTTTCCCCCTCAGATGTGCGCCCCTTTGTCACTGGACACAGATGAAGTTGGTAGTCATGTTCCTGCCATACACGTTGTAGTTGATCACGATGGATTGATACAATGGCTTCTGGGATGCCGCAGATCATGGTGGGCATGTAGTGTATTATTGTATCTTGACGCCACCGGAAGCTAGGGGTTTGACAGGAGGAATGCCCCTGCCACACCCCTAGCTCCCAATTGGCATAATTATTGAAGGTCCTAGCAGCCTGTGTATGCCAGGCAATGCACGGTGGTAGGAAGTTGGCAGCCGTTTAATATTATCTTCCGTGGACCCTGGAAGCGGGGGCCCACTGCAGCCGCGCATAGCCACAGTTGGAAGCAGCTTCCCCGCAGCATGGGCAGAAGACGCCCCCCCCTCTTCCCCTCTCTCTTTCACCGCAGAGGGGTGTCTGCAGCAGGAACAATCTCTGTATGTCAGCGTGCTGAGAAGCAGGCAGCCCATAGCACTGCACGGCTGCCGATCTCTGTATGTCAGCGCTCAGCACGTTTAGAGGCAGGGAGGCCAGAGCACCGCACGGCAGAATTTAGGAGGACAGCGCGGACCCGAGGAGCCCATGGAGAGTCACAGCAGCAGTGGCCACTGCTTACTTCAGGGCCAGAGCCGGTACAGCAGGAAGCGATCGGCATACGACAGTGCGGAATATAGCAGGACAGCATGGACCCCATGGAGAGTCACTGCACCAGCTTCCTTCAGGGCAGGGAGCAGGGACAGAAGAAAAAGAGGGCCCTGCCAGGAACACACAGCGGGAGCAGCAGTGGGGAAGGGCCAGGGATACGTACACAAGCGGCGGGAGCTTCCATCTGCACGGCGAGCCGACACTGCGGAAGAATACTGGCCTGCCAGGACCTGCAGGGAAGCCTTCTCTGCAGCCAATCAGATACAAGGGGCGTGACCGGCCTGTCACTCTTGTCTCCACCAGGACTTCATGGTGGCGTCAAGATACAATAATACTGGCATGTAGACTCTAATCATAAGGTGAAAGGTCTGGGGAACATGCAGGACAGGGAAGAAGTTCACTATTGCCATCACCTGTGTGGCCAATCCATCTGTTTGGTAGTCGCTGCTCACTTCTGACCTCATTGTGATAATGGGAAAATCCTAGCCGTCTGGCTGCTAACTCACATACTATTCTCTCTAACACAGTGGTCTTGCACCACAACACATCATAGCAATGTCCATGATACCATACCCAACCAGGGTGTCATTCAAGGAGGCGTGCCCCCCTGGTCAGACTCCCACCGCTTGGTCCGCAGGGAGGCTTGCAGCCCTCTTAGCTCATTCTCAGCTTTCTGACACCCACTGGCTCATCTAGAAGGATCCTTACCATTAGAAAGCTTTGTTAAACGAAAATTTTTGAGTTTCTGTTTCAATTTATACCAAATTTGTGTATCTGAGTGACATAAAAAAGAGTTGTAGGAGGCCAAATCAGGGGGAATATTCGTAATAACACAGGATACAGTAACCACTAGGAGGAGCTCAGGAGCTAACTGTATATATACAGCCACCACTAGGAGGAACTTACTGCATACTGTTTATATACCGCCACCACTAGGAGGAACTTACTACATACTGTATATATACAGCCACTAATAAGAGGAACTTACTACATACTGTATATATACCGCGACCACTAGGAGGAGCTTACTACATACTGTATATATACAGCCACCACTAGGAGGAACTTACTGCATACTGTTTATATACCGCCACCACTAGGAGGAACTTACTAAATACTGTATATATACAGCCACCAATAAGAGGAACTTACTACATACTGTATATATACCGCGACCACTAGGAGGAACTTACTACATACTGTACATATACAGCCACCACTAGGAGGAACTTACTACATACTGTATATACAGCCACCACTAGGAGGAGCTTACTGCATACTGTATATATACAGCCACCAATAGGAGGAACTTACTACATACTGTATATATACTGCGACCACTAGGAGGAACTTACTACATACTGTATATACAGCCACCACTAGGAGGAGCTTACTGCATACTGTATATATACAGCCACCAATAGGAGGAACTTACTACATACTGTATATATACAGCCACCACTAGGAGGAACTTACTACATACTGTATATATACAGCCACCAATAAGAGGAACTTACTACATACTGTATATATACCACGACCACTAGGGGGAACTTACTACATACTGTATATATACAGCCACCACTAGAAGGAACTTACTACATAGTGTATATACAGCCACCACTAGGAGGAGCTTACTACATACTGTATATATACAGCCACCAATAAGAGGAACTTACTACATACTGTATATATACAGCCACCAATAGGAGGAACTTACTACATACTGTATATATACTGCGACCACTAGGAGGAACTTACTACATACTGTATATATACAGCCACCACCAGGAGGAACTTACTACATACTGTATATACAGCCACCACTAGGAGGAGCTTACTACATACTGTATATATACAGCCACCACTAGGAGGAACTTACTGCATACTGTTTATATACCGCCACCACTAGGAGGAACTTACTAAATACTGTATATATACAGCCACCAATAAGAGGAACTTACTACATACTGTATATATACCGCGACCACTAGGAGGAACTTACTACATACTGTACATATACAGCCACCACTAGGAGGAACTTACTACATACTGTATATACAGCCACCACTAGGAGGAGCTTACTGCATACTGTATATATACAGCCACCAATAGGAGGAACTTACTACATACTGTATATATACTGCGACCACTAGGAGGAACTTACTACATACTGTATATACAGCCACCACTAGGAGGAGCTTACTGCATACTGTATATATACAGCCACCAATAGGAGGAACTTACTACATACTGTATATATACAGCCACCACTAGGAGGAACTTACTACATACTGTATATATACAGCCACCAATAAGAGGAACTTACTACATACTGTATATATACCACGACCACTAGGGGGAACTTACTACATACTGTATATATACAGCCACCACTAGAAGGAACTTACTACATAGTGTATATACAGCCACCACTAGGAGGAGCTTACTACATACTGTATATATACAGCCACCAATAAGAGGAACTTACTACATACTGTATATATACAGCCACCAATAGGAGGAACTTACTACATACTGTATATATACTGCGACCACTAGGAGGAACTTACTACATACTGTATATATACAGCCACCACCAGGAGGAACTTACTACATACTGTATATACAGCCACCACTAGGAGGAACTTACTGCATACTGTTTATATACAGCCACCACTAGGAGGAGCTTACTGCATACTGTATATATACAGCCACCAATAGGGGGAACCTACTACATACTGTATATATACCGCGACCACTAGGAGGAACTTACTACATACTGTATATATACCGCGACCACTAGGAGGAATTTAATACATACTGTATATAGACAGCCACCAATAGGAGGAACTTACTACATACTGTATAAATACAGCCACCACAAGGAAGAACTCACTACATATTGTATATATAAAGCCACCACTAGAAGAAAATTACTTAATACTGTATATACAGCCACCACTAGGAGGAACTTACTACATAAAATATATCTACAGTCACCACTAGAAGGAACTTACTGGCTACTGCATTTACACCCACGACTAGGAGGAACATGCTGTATTTATACAGCAACCACTAGGAGAGACTTACTATATGCTGTATATATGCAGCCACCACTAGGAGGAACTTACAGCATACTATATATATAAAGCCACCACTAGGAGGAACTTACCATATAATGTATATATACAGCCACCTACTGCCTACTGTATATAAACAGCAACCACTAATACAGTGATGGCGAACGTTTTTAGAGACTGAGTGCCCAAACTGCAACCCAAAACCCACTTATTTACTGCAAACTGCCAACACATCAAGGGGCGGGGCTTATTACGACATACTATTTTCCCCTGTCGTTCTAAAAAGAACAGGGCCGGTTCAAAATAGGCAGGGTGCAGATTTTGACTTCTTTTTGGAATCAGAAATGCTGCAGAATGTCCTCAGCGGAAATTTCTGTGGAAAATTCTGCAGCATTTCCGCATCCAAAAACCAGTCACAATCTGCACGCTGCCTATTTTGAACCGGCCCTGCCCATTTCCGCCACATGTAAACATACCCCAGCGATAATAGTGACCCCTCCCAGCAGCCCCAGCGATAATAGTGACCCCCCCACCAGTGGCCCCAGCGATAATTGTGACCCCCCCCCCCCCCAGCAGCCCCAGCGATAATAGTGACCCCCCCAGCGGCCCCAATGATAAAAGTGACCCCCCCATTGGCCCCAGCGATATTAGTGCTGTATATCACTGTATCACAGTGACCCCCCCCCCCCACAGCAGCCCCCAGTATCACAGTGCCCCCCACAGTGGCCCCCAGTATCACAGTGACCCCCCCCCCCCAACAGCAGCCCCCAGAATCACAGTGACCCCCCCCCCCAGCACAGCGGCTGTCCAGTATCACAGTGACCCCCCCACAGCGGCCAGCAGTAGTAATAGTGACACCGCACAGCAGCCCCCAGTAATAATATTGACACCCCATAGTAGCCCCCAGTAATAATAGTGACACCCCACAGCAGACCCCAGAAGTAATAGTGACATCCCACAGTGGCCCCCAGTAGTAATAGTGACACCCCACAGTGGCCCCCAGTAGTAATAGTGACACCCCACAGTGGCCCCCAGTAGCAATAGTGACACTCCACAGTGGCTGCCAATAGCAATAGTGACACCACAAAGCGACCCCCAGTGTAATAGTGACATCCCACAGCGGCCCCCCCATTCCCCCCCGAGACCCACATACTTACCCCCTCCTCCTCATGGAACCGTCGCTCCTCCTCTGCCCGGCGCGCCCTCCAGCAGTGCTGATCACAGGTGCACCCTGACGTCAGTCTGCTGCTGGACACCTCTTCCCCCTGCTCTCGCGGAACCAAGTAGGAGATGTTGGGGGAGGGGGAGGAGGATCCTGGCTGCACACTGACATCACAGTGTGCGCCGTGATCAACACAGGTAGCAGCGCTGCTGGTTGATTGCCGGCAGGGGAGCCGCGGTCCTTGCCAGTATTCACTATCATTGTGAGCGGTGGACGGTGACACGTGCCAACAGGGAGGGCTCTGCATGCTATATACATACAGCCACCACTAGCAGGACCTTACTGCTTACTGTATATATACAGTAACCACTAGGAGGAACATTTTACATGCTGTATATATTGCACCATCACTTGGAGGAACGTGCTACATACTATATATATATATACAGCCACCACTAGGAGGAACTGACTGCATAATGTATATATAAATATATATACAGCCACTAGAAGGAGGAACTTACTGCTTACTGCATATATACACTCACCACTAGGAGGAACTTACTGCTTACTACGGTATATATACAGCCACCATTAGGAACAATTTACTACATACTACGGTATATATTAACAGCCACCACTAGGAGGAACTTACTGCCTACTATATATATACAGCCACCACTAGGAGGAACTCACTACCTACTGTATATATACAGCCACCAGAAAGAGGAACATACTGCATACTGTTTATATACAGCATCCACTAGGAGAAACCTACTACATGCTTTATATATACAGCCTCCACTAGGAGGAACTTACTGCATACAGTATATATACCGCGACCACTAGGAGGAACTTACTGCATACAGTATATAGGGTTGCCACCTTTGTCATGAAAAAATACCGTCCATGGTAAAAAGGAGGCGTGGCTTATTGCAGCATTGTTTCCCCTCCTTTATTATTCATCACTGCTGCAGTTCTGCGGGCGACTAACCTGTAGACCCAGCCGCATCAATGTCACCGGTCTGAGTGCATCACCGAGGAAGTCATCCCCTACCTGCCAACCTCCAGCTCCTGTGAAACTGTAAGTCCCAGCATGCTCTGCCAGCTGCAGAATGACATAGCATGATGGGAGTTGTAGCTTCACAAAAGTTGATGGCTGCTGTTACAGACTTGTTATATTTGCATTGCATGAATCAATTGTATTGCATGCCAGCAGAATCCCCGTACAGATCCCAACAGGTCAGTGCAGTGCGCAGTCTATGACACGACTCTCCTAGTAACTTTCTGCAGGCTATCACTGACAGGCAGGCCCTCTCCCTCTGCCCCTTATCCCAGATCTAAAGTGCTCTGTAAGGGCTAATTCTCACCGCCGGATTTCTGACGCGTTTTACGCGGTGGAAATCCGTGGCGTTAGCTCGGAGCTATTAGGTTCTATTGAACCTAATACCTCAACGTCCACCCTACGGAATTCCACAGCGTGAAACAAACCATGGCATGTTCCAATTATCACAGGAATATGTGCGGCTGGCTTCCGGCTGTCACGCTATACTTCCGCTGTAGCACAGCGGCGGAAGTATCGTGTGAAACGCGTCCCCCACCGCTGGCCATGTCATATGACACTGCTGACGCATCACGCGCTGTACTGCGCATGCGCGCCGGCTTGAAGGACCGGAAGAGCGCTGCGGATCTGGGAGGTGAGTCTGAGGGTTTTGGGGGTGCCAGCAGCTGGATCCTCTTTATTCCCTACGGGGATGAAGGAAACATCTGACGCATTTGGCAAATGTGTTCTTCATCCCCGCGAGAGACACGGCAGCGGTGCACAGGTAAGTATATATATATATATATATAATTTTTTTTACACTAAAAGGGATGATCTTCAGGAAAGAACTTATATTTAAAAGTCACTTTAGAGGTGCCGGCAGATGATTGCCTTTAATACAGCTGCCGGCAACAGTGGCTCTATTGAAGGCAATGCACGGACCTTCATACTCGCGTGTTTTTGCGCGTACATGGGTGCAGACCCATGTACGCACACGCACGTGTGAAGACTCCCTTTTATGTCTTCATTGTCAACAGTCCCCGGGGCCCGACCAAAATACCGGCCTGTAATATGGCTGGTAAAAACAAAATACCAGCACTGGCTTGGTGGGAAAAATACCGGCCAGGCCGGTGAACTACCGGCCAGGTGGCAACCCTAACTGTATATACACAGCCACTACTAGGAGGAACTTACTACATAATTTGTATATAAAGTCACCACTAGGAGGAACTTACTGCTTACTATATATACAGCGACCATTAGGAACAACTTACTACATACTGTATATAAACAGCCAACACTAGGAGGAACTTACTGCATACTGTATATATACAGCCATTAGGAACAACTTACTACATACTGTATATAAACAGCCAACACTAGGAGGAACCTACTGTATACTGTATATATAGCCACCACTAGGAGGAACTTACTATATACTGTATATATACAGCCGGTGTTATTGTATCTTGTCACCACCGGATGTAGTGGTGGAGACAAGATACGGGGTGCTTGAAAGGGGGGGGCACATCCTGTTCGTGATAGGCTCCTGTATCTCAGGCTCACAGCAGGTCCTGGCACACTGCACTGCACTGTGGTCTCCTGATGTGAGTATACTGCGTGTTCTGCTGCCCCCGCTGTGACTGTATTAGGCGGTGGCCTCCCACCATTGCTGCACTCACTGTGGGCTCCCATCTCCGTTACCAGAGCCGCTGTCACTCTCTCCCGCAGCACTGTCCCCGGCAGCTGTAGTGTCACTGTTGCGCTTTAGCAGGGCTGCTCTGACTGTCACCGGCGTGGGGGAAGACGATCGCCTCCGCTCCCTTCTAGCGGCCCCGCTGTGACTCTCCGTGCCACCTGTCTTCTCCCACCTCCCTTCCTATGAGCTTGGGCGGCAAGGAGAAAGCAGAGAGGCGGCGATCGGCAGATGTCAGTGCTGATGAGCGCCGGTGGGGTCGACTCTGATCAGTGGAGCAGTTTGGCGGTATCACTGTAAGTCCAGCCACATTAAGAAGCAACCTGTTCCCTGGGCAAACAGTGTAGTGATTTTTGCCTTGCCTGGAGGGTTAGGGATGTTTTGGTGTCAGGCTTACATTATTTGCTCTAAATGCTTCCATGTTACCGCTGTAACATGGAAGCATGTGGAGCTAATGATGTGGCCTAACAGGAAAACTAACCATAACCCTAACCCTCCAGGCAAAGCAAAAAGCAGTACAGAGGCTGCAGCTAGGACCTTCAAGGACCTTACAGAAGTCATCAATTGGGAGCTAGGGGTGTGACAGGGGTGTTCCTCCATCCAAGCCCTGTCAAACTCCTAGCTTCCCGGTGTTGACAAGGTACAATATAGGCTTGTGTTACTCGCGGCAATAATCCGACTGTGAGTAACACATAGTACGCTTTCCATAGCTTTGCTATAGAAAGCGCACCACCCTGTACACAAGCAGAGAATCATAGCAATTCTCTGCTCGCGGGACTCAAATCACTGCATGCCGTGATTCTCCGCGGTGAGCCTATCTGTCAGATAGGCTCACCGCTGAGACCTCTCAGCGCTCCTCCCTCATTCCCCGAGGCGGAATATCGTGGACAGGGGGCCTAATACCTATACACCCACCACTAGGAGGAACTTACTGCATAATGTGTATATAAAGCCTCCACTAGGAGGAATTTACTGCTTTCTACATATACGGCCACCATTAGAAGCAACTTACTACATACTGTATATATACAGTCACCAGCCAAAGCCTTGAATGAAAGCTAGAACTGTTTCACAGCAATTTGTTGCTACAGCCGTCCTGAGAAAATGTTCCAATGCCATGTCTGCAAATGTGATTATAAGTTCTATATTACCACAAATCAATGTGATGCAACTGTTTTTGCCCATGGATCTGAACTGTGTTTGTCTGCTGGAACGTTGCACTATTCCCTCTCTCCCCTGCAATAAAGAGTCGAAAATTTATTTTATCGAAAGACCGACTGCTGGATTATTTCCCACCATTTATAACAACTACACTGAGGTACCACACAGCTCTGCTGGAATTGAAAAATTACTACCTCCATTTTTGTTTAGTTCTCTAATTTTTGTACTTTACTATATCTGCCTGATATTGGTCCCAACCTGTATGCAGGGTGGCGTCATAATAGATCAATGTACATTTGATGTTAACCGTTTTCTTCATCTATTCCTATTTTTACCACTCTTGCATGTGACTCACCGGCCATGACTGCGATTTCCCAAGTTGGAGGGAAGCAACAGAGCCACCGTGACTACCCTATTATTACTCCCCGCTGTTTTACCCATGTTTCTGGTTTGCATTCGGTCGTGCCCGCAGCACCACCACTAGGAGAAACCTACTACATATATATATGCGAGAGTCCTCACTGATTAACTGACTACTTCTCTAACTTCCCGATGTACAAATGGGAAATTTGGCATGGACATTCCTTAGGTCCTAAATAGGAATAGTAAAAGGGTCACAACTTGATTATTTAATGCTAAGTGCAAATGTAAATATCCCTCTATGTTATATAACTTTCAGGTGTTGTAAAAGCATGAAATTCGGCATGATCATTCTTAAGTTCTTAAATAGCCAAAGTAAAGGAATCTCAACTTGATTATTCAATTCTAAGCGACCTCCTTGTTTTGTACCTAATCTAATTCTCTAACTTTCCGGTGTTGTACAAACCTGAAATTTGGCACAACCATTCTTTAGGTCCTAAATAAGAAAGGTAAAGTGGTTGCAATTTGATTATTCAATTCTTAGTGCAAAAGTAAGTGACCCCTTATGTAATGTAACTAATAATATACATCTGTACTGCACAAACGGGAAATTTGCCACAACCATTCTCCATGTCCTAAATAGGAAGAGTGAAGGTCTGGCAACTTCAATATTCAATTCTAATCATGAAAGCACATGTAGCACAGCGGAAGTATGACGTGAATATGGGTCCCCGCCCAATGCCGGCCATGTCATCCCGCACTGCAGGAGTGTCATGTGCTGTACTGCGCATGCGCACCGGCCCTCCATGCCGGATTCATACAGCAGATCTGGAGTGGTGAGTATGGGGGCTTTGGGGGGGGGGGGGGGCGCCATGGTTGACTCTGCTGCGATATTCCACTGGCAGAATTCGTCACAGCCGTGGGCATGAGACCTAAAATGCGGTTTCTCCAAATTCACCATAAAATGCCACTTTAACTAAGTGCTAGAGTCTCAGAATTGTCATAGGCACTAATAAGAGTACATCAGGGGTTGTCTCAAGCACACCTGGTACTACTAATGAGGAAAACAAAATTATTAATTGCATCAGGTGTAGATGAGATGAAACACATCAGTTACCTGGACTGGCGAGGGCTTTGTTGCCAATATATTTGAATGCATGTTAGAAATATGGCTAAGTCATGAGAGACATGTGAAGATGGTGGCTTACAAGCCCAAGAATATTAGTGACCCAGAGGCCATTGTCCATGAGGAACTGGATAAGACTCTCAGGAACGCCGTCAGAAGCCGCCGTCTGGCTGCACATCACGTCTGCAGCAGAAGAGGTTCTACTAAAAAATATTAGTGTTTCCCACCATTTAAAATGGCCTCACAGCTGCTCTGTCCTTCTTGGACCTGGACATGCGACTGCTGCAGCCAATCACTGGCCATAGAAGGTCACTTATGGATGGTGATTGGCAGCGGCCAAAAAAAATCTGGCGACGTATATTGGTGGTTCGGTTGTATCATGAATGTGAAAGCAAAAGTACAGAAGATTTTGATCAGTTTTCTACATCCTAGTTGTCCATCATGTGTGCCCCCTCATCAGCCAGATATATGCAACAGTCCGAGAGAGCAAGACCTCGTTAAGGCCTCTTTCACACAAGCGTTATTTCTCCGCTAAGTTAGCCGCGCCAAAAAAATCACGACCATCGAAGGAGAAAATGGCATCAATGAAAAATAGCCGTGGCCAAGTCGAGGCTATAGTTCACGATTTTTCTGTCCATTCTCACAGCTGGCTGCAGTGTAATTCCTCTTTAAATGCCTCACTGGTGGCACCTGTCAGTGTGCAGCAGCACTAGCCGCTGATAAACTCCCTCCCTTTTTCTGGCGGTTCCCAATGCACGTAGTTTTGCAAATGCACTTTTTGGTGCGGTTTTTATTGTCCCGTGTGAATGGAGCCTCAGTGCTCAGCTAGTTCATTGAATGTCATGTAAACTACTTTTATGGTATCCTGTTCTACAAGCCATCCCAAAATTAAACTTACACCACGGAGAGACTGCAATTACCTGCATTACATACTTTAGTCCACAAAAAACTGAAGGTGCACATTTTTTTTTAATACTCAAGGTCAAAGTTCACATCATGTGTAAAAACGTAATATATTATTATAAAACAATTTTTAGGAAACGTGCACCATTTTCTTCAAAATGAGCCCAAGATGGCGGCTATATCAGAACTAGAAGCAAGGTTATACTCTTTTTTTGTTGACTTAGTAAATAAAAATGTCACATTTTTTCTCATGTTTACAGCCTGCTGTATGAATCCCGCTAAAACGTTACCTCTGTCAGTTACTTTATACCGCTAGCGTCCTGCCAAACCTCATGAAAACCTGAGATAGTCTGACTAGGAGCTGTGATGATTGATGATTTGGTATGGAATGGCCCTTTTATGAGATATATATTGTAGGATGTGTATACCCTATTTCCCTGGAAATAAGACCTACCCTGAAAATAAGCCCTAGTAACACTGCATTAACAACAACAACAAAAATACATTACCTAGCAGGCCTGGCTCAGGTCCCTTCTGCTGCTCTCTAAAGGTTCAGCGCGGTTCCCACCTCCAGGAAGCAATGGCTGTGACTGGTTCTTCGATCGCTGCTCAGTTAATCTATGCAGCGCTGGATGAACAAATGCGATGGTTATGATTGGCCGAGTTCAGATAATTCATAAATCACGCTTCCACAACGCGATGGCTGTTGATTGGTTTATCCAGCGCTGCATTGATTGGCTGAGCGGTTGAGTCCAGCCCTCAATGGGTCACCGAGGGACCAACATGTTTTGGCTGATTAGTGTATGATGCCACTATCATGCTCCTTATCTAGGAGACAATCCCACCCTGAGCCGAGAGCCTGAGTAATTTCTCATGAGTGGGGTAAGCGTATAACAAAGGAAGTGATCATTAATGGATACCACACCTAGGGCCGGGTGAGGGAAGCAGGTTGGGGCTTGTGAGAGCCGTGACCAACCAGGGTGACTACTCACACGAAAGGAACCTGTAGAGTGACTGGGTGTGAGTGATACCACGTGTGCATCAGGCTGCCATGTAGGATCTGTCATTGTGAAGGGTGGCACCGAGCACGACTGGAGCAAACACTGCAATGACTAATTAAAAACTAGTCTACCAGTGACGGCATGATGTCAAGAAAATGCTCCGGCCATCATTCCTACTCCTTACTGGACTTAGGGCCCATTCACATGGGGTATCTTCTGTCCGTATTATTTTGTGATTGAATGCAGAGAGAATATGGACTCGTTGAATTAAATTGGTGTATACAGATGTGCGTTTTTTTACGCAGACCAATGTTTTGTATATAAAAAAAAATAAATCACAGCATATCCTATTTTGGTGTATATTCGCAGACCAAAATCGGTCGCTAACATCTATCAGCGTGTAAGAAATCCACATTGAATACATATTAACACCCGTATTCACTGCAGGTGTTTTTGCGCAGCTTGTGGGTTGTGACTACTTGGGCCTCTTGCCGTTTTTTTTTCGAGTTTGTTAAAAATACGGTGAATATGGATGCAGCACAGACACAAAAACTGCAGGTACGCACCAATACACGCATATGAAACAAAAACTGTGTTTTTTATGGACCAAAATTGCAATGTATGCCATGTAAATGGGCCTCTAATAGGGCTTTACACGGCATACATGTAGGCCTAACACAGGAAAAGAAATATGATGTCATAGGCATCACGGAAACTTGGTGGGATGATACACATGATTGGAATACAAGGCTTGAAGGATACAACTTATTTATAGGAAACAGACCTAATAAAAGGGGAGGAGGTATTGGGTTGTATGTTAGGAAAGCATTCATCTCCACAGAGATTCAAGCTTCAGAGCTGGGAGTTCTGTAGAAACTGGGTAAGGATACAAGGAGAGAACAACAGAAAGGACACCATTGTAGGCATTTACTATAGGCCGCCGGGACAAGCAGGACATATGGATGAACTCTTTCTACATCAGATGGCCAAGCTCTCAAAAAAGCCCAACATAGTGATCATGGGAGATTTTACCCATCCATACATTTGTTGGGAATCTCTCTCAGGTAAAAGTAATGGATCCAACAAATTCTTATCCGCTCTTGCTGACAACTTTATCTTCCAAAAGGTCAAAGAGAAAACAAGGGGATCTGCTATCTTGGACCTAATTCTTACCAACAGGGAGGAAATGGTTGAGTATGTAAAGGCCCATTTACACATGACGAATGCCTGACATTCATCTTTGTGTTTCCTCGCTCCCATGCTGTTGCGAGAGCAGCCAGCAGGGAGGTGGGGCAGTGCAGGAGATTTCTCTCCTCTCACTTGCCCACCCCTTTCTATTGACTTAACACAGCAGCCGTTCAGTACTGAACAGCTTCTATTTACACTGAATGATGAGCGATGAGCTCATCATCCATCGTTATGCTGCATTAACAATGGACAATGAGCTCATCGCTCATCGTTCAGTGTAAATAGCAGCTGTTCAGTACTGAATGGCCGCTGTATTAAGTCAATGGAGAGGGGCGGGGGAGCAAAAGCAGAGAAATCTCCTGCACTTCCCCACTCCAATGCTGGCCGCTCTGTGAGCGAGCCAGAAATACTAGCTGCCATGTTACAGCACAGGAGCGAGGACATGCAGGGACGAGTGTTGGGCATCGTTTGCTTGACATTCATCCCGTGTAAATGGACCCTTAGAGTGGCTGGGACCTTAGGAGGCAGTGATCATGCTATCCTTGAATTTTGGATAAAAAGAGGAGGAAGGCCTGAGAAGGTTGGATTTTAAAAAAGCAGATTTTAATAAACTCAGAAAGGGGATAGAAAGAATTCAATGACTGGATGTTCTTAAGGACAGAAATGTCCAAGAAGGTTGGGAAATATTGCGAAATGAGATTCTCAAAGCACAATCATTAACAATCCCTAAAAGAAGGAAGAATGGGAAGCATTTAAAGAGACCAGGATGGATGAAGATAGGACTTGCACACATGTTAAACAGGAAGAAAAATATGTTTATCAAATGGAAAGAGGGGGGATATCTAAAGAAGAATATAATGCGGTCTGCAGAAACTGTAGGGCAAGTGTCAGAAAAGCTAAAGCTAATAACGAACTGAGGCTTGCAACAGAGGCTAAAAGCAATAAAAAAAGGATTTTGGGGGGTATGTCAAAAACAAAAGAAAAGTCAAAGATGGTATTGGATGCTTGCAGGATGAAAATGGTGAATTGATTAAGAATGATGTTAAGATGGTTAAACTTTTAAATTCCTATTTTGTATCTGTTTTCTCTCAGAAAGTAGATGGAACATCAACTGATCTTCCCTGTTCTATTCAGGGAATAAAAGAATGCAGGCCATCTATAAGCAGAGAGATGGCGAGGGAAAACTTAGCTAACTTAAATGCATTCAAGTCTCAAGGTCCAGATGAATTACATACTAGGATACTAAAGGAAGCAGCGGAGGTAATTGCTGAACCACTTGCCATAATCTTTGAAAATTCGTGGAGAACAGAAGAAGTCCCAGAAAATTAGAAAAGAGCAAATGCTGTTCTATCTTCAAAAAAGAGAAATGCGGTGGATATAGTATATCTTGACTTTAGTAAAGCATTTGACAAAGTATACCATACCATACTTATCGAAAAAATGACCAAATATGGGAATGACAAGGCAGCTGTTAGGTGGATTCACAACTGGCTGAGTGATCGTACTCAAAGAGTGGTCATAAATGGCTGCACATCCAAGTGGAAGAATGTATCAAGTGGGGTACCCCAAGGCTCTGTCCTGGGCCCAGTGCTGTTCAACATTTTTATAAATGATCTGGAGGAGGAAATTGATGGGAAACTGATCAAATTTGCCGACGACACAAAGCTAGGAGGGATAGCTAACAATAGGGAAGAGAGAGAATGAGTATTCAAAAAGATCTAGAAAAGGTTGAGCAGTGGGCAGCGACTAACAGAATGGTATTTAAAAAGGAGAAATGCAAAGTCCTACATCTGGGCAAGAAAAATGAAAAAAGCACATACAGAGTGGGAATTGGGCTGAGCAGCAGCACATGTGAAAAAGACTTGGGTATACTAATAGATCATAGACTGAACATGAGTCAACAATGTGATGCGGCAGCCAAAAAGGCAAACACAGTTCTGTGATGTATTAAGAGAAGCATAGAGGCTAGATCACGTGAGGTAATTATCCCCCTCTACTCCTCCTTAGTCAGACCTCATCTGGAATACTGTGTCCAGTTCTGGGCACCCCATTTTAAAAAAGACATAGACAATCTCGAGCAAGTGCAGAGAGGAGTTACCAAGATGGTGAGCGGTCTGCAAATCATGTATGAGGAACGATTAAAGGATATGGGAATGTTGAGCTTGCAAAAAAGAAGACTGAGAAGAGACTTAATAGCTGTCTACAAATATCTGAAGGGCTGTCACACTGCAGAGGGATCAGCCCTATTCTCATCTGCACAAGGAAAGACTAGAAGCAATGGGATGAAACTGAAATGGAGGAGACACAAATTAGGTATTAGAACAACCTTTCTGACAGTGAGGGTGCTAAATGAGTGGAACAGGTTACCACGGGAGGTGGTGAGTTCTCCTTCAATGGAAGTGTTCAAACAAAGGCTGGACAAATATCTGTCTGGGATGATTTAGTGAATCCTGCACTAAGCAGGGGGTTGGACCAGATGACCCTGGAGGTCCCTTCCAACTCTACTATTCTATGATTCTATGCTTTTATGTTTGTTTTTTTCACTTTAGCACTTTCTGAGCTTCGTAATTGCCTTAATGCGACTGACAAGGGGCCACCTTACACCTCTTTGGGCAGGAATGGCGGCAGACAACACAATCAGTCACATTAGCCAACTCAAGCAGAAAATGTTAACAGGTTCCCCGTACAAGAAAAACCTGCCGCTCTGGATTCCACAAAAACTTGTTAATCCTCAGCAAATCTTGCACAAAGCCGAACCCGAGAGACAGGGGCGCAGGAACATTACTCAGCAACTTCTGCCTTACTGGAAGGATCTGCCCCCCCCCCCATGAGACAAGCTGTTACTGACTGGAGAAAACACTCCATGTGGAGACATGAGACTGGAGGGGCGATACGAGATAAAGTATGCAATGATGGAACACGGGCATGTTTTATTCACCTATCAGTGTGATATTTCAGCTCTCTGGGTCTTTCTCCAGCAGTTGCATGAGTGTGTAAGAAGAAAGCCATCAATCAGCCAATTAGCATTGAAGCATATAATAAAATATATCCATCCATAGAGAGTAGAAAGCAATAATGAGCATTGTCAGAGCCCAGGTGCAGAACTCCACTACCCATCTTTTGCAAAGTGAGGGCCAGAGGGAGGTCTGCTGATCGTCCAAAGAAACTTCAGTTGCAGTTACTGACTCCAAGTGCCGAGGTGTCACCTGGAGAGACCACTAGAGCTAGAGCAAATAGTTTCATTGCTGTGTAGTCATAAGTACCATTCTCCAGGCTCATCACTAGTAAATTGGATTATTGTGACTTCTACAGTCTCCGCAAAGGTTCTGTGCTAATAATCTGTTCAGGAAACAGTGACTGCAAATTTCAGATAGGAGATTTAGTCATTTAGTTAACTGAAGTTCCTGCAGGATCAAGTAACATCAGAGGAGACTTCTACTATCACCCAGCATCTGTGGAGCTATTTGCCTCTGGCTGGGGTAAACCATTAACTGACTGTCATAATTCTATATTGCATGCTCAATATTAAAGTCACGCTATTTGTAGGATACGGACCAAGGTATAGCATCAATCGAACATTAATAAACTGTTTATTTTCAATCTACATAATTCTGTTGTGTTATTACCTAATTATACTTTATAGTACATTCAGTAAAGCATTGTTTGTTCCACTGAACTGGTGTAACGCCTCTCCATCACCGGCCTCATATTCTGCACCTGTCAACGGTTTCACAGCTGTAGTAACTATTCCCAACTAGCCTCCTCACAAAAACTACCACTCACAACCAAGGCAGAAGTCCATCAAGCCACACATAGAGGAGCTTATACACTCTTAATGCTGGCTCACACACTTGGCTTCATGTAACATTTGACAATCCCAAAATGAATACCTTCTCCACATAACCCAAAATACAGAAAGAAGAGTATACAATGAGAACAATCATTTTATTCTAAACCCCTGGTGATTCACAGACAGAGAAGTCTGCAATGAGTCAGAGGAATACGAAGGAGATAGAGTCATCTGGAGGGGAGAGAGGAGTCTGTAGGGGACAAAGGAGTCTGGAGGGAGACAGAGGGAACAGAGCAGTCTGGAGGAAGACAGAGTAGTACAGGCGGGATAAAGGAGTTTGGAGAGAAACTGAGAAGTACGCATGAAACAGGACACAGGAGTCTGGAGGAGACATAGGAGTCTGGAGGAGACATAGGAGTCTGGAGGAGACAGAGGAGTCTGGAGGAAACAGAGGAGTCTGGAGGGAACACAGAAGTCTGGAAGGAACACAGAAGTCTGGAGGAAACACAGGAGTCTAGAAGGGACACAGGAGTCTGGAAAGAGACAGAGGAGTATAGAGGAGACAGAAGAGTACAGAAGGGTCAGAAGAGTCTGGAGGGAGACAGAGGAGAATCGAGGGAACAGAGCAGTCTGGAGGGAACAGTAGAGTCTGAAGGAAACAGAGGAGTCTGGAGGGAGACAGAAGAGTCTGGAGGGGACAGAAGAGTCTGGAGCGAGACCGGGGAGTATGGAGGGGACAAAGGAGTCTGGAGAGAAACTGAGGAGTACGGAGGAGACAGAGGTGTCAGGAGGGAAAAAAGGAGTCTGGAGAGAGACAGAGTTATCTGGAGGGAACAAAAGAGTCTGGGGAGAAACAGAGGAGTACGGAGTAGACAGAGGACTCTAGAGATGACAGAACAGTCTGGAGAGAGACAGAGGAATACAGGGGGAACAGAGGAGTCTGGAGAGATGCAGGAGTCTAGAGGGTACACAGGAGTCTGGAGGGAGAAAGTGGTGTATGGAGGGGACAAAAGAGTCTGAAGGGAGACAGAGGAATATGAAAGCAATAGAGGAGTCTGGAGTGAGACAAAGGGGACAGAGGAGTCTGGAGAGAGACACAGGAGTCTGGAGGAGACATAGGAGTCTGGAGGAGACAGAGGAGTCTGGAGGAAACAGAGGAGTCTGGAGGGAACACAGAAGTCTGGAAGGAACACAGAAGTCTGGAGGAAACACAGGAGTCTAGAAGGGACACAGGAGTCTGGAAAGAGACAGAGGAGTATAGAGGAGACAGAAGAGTACAGAAGGGTCAGAAGAGTCTGGAGGGAGACAGAGGAGAATCGAGGGAACAGAGCAGTCTGGAGGGAACAGTAGAGTCTGAAGGAAACAGAGGAGTCTGGAGGGAGACAGAAGAGTCTGGAGGGGACAGAAGAGTCTGGAGCGAGACCGGGGAGTATGGAGGGGACAAAGGAGTCTGGAGAGAAACTGAGGAGTACGGAGGAGACAGAGGTGTCAGGAGGGAAAAAAGGAGTCTGGAGAGAGACAGAGTTATCTGGAGGGAACAAAAGAGTCTGGGGAGAAACAGAGGAGTACGGAGTAGACAGAGGACTCTAGAGATGACAGAACAGTCTGGAGAGAAACAGAGGAATGCAGGGGGAACAGAGGAGTCTGGAGAGACACAGGAGTCTAGAGGGTACACAGGAGTCTGGAGGGAGAAAGTGGAGTATGGAGGGGACAAAAGAGTCTGAAGGGAGACAGAGGAATATAGAAGCAATAGAGGAGTCTGGAGTGAGACAGAGGGAACAGAGTAGTCTGGATGGAACAGAGGAGTCTGGAAGGAACAGAGGAGTCTGGAGGGAACAGAGGAGTATTGAGGGAACAGAGGAGTATGGAGGGAACAGAGCAGTCTGGAGGGAACAGAAGTGTCTGGAGGGAGACAGGGGAGTATGGAGGGGACAAAGGAGTCTGGAGAGAGACAGAGGAGTCTGGAGAGAGGCAGAGGTATCCGGGGGGAACAAAAGAGTCTGGAGAGCAACGGAGGAGTACGGAGTAGACAGAGGACTCTGGAGATGACAGGACAGTCTGGAGGGAAACAGAGGGAACAGAGGAGTCTGGAGAGAGACACAGGAGTCTGGAGGAGACAGAGGAGTCTGGAGGAGACAGAGGAGTCTGGAGGAAACAGAGGAGTCTGGAGGAAACAGAGGAGTCTGGAGGGAACACAGAAGTGTGGAAGGAACACAGAAGTCTGGAGGGAACACAGGAGTCTAGAAGGGACACAGGAGTCTGGAAAGAGACAGAGGAGTATAGAGGAGACAGAAGAGTACAGAAGGGTCAGAAGAGTCTGGAGGGAGACAGAGGAGAATCGAGGGGACAAAGGAATCTGAATAGAGACAAAGGAGTTCAGAGGAGGCATCCAGAGGGGACAAAGGAGTCTGGAGAGATACAAAGGAGTACAGGGGGGATAAAGGAGTAGGGAGGGGACAGAGGTGTCTGGAGAGATACAGAGAAATATGGAGCGGACAAAAGAGTCTGGAGGGAGAGAGAGTAGTATGGAGGGGACAGAAGAGTCTGAAGGGAAACAGGGGAATGTGGAGGTGACAGAGGAGTCTGAAGGGACATGGAGGGGACAGAGGAGTGTGGAGGCAGACAGAGGAGTACAGAGGGGACAGAGGAGTCTGGAGAGAGACAGAGGCATCTGCAGAGAGATAGAGAATTACAGAGGAGGAAGAGGAGTCTGGAGAAGACAGAAGAGTCTGGAGTTAGATAGAGGAATATGGAGGGGGCATGTCGTCCTTAGAGGACAGAGGAGTCTGTAGGGGAATAAAGACTCTGGAGGGGACTAAGGAGTTTGTAGGGGACTAAGGAGTCTAGAGGGAAATAGAGGAGTACAGAAGGTACAGAGGAGTTTGGAGAGAAACAGAGGGTACAGAGGAGTATGGGGAGGAAAGAAGAGTCTGAAAAGCACAGAAAAGTCTGGAGAGCACAAAAGAGTTTGAAGAGCACAGAAGAGTCTGGAGGGGACAGAAGAGTCTGGAGGGGACAGAAGAGTCTAAAGAGGGCAGAAAAGTCTGGAGGGGACAGAAGAGTCTGGAGAGGACAAGTGTCTAGAGAGGACAGAAGAGTCTGGAAAGCACAGAAGACCCCAGAGAGCACAGAAGAGTCTAAAGAGGACAGAAAAGTCTGGAGGGGACGGAAGAGTCTGAAGGGGACAGAAGAGTCAGGAGAGGACAGAAGAGTCTGGAAAATACAGAAGAGTCTAGAGAGAGACAGAGGCATCTGGAGGGGACAAAGGATTCTCGAGACAGACAGAGGCATGCAGAGGGGACAAAGGAGTCTGGAGATAGAAATAGGAGTCTGAAGAGGACAGAAGAGCCTAAAGAGGACAGATAAGTTTGGAGGGAACAGAAAAGTCTTGATGGAGAGAGAGGGGACAGAGAAGTCTGGAGGGGGACAGTGGAGTATAGAGGGAGACAGAGAAGTATGTAGAGAGACAGAGTGGACAAAGGAGTCTCGAGAGGACAGAGAGTCTGGAAGGGACAGAGGAGTCTCGAAAGAACAGAAGAGTCTGGAGGGGACAGAGGAGTCTGGAGAGAGACAGAGGAGTCTGGAGAGAGATAGAGGAGTCAGGAGAGAGACAGAGCAGTCTGGAGAGAGACAGAGCAGTCTAGAGAGAGACAGAGGAGTTCAGAGGAGACAAAAGAGTCCGGAGGGACAGAGGCATCTGGAGGGGACAAAGGATTCTTGTGGGAGACTGAGGCGTCCGGAGGAGACAAAGGAGTCTGGAGATAGAAATAGGAGCCTGGAGGGGACATAAGAGTTTAATAAGGACAGAAAAGTCTGTAGGGGACAGAAAAGTCTTGAGGAAAGAGAGAGGGGACAGAGGAGTCTGGAGAGAGACAGAGGAGGATGTATGGAACAAAGGAGTCTGGAGAAAAACAGAGAAGTATGGAGGGGACAGAGGAGTCTGGAGAGGACAGAAGAGCCTGGAAGGGATAGAGAAGTCAGAGTCGTTCGGAGGGGACAAAGGAGTCTGGAGAGGGAAAGAGGAGTATGGAGGGCACAGAGGAGTCTGATAGGGACTTTTTTTATCTTTCCATTTTGAAACAAATGTGCAAACGAACAAATTTGAGTGATAATTGTTCAGTGTAAATGCACAAATATCGCTGACTTGGTTGTTAAGCTGATTTTTTTAGTCAGCTTAACAACACCCATCGCTGGATCGCGGGCTTGTCACTCTGGGTAAAAATGCCCCCTGCTGAGCAAGCAGCAACGGGAAGTCCGCGATCCAGTGGTGAATTCTGTTAATGTAAACACTCCGCATGAGCACTGGCAATTACTAGCGGTAATGTCAGCGCTCAGGCAGTCATTTACTCGACTGCCATCCTGTGTAAAAGAGACATTTTGCGTACCTGCTATTTCTATATTGTCTATACCGCGGAAGCTTGCTATCGGCCATGCACAGTACAGTTTTTTTTCAAGGTATGTAATGTTAATTGCATATGAGCCGCATGTTGAACGGCCTTCATGGACTTCAATGGAGGCCGTCTGCACAGAGTCCGCAGCAAAATAGAGCATGCTGCAATCTTTTTCCGCTCGCGTTATAGGCAATTCGTATCCGTGAGTGTGAACAATATAGCTAAAGTATATACTTTTCAATCCCTGCCTATTGCTGCAAATCCTCTGCGTAAACGTCAATTGTGGATTCTGCAATTCGAATCCGCCCCTGTGACCCATCCTAAGGGAGCGGGGGCGTTCCCTGTTGGTTGTATGTACCTGCCTATAGACATCTGACATGTCTTCTTTATGCTTTGGCAGAATACTTATCTTTTTGCAATGATTCCTGAGACTGGAAGAATCGTTATCTTTTAACGATTATAGGCCAATCTCTGAAGTCCATCAAAAACGTTTTCAGGCAATGTTAGCTGAGAAATTGCCTATGATTAGCAAGTGGCTGATCCATAAAGATAAAGCCAATACTGTTAGGAAAATTATGGATGTTATGCTATGAAATGACTCAAAATGACCCAATAACCAGACAATGGACTAAACCTCATAAACTAATGACTGTACAATGTGTGGAGGCAAAGTGAGAGGTAAGTGCTGCATGTCCAACAGTTCCTCATGCACCAGGGAATGTAGACTGGGCTTTGAATGAACGGGCATAGAGGTGGCCCGGCTTGTGTCTTCTGGGCCTTTTGGCTTGCACACAGGGGTTGAAGCTTAGTGACATCTAGGAGATTCCAGCCATGATGCATACATTGTCAAGTCACAATCTATGGTGCAGTATGTATTGTCTGGTCTTTTCCCCTATACACAATCTATGGTGCAGTATGTACTGTCACGTCTTTTCCGCTATACACAATCTATGGTGTAGTATGTATTGCCAGGTCTCAACGCCTATACAAAATCTATGGTGTAGTATGTATTGCAAAGTCTTTTCCCCTATACACAATCTATGGTGCACTATGTATTGTCAGGTCTCTTTTCCTATACACAATATACGGCGCAGAATGTACTGTAGGGTCTCTTCCCCTATACACAATCTATGGTGCAGTTTTGTACTGTCAGGTCTCTTCTCCTATGCACAATCTATGGTGTAGTATGTATTTTCAGGTCTTTTCCTCTCTACACAATCTA
The DNA here is from genome assembly GCA_035609135.1 of Eleutherodactylus coqui. Lineage (NCBI taxonomy): Eukaryota > Metazoa > Chordata > Amphibia > Anura > Eleutherodactylidae > Eleutherodactylus > Eleutherodactylus coqui. The sequence continues at coordinate 223,815,110 of CM069410.1, read as the reverse complement.
TGGTGCAATATGCATTGTCAGGTCTCTATTATCCTATACACAATCTATGGTGCAGTATGTATTTTCAGTTTTTTTCCTCTATACACAATTTATCTTGCAGCATGTATTTATTGTCAGGTCTCTTCTTCTCCACACAATTTATGGAGCAGTATGTATTGTTAGGTCTCTTCCTCTCTACACAATCTATGGTGCAGTATGTATTGCCAGGTCTCTTCCCCTATAATAAAAAGAGAAGGCAGTGAAGAAGCACTAAAATCATGCAGGGAAAAAACAATGTGTAAAGAAAAAAAAATCAAAATTGCTAAGTAGGAGGCAAAAAGACTGATCGCCAAAGAGAGCAAAAATAACCCTAAACTATTCTTCAATGATATAAACAGTAAAAGCATTTTCAATGAAAGCACTGGTCCTCTAACAAATAATGGAGGAGAAACCATAGAAGACGATGGTGGGGAAAGGCTTATCTATAAAATAGTTTCTTTTCAAATGTATTCACGAATGAAAAAGTTATGTCACATGAGATGCAGGGGAATAAAATGACCCCCCATCCCCCGCTAAATATTGCATGCCTAACAGAGGAGGAAGTGCAGAGCCAGTTAAAGAGGATTAAAATCAATAAATCGCCGGGCCCAGATGAAATACACCCAAGGGTTCTAAGGGAACTAAGTGATGTGATAGCTAGACCGCTACTTCTTATATTTATGGACACTATCGAGACCGGGGTTGTACCACTGGATTGGCGCATTGCCAATGTGGTTCCAATATACAAAAAGGGGTCCAAAAGAGAGCCTGGTAACTACAGGCTGGTAAGTCTCACTTCAATAATTGGAAAAATATTCAAGGGGTTTCTGAGGTGCAGCATGTATTGTCGGGTCTCTTCCCCTATACACAATCTATGCTGCAGTATGTATTGTCAAGTCTCTTCCTTTCTACACAATCTATGGTGTAGTATGTATTGTCAGGTCTTTTCCCCTATGCACAACCTATGGTCCAGTATGTATTGTCAGGTCTCTTCCCCTATACACAATCTATTATGCAGTAGGTATTGTCAGGTCTCTTCCCCTATGCACAAACTATGGTGCAGTATGTATTGTCAGGTCTCTTCCCCCATATACAACCTATGGTGCAGTATGTATTGTCGGGTCTCTTCTTCCCATACATAATCTATGCTGCAGTATGTATCATAGAATCATAGAATAGTAGAGTTGTAAGGGACCTCCAGGGTCATCTTGTCCAACCCCCTGCTCAGTGCAGGATTCACTAAATCATCCCAGACAGATATTTGTCCAGCCTTTGTTTGAACACTTCCATTGAAGGGGAGCTCAGCACCTCCCGTGGTAACCTGTTCCACTCATTGATCACCCTCACTGTCAGAAAGCTTTTTCTAATATCTAATTTGTGTCTTCTCTCTTTCAGTATCATCCCATTGCTTCAAGTCTTTCCTTGTGCAAATGAGAATAGGACTGATCCCTCTGCACTGTGACAGCCCTTCAGATATTTGTAGACAGCTATTAAGTCTCCTCTCAGCCTTCTTTTTTGCAAGCTCAACATTCCCAGATCCTTTATCCTTTCCTCATGGGATATGATTTGTAGACCGCTCACCATCTTGGTAACTCTTCTCTGAACTTGCTCCAGTTTGTCTATGTCTTTTTTAAAGTGGGGTGCCCAGAACTGGACACAGTTACCTCATGTGATCTAGACTCTATGCTACCCTTAATGCATCCCAGAATTGTGTTTGCCTTTTTGGCTGCTGCATCACATTGTTCAGTCTATCATCTATTAGTATACCCAAGTCTTTTTCACATGTGCTGCTGCTTTGCCCAATTCCTCCCATTCTGTATGTGCTTTTTTCATTTTTCTTGCCCAGATGTAGGACTTTGCATTTCTCCTTGTAAATATCATTCTGTTAATTGCCGCCCTCTGCTCAAGCTTTTCTAGGTCTTTTTGAATACTCTCTCTTTTCCCTAATGGTGTCTATCCCTCTTAGCTTTGTGCTGTCAGCAAATTTGATTAGTTTCCCATCAATTTCCTCCTCCAAAGTATTTATAAAAATGTTGACCAACACTGGGCCTAGGACAGAGCCTTGTGGTACCCCACTTGATACATTCTCCCACTTGGATGTGCAGCCATTTATGACCACTCTGAGTACGATCACTCAGCCCGTTGTGAATCCACCTAACAGTTGCCTTGTCAATCCCATATTTGGTCATTTTTTCCATAAGTATGGTATAAGACACTTTGTCAAATGCTTTATTGAAGTCAAGATATACTATATCCACCACATTTCCCTTATCAACCCAGTCGGAAGGAAATTAGATTCGTTTTTGAAGATAGGGACAACATTTGCCCTTTTCAAATCTTTCGGGACTTCTCCTGTTCTCCAGGAATTGTCAAAAAATTATGGCAAGTGGTTCAGCAATTACCTCCGCTGCTTCCTTTAGTATCCTAGGATGTAATTCATCTGGACCTTGAGACTTGAATTAATTTAAGTTAGCTAAGTGTTCCCTCACCATCTCTCTGCTTATAGATAGCCTGCATTCGTTTATTCCCCCAATAGCACAGGGAAGATCAGTTGATGTTACATCTACTTTCTGAGAGAAAACAGATACAAAATAGGAATTTCAAAGTTCGGCCTTTTCAACATAATTCTTAACCAATTCACCATTTTCATCTTGTAAGCATCCAATGGCATCTTTGACTTTTCTTTTGCTTTTGACAAGACCCCAAAATCCTTTTTTATTGCGCTTGGCCTCTGTTGCGAGCCTCATTATTAGCTTTTCTGACACTTGCCCTGCAGTTTCTGCAGACAGCATTATATTCTTCTTTAGATATTCCCCCCTCTTTCCATTTGATAAACATGTTTTTCTTCGTGTTTAACATCTGTGCAAGTTCTGTGTTCATCCATCCTGGTCTCCTTAAATGCTTCCCATTCTTCCTTCTTTTAGGGATTGTCAACGATTGTGCTTTGAGAATCTCATTTCGCAATATTTCCCAACCTTTTTGGACATTTCTGTCCTTAAGAACATCCAGCCATTGGATTCTTTCTATCCTCTTTCTGAGTTCATTAAAATCTGCCTTTCTGAAACCCAACCTTGAGGTCTGAGTTTTCTCAGGTCTTCCTCCCCTTTTTATCCAAAATTCAAGGATAGCATGATCATTGTCTCCCAAGGTCCCAGTGCCCTTTTTTTCTCAACTATTTCCTCCCTGTTGGTAAGAGTTAGGTAGTAGGAATGGGTGGTGTTATGTAGGACTGAAGAGTCTTGACAGCCTATCAGACACATCTTTGGCTTTTACACCTGGAAGACAGCTCACCTCTCGTGAGGTGTCAGGTCTGCAGACAGCGGCCTATGTTCTTCTCAAGAGGGAATCCTCCACAACCACCACTCTCCTCTTCTTCTTCACAACAGCACTTCTTTTTCTCCATCCAAGAGGCCTCTGAGTGCTTACTACACAGTTCTTTGTGGGTAGAGTCATTTCTTGCTGTACCTCTTTCTCCTCTGCTCTGTTCTTTGTGGGTAGAGTCATTTCTTGCTGTACCTCTTTCTCCTCTGCTCTCTTCTTTGTGGGTAGAGTCATTGAGAACCTGGTACTGGTCCTGAGCAGTATGGGTGCTGGTTGACTTCTGATCCTCCTGCTTCTTTGCGTCACATGCTTCCATGTCTCTGCTTCTGCAGGTACACTGGACATTTCTTTTCCTTCAACATTTTGAAGACTTTCTTCTACTCTGTCAAAGAAATCCTCACGTTCCTTAATGAGCTTCAACGTAGCTATTCTCTCCTGAAGACTTTGCACCTTTTCCTCCAGTAAAGACACAAGCTTGCCTTTCTGGCAGGTGAAGTTTGGCCTTTCCTCCGGTAGGTCTGTAAACATATAGCATACGTTGAAGCTCAGCGAATGGCTCCTGTCCTTTTCCATATTGTCAGTTGATGTCCACTTCTGAACTTCTGAAAGTCAAGAATTGTAGTGTAGATATATAACCTGTACTACTAAGTGTACAACTTCGCGAGCTGTCAGGAAATATGCAAATGATCTTCCTGCAGCTCCAGTCTCTGGTCTGGTGATGTCTTCTGAGCAGCTATGACCAGCTAACCCCAGCAATTTTACCGCTTACAGTGATTCTTTGCTCTTCCCAGAATGCACAGCGAATATGCAAATTATCTATCTGCAGCTCCAATCTCTGGTATTGTCAAGTCTCTTCCTCTCTACACAATCTATGGTACAGTATATATTGTCAAGGTCTCTTCCTCTCTACACAATCTATTGTGCAGTATGTACAATCTGGTCTTTTCCCCTTTACACAATCTATGATGCAGTATGTATTGTCGGGACTCTTCCCTTATACGCAACCTATGGTGCAGTATGTACTGTCAGGTCTCTTCCTCTCTACACAATCTGTTGTGCAGTATGTACTGTCAGGTTTTTTCCCCTATACATAATCTATTGTGCAGTATGTACTATCAGGTCTTTTCCCCTATACACAACCTATGGTGCAGTATGTATTGCCTGGTATTTTCCTGTCTACACAATCTATGATGAAGTATGTATTGTTGTGACTATTTCCCTATACATAATCTATAGTGCAGTGTGTATTGTCAGGTCTCTTCCCCTATGCCCAATTTATGGTGATATGTATTTTCAGCTCTTTTCCTCTAGACACAAGCAATGGTGCAATAACAATTGTCAGGTCTCCGCCCCTATACACAATCTATGGTTCTGTATGTATTGTCGGGTGTCTTCCCCTATACACTATCTATAATGCAGTATATATTGACAGGTATCCACCCCTATACACAATCTATGGTGCAGTATATAGTGTCAGGTCTCTTTCTCTATATACATTCTATGGTTCAGTAAGAATTAGCAGGTCTCTTCCTCCAACAAAATTTATGGTGCAAAATGTATTGTTGTGTCTCTTCCCCCTATACACAATCTATGGTGCAGTACGCATTGTCAGGTCACTTATCTTATACACAATCAATGGTGCAGTATGCATTGTCAGATCTTTCCCCTATACACAATCAATGGTGCAGTATGCATTGTCAGATCTTTCCCCTATACACAATCTTTCTTGCAGTATGCATTTTCATGTCTCCAACCCTATACACAATCTACGGGGCAAATACATACTAATTTGTATGTGCAGTATACACACTCTATGGCCCAGTATGCATTGCCAGGTCTCATCACCTATATTCAATCTCTGTGGTGCAGTATCCATTGGTAGGTCTCATCACCTATATACAATCTTTGTAGCACAGGATAGATTGTCATGTATCCATTAAATACAAACTTTGTGGTACATTGCACATTGTCAGGTCTTGTCACTTATATACAATCTCTCTAGTACATTATATATTGTCAGGGCTCCTCCTCTATACACAATCTATGCATCGGAAGGTATCATCACCCATATACAATCTCTGTGGAACAGCATACATTGTCAGGTCTCATCACTGATATACAATCTCTGTAGTGCAGAATACATTGTCAGGCATTGTCACCCATGAACAACCTCTGTGGTATAGTACACATTGTTGGGACCTATCACCCATATATAATCTCTGTGGTACAGTATATATTGTAAGGTCCCATCACCTATATACATTCTCTGTGGTAAAGTATGCATAATCAGTTCTTATCACCTATACACAGTGTGTAGTGCAGTATGCATAATCAGGTATCAGCACCTATATACAATCTCTGTGGCACAGCATACATTTTCAGGTCTTGTCACATATATATTTTTTGTGGAATATGACACATCATCATGTCCCCACCCCTATACACAAGCTATGATACAATATACAGTCCTATGTCATCACCTATATATAATCAGGTGTCCTCCTCTTTACACAATTTATGCTACTGTATGCTGCAACAGGCATTATCACCTATATACAATCTTTGTTGCACAGTAAACATTATCAAGTCTGATCATCTATATATAATCTCTGTAGCATATTGTACACCGTCAGGTCACCTCTAAACACAATCTATGGTGCAATATGCATTGTCAGATCTTATCACCTATATATCATCTTTATGGTACATTATATATTGTCAGGTCTCATCACCTATATACAATCTTTGTGGTGCAGAATACATTGTCAGATATTATCACCTATGAACATGTGGTATAGTACAGATTGTCTGGACTTATCACCTATATACATTCTCTGTGATAAAGTCTACATTGTCAGGTCTTGTCACCTATATACAATCTCTGTGGTAAAGTGTAACTAATCAGTTCTTATCACCTATACACAATGTGTGGAGCAGTATGCATTACCAGGTCCCATCACCTATATACAATCTCTGAGGTACAGTATAGATTGTCAGGTCTTCACTATACACAATATATGGTACAGTATGCATAACCAGGTCTTATAACCTACATATAATATCTGTGGTGCTGTAAACATCAACAGTTCTCCTCTATACACAATCTATGGCACAGTATACATTGTCAGATCTTATCGCCTACATATAATTCCTGTGGTACAGTATACATTTCTGTTCCCATCTCCTATATACAATTTTTGTGGTGCAGTTTACATTGTCAGGTCTCCTCTACACACAATCAATGGTGTGTTATACATTGACAGGTTGTATCACGTATGTACAATCTCTGTGGTACAGTATACATTGTCAGGTCTCCTCTTTACACAATCTATGGTGAAATATACATTGTCAGGTCTTATCAACTATATATAATCTTTGAGGTACATTATACATTGTGTCATTACCAATTTTAAACTTTTTTCTGTGCAGTATATATTGTCATGTCTCCTCCACATACAATCTGTGGTGCAGTATGCATCACCAGGTATAATCACCTATATAAAATCTCTGTGGAGCGGTATACACTGTCAGGTCTTGTCACCTATATACAATTTCTGTGGCACAGTATACATTGTATACTGACAATGTATACTGTGCCACCTATACTCAATCTCTGTGGTACAGTATAAATGATCAGGTCTCCTCTATACACAATATATGGTACAGTATGCATCATCAGGTGTTGTAACCTAGATATAATATATGTGGTGCAGTAAACCTCAACAGGTCTCCTCTATACACAATCTATGGTACAGTATACATTGTCAGGTCTTATAACCTATATAATCCTTATGGTACAGCATACATTGTCAGGTCTCTGGTCTCCTATATACACAAGCTATAGTGCAGTATGCATTGTCAGGTCTTATCAGCTATATACAATCTTTATGGTGCAGTATATATTGTCAGGTCTCCCCTATATACATGCTATGGTTCAGTATACATTATCAGGTCTTATCACCTATATATAATCTTTATGGTGCTGTATACATTATCAGGTCTCCTCTGAGATAATAACGGCTTAGTTGTGTTCTTATTTTGTTATTTTTGTCCTGCCCTTTTCAAGAGCCCTAACTGTGTTCTTCTTCTGTCAGTCAGGCTCTGTGTTTTATATATCCTGTAGGACATGCAATGATGTCACCAGGGGGCAGACCATGAGAAGAACCCACATACAGTACTGTCTACCAAACTGTAGAATGGCTCCTCCCACAGCAGTGATGTCACCACAGGTCCTTCAGCCCACTGGATCTCTGTGGTGAGGGTAAGTCGGTGTCTTCTGTCAGGACTGCTGAGTTGTGTCTGAGATAATAATGGTTTATTTGTATTCTCATTTTGTTATTTTTGTCCTCCCCTTTTCAAGAGCCCTAACTGTGTTGCTTTTCTGTCGGTCAAGCTCTGTGTTTTATACATGTTGTAGGACCTTCAATGACGTCACCAGGGGGCGGAGCATGAGAAGCACCCATATACATGCTCATGGACAAGTGGTCGTTAGTAGTTTGATGGTACAGTATACATTGTGAGGTCTTCTAACCTACTGTGTTTCCCCAAAAATAAGACACTGTCTTATATTAATTGACATCATTGAATGGCTGTGATTGGTTGATCGAACGCCGGCTCTGATTGGCTGACACGGCGCTCGATGAACCAATCAGAGCTCAGCCGATGTTCAGGAGTACATGGAAGCCTGCAGCCACGCCGGAGACCAGAGCAAGGGACCCGAACGTCGTCTACTTGGTGAGTATTGCTTTTTTTAATGCAGTGCAGCTAGGGCTTATTTTCAGGGGGGGCTTACATTACAAGGCCCCTCCCCTGAAAATCAGGCTAGGGCTTATTATCAGGGTAGGTCTTATTTCTTGTGGAAACACGATATATATAATCTTTATGGTAAAGTATACATTGTCAGATCTCCTCTACACTCAATCTATGGTACAGTATGCATCGTCTTATCAGATATATACAATATTTATGTTGCGGTATATATTGTCAGGTCTTCTCTATATACAAGCTATGGTACAGTATACATTGTCAGGTCTTATCACCCATGTATGATCTCTATGATACAGGGTACATTGTCAGCTCTACACCTCTATATCAGATTTGCCCAACATCTATAATAGTCTCTGCAATATGGCGACACTTCTCAGATGAATTGGTTTTATCTAGTTAGGTTTCATCGCCTCGCTATGGCCACTGTTATATATAGTGGATAATCACAAGTGCTGGATGGATTATTATATACAGGTTATCAGTGTCTGAAGGCAGTAAATCCTTAGGGCGAGCACCCACTGGCGTTTTTTTACCTGCGTTTTGCGTTTTGCGTTTTTCCTGCACAGGCATAGAGATAACATGTGTTCCTGTCCACTGGCGTTTTTTTTGCGTTGCGTTTGCGTTTTTAACATAGGAACTGTCAGTTGCATATGTGTCCTTATTTTTCTCCATGGAAATTAATGGCAAAGCCGCGAAAACGCTGCGTTTTTTCCCCGCGGGAAACGCAAACGCCAGTGGGTGCTCGCCCTTATTGCTGCATCAGCTCTGCTTAGCAAATTAGGGATAATCCATCATATACATAATGAAAGCTTTGTATATTATGACCTATACCTTATGGCTTAGCTGACTCTGGAGCGTTACACATTCCTGATAGGTTATATAATAGTAACATTCATGTATTATAAGGTGACCACACGTCCTGATTTAGGCAGGACAGTCCCGCTTTGGAACCCTGTGCCCCGCCTTCCATCGGGACCCTGGCGGGACAGCCATTTGTCACCGTAGTAATTACAAGCCAGGGTACTGCAGCTCCCCGACAGCATTCACTTTGCGGCGCCACAACAGATGCACAAACTGACGGCATCAAGGATCTCCCCCCCTCCCCTGACCTCTCCTCTTTAGTTCCGCAAGAGGAGGGGAGAAAGGAGGAGGCGCTCCTAAGGGTGCACACACACTTCCTCCCACAGCAGCTCTGAGAAGAGGAGTAGCGGCACTCTGAAGACCAGGAAGAGGGAAAGTATATCGGTTTCATGGGGGCTCTACTATTACTGTGTGGGTCTCTGTTACTACTGGGGTTGATATAAGGGACACTATTAGTAATAGTGCCCCCTATATCAGCCCCAGTAGTAATAGCATTAGCACTGAGGCCCCTGTTGGGGTCACTATTACTACTGAGGGCTACTGTGGGGGTCACTTTTACTACTGAGGGCACTGTTGGGGTCATTATTACTATTGAGGACTACTGTGAAGGACACCTACTACTGAGGACCACTGTGGGGGTCACTATTACAACTGAGGGCTAATGTTAGGGTCACTATTACTATTGAGGGCACTGTGGGGGTCATTATTACTATTGAGGACTACTGTGGGGGGACACTTACTACTGAGAACCACTGTGGAGGTCACTATTACTACTGAGAACTACTGGGGGGGTTACTATTACGATATTATTGTATCTTGACACCACCGGAAGCTAGGGCTCTGACAGGAGGAATGCCCCTCTCACACCCCTAGCTCCTGATAGGGTCAAGGCTGGAAGGTCCTAGCAGCACAGTGTGGATTGATTTGTGCGTTCCTTGCAGCCTTAGGGTGAGGGTAACATTTCTTCCTTGGCTAATATTATGAGCTGCAAATGCTGCCATGTTTCCTCTGTAACGTGGCAGCATTACCATCTAATAATGTTAGCCAAGGAAGAAATGTTACCCTCAACCTAAGGCTGCAGGGAACGCACAAATTAATCCACACTGAACAGCGATAAGCGTCAGGGGCAGCCAGCTGTCAGCTCCATGACGGCCGCTGCCTCTGTGCTTTCCTGACAGCCGCTCCCCCGCTCACAGCTGCCGCATTCAGCGTTTGTGGTCTGCCGATGGGAAAACTGGCCGCCTGTCGCACTGTGATCACTGATGGCCACTCCCCGTTAATAGCTGGCAATGCTGTCCCACTCTGCGCTTGTGGTTCACGGCCTAGCTAGCTGGCCGGCCGACACCTCAGTGCTGCAGGCGGCTGTCAGCTCTGTGCCGCCTGCCATGTCTGTGCTCACTGATGGCCGCTCCCCGACTGACAGCTGGCAATGCTGGGCCACTCTCTGCTTGTGGTCCGCCACTGCGAATCCTTAGTGTGCTTCCAGCACCTACAGCCGAACCAGTTGTGCAGCCTATCATGTACAGGGGGCGTCACCCCCCTGTCAATCTTGGCTCCACCAGGACTTCCTGGTGGTGTCAAGATACAATAATACCTAATATTACTACTGAGGGCCACTTTGGGGGTCACTATTACTACTAAGGGCCACTGTGGGGGTCACTATTACTACTAAGGGCCACTGTGTGGGTCACTTTTACTAATGAGGGCATTGTGGGGGTCACTATTACTACTGAGGGCACTTTGGGGATCACTATTACTACTAAGGGCCACTGTGGGGGTCACTATTACTACTGCGGACTGCTATGGGGGTCACTATTACTACTGCGGACTACTGTGGGGGTCACTATTACTACTGAGGACCACTATGGGGGTCACTATTACTATTGAGGGCACTGTGGGGGTCATTATTACTATTGAGAACTTCTGTGGGGGACACTTACTACTGAGGTGAGGCCACTATAGGCCGCCGGGAACCGAAAGGTGTGAAATGCTACCTGCAGGAAGGCCTATGGAAGAGGTGGGGGGAGCACCGCATAATATGAAATCAGTTGTGTGTACGCTGCTAATTTTCAGTCAAAATTCGCACAAATGGCATGAATTTTGACAGTTTTTTTAATGCAGGAATGCTGCGGAATTTGCTCCCTGACTTTTTAAACAGCCCTGCAGTTTTTATAACGACGCAGGTAAATCATACGACGCGATAAGCCTGCCCCCTGACCACCCCCCTATGTCCCGCTTTGACTGTGGGGAAATCTGGTTACCTTATGTATTATAAGCTCCTCCTGTGCATTGCAGAGCATTAGTGCTGATTTCTAGATTTTCCAAGATGGCGGGTGCTGGTATGACATGTGATGCTTGTTGATCACATGACATAATGTGTATCATGTGATCCATGTTGCTGTCAGGAGGTGTTAACAACCAATCTACTGAGTTCCTCTTGTTTGGAGGAGAGTGACGCTCCCCCAGTAACTGGAGCATATAGAATTGCACTGGGCCGGTCTCAGTCCCCTAGCAGGGCTCTATGGCCACTGTTTATGTGATTATCCTATAAGACTGAAAGATTTTTCCTGTTGATTTAAAAAGCTCCTGATGAAACATCTACTATTATGATGTGTAAACGTGTAGAGTATTACAGCAACCAGAGATACTGACGTTTGCAGCAGCTGGCTCAGTATACTATAGCCAGTATTGGGGGCATGGCCTAACATGGAGGGGAGAGGACGGGATTCTGTGGAGCTCCACCGGCTAACCAGGGAATCTGGATCATCCAGCTTTTCCTGAGCACACTACGGCACAGATTGACCTGATATTGTCCCTTCCAGCTCAATGCAAGTAACTAGAGACCTTTCAAGGTCTATTAGGCAACGAAGACCCGCTGGGGTCTACTAAGGACTACACATCCCCGGGCTGAATTTCTGGGTGTGTACACCCGGAAGGCAGTCATCCAGAGCCGCTGCTGCCGTGAGAGTTGGAGATGGCCCCAAGGAATCTGGCGGTGGAGAAGGAGACCCCATTGCATAACCCCCACTGCAGGGACAAGGCCTCTATAGTGAAGCATAGTGCATCACAGAGACTGGTCACAGTTTATAGACAATTGAATATTGCAAACTACTGAGATAATGGAAGCCTAATCCACAGAGCACGAGGGACCTCAGACTGGGTAGAAGGGTCACCTTCCAACAAGACAATGACCTAAAACTCTGGCCAAGACAACAACAGGAGTGGGGACAACTTTGTGAATGACCTTGAGAGGCCCAGCCAGAGCCTTGAACTCAGCAGGGCATCTCTGGAGAGATGACAATGGCTGTCCACTGACGGCCCTCATCCAACCTGACAGAATATCCTCAAATCCAGGGTGCAAACCTTGTTGTATAATCCCCAAGAAGACTGGAGGCTGGAATTACTGCTAAAGGGGCTTCACCTAAGTACTGAGTACGCAAATATGTATACTTATGTCAGTACAAAATGTTAGTTTTTCATTTTTTTTTGGTCACTTTGTCATTTTGGGGTATTGAGTGCAGAATATTGTGGGACACAAGGCCACAACATAACAAAATGTAAGAAAGTGAGAGGATCCAAGGACTTTCTGAATGTAGTGTATACTGTAGTGATTCCTATAAGCTACTCTACTGCACCATTACATAAACTTTCCTACCTCTTTTCATGTGACATTAGTTACTATGAATCATAAAAAAACAAAAACCGACAGAATGATGGAGTTCAGTCGTGGGATTTATTAGGCAACACAAGAGACAATGATTTGGGTGGAGCAGGGCTGGGTCTGAACGCCCAAGCTGAGCATGAAGCTGCATAACAAAGCAGATGAGCAAGGAGGGCGGCTTCTCCAAACACATCTGAAGCCTGGATGTAGGTCACTTCCTTCAACCCTAAACAGTGACACCTTGTGGGCCATGGACTTCCTGTTTACCTATAATAGTCCTGTGAGGAGGAGTCCTGACTATTGTTTACTTATCCTGGTGGTGACTAGACTTAAGGCCCTTTTACTCACAAAGATAATCTTTCAAACGACTGAAAGATTTAGCAATCTATTTACATGAAGTGGTAATGGCCATTAACACTTTATCATCTTCATTTGCATGTAAAAGGACCTCCAGGAGCTGTTTGCAGAGTGCAGCATGTGTTCAAACACACACCCAGCTGCGCAAACAGCTGCCAACACACTGCATTGTTCTCCTCACGGCTGCTGGCACATTCCATTGTTTTCCTCGCGGCTGCCGAAACATTCTATTGTTTTTCTTGCAGCTGCTGCAACATTCCATTGTTCTCTTTGAGGCTGCCTACACATTCCATTGTTCTCCTTGCAGCTGCTGGACATTCCATTGTTCTCACAGCAGCCAAAACATTCCATTGTTCTCTTCGAGGCTGCCCACACATTCCATTGTTCTCCTTGCAGCTGCCAAAACATTCCATTGTTCTCCTTGCGGCTGCCGGAACATTCCATTGTTCTCCTTGTGGCCAATGTAAACATGCCGTTAGGAGAGTATTCTGCAGTCTATTGAAAGATGAGTGAAATACATTCAAATAGAACATATTTTCTCAGTCTTTCAGCTGCTGAATGCTGGATTTTATGTAAAGTAAAATTCATTGTTCAAAAGAAAAGGGCACGATGCCCGCATTTACGTGTAATGATTATCTCTCATTTTTGGCCGTTTGGACGAATTTTGAGCGATAATCGTTGCGTGTAAAGGAGCCTTTAAGAGGAACAATATGACGATGAGAGGAGCTCCTAAAAATGTCTCAGCACAACCACCAGAAAAGACCTTGGTGTGACCTTGTGCTGTCCGATGCAAGATGTGCCTGAGACTCACATACACATGTGTCAAAGATCCCTTAAAGGGGTTGTCCCGCGAAACAAAGTTGGGGTAAGCACTTCTGTATGGCCATATTAATGCACTTTGTAATGTACATTGTGCATTAATTATGAGCCAAACAGAAGTTATTCACTTACCTGTTCCGTTGCTAGCGTCCTCGTCTCCATGGTGCCGTCTAATTTTCAGCGTCTAATCGCCCGATTAGACGCGCTTGCGCAGTCCGGTCTTTTTCTTTTCTGAATGGGGCCGCTCGTGCCGGAGAGCGGCTCCTTGTAGCTCCGCCCCGTCACGTGCCGATTCCAGCCAATCAGGAGGCTGGAATCGGCAATGGACCGCAACAGAAGACCTGCGGTCCACCGAGGGAGAAGATCCCGGCGGCCATCTTCACCAGGTAAGTAAGAAGTCACGGGAGCGCAGGGATTCAGGTAAGCACTATCCGGTTTTCTTTTTTAACCCCTGCATCGGGTTTGTCTCGCGACGAACGGGGGGGCTATTGAAAAAAAAAAAAAACCCGTTTCGACGCGGGACAACCCCTTTAAAGCGGTTTCCAGGCCTGGACAAATAAACATGGCCGCACCAGCTTCTCTGACTAGCTAATGTACACTGTATATTAATATGCATTGGCAGTCTAAGAAAGTACATGCTACTCTGACCGGCCGCCATGGCTCATGTGGACAGCACTGGTTAATAAAAGCAGGCGTAGTGTTTTAGACTAATGATACATTCAGTGTGCGTCAGGTAGTCAGAGAAGCTGGTGCAGCCATCTTAGTTTGTCCAGGGTCGGGGGGTCGCTTCAAGGTCACTATTCTCATTATGAAGTGCCTTTCCCATTGACTGTTTATATCATTCTATGCTTCTCTTTCAGGACAGTCACCCATCCTTTCTTTTCAGCTTCCGAGCTATGTTTGCATGTTATGCTTGTATAACTATGATTCATGCTTTTACGGGACATTCCATTCGCTTTGTTCAGAAAATATAAATATAAAAAATCTCTCCAGTCCATTTTATTACATGTTCAGCCATTTTCAGTCCATCATATAACATGTCAACATCCATCTCCTGTTTTACTATAACACGTCTACAACCCTATCCAGTCCATCAAGCAACAAGTCTATAACCATCTCCTGTCCATCCTATAACATGTCTATAACCAGCTCCTGTACATCCTATAACATGTCTACAACCAGCTCCTGCCCATCCTATAACATGTCTATAACCATCTCCTGTCCATCCTATAACATGTCTACAACCAGCTCCTGTCCATCCTATAACATGTTTACAACCATCTCCTGTCCATCCTATAACATGTCTGCAACCAGCTCCTGTCCATCCTATAACATGTCTACAGCCAGCTCCTGTCCATCCTATAACATGTCTACAACCAGCTCCTGTCCATCCTATAACATGTTTACAACCATCTCCTGTCCATCCTATAACATGTCTATAACCAGCTCCTGTCCATCCTATAACATGTCTACAACCAACTCCTGTCCAGCCTATAACAAGTGTATAACCATCTCCTGTCCATCCTATAACATGTCTACAACCAGCTCCTGTCCATCCTATAACATGTCTACAGCCAGCTCCTGTCCATCCTATAACATGTCTACAACCAGATCCTGTCCATCCTATAACATGTCTACAACCAGCTCCTGTCCATCCTATAACATGTCTACAACCAGCTCCTGTCCATCCTATAACATGTCTACAACCAGCTCCTGTCCATCCTATAACATGTCTACAACCAGCTCCTGTCCAGCCTATAACAAGTGTATAACCATCTCCTGTCCATCCTATAACATGTCTATAACCAGCTCCTGTCCATCCTATAACATGTCTACAATCAGCTCCTGTCCAGCCTATAACAAGTGTATAACCATCTCCTGTCCATCCTATAACATGTCTACAACCAGCTCCTGTCCATCCTATAACATGTCTACAGCCAGCTCCTGTCCATCCTATAACATGTCTACAACCAGCTCCTGTCCATCCTATAACATGTCTACAACCAGCTCCTGTCCATCCTATAACATGTCTACAACCAGCTCCTGTCCATCCTATAACATGTCTACAGCCAGCTCCTGTCCATCCTATAACATGTCTACAACCAGCTCCTGTCCATCCTATAACATGTCTACAACCAGCTCCTGTCCATCCTATAACATGTCTACAACCAGCTCCTGTCCATCCTATAACATGTCTACAACCAGCTCCTGTCCATCATATAACACGTCTACAGCCATCTCCTGTCCATCATATAACACGTCTACAGCCGTCTCCTGTCCATCATATAACACGTCTACAGCCGTCTCCTGTACATCCTATAACACGTCTACAGCTGTCTCCTGTCCATCCTATAACACATCAAGAGTACAGACGATAAATGGGAAATGTTTAAAAACATTCTAAATACTTGGTGTGAGCGGCTCATATCTTGCAGGAATAAAAGGGTTAGAAATAGGAGAAAACCAATGAGGATCAATAAAGCTGTAAAGGGGGCAATAAACAACAAAAATAAAGTGTGTAAACTACTAAAACAAGAAGAAAAGAAGCACTAAAAATCTATAAGGGAAAAAGAAAATTATGTAAAAATCAGATAAAAGAAGCAAAGATGGAGACAGAGGGACTTATTGCCAAGGATAGTAAAACTAACCCTAAACTGTTCAACCCTATAAACAGTGAAAAGATTAATACTGAAAGTGTTGCTCGCCTAATAAATAATGTAAGAAAATTTGTAGAGGGTGATGAGAAGAAAGCAAATTTATTAAATATTTTTTCCCCAGTGTATTCACATAAGAAAATTAAATGTAAGATGAGATGCAGAGTGATAAAGTAAACTCTCCACTAAATGTCACCAGTCTGAAATAAGGAAAGTGCAGAGCCGAATTAAAAAGATTAATAATATGATAGACTGCTGTTTCTTATATTTAAGAACCCATTAATGATGGGGTCTCTTCTACTGGTGCTGATATTTTTATTAAAAAGGGGCAACTGGAAATTATAGGCCAGCAAGTCTTACTTCTATTGTGGGTAAAATGTTTAAAGTGTTTCTAAGAGATGCTATCCTGGAATACCTCAGGGAAAATAGCTGTATAACTCTGTATCAGCACAGGTTTATAAGAGATTGTTCTTTTCACACCAACCTGATCAGCTTCTACGAGGAGGTAAGTTCTAGATTGGACTGGGGAGAGTCATTGGATCTTGTGTATCTGGACTTTTCCAAAGCGTTTGATACTGTGCTGCATAAAAGCTTGGTGTATAAAAGGAGGATACTTGGTCTAGGCGAGAATGTGTGTAAGTGGGTAAGTAACTGGTCAGTGATGGAAAGCAGAGGGGGGTTATAAATGGTGCATACTCTGATTAGCTCTAACAACTATGTATAAATATATCCAGGGTCAGTACAGACATCTCTTCCACAATCAAATAACAATGTATAAATATATTGGAGGACAATACAGAGATCCCTACATCATCTATTTATACCCGGAACTATAACAAGGGGGTGCTCTACCATGTATGCTTTCGTAAAGCATTTGACAAAGTATACCATACCATACTTATTGAAAAATTGACCAAATATGGGATTGACAAGGCAACTGTAAGGTGGACTCACGACTGGTTGCGTGATCATACTCAAAGAGTGGTCATAAATGGCTGCACATCCAAGTGGAAGAATGTATCAAGTGGAATACCACAAGGCTCTGTCCGAGGCCCAGTGTTGTTCAACATTTTTATAAATGATCTGGAGGAGGAAATTGATGGGAAACTGATCAAATTTGGCAATGACACAAAGATAGGAGGGATAGCTAACACTAGGGAAGAGAGATTATTCAAAAATATCTGGAAAAGCTTGAACAGTGGGCAGCGACTAACAGAATGGTATTTAACAAGGAGAAATGCAAAGTCCTACATCTGGGCAAGAAAAATTTAAAAAGCACATACAGAATGGGAGGAATTGGGCTAAGCAGCACATGGGAAAAAGACTTGGGTATACTAATAGATTATAGACTGAATATGAGTCAACAATGTGATGCAGCAGCCAAAAAGGCAAACACAATTCTGGGATGTATTAAGGTAAGCATAGAGTCTAGATCATGTGAGGTAATTATTCCCCTCTACTCTTCCTTAGTCAGACCTCATCTGAAATACTGTGTCCAGTTCTGGGCACCCCACTTTAAAAAGACAGAGACAAACTGGAGCAAGTTCAGAGAAGAGTTACCAAGATGGTGAGCGGTCTGCAAATCATGTCTTATAAGGAATAGTTAAAGGATCTGGGAATGTTTAGGTTGCAAAAAAGAAGGCTGAGAGGAGACTTAATAGCTGTTTACAAATATCTGAAGGGCTGTCACAGTGCAGAGGGATCAGCAGTATTCTCATTTACACGAAGAAAGTCTAGAAGCAATGGGATGAAACTGAAAGAGTGGAGACACTGATTAGATATTAGAAAAAACTTTCTGACAGTGAGGGTGATCAATGAGTGGAACAGGTTACCATGGGAGGTGGTGAGTTCTCCTTCAATGGAAGTGTTCAAACAAAGGCTGGACAAATATCTGTCTGGGATGATTTAGTGAATCCTGCACTAAGCAGGGGGTTGGACCCGATGACCCTGGAGTTCCCTTCCAACTCTACCATTCTATGATTTTATGTATAGATCTATCAGAGGACAGTATAGAGATCACTCCCATCATCTATAATACCCAAGACTGTAACAAGAGGGCGCTCTAATAACTATGTATAGATATATCAGGGGACAGTACAGAGGTCTTTCCCATCATCTATTTATACACAGGACTGTAACAGGGGGAGGCGCTCTAATAACTATGTATAAATATATCAGGGGACAATACAGAGATCTCTCCTATCATCTATTATTAGGTCACCAGTTTTTCTCAGGGTCAAAGGGGGACATAGGAGTGTGGCTTATCACAATGTATGATTTTACCTCTGCCATTATAAAAAGTGCAGGAGTGGTTCGAAAAAAGACAGGGAGAAAATTCTGCAGCATTGCTGCATCCAAAAATCTGTACAATTTGTGTGGATTTCGACTGGAAATCAGCTGCATATATGCAGCTAACCTCATACTATGTGGCGCTCCCCCTAACCTCCTCCAAAGGCTTCCTGCTGTCAGCACTCCCTGGCATCTGGTTCCAAGTGGTCTGTAGTGGCCTCACATGACCAGCATCACCTGACTAGCGGCGTTGCACCTAACCAAGTCGCTGGCAACAGGAAGCTGACAGCGGGAAGCCCTCGGAGGAGGTGAGGGGAAGTACCGCTGCGTATCTGCAGCTGATTTCTAGTCAAAATCTGCACCAATAGTACAGATTTTGACTGTTCTTGGAATTTGCCACAGAAATTTACACTGCAGACATTCTGCAGCATTTCCACCATGTGTATACATACCTTAAGCCAGCTTGAGGTACACTGCCACATGTACAGTTGCCTCACTAGTAATAGTGTCCCTTATACCAGCCCCAACAATAATAGTGACCCCCAACAGTGACCACATTAGTATTATCACTCCCCTATACCAGCCACAGCAATAGTAGAGACACCCACAGAAGCCCCAGCAATAATAGTGACCCCCACAGTGACCCATAGTATTATCGCTCCCCTATACTTGCCCCAACAATAATAGGGACCCCACAGAAGCCCCAGCCATAGTAGAGACCCCCCAAAAGCCCCAACAATAGTAGTTACCCCCACAGAAGCCCCATAGCATTAGCGCTCCCCTATACTAGCTCCAGCAATAGTAGTGACCCCAAAATAAGCCCCAGCAATAGTAGGGACCCCCACAGAAGCCCCAGCAATAGTAGTGACCCCACAGAAGCCCCAGCAATAGTAGTGACCCACACAGAAGCCCCAGCAATAGTAGTGACCCCCACAGAAGCCCAATAGTATTAGTGCTCCCCTATACTAGTCCAAGCAATAGTAGTGACCCCCATAGAAGCTCCAGCAACAGTAGAGACCCCCACAGAAGCCCAAGAAATAGTAGATACCCCCACAGATGTCCCAGCAATATTAGTGACCCCCATATAAGTCCAAGCAATAGTAGTGACCCCCACAGAAGCCACAGCAATAGTAGAGACCCCCACAGCAGCCTAAGCAATAGTAAAGACTCCCCACAGAAGCCCCAGCAATAGTAGTGACCCCAGTAGAAGCCTTATAGTATTAGTGCTCCCCTATACTTGCCCCAGCAATAGTAATGACCCTCACAGAAGCCCAAGCTATAGTAGAGACCCTCACAGAAGCCCCAGAAATTGTAGTGACCCCCACAGAAGTTGCAGCAATAGTAGTGACCCCCACAGAAGTCTCATAGTATTAGCACTCCCTATACTAGCCAAAGCAATAGTAGCAACCCCCACAGAAGCCCAAAGATTAGTAGAGACCCCTACATAAGACCCAGCAATAGTAATGACCCCCACTAAAGCCCAATAGTATTTAGTGGTCCTTAGACTAGCCCCAGCAATAATAGTGACCCCCACAGAGGCCACAGCAATAGTAGTAATCCCCACAGAAGCCCAAGCAATAGAAAAACCCTCACAGAAGCCTCAACAATAGTAGTGACCCGCACAGAAGCATAAGCAATAGTGGAGACCCCCACAAAAGTGAAAGCAATAGTAGAGACCCCCACAGAAGCCCCAACAATAGTAGTGGCCCCAATAGAAGCCTCATAGTATTAGCACTCCCCTATACTATCCCCAGCAATAATAGTGACTCCCACTGAAGCCACAGCAATAGTAGTGACCCCCACAGAAGCCACAGCAATAGTAGAGACCCCTACAGAAGCACAAGCAATAGTAGAGACCCTCCACAGAAGCCCCAGCAATAGTAGTGACCTCAATAGAAGCCTCATAGTATTAGCACTCCCCTATACTAGCCACAGCAATAGTAGAGACCATCGCAGAAGCCCAAGCAATAGTAGAGACCCCTACAGAAGCCCCAGCAATAGTAGTGATCCTCACAAAAGCCCAATAGTAATTAGTGGTCCCCTATACTAGCCCCAGCTATAATAGTGACCCAGACAGAAGCCTGAGCAATAGTAGTGAACCCTACAGAAGCCACTGCAATAGTAGTGACCCCCACAGAAGCCCTTGCAATAGTAGTAACCCCCACAGAAGTCCCATA
This sequence comes from Eleutherodactylus coqui, assembly GCA_035609135.1. NCBI lineage: Eukaryota > Metazoa > Chordata > Amphibia > Anura > Eleutherodactylidae > Eleutherodactylus > Eleutherodactylus coqui. The sequence continues at coordinate 223,794,186 of CM069410.1, read as the reverse complement.
GGATTAGTACTCCCTTTTACTAGCCCAAGCAATAATAGTGACCCCCCACAGAAGCCCAAGCAATGGTAGAGACCCAACAGAAGCCCCAGCAATAGTAGCAACCCCTACAGAAGCCCCATAGGATTAGCACTCCCCTTTACTAGTCCTAGCAATAATAGTGACCCCACAGAAGCCACAGCAATAGTAGAGACCCTAAAAGAAGCCTTATAATATTTGTGCTTGCCTATACAAGCCCCAGCAATAATAGTGACCCTGACAGAAGCCCCAGAAATAGTAGTGACCCCCACAGAAACCACAGCAATAGTAGAGACCCCCACAGAAGCCCCAGCAATAGTAATAACCACAATAGAAGCCTCATAGTATTAGCGCTCACCTATACTAGCCCCAGCAATAGTAGTGACCCCCACAGAAGCCCAAGCAATAATAGTGACCCCCACAGAAGCCCCAGCAATAGTAGTGACCCCCAAAGAAGTCCAAGCAATAGTAGTGACCCCCACAGAAGCCCCAGCAATAGTAGTAACCCAAACAGAATGCCCATAGTATTAGAGCTCCCCTATACTAGCCCCAGCAATAATAGTGACCCCCACAAAAGCCCTAGCAATAATAGTGACCAATAATAATCATTTCATTTCCATCCAAGCAGCAAGCCTGGCCTGTAATGTGATTGTGGTGTAATTCAGAGGGGCTTCTGTCGGCATACTGCCCTTAAAGAGAAGTGGCCAAAAGTGGCTACCTGTTACTGTTCTCAAGCCATCAAGCGTCTGATACAGCGCAGACATTCTGGTGGGAATTGCAGGCGACAGTGAGGCCGGGGCAAGTAGCGCTCACATAGCAGTGTGAGGTGTGGTTTTTGGGGTTTGGGTCATCATTGTAATGAATTGTGATTCCAATTAGAAAATAATAAGTTAGCATAAGAAATTATAAGGCATGGACTCTCTGGATCTACTGCCAGGAAGCCTGGAGGATGGCAAAAGCACGGGCTCAACCAGGACTCTACGGTCCATTGTGCGCGATCTCATGAGTCACCCGTCTGCGTGCTCAGGAAGGTGGACGCTCCTTTCATGCCTCCTGGAATGTTTGATTGCTTCATGTTTGCTTTCTACAGCCAGGGATACAATGGTCAGGAGCAGAGCCAGGTACACACTTCTCAGCGCCTTCCCTGACACCATCACACCTGCTTACTCCCTTCTATGTGCCTGAACTGGCCCACCTGAGGGCTCCACCTGTGTCATCCCAGACAGCTGAGTCCTCCTCATCAGCTCCTCGGGAATGTGGCCGTATCAGTGTGATTAATACAAAGCGCCCCAAACCTTCACACGCCCTGAGATGAGAGAGGGCGCCACCCTTCTCCTGAGGAGCTCACACTCAGGCAAGGTCTCCACTAGATGGCTCTGCAGGTGCTCTTATACGTAAGACTGGATGAAGACTGTAGCGCCCCCTCACAGTGACAATATTGCCCTGCCTATGTGACATTATTATCATTGAGGATAGGGATCCTGTGGGAGATATCCCCCTCATCTGATCAAAGGCTGTGCAGAAATGTCAGCTCTATGGCTCCAATGCACAGTCTTCAGAAGGGCCCCACCAAGTGTGCGTATGTATAATACTGGTGTCTTCTTATGTGGCAGAGGGGCCCCTCAAGCTCAAACGTTGAAGTAAGACTGCTTCATCTGCCCCCTATTGCTCCATCCTAACCCTAGTGCAAGTTAAATCCAGGGCTAGGGTCTCCATTCCCCGCCGTGACCCTCAGCTGCCTCTCTGCTTGTCTCATGGCTCCTAAATTCTTAATTACAGACTATAATAAGGGCTGGACAAGAAATAACCCGAGTCCCATAAAACACCTTCCATAACTGTGCGTGAGACTCTGCAGTCTAATTGCCGTGCTGGAATAACATCACAACATGATTCACATGGACAGACGGGCTCAACATATGCAGCATTCTGATGACAGCATGCAACGCACCCTCATCATCATCATCATAAACAAAAAGAATGATAATGACCACATTGGCTTCCGGGGCTCTTCTCATGTGTACATGAATAAATATATATGTGCATCTATGCCGGATATTTGTATAGACTATATACAGTATATGCGACATTATATATACACGTATATGAATTTATTGTTGATACCTGTGTGCCTGTCTATGTCTAGTTCTGTCCAAGTCTTGTATATATAGGTAATCCTTCTCCTTGGTCCGCTGCCTGTGACATGTCAGGCTGTAGACAGTTCCATCCCACCTCCATATATAGGCTACAGTCGGTGACTACAATAGCATTGCCCCCTTACCTGTACAGGTTAGCAGCAGCAGCACTGCTCCACAGAGACCCCTGTGTCCTCCAGGCATTGTATCTGCCTCAGCGGCTTTCTGTAGTCCAGTGTGTACCCCTAGAAGAGCGGCTACCCCACAATCCAGGCAAAACTGATTTCCCCGGAGCAGGGTGGTGATTCCTCTGTCTGTTTCACTCTTCCCTCTCACTGCTTACTTCCGGATTAAAAAGTAGACAAACTAGTTCCAAAAGGGCTAAGCCACTAAGAGGTGTGGAAGAAGGAGAGGAGGAGGGTGGAACCTGGCTGAGGATACTTAGACTACTAGCCCTAACACTAACCAAAATCCTAAACCTGCGAACTTCAAAACTGACCCCAAACTACTACTACAGAGGTGAACGAAGATGAAGGGAAGGATGGAAACAAAGTAAGGATCCTAAGACACCCCCAAATTGATCCTCACCAACCATGAAATGAAAGGGAGAAAAACAATGGAAAGTAAGAAGTCTAAATGTGCAAAGTCTAACTCCAGCCTAATCCCAAGCTTGCTCATGATCCAGTAGAGAAGAAGTGGGTGGAACGAAGTTCCTGAGACTGCTAACCGCCACTCCAACGCATAACCCCACCATGGACTCTAACCAACTGAGAAACTGAAGAGGAAGAGGGTAGAACGAAGCAGAGGAGACTGGTAACCGCAATTGCATCCTAAGCCCAACCTCAACCCAACAATGAACCCTAACCGAGGAATGTTGAAGAAGATGGGAAGGAGGAAGGTGAGGATTCTGATGCAGCTAACTGCAACCCTAACCAAAATCATAACCTTAACCCTGACATCAAAAATGACCCTAATGAACTGCCAACTAAAGATGAAGAAAGTGTAATCAGCATGCAGATTCTAAACCTGCTACCCAATGTTCCCTAACTGTATCTCCAACCCTAACGCCAAACTCGAAACATAATAACCTACTGAGAGGTTAAAAAGAAGGTGGAAGGAGGATGGTGGAGGCAGAGGAAGGATCGATAGGGTTCCTTTACATCGGAGAACTGTCAATATGCTTTCACATAAGAGCAATAGTAGTTCATTCTATGGAGGCGTGGTGCACCAGAGATATCTTCCTGCCACCCGTCTGTATTTACTGGGAACAGATAGTTGTTACATTGAGTGAGAAGTCGCTTATTACTCGCATTGTTTCTGTGAGCAGAAACAAAATGAATAGGGACTAATGAGCAATTTTTCAAATACATATGTCCATCCAGACGAGCCTGTTACCCCCCACCCCCCGGATGAACCAGAGGAAGACAAAAATCCCCAATGAGGTAGAAAAATTCCTTTCTGACTAGAATCCAGCAATAGGAATAATCACTGAGCCTCCTGAAGTTATTAATGATAGCCTCTCTGGGTAATTGCATTTATTACTTTAGTTGTCCGCCTTTGTACCCGCTCAAGCTCTGATATGTCCTTCTTGAGTACGAGAGCCCAAAACTGTACACAATATTCCATTTGTGGTTTGACCAGTGACTTGTAAAGAGGAAGAACAGTGTTCTCATCATGCGCCCCTAGACCTTTTCTGATGCACCCTATGATTCCATTTGCTTGGCAGCAGCTGCCTGACACTGGTTGCTCCAGTTAAGCTTACAGTTATAATGCTCCCAAGTTCTTTTCCATGTCAGTGTTCCCCAGTGGTTTCCCATGTGTAATGGTGACATGTATTTCCTGCCCATGTGCATAAGCTTACATTTAGCAGTGTTACACCACATTTGCCACTTTTCTGCCTCCAACTTATCCAGATCCTCTTGCAATTTCCTTGCGTCCTCTCTTGTGTTAATTTCTTTACATAGTTTTGTATCATCTGTAAATATTGATATTTTATTGCACAATCCTTCTACTAGGTCATTAATAAATATATTACAAAGAATAGGGGCAAAAACAGACCCCTGTGGACCCCATTAGTAACAATAACCCCTCCAACACTGTCCCCTGTGGTGCTCGAATAGTAATGGTGGCCCCTCCAATACCGCCCCCTGTGGTACCTCACTCTTAATGATGATCCGTCTAATATAGTACCCTGTGGCGCACCATTAGTAACTGTGGCCCCTTCAATACTTCATAGAATGGCAGAGTTGAAAGGGTCGTCCAGGGTCATTGGGTCCAACCCCCTGCTCAATGCAGGATCATTAAATCATCCCAGACAGATGTCTGTCCAGCCTCTGAAGACTTCCATTGAAGGAGAACTCACCACCTTCCGTGGCAACCTGTTCCACTCATTGATACTCCTCACTAATATCTAATCTATGTCTCCTCCCTTTCAGTTTCATCCCATTGCTTCTAGTCTTTCCTTGTGCAGATGAGAATAGGGCTGATCCCTCTGCACTGTGACAGCCCTTCAGATATTTGTAGGCAGCTATTAAGTCTCCTCTCAGCCTTCTTTTTTGCAAGCTAAACATTCTCAGATCCTTTAACCGTTCCTCATAGGACATGATTTGCAGACCGCTCACCATCATAGTAACTCTTCTCTGAACTTGCTCCAGTTTGTCAATGTCTTTTTTAAAGTGGGGTGCCCAGAACTGGACACAGTATTCTAGATGAGGTCTGACTAAGGAAGAGTAGAGGGGAATAATTACCTCACGTGATCTAGACTCTATGCTTCTCTTAGTACATCCCAGGACTGTGTTTGCCTTTTTTTCTTTTTTTTTTGTGATACCTCACTAGTAATGATGACCCCTCCAATACTCCAATACTGCCCCCTGTGATATCCCACTAATAATAGTGATCCCTCCAATATTGCCCCCTGTGGTAACCCACTAGGACTTTGATCCCTCCAATACTGCCCCCTAGTAACAGTACCCACTAGTAACAGTGGCCCCTCTGATATTGACCCCTATGATACATCACTAGTAACAATGACCCCTCTAATACTGTCACCTGTGATTGCCAACTGGTAATGGTGACCTCTCTAATACTGCCCCCTGTGATACCCCAATAGTAACGGTGACCCAGAATATGTACCATTAATAACCCCCCTCTGCTTTCTATCACTGACCAGTTACTTACCCAGTTATACACATTCTCGCCCAGACCAAGTATTCTCCTTTAATATGCCAACCTTTTATGCAGCACAGTATCAAACACTTTGGAAAAGTCCAGATACACAAGATCCAGTGACTCTCCTCGGTCCAGTCTAGAACTTACCTAGAACTTACAGGTCCTTCCCTATCTTACTCGCATGTAGTATTAACATGCGTGAATACTGCTAGTGAAAACAATGGTTTGGTTTTGTCCTGTTATGTGGCCGTGATTTTTACTGCCGCATAACGGGACTAAAACGCATCCATCTGTTCAAGCCCTCAGGGTTACCTGTGTTGCATTTTTAATGGTTATTTCAGGTAAACCTATCACCCACCGTGTGCATGCAGTGCAATCTGCAGACAGCATGTTATAGAGCAGGATCTGCAGAACAGATTGATATAGAAATATGTGGGAAAAGAATCTGTCTAACTTGTATAGAATGAAGTTCCTGCTCACTGGGAGCTAAGATTGTCAATCACTGATAGGATTGCCCACTAGACTCCTACGTTTAGTGGGAGCAGTCCATCACTTATAGGACCACCCACTTGGTTCCTAAGTATATAGAGAGCTGTCAATCAGTCAAAGGACGAACCACTTGATTCCTAAGTAGAGAGAGAGAAAGCTGTCAATCACTCATAGGACCACCCACTTGATTCCTAAGTAGAGAGAGAGCTGTCAATCACTCATAGGAAAAACCACTTGACACCTAAGTAGAGAGAGAGCTGTCAATCACTCATAGGAAAAACCACTTGACATCTAAGTATAGGGAGAGATGTCAATCACTCATAGGACTACCTACTTGATTCCTAAGTAGAGAGAGAGAGAGCTGTCAATCACTCATAGGAAAAACCACTTGACACCTAAGTATAGAGAGAGCTGTCAATCACTCATAGGAAAAACCACTTGACACCTAAGTATAGAGAGAGCTGTCAATCACTCATAGGAAAAACCACTTGACACCTAAGTATAGAGAGAGCTGTCAATCACTCATAGGGCCACCCACTTGATTCCTAAGTAGAGAGAGAGAGCTGTCAATCACTCATAGGAAAAACCACTTGACACCTAAGTATAGAGAGAGCTGTCAATCACTCATAGGACCACCCACTTGATTCCTAAGTAGAGAGAGAGAGAGCTGTCAATCACTCATAGGAAAAACTACTTGACTCCTAAGTATAGAGAGAGCTGTCAATCACTCATAGGGCCACCCACTTGATTCCTAAGTAGAGAGAGAGAGAGCTGTCAATCACTCATAGGACCACTCACTTGATTCCTAAGTAGAGAGAGAGAGCTGTCAATCACTCATAGGAAAAACCACTTGACACCTAAGTATAGAGAGAGCTGTCAATCACTCATACGACCACCCACTTGATTCCTAAGTAGAGAGAGAGAGCTGTCAATCACTCATAGGAAAAACCACTTGACACCTAAGTATAGAGAGAGCTGTCAATCACTCATAGGACCACCCACTTGATTCCTAAGTAGAGAGAGCTGTCAATCACTCATAGGAAAAACCACTTGACACCTAAGTATAGAGAGAGCTGTCAATCACTCATAGGACCACCCACTTGATTCCTAAGTAGAGAGAGAGAGCTGTCAATCACTCATAGGAAAAACCACTTGACACCTAAGTATAGAGAGAGCTGTCAATCACTCATAGGACCACCCACTTGATTCCTAAGTAGAGAGAGAGAGCTGTCAATCACTCATAGGGCCACCCACTTGATTCCTAAGTAGAGAGAGAGAGAGAGCTGTCAATCACTCATAGGACCACTCACTTGATTCCTAAGTAGAGAGAGAGAGCTGTCAATCACTCATAGGAAAAACCACTTGACACCTAAGTATAGAGAGAGCTGTCAATCACTCATAGGACTATCCACTTGACTCCTAAGTATAGAGAGAGCTGTCAATCACTCATAGGACCACCCACTTGATTCCTAAGTAGAGAGAGAGAGCTGTCAATCACTCATAGGAAAAACCACTTGACACCTAAGTATAGAGAGAGCTGTCAATCACTCATAGGGCCACCCACTTGATTCCTAAGTAGAGAGAGAGAGCTGTCAATCACTCATAGGAAAAACCACTTGACACCTAAGTATAGAGAGAGCTGTCAATCACTCATAGGACCACCCACTTGATTCCTAAGTAGAGAGAGAGAGAGAGCTGTCAATCACTCATAGGAAAAACTACTTGACTCCTAAGTATAGAGAGAGCTGTCAATCACTCATAGGGCCACCCACTTGATTCCTAAGTAGAGAGAGAGAGAGCTGTCAATCACTCATAGGACCACTCACTTGATTCCTAAGTAGAGAGAGAGAGCTGTCAATCACTCATAGGAAAAACCACTTGACACCTAAGTATAGAGAGAGCTGTCAATCACTCATAGGACCACCCACTTGATTCCTAAGTAGAGAGAGAGAGCTGTCAATCACTCATAGGAAAAACCACTTGACACCTAAGTATAGAGAGAGCTGTCAATCACTCATAGGACCACCCACTTGATTCCTAAGTAGAGAGAGCTGTCAATCACTCATAGGAAAAACCACTTGACACCTAAGTATAGAGAGAGCTGTCAATCACTCATAGGACCACCCACTTGATTCCTAAGTAGAGAGAGAGAGCTGTCAATCACTCATAGGAAAAACCACTTGACACCTAAGTATAGAGAGAGCTGTCAATCACTCATAGGAAAAACCACTTGACACCTAAGTATAGAGAGAGCTGTCAATCACTCATAGGAAAAACCACTTGACACCTAAGTATAGAGAGAGCTGTCAATCACTCATAGGACCACCCACTTGATTCCTAAGTAGAGAGAGAGAGAGAGAGCTGTCAATCACTCATAGGAAAAACTACTTGACTCCTAAGTATAGAGAGAGCTGTCAATCACTCATAGGGCCACCCACTTGATTCCTAAGTAGAGAGAGAGAGAGCTGTCAATCACTCATAGGACCACTCACTTGATTCCTAAGTAGAGAGAGAGAGAGCTGTCAATCACTCATAGGAAAAACCACTTGACACCTAAGTATAGAGAGAGCTGTCAATCACTCATAGGACCACCCACTTGATTCCTAAGTAGAGAGAGAGAGAGCTGTCAATCACTCATAGGAAAAACCACTTGACACCTAAGTATAGAGAGAGCTGTCAATCACTCATAGGACCACCCACTTGATTCCTAAGTAGAGAGAGCTGTCAATCACTCATAGGAAAAACCACTTGACACCTAAGTATAGAGAGAGCTGTCAATCACTCATAGGACCACCCACTTGATTCCTAAGTAGAGAGAGCTGTCAATCACTCATAGGAAAAACCACTTGACACCTAAGTATAGAGAGAGCTGTCAATCACTCATAGGACCACCCACTTGATTCCTAAGTAGAGAGAGAGAGCTGTCAATCACTCATAGGAAAAACCACTTGACACCTAAGTATAGAGAGAGCTGTCAATCACTCATAGGACCACCCACTTGATTCCTAAGTAGAGAGAGAGAGCTGTCAATCACTCATAGGGCCACCCACTTGATTCCTAAGTAGAGAGAGAGAGAGCTGTCAATCACTCACAGGACCACTCACTTGATTCCTAAGTATTAGAGAGAGAGCTGTCAATCACTCATAGGAAAAACCACTTGGCACCTAAGTATAGAGAGAGCTGTCAATCACTCATAGGACTATCCACTTGACTCCTAAGTATAGAGAGAGCTGTCAATCACTCATAGGACCACCCACTTGATTCCTAAGTAGAGAGAGAGAGCTGTCAATCACTCATAGGAAAAACCACTTGACTCCTAAGTATAGAGAGAGCTGTCAATCACTCATAGGGCCACCCACTTGATTCCTAAGTAGAGAGAGAGAGAGAGAGAGAGAGAGCTGTCAATCACTCATAGGACCACTCACTTGATTCCTAAGTATAGAGAGAGCTGTCAATCACTCATAGGAAAAACCACTTGACACCTAAGTATAGAGAGAGCTGTCAATCACTCATAGGACTACCCACTTGACTCCTAAGTATAGAGAGAGCTGTCAATCACTCAAGGGACCAACCACTTGGATCCTAAGTATAGAAAAAAGTCTGTTAATCACTCATAGTACCACCCACTTGACTACTAAGTAGAGAGAGTGCTGTTAATCACTCTTAGATCATCCACTTAACTACCAAGTATTGAAAAATGACTGTCAATCATTCATAGGACCACCCACTTGACTCCTAAGTATAGAGAGCTGTCGATCACTCATAGGACAACCCATGTGACTCCTAACTATAGACAGCAGAGACTTCATTCTATAAATTAAAAGTAACATGGAGTCATTTCTCAAATATCTATATATCAATTGGCTCCTCCTGCTCTATAACATGCTGCCCGCAGATTGCACTGCATGCACATGGTCATAGCCTCCCGGTAAATAAAGTTAGCGCTATTCTATGCAGGAGAAGCGTCTTTGGAGGTTAGCTCATGCTTGTATTTCCTTGCTACCAGGTTTGAGATTCTCAGAAAGTCAATGTAATTCCCGTTTCAGGGAATCATTGGAGAAGAGCATAGAGTAACCTCAAATATGTGCTCCCCTATGTCTGAGCCTGTATAGAGGAGAATCAGCTCGGCAGCTTTATCCATACCGGTCTAGCCCCGTGCTATAAAACAGGTGATAACAGAGAGACAATAGATGCTGAGCTCCCTCTCTGTGCTTTATGTGACAGAAGAGTCTTTGTCTCTAGGAGAACAAGTTTGAGAGGTGTGGGACTGTTGTTGCCATCTTTAACCCCTCATATCCTGGGGTCTTTCATAAGTGGTTTTTCAGGATTTGAATTCTGGGTGTTAGTGAACACATGAGGGTGTAGTCACTGGGGGGAGGGGTGTGTTGGACAGACTTTGTGTGTTTTTTAGTAATCGGTCATTGTATTATTATAACTTATAGTCGCGGTCTTTACATGCACCTGTAATACACAACCGCACGCCTGCCACAACTTCCAGGATGGGAGAAAACTCAGAGCCAAGCTCCAGTGTAAAAGGGGTAGACCCCTCTTGTAGCCACCAATGACAACTGCAGTAACCTGACTATGGAGGTACCTATTAGGGCATACTAGTGGTAGGACATGATGTATGCCAGTGCACAGGCACACACACAACTACACAACTGCCGTCTTTGGTATCCCAGAGATACACTTACTGTAGGTCAGTAATCCACAGAATTACAAAACATGAAAGAAGGGCAGGAGGCCGTCCCCCTAGATGAAATTATTGCAAATGAAGAGGTAGCAGACCCTGACTGGCCCCTTTATTAGCCCCCACCTAGTAGCGCGTTGGGCCTCCTTTGGCCTTCAGATCCGCAACAATTCATTGTGGTGTCCATCCACAGATATCAGAGGACCCGGGGTGCACCTAGAAAACCTTCCGCACAGCCCAAAACTTGTATCACTGAGCAGCAGAAAAACATCTCCTGGTCAGATGGGTCAAGATTTCTGTTGCGCCGTGCTGATGGGAGCTCAGAATTTGGCGCAAGCAGCATGGATCGATGACCCCCCTTCCTGTCAGACTGGTGGAAATGCAGTCGTGCTGTGCGGAAGGTTTTCGAGGTGCACCCCGGGTCCTCTGATATCTGTGGATGGACACCACAATGAATTGCTGCAGATCTGAAGGCCAAAGGAGGCCCAACACGCTACTAGATGGGGGTCTCTCATTCAGTATATGGTCTACAGGTTCCAGTCCAGGCTGAGCGAGGGCAGGTAGATTTGTTACAGGGCCACCTCAGGAAACCAGGTGAGGCTCTACCTGTAGGACTTGATCGTATTCACGCATGTAAATACGTGACCATGAGAAGTATTGGATTTCAAAGGCTTCATTCGGACTAATGTATTTTTTTTTGCATAAGATATACGCATGTAAAAAAAATAGGACATCTGCGACCATTTACTAGCATATATTTTATACGGCGCGTGAAAAGATCAGTCTTGCCCTATCTTTCAACGTAAAGCGCAGCAAGCTCCCATAGACTTCTATGGCAACTGGAAAAAAGGGAGGGGAAGAGAGTTACCTGGCATACAACGCTGGGAAAAGAAGACAGCTCTACCTAATTAGGCATTTTAATGCCACTCCGAGGATTTCTACCAACTGTTGCTTGCTATCACTTCTACGTATTTTTGTACATTCACGCAGCAGCCCCCCTGTGTGAATGGCTTTAAATACGCTAATTAAAATCGGGACTTGATTGTATCAAAAAGTCATTCATGAGTATATACTCTGTGTATGGGTGAACGTAAAAACACACATGGTCGTGTGAAAGAGGCCGAAGGCTGAGACCACCTATGTGGAGTGCAGGATCAGGGCTTTTCTATGCTCTTTGGAGGCCTCTATTGCTGCTAGGGCCTCTATGGGAGTCACTATTACTACTGGGTCAACTATGGGGGTCAGTATTACTACAGATGTCAATATTGTGGACAATCTTACTACTGGTGCAATGTTCTGGCGAAGTGCCAGCCAGCTGTGGGGGAGACCATGGGCATTAACAAGATGGCAGTTACGCGTGATTCTGCGGTCTCTCTCTTCAAAATGGCAGCTACAGAGGCCTCGCTTGGGAATGCGCATGGTTAAACAGGATTTAGAACTTAAGTCGACTAATGTCAAGTGTGTGTCACGGGTGACGCCAGTACCTTTAAGTTGTGAACTCCCAGTGGATGACACGAGAATAACACAGACGAGTCCACAGTTTTTCTATTGCAAAACCGAAGGTACACAGTTTTACTGACAGTCTTTTCACAATTTGCGCAGAATTATACACTCCATGCCAATACAGGAATTCGTCTTTACGCACGCTATAGCAGTTGAATGCAACACAGTGAATGATGTTAAATAGGAATTTTCTTCAACGCACTCTCTCTGTATCTTTTTAGGATTATTTGTGAAAGGTGATCTCCTACAGTCCCAGTTATCTGCGGGTTGTGCCCAGTAGTATCTGTAATGGAGACTGGGGTGAGACTGTACTTGTACTGGAGGCTAGGCTGAGGCTGTGTTTTCCCTGGTTTTCCAGTGTAACGGGGCTCGTGACATTTACTGTTTTCATAGCAGGATCCCAACCTATTCTCCTCCACACTGCAATGCTATTGAGACATTTCATGAGCTTCTTTACTTTCGACTATGACTATCCTTTTCCTCAGACTTTGGCCGTACTTCTCCTCAAACTGCTCTCTGACTGACTTCTTCACTCCCTGAATCACTCGCTGACCGACTCTCTTCACGCTCCTGCTCTGACTGACTCTCTTCACGCTCCTGCTCTGACTGACTCTCTTCACGCTCCTGCTCTGACTGACTGTGACTGAATGTATGACTCACAGACTTCTTCTCTCACTGACTCTCTGACTGGAACTGACTTCCCCCTTAAACTGTCTGAATGAAAACTCCTCGCCATAACTCAACTTGCACTGCTCTGTTTTGCCGGGCTTGGATCCCCACTGCCAATCAGTGTGACAGTAACCAATCAAGAGACAGATGTTGCCCGGCAGATTAGAACGCCGTCTGTGAGAAAAACGGAGACACAGTGTTTCCTTGACAGACAACCCCAGAAATGTCTCCTAAGGAGTACATAAGCGGCAGTTTTAAAGATTAGTGAATGTGTGAGACAGTACACTGGATCGATTATGGGGGGAGGTCAATATTACTGCTAGGACCACCATGGGGGACATTTACTACTGGGGCTTCTATAGGGACACTATTACTACTGGGGCCAATATAGGGGACACTATTATTACTGCAGTCACTATGGAGGTAACTATTACTGCTAGGGTCACTATGGGGGGCACAATTACTAAAAAAGACCTTATTGAGGTCACTATTAATGCTAGGACCACACATACTACTAGGGCCAATATAGCAGACACTATTGCTACTTGGCCACTTTGGGGGTCTCTATTGTTGCTAGGCCCCTTAGTGGATGTCACTATTACTACAAGGACTACTGTAGGGTCAGTATTACTACAGAGGTCAAAATTGGGTACATTATAATTACTGTATCAACTATGGCGGGGGAGGGGTCACTATTACTGCTAGGACCACCACGGGGGATATTTACTACTCGGGCTTCTATAGGGACACTATTACTACTGGGGCCAATATAGGGGACACTATTACTACTGGAGTCACTATGGGGGTAACTATTACTGCTAGAGACACTATGGGGGACACAATTACTAGAAGAGGCACTATTAGGGTCACTATTAATGCTAGGACCACATATACTACTGGGCCATTATGTAGGACACTATTACTACTGGAGCCACTATGGGAGAAACTAATACTACCAGGGCCATTATAACTGCTGAGCCACTATGGAGGCTACTAATACTACTAGGGACACTATGGGAAACACTATTACTACTGAGATCACTATGGGGGCCAATATTACTACTGGCGCTACTATGGGGGACATTAATAATAGTGAGGCTTTTATGGGGGGCAATTGTTACTATTGGGGCTAATACAGGGGCCACTATTGGGGTCACTTTTACTTCTAGGGCCACTATGTGGGTCATTATTACTACTGGGTCACAATGGGGGATACTATTACTACTGGGGTTACTATGGGGGACACTGTTACTACTGTGGTCACTATTAGGGATGATACTACTATTGCTGACACTATGGGGGACACCATTACTACTGGAGCCACTATTGGGGTCACTATTACTACTGGGGCCAATATTACTACTGGGCCCATATGGGGGTTACTGCTAGGGCAACTATGGGGGACACTTACTACTGGAGCCTCTATGGGGAACACTATTACTACCGGGGCCAATATAGGGGCCAATATTACTACTGGGCCCATATGAGGGTTACTATAACTGGTAGGACCACTATGGGGACAATTACTACTGGGGCCACTATGTGGGCCACAAACACTACTAGGGCCAATATAGCAGACACTATTACTACTGTGACCACTATGGGGGTTAGTATCATTACATGGGCCAATATCAGGGACACTATTACTACTGGATCGACTATGGGGGAGTTATTATTACTGCTAGGACCACCATTAAGGAAATTTACTACCAGGGCCTCTATAGGGACACTATTACTACTGGAGCCAATATAGTGGATACTGTTATTACTGGAACCACTATTGGGGTCACTATTAATGCTAGGACCACACATACTACTGGGGTCATTATGGAGGACTCTATTACTACTGGGGTCACTATTGGAAACACTATTACTACTGGGAGCATTTTGGGGGACACTATTACTACTAGGGCCAATATGGGGGATATTAATAGTACTGAGGCTACTATGCTGGTCGGTTGTTACTACTGAGGCCAATATAGGGGGCACTATTACTACTGGCACCACTATGTAGGTTACTATTACTGTTGGGATCACAACCGGGAATCCTATTTCTACTGGGGTTACTGTGGGAGTCACTATTATTACTGGGGTCACTATGGGGGTCACCATTACTTCTGGAGTCACTATGTGGGTCACTATTACTACTGGGGCCATTGTGGGGAGTAACTATTATTACAGTATTACTACTGGCACCACTATGGGGGTCTCTATTACTACTGAAGCCTCTAGGGGGAGTCACTATTACTACTGAGGCCTCTATGGGAGTCACTATTTCTACTAGAACCACAATGATGGACCAGCCGCAGTGCCATAAAAACAGCTGATGCAGTGGGCACAATAAATAAATAAATGAGGGATTTAAAGGTAAAAAAAAAACAGACAATGTTGTGTGTATAAGATGTATTATATTAACCCCTTTCCGCTCCAGGACGTACATTTACGTCCTGGAGCGTCAGGGTATGTATGCAGAGAGCTTGCAGGGGTCCCGCACGGCCCCCCCGCGGTGAGATCGGGGGAGCCGTACAGGTGTCATGGCAGCTGGGGGCCTTTAGAAAGGCCCCAGGGCTGCCTTAGCAGACTGCCTAGATTACTTCATACTGCAGGAGTGATCAAAGCATCGCTGGTTGTAGTCCCCCAGGGGGACTTTAAAGTAAAGTATAAAAAAAAATCAATAAAGTTTTTTTAATTGTAAAAAAAAAAAGTTATACAAGTTTGAATCCCCCCCTTTTGCCATATCTATAATTAAAAAAATAAAAATAATAAAATAAAAATACATATCTGGTATCGCCGCGTCCATAAAAGTCTGATCTATCAAAGTAGCACATTATTTACCCCGCATGGTGAACGTCGTCTGAAAAAAAAAATAAAGAACACCAGAAATGCACTTTTTCCGTCACCCTGTCTCCTAGAAAAAACGCAATAAAAAGAGATTAAAAAGTCGTATATATTCCAAATTGGTACTATCAGAAACTACAGGTCATCCTGCAAAAAATGAGCCCTTGCTCAACTACGTCGATGGAAAAATAAAAAAGTTATTGCGCGCACAAAATGACGGCAGAAAATAATTGAAAAAAATTAAATGTCTTTGAAAAAAAAAAGTGTAGTATATTAAAAAAAAAACTATACAAGTTTGATATCGTAGCAATTGTACTGACCCATAGAATAAATTTATCATGTCGCTTTTGTTTTAGTTTATGCGCCGTAAAAACAAGATGCACTGAAAGATGGCATAATGTTTTTTGTTTTTTTTCATTTTACTCCACTTACAATTTACTAAAAGTTTTTCAGTACATTATAGGGTACTTTAAATGGCAAAATTAAAAACTACTACTCGTCCCGCAAAAAACAAGCCCTCATATAGCGACGTCGATGGATAAATAAAGGAGTTATGATTTTTTTAAAGGGGGAGGAAAAAACGAAAATGGGGGGAAAAAAAGGCCGCGTCATGAAGGGGTTAAAAGGGTTAGAAAAAGAATGAGTGCCTGGACAAAAATGGATAAGTATATATATTTGTAAAAAATACATTTAAGCAAAAAATATACGACATTGAGATTTTACTTTTAAATCACTCATTTATTTAATAATCCTTTAAATCCCCTGTTTATCTAATTCATTTATCTTAACCCCTTAGTGACGGCCCTATAGTGTTTCTACGTCCTGCTGTTGCAGGACGTGTATGGAGGGAGATAGCGCCGCTATCTCCCTCCGTACAGCGTGGGCGTCAGCTGTTGATTTGTTTTTTTTTAAGGGAGGAGGAAAAAACAAAAATGGAAAAAAGCATAAGGCCTCATGTCCACGGGGAAAATCAGATCCGCTGCAGATTCTCCATGGAGAATCTGCAGCGGGTCCCTCCTGCCCCGCGGACATGAGCGCCGAAAATAGCAATTTAAAAGTATTTACCTATCCGGCGCGGGCGGGGAATGTCAGCTGTTCCTCACGGCCGGATCTTCATTTTCGGCCGGCGGATGAATTCCTGACGCCGGCGGCACGTCGCCGGCACGTCGTCGACGTGCCGCGCGCATGCGCCGGGCACATCCGCCGAGCCGGAGCAAGGAAGATGCGGCCGTGAGGAACAGCTGACATTCCCCGCCCGCGCCGGATAGGTAAATACTTTAAATTCCTATTTTAGGTCTCCCGCGGATCCGGACGGCTTCCATAGGCTTCAATAGAAGCCCGCGGGAGCCGTCCCCGCGGGAGACCCGCACGAAAATGGAGCATGGTCCAGATTTTTCCATGCTCCATTTTTTTTTAAATCCCTTTTATTGACGATCCGCGGGTATTTATCTACCCGCGGGTGGTCAATGCATCCCTATGGGATGCGGATCCGTATGCGGGAGATCCGCTGCGGATCTTAAATCCTATTTTCCCCGTGGACATGAGCCCTAAAAGTTCCGTCACTAGGGGGTTAAATGCTAATCCATCCAAACACTGATGGCGGGTCTCCCACAACTACATGCCAATTACAATGCCTCTTCTGGTTTTGATAAACATGGGCTGCTTGTCAACCACTCTCCCTTCTCAATTGATTCAATAAATACTCTCCATTTATATTTAAATACATTAATATTCCTCTCCACAACTTCGGGAGGAACTATTGAGTGTGTGTACCCACGGCATCAACAGTTTTTATACACACCGCGGCTGTCTCATTCATCTCAGCACAGGCGCCCGCAGTTGTCTTTTCCTGCTATTTCCCGCTTTCAGGGGTAGTTGAATAGACCACTCCCCCTTTTTCTCTGCCAACCAATCAGTTCAAAACAGTGTTTGTTTGATAGTTTTCCGGACCCTCCATTAAACGTCAATTGAAATCACAACTACGGCTTCCCTAGCCATCAGTGCTGAAAGAATCTTTTCTGATATACATTGTGATGGACGGTAATATTAAAGTTTCAATTTTCATTTCACTCAACCTATTATAACTAATAATTTATGGATTATTATGGATTATTTTATTTTTCGCCACTTTTAAAAATTTTTTTACTATTTTCTGCTTCATACCTTAATAATGTCCCATTTTCCGTCTATTAATTCCTATCTTATCATGTTTTTAAACGTTTCATGTATTGTATCCCCAGCAAGTAATGAAGAAGAGGTTCACATACCTTGAAACGCATTTACAAGCTGGTTATTTCTTTTGGCAAAAATATGTATGACATTCATCTTTGTCTGAAGGTTTCGCCATAGTCGCCCCTCCAAAAAAGTGTTGTGGACAGGTGAAGGGGAAAGTTCTGGATGGAGTGTATATATCGCACCCAAACACTTGGACTGGGTGAGGTAGAATCCAGTCCAGGTCTTCCTGGTAGGTTTCCAGTTACTCTACTGGGAATAAGTAACCTCAAGCTAGGCAGTCAACTTGGTGGGAGTTGAATTCACCCTTCTGCCCTGGCTGCGATCTGGTGGGCAGGTATTTTACGTCTTCCTGGTGTTTGATCAAAATGACTGTTTTACCATGTTGCTTCTGCAACCTGCTTTTAAAACTGCTGTCAAAATAAACAAACTTATTCGGCCCACGATAGAATAAAGTGTCCTTTTATTAAAGATATTGCCGTGGATGCTGCCTCTGTTCTCATATATGTAGACTTATTCTTTAATGTAATTTCTAGCAAATTGTGTCATTTGCGCCTCTCACCTTCAAGAGCGGAGTCACAATTGGTGGAGGATACGGGCATTTCCTGGTTGCTAGGGGCAAACACAAGTAACGTGTTATGTTCGCTCACAGCGTGCCGGACCTGCACCTGCAGATATGCACAATAATAGCCAAAAGCGTGGCAGCCCAAACAAACCATAAACTATAAATGGGAAGTCTTTCCCTAAATACATGACGACGAGGGAGAGAGCCCTGCCTAACATGGCAGACTGATTGCTCCAATAAGTGCAGGCCTGCACTCGTTCCTGGGACCTAAGTAACCCTACCTGGCCAACAAAATAAAGGACACACAGCACTTAGCTGATAATGAAGCCAGAACACATGTAGCCGTCCTCTGTTACGTCACAGCAGATACCACGCTGTCCATGGGAGACACTTACTACCAGCTCAGACAGCGAGCAAACTGACAATTCACAGCACCTAGCTCAATATCCAGCCGAGGTAAATAGTCAGCTAATCACCCACAGATGTGACTGCATTACATCACACCTACTGAGCTAGAAGGTGCAGAACCAAGTCTAAAACTCGCACCAGATTTCGTCAATCCGGCAGCGATCTCAGCACTGCTGCAACATAATGGTTGGTTACTGGTTTGATGTCCTGGGTGAAAGCCACAGAAATAATGCAATCACCAACCCTAGCTATGGAGGAGCTGTTTGCATGAATGGCTTGGCTGATCGACAACCTAGTCAAGCACCCAACTTTAAAAAAGGAGGAGGTTCCTGAAGTTGCAGGGGCAAGAAAGGTCGTGATCCGATCACAGCAAAAGATGATATTGGAGGACGATGTAGATGCTTGTTTGGCCATATTTGAAAGGGCGGCTAAGAGAGAGAGACTTCCTGAAAATGAATGGGTGGAGGTTCTTGCCCCTTATCTCATTGGTGAATGCCAGAAAGCATACCATGACCTCAGCGAGCAGAAGGTACAGAACTATGCTAGGCTTAAAGCTGAGTCCCTTGCCTAGCTGGGGGCTACCACAGCAGTCCGTGCTCACCGCATTCACAACTGGAAATATCAAAAGTGACCTGCCCACGCAATTCCAGATGTTTGACTTCTTTCACCTGGTGCGGAAGTGGCTTTTGCCAGATTCTGCGCCCTCCCCTACAAGAGCGGAGTCACGGTGTTTTTATTTTTCATTCTGTCAGCGATTCCATACTTTCACCTTATGGGTAGAATGTTTTGCAGGTGGGCTGCACCTTCCTAAGAAAATAAAATAAGTTGTCTCCATTTTATCCCTGCCACCAATCTCCAGGTTCCTCAGTTCAGACTTTTCCACACCGGGGTTGCTCCACTTCATCTGTTTTTTCTATTTTTACATACTATTACTACTGGGACCATTTTGTGAGTACTATTATTACTGGGGTCACTATGGGCGTCCCTGTTACTACTTGGGCCGCAATGGAGGACACTCTTACTACTGCAGAATCTATGGAGGTCACTATTACTACTGGGGGCACTGTGGGGGTCACTGTTGCTACTGAGGCTACTATGGGGGTCACAATTACTACTGGGACCACTATAGGGGAAACTTACTACTGGGGCCACTATAGGGGCCACTATTACTATTGTGGCAAATATAGGGGATACTATTACTATTGGAGCCACTATGGGTGTCACGATTACTGCTAGGACCACTACAAAGGATACTTACTACTGGGGCCACTATTACTACTAGGACCACAATGGGGGTACTATTACTATACAGTGTAACAATTATAATTAGCCCTTAGAAAGCAACCATCAGGCTGATAGGGCCCTTGGTAAAAATGTGTTTGACACCCAAACTGTAAAGAGTATTACACAGTTTCTAGTGGTCTCATCCTACCTAGACTATCCTAAAGCTTCTCAGGGCCAGGAAAACAGTATTACATTGTACCCACCCACACTTTCAGAGTGAACTGCAGTATGTACATGAGGAATATTACTATAACTGCTTATTATATGACTTGTATTCTGCATTAATTACCAGTTTCCACTGTGCGCACTGCATCTCTAATTCTCAGTCTGCCCTATGCTGGTGGGTATACATTGCTGCTATAATGTCAAACACTGCACACATATCAGAGCAGGATCTCTTCTCTCTCTGAGCTGGTGGGTGTAGACTGCTGCTATACACTGTACACATAGAGGAGCAGGATCTCTTCTCTATTTCCGAGTTGGATGGTATAAACTGCTGCTATAATGTCTCCATATACTGAGCAGATATGATAGCAGGATTTTTTTTTCTATTTCTGAGCTGGTGGGTGTAGACTGCTGCTGTGGTGTCTCCATATACTGTACACATAGGAGAGCAGAATCTCTTCTCTATCTCTAAGTTGATGGATGTAGACTGCTGCTATGATGTCTTCATACATTGCACACATAGGAGAGCAGCATCTCTGCTCTGTCTCTAAGTTGGTAGATATAGACTGCTGCTATGATGTCTCCATACACTGTACACATAAGAAAGCAGGGTCTCTTCTCTATCTCTGAGTTTGTGGGTATAGACTGCTGCTATTATGTCTCTATACACTGTACACATAAAATAGCAGTATCTCTTATCTATCTCTCTGAGCTGGTGGATACAGACTGCTGCTATGATGTCCATACACTGCACACATAGGAGAGCAGGATCTTTTCTCTATCTCTGAACTGGTAGGTGTACACTGCTGCTATGATGTCCATACACTGCACACATAGGGAGCAGGATCTCTTCTCTATCTCTGCTGCTCTGTTTACTGCACACATAATAGAGCAAGATCTTTATCCCTGAGTTGGTGGGTGCAGACTGCTACTATGAAGTCTCCATACACTGCACACATCGGTGTAGTGGCCCAGTTCATGCTTTCCTGGCCCCCTCCATAAAGGAAAGGGCCGGAACGGGCCACGAGGGGCAAATACGTGGAGGCCCTGCATGACAGGGTTGGCCGGGAACGAAAAAAGGTAATATAGGGTTAACTGATAAGGTTAGGAGAGTGACGTTTAAGAGGTAGTATAAAAGGGATTGGTTAGTGAGTAAGGAGGGGGGGTTGCGGGGGGGGTTAGATATAAAAGGGGGTATTCGGGCGGGAGCGCCATCTTTTTTGAAGCGTTTGAGAGAGAGAGAAAAGTTAAAAGTATAGGAGCCGATAGAGAGGAGTACAGCGGTTATCTCTGCAGCGGAGCGTAGCTAGCGATCTCGGAGTACCTAGCAGGACAAAGCGGCAGCGGAGTGAGAGCTGAGGGCAGAGAAAAGGAAGCAGGTTACCGGGATGTCATCTGTGGAAGCGGCGTTAGCGATCCTCAGGGCAGCGGCGGTGAATCATCCCCCTGGGTGGCTGCAGGCTCAGATGACAGGAGCGGAGAGAGGTGAGCCGGCAGCAGGCAGCGGAGAAGGAGCGCGCGCAGGACACGTCCTCCGGCTAGGCTGATAGCCGAGGAGGCGGAACCCCGGACCCGGCGCAGGGTTAGGAGCCCCTCCGGGGACCCTCTGACCGGTCGCTCATCACCCACAGCCAGGGTGGCTGGGGACAGACCGGCCAGGAGGAATCCGAGACAACGCCCGGGTCCAACGGCCAGCCACAGGTCACGCTCTCCTCGGGGGGCGGGGCTTGCCAGGCCCGACGCCATCTTAGAGGCACAGGACACGGCTACCCCCCAGGGTGAAGTGCCGGCCCGGGGGGGGGGGGCAGGCAGCGACAGAGAGGAAGAAGCGCGAGAGGAGCCGTGCGTCACCTGCAAAATCCGCCTAGGGCAACGGGGAGCTCGTCCGAGCGCCCCTGGGTTTCGGTAGCGGAGCAGGTAGCAGGACCATCTCACCAGCAGGAAGATCCGCCTAGGGCCACGGGGAGCTTGTCGGAGCGCCCCAGGGATTTATTTCCTGGAATTCATTGCGAGGTGGCAGAAGGTAGTCGGCAGGTCAGGTCGGCTATTTTTGTGCCACTACCAGACGGGCGCCAAGTTGGCCCGGAGCAGTAAGACGATACGGATCAACAGCAACGACAGAACTTTTTTCATTACCAGCGGGACGAGCAGGCGACTGGCGCAGTTCGTGCGCAGGAACGACGACCGGATCCGCGGATGATGGCTGATGGGATCACAGCGCCCATGCGGCCCGGTGAGCATGAATGTTTGACTCAATGTTATAACCTTGATGATGTTAATTTGCCTAGGGGGAGCGGGGAGTTTATGATAGGGGGGAGCGGGGGTAGTGCAGGTGGAGGTCAGCGGGAAGTTGAATTACGCTCGTTGCTAGGTAATATGCGGGAGATGTTGGTCCGCTGTGAGCAGGGCCTGGGTTTGGGGAACCAGACAGTTGCATCGCCAGTAGCAGCGTGGTTGTCTGCAGGGTCAAGAGGTGTTTCACAAGAAAGTGGCGCGGTAGGTGGGAGCCAAGGGTTGACTACTGGATCGGGGGTGTCGGGGGTGACCGTAGGAATTCAGACGGAGAAAGATGGGGACGCGATCCGTTTAGACGATAAGGCTAGAGGGGAAGTCTACGTGTGTTTTGAGGGGCCCCTGGGTGCTCATCTAAAGAAGGAGGTTCGCGAGAAAATCTGGAGAGATGAGTATGTAGAGATTTTTTCCCTTTTACCTTTGGAAAAGTTCAACTTGGACAAAGGAAAAAGGACCGATTCTAAGAAGGAAGATGAAGAAAAGAAACGGTGGCGGTTGATTCCGCAAACGTTTCAAAATTGGTTGCAAGCTTTTGCGATTTTGGCAAGTGTAATAGGCGAAAAAGCCTCGGAGAATTGTTCGGGCCTTTTTTGTTATTTGGATGCGATAGGGGAAGCATACCGCACTTATGGCGGGCAGACATGGCTTCGCTATGACGAACAGTTTCGTCAGCAAAAGGCGGTCAGGCCAAGCATACGATGGGATAATAAAGACATAGGTCTTTGGTTAAGGGTGATGGCCCCGGTTAGGTACGGGCATCCTTTTCACGGGGGGGCCGGCGGGGCTGGCATCGGAACAGGGGCAGGAACAGGACAACAGTCAGGGCAACAAAATGTTAAGAAGCCCGGAGTGTGTTGGGCATTTAATGAGGGGAGATGTAAGTTTGGGGCCGCCTGTCGATTTAAGCACGCCTGTTCGGTTTGCGACGGAGTGTCGCACGGAGCAGCGCGTTGTTTTAAAAGAGACAAGGCAAGAAGTGCCGGTAGTAGTGGGAAAAGGGATGACGACGGTGATGCTACAAAGGGTGGCCCCTTATCTAAGTAGATATGGGAACCGGGAAAAAAGTGTTTTACTGTTTAATGGTTTTGATGTTGGTTTTCGTATTCCCCCTCCGGGGCATGTAGTTCCTGTTACGTTAAGAAACCTGAAGTCAGCATTGTTGCATAAGGAGGTGGTAAGGGATAAGTTGGAGAAAGAGGTGGGATTAGGAAGAATGGCGGGCCCCTTTTTTGCTCCACCATGGGACGATTTGATTGTATCACCGCTTGGGGTGGTGCCGAAAAAAGAGCCGAACAAATTTCGGCTTATTCAGCATCTATCCTATCCAAAAGGGGCCTCGGTCAATGATGGGATTGACCCCGAGCTTTGCTCGGTGGATTATACCTCATTTGACATAGCGGTTAAGTGGGTTCAAAAGTTTGGTAAGGGAGCTTTGTTGGCCAAGACCGATATCGAATCGGCTTTTCGTTTGCTGCCGGTTCATCCGGAAAGTTGCAAACTGCTGGGCTGTTTTTGGGAAGGGCAGTATTACGTTGACAGATGCTTGCCCATGGGTTGTTCAATTTCTTGTGCGTATTTTGAGATGTTCAGCACATTTTTGGAATGGGTGATGCATGAGGTGTCAGGGGCGAAGTCTATTATCCATTATTTGGATGATTTTTTATGCATTGGCGAGGCAGATTCGCCCATGTGTGCTAATTTGTTGGCAACGGTCCAATGG
Organism: Eleutherodactylus coqui; assembly: GCA_035609135.1. Classification (NCBI taxonomy): domain Eukaryota; kingdom Metazoa; phylum Chordata; class Amphibia; order Anura; family Eleutherodactylidae; genus Eleutherodactylus; species Eleutherodactylus coqui. The sequence goes on along the minus strand of CM069410.1, from coordinate 223,770,016 downwards.
GTGGCCACTCATTTCGGTGTTCCATTGGCTCCTGAAAAGACGGAAGGGCCAACTACATCTTTGAGTTTCTTAGGGATTACAATTGATACTGACGCAATGGAATTTAGGTTACCAACGGAGAAGTTAGAAGTTTTAAGGCAGGATTTGCAGAAGGCAAAGGCGGGAAACAAGATTACATTGCAGCGGTTACAGTCATTGTTAGGAAAGTTAAATTTCGCCGGGAGAATAATGCCCATGGGAAGAATATTTTGTAGAAGAATGGCACGCGCGACCGCAGGAGTTAAGAAGCCTCACCATTTTATTAGGGTGTCAAAGAGTTTGAGGGCTGATTTGGAGGTTTGGTTGTCTTTTCTTGAGAGGTACAACGGAAGGACTATGGTGATGGAAGAAGTGGTCGATAGTGCAGTATGTGAGTTGTTCACTGATGCAGCGGGAGGCGCAGGTTTCGGCGCATTTTTCGGGGGTCAGTGGTGTGCGGAAGCTTGGCTGGAAGCGTGGGTGACAGCGGGGTTAACAAAGAATCTAACGTTGCTAGAATTGTTCCAGATTGTGGTAGCCGTAGTTATTTGGGGTGAATCCTTCAGAAACAAAAAAGTGATTTTTGGTTGCGATAATCTGGGAGTAGTGCAGGCCATTAATAAGGGATCTGCGTCTTCGGCGCCGGTTATTGACTTGTTGCGACAATTAGTTTTGTCAGGGTTAACGTTGAACGCTTGGTTTGTGGCTGAACATGTTCCAGGGGTCAAAAACTGCATAGCTGACTCACTCTCTCGCTTTCAGTGGGAGCGCTTTCGGACCCTGGTGCCAGAGGCGGATACGGAAGGACGAGTGTGCCCTCCAGAACTTTGGCGATTGGTCGACGTGCGGCGGAGCACCTGATTCGGGGGTCGCTGGCGGCCGGCACATTGAAAGCTTATGAGGCAGCTTGGGGAGAATGGATGCAGTGGATTGAAAATATAGGGGAGGTACATTCTGAGGAGGACCAGGTAGGGGCTTTGTTGTTATTGATAAGTGAGGCGCATGGAGCTAATTGGTCGGTGGCCAAGATCGAGAGATTAATGGCGGGTTTGGTATTTGGCTTCAAACTTAGGGGTGCGGAAGATATTACAAAGCGTTTTATTATATCCCAGGCTTTAAAGGGTTTCAAAAAAGGAAGGAGGGTGAAGGATAGGAGGAGACCAATTTCTTTTTCTATGTTGGAAAGGATTGGTAGGATATTGGAAGACGTTTGTTTGGATGATTCGGAAGTTGCGCTATTTCAAGCGGTTTTCTCGTTTGCATTTTTTGGGGCGTTTCGTATTAGCGAGCTGGTGTCACCTAACAAAACGACAGTTGGCGGTTTACAGAGGACAGACGTCAGTTTGAGTGAAGATAATGTTGTTATTTGGCTGACACACTCAAAAACAGATCAGATGCGAAAAGGGAAGAAGATTGTATTGGGAAGAGTGTCGGGCGCTCTGATGTGCCCTGTAACGTGTTTCACTAGACTGATGGGGAAAGTTCCGGGCGACCGGGGTCCTTTATTCAGACATAGGGACGGGTTTTTTGTATCAAAGTTTCAGTTTGGTGCAATGCTGGGGAAAGCGTTGCAAGAATTGGGCATGGAGAGGATGGGTTTTTCTTCGCATTCGTTCCGAATAGGTGCAGCTACGGAGGCATACGAGCGGGGCCTGAGCCCGGGAGTGTTACAAAAAATTGGTAGATGGAGATCCAATAGATACCGGCTGTACGTCAGACCGGAAGGATGGTTCGGAAATGTATAATACAAAAAATAAAAAATAAAAAAAATAAAATTATTTTCTTTATCACATCCTTATGTTTTGAACTGCATTATAATGATAATACGTAAAGTTATTCTGCTTACCGCCCCCCCCCCCCCCTTTTTTCCTCCTTTTTTCTTTTGGTTGTTTTTTCTTGACAGAAGGAAGCCCGGCGCTCGTATGGATATTAGGGCATTCTTTTGTGTTTTGGGCAGCCGAGCGGGCACAGGTTAGACCAGAAGGAAGACAGCTGGGATTTTCCAGAAGGGAAGCCATCATTCACTGGATGGGTATTCGGGGTATGATGTGGGGGAGGGTGTTACCTGAAATCACTTCTTATGCAGAACTGGATAGGGCTCCAGATGTCCTGGTAATACATGCAGGTGGTAATGATCTTGGGGGGCGTCCAGCCAGAGAGGTTAGGCGTGACATCCAACATGACTTTCTGCGGCTTCGTAGGGCATTCCCAGCCATGGTAATTGTGTGGTCTGAAATGTTGCCCAGAAAGTCATGGAGGATGGCCAGATCTGTTCTAAAAATTAATAAAGCTAGAATAAAAATAAATAGGCATATTTCTGCTTTTGTCGTTAGAAACGGAGGTGTAAAAGTGAGACACGAGATTTTGGAAGGAGGGGTTGGGGGGTACTGGTTAGATGACGGCGTACATTTAAATGACGTCGGCTTGGATATGTGGTCATTGCGGATACAAGAAGGGATAGAGAGGGCGCTGATGGTATGGAGGGCGGCGCAGACTTAGGGGGTAAGTCGTGTTGGCCGTGGCAGGCGGGGGGGGGGGGGGTCCTTGGAGGCAGTTTATATTGGGTGGAAGGAGTTACGGTGGGGACGGCCTCACCTGAAGTGATTATCACCCTAATGGTTTTGGTTGGGTCTGGCGCGGTGGTGGTAGGCCAGGGAAGTGGTCCCGGTTGGCCTACAATATTATATGGTGATTGCCTCCCAGAGGGGGCTTTTTGGGCCTCCGAGCCGGGGGACGGTTGGAGGCCAAGTACAGTTTTGGTTAATGGATTATTATACGCCAGACCCTTATTATTATTATTATTAATTTTATTATTATATTGGATGGGACTCCAAGGGCCTCCTCCCCGTATAGTTTAACGGGTACTGTGATAATGTTGTTTATGTTTAATAAAGGCTGCTGTGGCCAAAATATTCCAATTAGGAAGTTGTTCGGAGAGTTATTAACAAGAAGAGGTATGAATTTAGTTAGTACCGGGTGAGTCGGTCATACACTGGTCAAGGAAAGGGCCGGAACGGGCCACGAGGGGCAAATACGTGGAGGCCCTGCATGACAGGGTTGGCCGGGAACGAAAAAAGGTAATATAGGGTTAACTGATAAGGTTAGGGGAGTGACGTTTAAGAGGTAGTTTAAAGGGATTGGTTAGTGAGTAAGGAGGGGGGGTTGCGGGGGGGGGTGTTAGATATAAAAGGGGGTATTCAGGCGGGAGCGCCATCTTTTTTGAAGCGTTTGAGAGCCCACCCACCCTCCCAATTTTTTGGGGGTGTAGGTTGATATATATATATATATATATAAAAAATTTTAAATAATTGAATATAGTAACGATTGTTTAGGCAGGTAGTATATTTATAAAATGATATGGGTAGAGTTGTTTATGGTAGAATGTATAGGTATTGACCATGTCATGGCAGCTGGCTGTGGCAGGCGGGGGGGGGTCCTTGGAGGCAGTTTATATTGGGTGGAAGGAGTACGGTGGGGACGGCCTCACCTGGAGTGATTATCACCCTAATGGTTTTGGTTGGGTCTGGCGCGGTGGTGGTAGGCCAGGGAAGTGGTCCCGGTTGGCCTACAATATTATATGGTGATTGCCTCCCAGAGGGGGCTTTTTGGGCCTCCGAGCCGGGGGACGGTTGGAGGCCAAGTACAGCTTTGGTTAATGGATTATTATACGCCAGACCCTTATTATTATTATTATTATTAATTTTATTATTGTATTGGATGGGACTCCAAGGGCCTCCTCCCCGTATAGTTTAACGGGTACTGTGATAATGTTGTTTATGTTTAATAAAGGCTGCTGTGGCCAAAATATTCCAATTAAGAAGTTGTTCGGAGAGTTATTAACAAGAAGAGGTATGAATTTAGTTAGTACCGGGTGAGTCGGTCATACACTGGTCATGTCATACATGTATGTCTTATGTAGATGCTTGTGCAATACTGTCTTGTCATTCTGTTATGTATATTGCATAGCTGCAGCAGGTGAGAGGTTAAGTGTTTGCAAAGCCTGGAGACTGTAAAATGTATCAATTTATGTCCTGTCACGTGGTATGAGAGAGGTTATAAGAGTGAGTGTTTGAGAGTGGGAAAGGGTCCATGTCTTCTTGAGTCGTAGTCAAGAGGTCTATCTTCTAGAGCTGCTAGTGAAAGTACAGAGCTTCATGGGGGTACCTTCAACCCTCATGCAGTGAAGATGGAAGAGGAGGAGAGATTTCCTGCTTCTATGAAGAGAGAGTGAAGCCCCGCAAAGAGAGAGAGTGAGCAGCAAGTGAGTGTAATCTTCCAAGGCCTAGTGCAGAGGTACTCATTTATAATTGTTTCACACCCGAGTGTCCTGTAGTCTGGGACTGCTGGGTGGAGGTACTCTACTTTAATAGTTCACACTCAAGCGTCCTGATGTCTGGGTCTTGCTGCGTGGAGGTACGCATCTTTATTTGTCACACGCAGGCATCCTGAAGTTTGGGTCTGCTGTGTGGAGGTACTCTAGCTCATCTAATTCCTGCACTTTCAAGTATGTAATTTGAGCCTTGTGTGTCGTTGAAGTTTCTCTGAAGTAAAGTTGTTACAGGCCCTGACCATTCCTGGGGACCTGAGGTACTCTATCACTGTCTGTGGCTCAATTATTTTCCCGCTCATGTTCATGCCAGTGGGTACCGGAAGGGTGGTGTCACCAGTGACAAACTCTTTCCCTGTTCTACCATCTATTGGGCATCCCTATCCCAGGGGTGTCCGGAAGAGTCCTAGCATTGCCCTGGCCTTGGCTATGTGCGTCTCTTCAGGAGGGAGTGTGGTAAGTGCCGTCGTGACAAGCCAGCATCTTGCCCTCCCAGCTCCTCAGCGTATGCCATGTGTCCGGGGTCACCCTATGGGACACTGCATAGGAGAGCAGGATCTCTTCTCTATCTCTGAGCTGGTGGGTGTAGAGTACTGCTACGATGTGTCCATACACTGTACACATTGCAGAGCAGGATCTCTTCTCTCTCTGAGCTGATGGGTGTAAACTGTTGCTATGATGTCTCCATACACTGCACACATAGGAGAGCAGGATCTCTTCTCTCTCTGAGCTGGTGGGTGTAGACTGCTGCTATTATGTCTCCATATACTGTACACATAAGGGAGCAGGATCTCTTCTCTCTCTGAGCTGTTGGATATAGAATGCTGCTATGGTGTCTCCATACACTGCACAAATAGGCGAGCGGGATCTCTTCTCTATGTCTGAGCTGGTTGGTGTAGATTACTGCTACGATGTGTCCATACACTGTACACATTGCAGAGCAGGATCTCTTCTCTATCTCTGAGCTGATGGGTGTAAACTGTTGCTATTACCGTATTTTTCGCTTTATTAGACGCACTTTTTCCCCCTCCAAAGCGGGGGGCGAAAGTTGCTGTGTCTTATAGAGCTAATGTGCCAAAAATTAGTTCCGATCGCCATTTTTAGCTTGATCGCGAATTTAACGCGTGAATGCGGTTATTTAGCGCGATTGCGCGTTAAACTCGCGGTCGCACGAACAAATGTGCGATCAGTCAGAAGATTTCTCTCCTCCCCACTGCCGCCCATACATACCTCTGAATGGTGGTGAGCACCAGCGGGTACTACTGCTGCTCTCCGCCTCCACCAAACTGCTTCCTTCCTTCCACTGTGACATGGAGTGATGGTTTTTCAGACCTCTGCTGCTTCTTCTGCTCCGTCGTCCGACACTATCCCTGCGCTGTCCCTGGATGAGTTCAAATTTTTTTCCCCCCCTATTTTCCCGCTCTAAAGCGGGGGTGCGTCCTATAGACCTGTGTGTCTAATAGAACGAAAAATACGATATATTAGTGAACCTCGTCCATGTATCTGAGTTCGTTCTGAATACCTGGCTACACTCCCTCTACCTGAGGAGTCAGCTGCCGACCACTCCAGGACTGGCCTCAGCTTGGATGGTTGGTCCAGTGGATCCACAATCCGTGATCTGTAACAGCATATCCACCCCCCTATGTAAAGACCTTAACATCTGTTCTGATAGTGTGAACAGGACCTCTGAATTCACCCTAGCGAGCAGGGCTGAGTGAACAGGTTAAGCCCCACGCACAAATGTTGAGAATTTATATAAGGGGTTTTCAGCTGTGCCACACTTCAGGGCAGAGACATACAGCAGCAGTTGTGAGAGCCAGCCAGAGAGACCTGCAGTTAAAGTGATTGCAGCTGTGATTGAGGGCAACAGTACAGTGGCCATAGCTGCCAGAAGGGAGACCATCAGAGGGCCCTGATGACCTGGAGGCTGAAGAAGCAGCATCAGATGGAGGAATGGCCAGACCACTGGGGTGAAGGACTCCCCAGCGCATGGAAGGAGAGGGAGTCTCCCTCCCTGCAATTTTTTTTACATTGAGGTGCAACCAAACAGGCAGAGTAGTAGCACAGACCAAGCACTGCAGAGATCCCGATATTCGGTGAAGCGGATGTCGCATGGCTGTGAGTTTACTAATTTTCCCAGGGCCAGAGTGGTGAATTTGGACTTTATAACGCAAGCATAGTGGAGTTATGGCACCATAGTTGAGTTTGAGGCTTCACAGAATTAATAATTATTGAGATAATGTATATTATGATGTGACATGTTATGCCATGTAAAATGTTCATGATGACGGCTGGAATGGGGCAGCAAGGCTCCTGATGGAAGGAGCGACACTGTAGACTTTGGGCCACATATTGTAGCTGTTTTGGGGGAGAGACCTCAGTGTAAATGACATTGTGCTAAGGACGCGGCTCCTACGGAGTGTTTTAGGTCGGGCTATGGAAGTGAAAGCTTGGAAATATCGGATCTGATGAGGGGATACTGACACATTTTATTGTGCAAGAGACCCCAGGGCTAATGGCATCTAGGACATCAGACACTCTGCGGGCTAGAGACAGTGCAACAGGTGTTGGGCATGCTGAGATACGGCCATTGAGTCATGTTCCTTGCTGCTGCCACAAGGAGGAAATGACTACAGTGTTGTACATGATGTTGTGAGACGCTGGTTTATAAAAACATTTCAAGTAATTGGTCACTGTTGCTTTAAGGTACTCTTGAGAAGAGTTGTTATGCAATATTTAAGTACGTGAACCCTACTATGGAGTGAAATACTATTTATATTGTTTTTGTTCAGTTAAGTCTATTTTGGATTTTAACCCCTTCCCGCTCCAGGACATATATTTACGTCTTGGAGCGTCGGGGTATGTATGAAGACAGGTCACAAGGCGACCTGTCTCCATACAGCGCGGGCGTCAGCTGTTTATTACATCTGACACCTGCGGTCAATAGCCGCGATCGGCCATTCGGCCAATCACGGCTGTTAACCCTTTAAATGCCTCTGTCAGTGGCATTTAAATCCCTGGAACGGTGTTCGGGGGTCCCGTACGGCCCCGAGCAGTGAGAGAGGGGGAGTCGTGCAGGTGTCATGGCAGCCAGGGGCCTTCTGAAAGGCCCCAGGGCTGCCTTAGGTGACTGCTTATCAAGCCATCCCCGTGGGGTGGCTTGATAGGCTGCCGATCAAATTGCAGTATGACGTAATGCTGTCGCATTACGTTAGACTGCAGGAGCTATCAAAGCATCGCATATTGTAGTCCCCCAGGCATATATCTATATTACTCCCCAAATCCGCACCATTGCTTGGATTTACTCATTCCCGGTGATTGGTTATTTAGGTTGGCTGATTCCCGGTGATTGGTTATTTAGGTTAGCTGATTCCTGGTGATTGGTTATTTGAGTTGGCTGATTCATGGAGATTGGTTGTTTAGGTTGGCTTGTGTAGAAGTGGGGAGTAAAAGACTAATATGCGTCTCCCAGGGGGGTTTAAAAGAAAAGTAAAAAAAAGATCAATAAAGTTTTATTAATTGTAAAAAAAAAAAGTAATAAAAGTTTAAATCACCCCACTTTTGCCATATCTATAATTAAAAAATCTAAATCATAAAATAAAAATACATATCTGGTATCGCCGCATCCATAAAAGTCCGAAAAAAAAAATAACGCCAAAAATGCACTTTTTCAGTCACCCTGTCTCACAGAAAAAATGTGATAAGGGCATCTTCAGACAACCGTATATTGTCCGGGTGCCGATATACAGCGTTCCTCTCTGCAGGGGTAGGAAGCTGGAAGAGTCAGAAGCAGTACACTGAGCTTCCGCCCCCCTCTTTCCGCCCCTCGCCACTATTTGCAATGGGAGGGGGCAGAGCTAAGTTCCCCAACTTAGCCCCGGCCCCTCCCATTGCAAATAGTGACGAGGGGCGGAGAGGGGGCGGGAGCTCAGTGCACTGCTCCCGGCTCTTCCAGCCTCCTCCCGCTGCAGAGGGGGACGCCGTATATCAGATCCTCTCGGTGATACCTAGTAGTTTTGTTTGGGATCCTTCTGCCACTGTGAGTTGTACAATCTGACAGAATAATCCCCGTATCACCGACCCTTCTGAAGTAGTTTTTGTGTTGGAGGTTGTGCTACTCTTTTAAAGAAGGACAAGGAGTTAAATCTAGCACAATTGTATTAATAGAATGAGCCATAATACAGTTGCCTATATATTTACATAACCGAGTGGCCTTCCAAACATCATCTGTCTGGACATCAGTTGGGGAAGCGCCAACAAGGACAGACAACCCCTTGGGAAACAAAAAGTTTCTGACTCAATAGCGACTTTTCCAACTTTTTATTCACAATAGCAAATATTTTACATATCGTAGCATTATATAAATAGCCCATGCTCACTGTGAAGGTCACTGCTGATGTGTTATCAGTCTGAAACACATAAAGTGAGACAGAGTAATAAGACTTATTCCCGGACCATTTATAGCGAGAGCTAAAACAAAGCTTATTCTGACTCCCTGCATCGCCTATCGAAATGTGAATGGGGTGCGTAAAAACGCTGTAAAACGCTGTGTACAGTGTTTTCCAGCATTTTTAATGCTGCTTACTGTGCCAACAGGAAGGGAGGAAAAATGGTGACGTCATCGGTGTGCTTTGACTACATAGTTACTGCACAAAAATGCTGGTCTCAATGCTGTAAAATGCTGCATTGAAAAATGCAGTGTTTTTACGAATGCTGGTGTGACAGTGGCCTTACCCACTTACACACATTATCGCCCAGACGAAGTATTCTCATTTTATATACCAACCTTTTATGCGGCACAGTGTCGAATGCTTTGGAAAAGTCCAGATACACAAGATGCAGTGACTCTCTCCGATCCAGTCTAGTATTTACCTCCTCGTAGAAGCTGATCAGGTTGGTGTGACAGGAGCGATCCCTCACAAACCCATGCTGACACAGAGTTATGCAGCCATTTTCATTGAGGTTCTCCAGGATAGAATCTCTTAGAAACCCCTCAAACATTTCACCTACAACAGAATTAAGACTCACCAGCCTGTAGTTGCCAATTCACTTTTGACCTTTTTTTGAATATCAGCACCCAGTTGGCTATGTGTCAATTCAAAAGAACAGATCCCATCACTATAGAGTCCTGTCATGTCCGCTTCAAACGTACTATAACTGTAAACCAAATAATCTCACTTGGTAGTGTTCACATCACACTACCAGCAACCCTTGCAGTATGAGGAAAAAACAAACAAAGGAGGGAAACTTTGCCTAAAGGGAACTAGAGGGTGACAACCCCTGCCTACTAGTGGATGGTTCGCCCTGATAAGGACGCATCCAACCCTCATGCCTGTACCACTCTCTAACCCTGATAAATGACAAAGGAGAACCGCCATACAAGTAAACAAATCCTTCTAAAAATAAATCTCAGCAACAAATCTCTGAACTTATCTGGAGGAGCTGCTGGAAGAACCACTGAAATCAAATTTAGAGATGTCCTCTACCAACAGCAAATAGAAAGGTGAAAAAAATAGGGATGGAGCTACCTGAATGGGCGCATGATTTGGAAAAATTATAGGTAAAGGAACATGCAGAAGGTGTGATTCTTCTCTTTCGTTAAGATGGTAGATCGTAGAAAAGACCTAGTTGTTCGGGTGCAGCCAACCCAAAGATAGTCGCACTCACAGGTGGGACTATTCTGATGGATTAGTGAAGAAAAAAATGTGATGAGTGACCGAAATATAAAGTTCAGTACAATACAAGAAGTAAGCTCAAATTCTCCGTTTTAATTTAAACCAGCATACTCCCCTATAAACCTCTCTTAAAGGACAAGTGGAAATGTATTATATTATGGTCACTATTTCCCAGGTGCCCCCCAACCTGCACCCTTGTTATTCTGTCAGGTCTGCTGACTAACATTAAGTCCACAATGGCCGTCCCTCTAGTCGGGTCCTGTACAAGTTGGGTAAGTTAATTATCTTTAGTAATTGATAGAAAGTTGGTTTTCGGCTTCCCAGTTTATATCTGGATGGTTTAAGTCCCCCATAATAATTACCTCATTGTGATTTGCTGCTCCATCTTTTTGCCTCAGTGATAAATTTTCAGTATCTTCTGTTATATATGGTGGCCCATAGAAAACCCCTATGAGGATTTTATTGAGTAACGATATCTAATAAATGTGCCTGTGAACTGTAGCACTGAACCACGGACCTACTAATGGGAAGATCATCATCATAAGTGACTCTGAGGGTGATAATCAGTGCAGGAAGGCAATAAGTTGATGTGATATCTAATACCCCTAAAATGGAGTAAAGCCGTATTTACACGGGACAACTGTCGGGCAAACAATGTGCAGCATTCGTCCCCACATGTACTTGCTGCCATGATCATCTTTCAGGATGATCACTCATTGTTTAAGCGGCATAAAATCCTGATCGCTGATTGTTCAATGTAAATAGCAGCTGTTCAGTACTCAACGACCGCTGTGTTAAGTGAATGGAGAGAGGCGGGGGAGAGCGAGGAGTGAAATCTCCTCCAGTCACCCCGCTGTGAGCCAACGATACTCGCTGCTGTGTGACAACACGGGAGCGAGTACATGTGGGGTCAAGTTTCGGGCATCGTTTGCCCGACAGTCATCCTGTGTAAATGGGGCTTAAGTCGCCCCTGTTCTATTCATGGTCTCTGGGCTTTAATCATCCCTGAGCGCTGGATTAGCATCCATATCCTGCGATTCACCCCAACCAAGAACGCTCTGGACTTTACCAGTAATCTCCGGTCAGGCTGTTGCCCGAACTAGGATTTTGCTTTGTGTCCCTTGATATAGCGGTGAATGTCCGGTGATCGGAGACATCCTCCTTCCACCAGGCCTGTCTGTCATTCTCTCTGTTTGAGCTACAAATCACAATTTTGAGGGCGTTGTCTCTACTTTGTAATCTTCGATTACTCATTACATGTCTTCTATCACATATCAGACACCACTCATTACATATACACAACTCGTTACTCATCATGTATCATATTATTCGCTGGGACGGTTTGCTCATTTCTATGATACGCTTTTGTAGCATAAGATCTTGTCTTACATACAGATTGGCGCATCTTCCTGTCTGCCCCAATGGCGCCATCTGCTGTCTTCTGAACAGAACTGAATTTACAAACCCTTAGTTACTGTGAGTTGCAATAAAAGGCATGAAAAAGAGGAAGAATTGCAGGGTGTCACTTTCTGGCGCATTTTCAGTGGAAATCTTGCCATTACCCTGAGTATATGCACCACAGGCTTCCTACTTCTGACACTTAGCCCCATGTGTCAGAGTTACTTATTAGCTGAAGGGGCATTGCTATGGGTAGAGTTACTATTTTGTTATTTTTATGAAATGTATATATATTTATCTTTTGTACATTATTTTGATCTTTTTTTCTACACCATTTGTGTCCCCCTGGGCGACTTACACCATACCACCGATGATCGCTATGATAAGGCATTGCAGGACTTCTCTCCTGCAATGCCTTATCGCTTATTACAGTGATCATAGGCAATGCAAATACAGAACGCCTGTAGGTGGTGTCCTGTTACCATGGCAACCAGTCGGTCTCTCTGCAATTACATAGTGACATAGTAACATAGTAACATAGTATGGAAGGCTGAATGAAGACGATGTCCATCTAGTCCAGGCTGTCTATCCTCCTGTGTTGATCCAGAGGAAGGCAAAAAACCCCAAGGGCAGAAGCCAAGAGTATTACATCGCGAGAGTCCGATGATGTCACAGAGGGAGCGCGTTTCTCTGTGAACCCTTCCCATGCTACGATCTACATAGATCTTGCGCTATCCCCAGGACGTCAGTTTACGCCCTGTTGCGAAAGTACCCCGCTGCCAGGATGTAAACTTACACCCTGGAGTGGGAAGGGCTTAAAGGGGTTGTCCCGCGAAACAAAGTGGGGGTAAGCACTTCTGTATGGCCATATTAATGCACTTTGTAATATACATCGTGCATTAATTATGAGCCATACAGAAGTTATTCACTTACCTGTTCCGTTGCTGGCGTCCCCGTCTCCATGGTGCCGTCTAATCTTCAGCGTCTAATCGCCCGATTAGACGCGCTTGCGCAGTCCGGTCTTCTCCTTTGCTGAATGGGGCCGCTCGTGCCGGAGAGCGGCTCCTCGTAGCTCCGCCCCGTCACGTGTGCCGATTCCAGCCAATCAGGAGGCTGGAATCGGCAATGGACCGCACAGAAGCCCTGCGGTCCACCGAGGGTGAAGATCCCGGCGGCCATCTTCACAAGGTAAGTATGAAGACGCCGGACCGCGGGGATTCGGGTAAGTACTATCTGTTTGTTTTTTTTTTATCCCTGCATCGGGTTTGTCTCACGCCGAACGGGGGGGGGGCTATTGAAAAAAAACAAAAAACGTTTCGGCGCGGGACAACCCCTTTAAGGCTTTGAGGTCCCACCCAGATTGGGTTTGATAGAGTGCTGCTGGTTACTTTATTATTCTGTCTTATCTATGTCCTGTCTGCCTCTTTGTCTTGGGTCTGTTTCTTGACCTTCTGTTCTGTATGAGGCAAGGTAGATCCACATCCATCTGCCAACACTCTGCTTCTATCTACCTCCTCTTCCATCCATAGACTTTTATGAGCAACATCTTGTTATGTATGTTACCAGAGAAGTACTTCATATGACAACAGGCAGTGGACAGCACCTTAGGAGATCCCTGGAGACAGTAATTTAGAGGGATTTCTCAGCACAAAATGACATTTGGGGTAAATAAAGAGATTTACTTACTTTTGCTGCTTATCACACTGGATATCTGAATAACACAAATCCAATTTAAGAAAATTGCCAAGTTTATTAAAAGACACAGGAATTTTATCATCACTTATGGTCACTGGGAATCTCTCTCTCCCCTGTAGAGTGTAAGTTCTTATGGTCAGTGCTACCCTCTCTCCCGTAAAGTGTAAGCTCTTATGGTCAGCAGGGTCCTGTCTCCTTAGAGTACAATCTCTTATGGTTAATAGGTTCCTCTCTCCTCCTTCCGCTCTCCTGTAGAATGTAAGCTCTTATAATCAGTGGGGTCCTTGCTCCTGTAGAGTGTAAGCTTTGATGGTCAGTGGTGTTCTCTTTCCTAGAGAGTGCAACCTATTTTGGTCAGTGAAATCCTCTCTGTCCCATAGAGTGTAAGCTCTTATGGTCAGCCCTACTCCCTCTCTCCTGTAGAGTGTAAGCTCCTATAGGCAGGAAAAAATAATGGTTCAAGTCGGCTTCTCGTGAGGACATGCTTTATTAATGCTTAGTGCCGACAAACATCAGAGCAAAGGACGCGTTTCAACCTTTGAAGAACATATCTTACACATTTGGTCACCTTTGAAGAACATATCTTACACATTTGGTCACCTTTGAAGAACATATCTTACACATTTGGTCACCTTTGAAGAACATATCTTACACATTTGGTCACCTTTGAAGAACATATCTTACACATAGGCATTTAGAAACACTTAGTTGCAAATAAATTAATTTCAAAAACCTGATGGTCAAAATCTCTAGGAAACTCCCCCTAGGTGTGACATGTTATCGGACCAATCCCAGAGCTTGGTTGGAGTATCACTATATATATTTCTGAGAGCAATAACCCTTTCCAATCCACTGTCTGACGTCTAAAGACATTCTGATTGAAGGCTGTACAGCTCCGATGTCGGAAGACGTCCGGCAGGGTATTCTTACTGTAGATTACTGGCCGCTCTGTTGTCAGGGGCCTCTCCAGCATGTCACATAGTGCAGTACTGGCTCTAGCCAGCAGATGGCACCATTGTATAATGGCAGAAAGAGAAAGCCCCCTAGGAAACACTGAATCCAAAATTGGACTGCAAAGGGTTAATGTTCATATCCAGATTCTTTAATTTGGTAGTCCAGCCAACTATATTGGCTCGTTGTGTCTATGGGCTCAGTCACATGGGCAACAATTTGTGCGTATCAGCGGCGATACGCACCTATTTCCGCGCGGAAAAACGTCCGCACCGCAGACGTCCGTACCTGACAAGAAAAAAAACCCATATGGGTGGCAATGGAGCTGGTCATGCCGTTTTTCGTACGCACGCGGTGCGGCTGTTTTTCTGCGCGGATCATCGCCCGTGTGACTAAGCCCTATGGCTGTATATTATGACAAGGTGCATAAAAATGTCACCCCTCCTTCCTGCGCCTCATTGTCGCTGGTACCGATTTTCCCTGTGAGAGACTCAGCTCCCGGGTAGACCGGTCCCTGCAAACATTGGTCTGCAACCTGGTTTTCTGCTTGATAGCATAACTTCGAATGGAATTCTGATTATGAGTGGCTCCTATGTGGAAAGTCTCTATTCGAGTATATTGCATCATGTGGCCATACAGGCAGTAATTTTTCATCTATACAGATATGGCAATTACTCGGCTTCTTTAAAAGAATTCATTATATGGAGTACAGAATTTTTTAATGTTTGATAATACATATTTTTTACAGGTGTCTGGTGCTCCAATGGGTTCGAAGTTCTCTCTCACCATAGCCAATGGCAATGGTGGGAGGAGCTTTTTATCTTTTCACATAAGAATCCTTTTTGTGGCCGCATGGTGGGGTATGCGCGTTACATTGATGACATCATTGTTGTGTGGCATAATGATTCTGCAGAGGACCGACTCATGGATTTTGTAAAATATATTAACCCTTTGCAATCCAATTTTAGATTCAGGGTTTCCTAGGGGGTTCTCTCTCATTCTGCCATTATACAATAGCGCCATCTGCTGGCTAGAGCTAGTACTGCGGAATGGGACATGCTGGAGAGGCCCCCGATAACAGAGTGGCCAGTAATATACAGTAAGAATATCCTGTCGGACGTCTTCCGATATCGGAGTTGTGCAGCCTTCAATCAGAATGTCTTCAGACGTCAGACAGTGGATTGGAAAGGGTTAATGATGATACACTGAATTTGAGATTTACCAGCACTTGATACCCCAGAGATTTGTTGCTGAGTGGTAATGGAGATACACATAGGATGAGCACTTCCCTTTTTAGGAAGCCCACAGCAGGAAATACTATTCTCCAAGCCTCAAGCTGTCACCCCAGACATGGCATCGAAGCCATCCCAGTAGGGAAGTTAGTTCAAGCCACAGGGGCTTGCTCAAAAACAGAAACTTTCAAAAAGGCAAAAAATCACATTTGTCAAAGATTGAAGGAACATGGATAGAATAAGGCCATTTTAGAGAGAGCTCAAAATACAGTGGACAAACGGAAGCACGAAGATCTGTTAAAGGATAAAATCTGGCTTGAAGGAATACTGTCTTCCAATAGGTGGCACTGTGGAGGTTTTATTCCATCTCCCTTATTTGCATATTACCCATTGGAGCTTGCATGGCCATTTGAATCTCCTCACTCACCGTCTAGGTGCTCTCCCTAAGGAAAAAAGATAGCGTTTCATACCCCCATCCCAGGCCTCTCACTAGCAAAGCCAAACTCCTACTGTACACTGATGAAGGGCAAATACCCTGAAACAGCTGTCTGTGCATGGTGTCTGACTTTGCTTTTAATTCCCAGTCATTGTTACAAGGCTTGTATAAAGAGTCTGACTTCGGCTTGAAAGAATGCTCACTTACAATAGGTGGTGCTGTGGAGGTATTATTCCATCTCCCTTATTAAGATAAAATATGTAATACCAATACAAATAAGGAAAAGTTAATTATCACCAAGTTCCTTTTTTTTTAAAAAAAAACCCCAATAAACATTGGCTGGATTACAGGGTTTTTTTTAAGTGCGGAAAAAAGAGGTGTGGAACATGCAAATTAGCTTTGAACAGAAAGGACTTTGTAAGCAGTAATGGAACAGATAGGTTTAAGAATTGTGAAACTAGCAATGTGGTCTATGTCATTTTCTGCACAGAGTGCAGGCTCATGTATGTAGGATGCAAAACACGTAAATTGAAACGAGAAGCATCATGGATTCTCAAATTGGAAACAAGAAATACCTAATGGCTTGCATTTAACCCTTTCCAATCCAGTTTGTATCCTGGTTTTCCTAGAGGGCTTACTATTTTTCTGCCATTATACAACAGCGCTATCTGCTGGCTAAAGCCAGTACTGCATGAGGTGACACGTTGGATAGGCTCGGACAGCAGAGAGGCTGGCAATATACAGTAAGAGAACCCAGACGGATGTCTTCGAACATGGCAGTCCTCTCAGGATGTAATCTTTTGTTAGGACTAGAAAAAGCTATCCAATGATTCCTTCCTCCACTCCTTTGTTTCATACAACATGGGCCCCTACCTTGTAAGTTACACTACCGAAGGGATCAAATTCAAGAATAGAATGAAAGGAGTGATATTCCTTTTGTTGTGTAGAAAGGGAAATTGGATATGGGATATCCAATTTTCCCAGAGTTCTGAATAGAAATATATTGAGCTATTCAGCCTTATAGTATGGCTTTCTAATCGATTTATCCAGCTTTCTCAGAAAACTGAATGGCAGTATGTCCAGTCATACAGCCCTATATCACTGTGGGCTCCCAGAGACTTGGCTCTTTATTTTGTCTGTTTCTACAGTATTATTTTTCTTGTTGTATAGAACCATTTAGGCAGCTTACATTCGGGATATCCAGCTTTTCTGGAATATCGAATGGCGAATTTAGCCCTACAGTAATGTATTTTCCCGGAGCTCTGAATGGAAATATATTGAGCTATGTAGCTATGTAGCCCCGTCCACTAGCTCCCGACCCACCCCACCTCCTCCTCTTGCAGAGAGGGGCAGCGTATATGAGCGGGGTGTGAAAACCCGACCGATATACGCCCGTCTCAATAAGCCCTTACGTTGTGGCTCTATGATCAGATTATCCAGGGGCTTGGCTCCCTATTTTGTCTATTTATACAGTGTCATTTTTCTTGCTGTATATAATAATATAGGCAGTTTACATTCTGGATATCCAGCTTTCCCGGAACCCCGAATGGCAAATTTAACCCCATAATAATGTATGTTCTGCTGCAGAAATGGGTATAATCACTTTTTATAAGACTCAGCTTTCCGGAGGAATGAAGGTCCTAATGTAGACGTGTGTATTTATGGATTCCATACTGTGCAAGCAGGCTACTTTCTCATCCAGAACACACAGTTTTCATCTAGAGTACCCAACTTTCCTACAGTCTCCTATGTCTAGACTATCTGGTTTTGCAGTGACAATCAGAAGTACCCTCTTGAGATCCTAGAGCTCTTAATAATGGAATCATTATTTGGACAGAGATTGGTTTTCCACTACATAACCCGATAAAATATCAAGCTAACATGCAATTGTTTACATCTTGCTTATAGCGAGCCAATATAGTTGGCTGGACTACCAAATTAAAGTATCGGCATGTGAACATTAACCTCTTAGTGACCAAGCCTGTTTGAGCCTTAGTGAAGGAGCCAAATTTTGGAAATCTGACATGTGTCACTCAACATAGCATAACTCCGTAAAGGTTTTGCATATCCAAGCGATTCTGTCATTGTTTTTTCACCACATGTTGTACTTCATTTAGGTGGTAAAAAAAGACCGATAGAATTTGTGTATATTTATTAAAAGCGCCAAAATTGGAAACATTTTGAAAAAATTGTCATTTTTTCCCATTTTCAACTGTAATATCTCAAATATGTGCAAACATACTGTACAAATTTTTGATAAGATATATATTTCCATCTGTTTACTTTATTCTGAATGCACGTTTGAAAAACTCTTGTGTTTTTTTTAACTATTTAGATGACGTCCAAATTTAACATTACTTTTCAGCATTTTGAGGAACACTTTGTTTTCTTACAGCAAGCCAAGTTTGCAAAGGCTCATGAGTGTCAGAATGATAGATACCCCCCCAAATGACCCCATTTTAAAAACTACACCCCTTAATGTATTCACTTAGGGGGGGGGCAGGAGTATTTTGACCCCACAGTTTTTTTTCAGGAATTAATTCAATTTAGAGGAGAAAAAATTAAATTTCATATTTTTGCAAATATGTCATTTTAAAGACATATTTTTTTCCTATAGTGCCCATGAAAATGAGGATTTACACCCCAAAATGGATACCCCTGTTTCTCTCGTGTTCAGAAATATACCCATTGTGGCCCTAATCTTATGTCTGGATGCACAGCGGGGCCCAAAACCAAAGGAGTAGTCGGAGTCTTTCAGAACATAAATTTTGCTTGAAGGTGATTTAGGCCCCATAGCACTCTTGTAGAGGTCTTGAGCGGCCAAAACCTTAGAGAACCCCCAGAAATGACCCCATTTTGAAAACTAGACCCCTTAACGAATTTATCTAGGGGTGTACTGCATATTTTGACCCCACAGTTTTTGAAAGAATTTAAGCAAAGCAAAAAGAAAAAATTGTGATTTTCGTTTTTTTGGCAATTCTGTCATTGTAAAAACAGCTTTTTTTGTACAGCACACACATGAATGAAGCCTTGCACCCCAAAATGGATACCCCTGTTTGTCCCGTGTTCAGAGACATACCCATTGTGGCCCTAATCTTATGTCTGGATGCACAACGGGGCCCAAAATGTAAGGAGTAGTCGGTGGCTTTCAGAACAGAAATTTAGCATGAAGGTGATTTGGGCCCCATTGCCCACTTGTAGAGCCCTTGAGCGGCCAAAATGATCGAGAACCCCCACAAGTGACCCCATTTTGAAAACTAGACTCCTCAATGAATTCATCTAAGGGTGTACTGTGTATTTTTACCTTACAATTTTTTAATAAATCTAAGCAAAGCAGTAGGAAAAAATTACAATTTTCATTCTTTTGGCAGTTGTATCAATTTAAAAACTGGTTTTTTTTGTACAGCACACAAATGAATGAAAATGTTCACCCCAAAATGGATACCCCTGTTTGTCCTGTGTTCAAAAACATACCCCTTGTGGCCCTAATCTACTTAAAGGACACATGGCTAGGCCTATAATGGAAGAAGCACCCGTTGGATTTCAGGGTACAACGGAATAAATTCCAGGACCCCTTGCCCACTTGTAGAGCCATTGAGCGGCCAAAACTATAAAGAACCCCCTCAAATGACCCCATTTTGAAAATTAGACCCCTTAACGAATTCATCTAGGGGTGTACTGCGTATTTTGACCGCACAGTATTTGAATGAATCTAAGCAAAGCAGAAGGAAAAAAATTAAAATTTTCATTTTTTAGGGAATCTTGTCAATTTAAAAACAGTTTTTTTGTACAGTGTACATAGGAATGAAGACATTCACCCCAAAATGGATACCCATGTTTTTCCAGTGTTCAGAAACATACCCATTGTTGCCCTAATCTACTTATAGGACACATGGCAAGGCCTGTAATGGAGGGAACAACCACTGGTTTTCAGGGCACAACTGATAAATTCCAGGCCCCATTGCCCACTTGTACGGAATAAAAATTGACACCTTAAAAAAATTCCTCCCCCCCCCTCCGTGCCCTTTTCGGCGTTCCCCAAATCTTTGATAAAAGTAATAATGGAAACTGTGTGGTATTTCCGAAGACAGGGGTAATTACGGAGGCTGGTTGAGATAGGTACATGAGTCAATAAAACACCTCAGTGGTGGGTATGGGATGTAAAAAGTGGCGCTCTGTGAGGCTTCGTAATCTTGCTGCGGTGCGGCGGTCTCACACAGAAGACGCTCAACAAGCTGCTCCTGGAACTGCATGAAGGCGAGCGTTCACGGGGCTTCTTGTGAAATACGTATTACAGGTAGCGGTCTGAAACACCGGGCTCACACAGCCGTATGTGGCATCCGCTTGCGGAGGCCCGCAGCGGATCCCAGCTGTGAGCCCGGCTGTTACCCTGCGCACGGCCGCTTAATGTACTGCCGCATAACTGCCTACTCACACAGGCGGTCATGCGCAGTACACTTTTTTTTTGTTTGTATTTCCCGCGCCGTCGCTTAGCGATGACCCGGGTACCCGCAGCCCGTATACAATGTTGTTGTGTATGAGCAGCAGGTATATCTGTGACCATGGAGCACAATGGGCTCTATGTTGCGGATATTCGCGGTAAAATAGAACCTGCTGCGTTCTCTTTTCTACGAGTGGATTACACAATTCCAACCCCACTAATGTGAGCGGAATTGTGTTATCCAGTGTGATTGATCTGCGTATTACCGCGGATCAGATGCATGCAGAATCCATAATTCCTATCCGGTCATATGAGACTGGCCTAAGGTAGATCGCTACCTTTTTATCACGTGACCTGGGACCGCTCAACAAGGTCACTGCTCCAGGCTCTCGGCGACCATTGGTCGCTGGGAGCAAGAAGATTTTAAATTTCCTGGGCTCCCCGCCTCCTGCGCATGTGTTCGCTGTTTTGCCGGTGGTCCCATGTGCAGAATCCGGGAAAGTTCACAGAGGAGGATCTCATCGGGGTGCAAATACGGAGGCCTCCGGTAAAAAGTTTCATCTCCTCTCACTGATCACATCGGTGAGGGGAGATGAAGCTTTACCTTTTTTTACTTTTACGTGATCGCCATTATTCATTGGTGATCAGGAACCGCCCACCACGGCCCCCCGTGAAATCTCCAGGCTCTCGGCTAAGTTTTGTAGCCAGGAGCAGGGAGATTTTAAATTACCATTTTGGCGACGGGCGCATGCGCAGAAGCTGGGGTAAGGTCCACGGATAAATCTGGTGGCCTTAGGGATGTCATTTCATCCTCCCTCACGGATATGATCCGTGGGGGGAGATGAGACGTAAGCTTTTTTTAACTTTTTTTTAACTTTTTAAAACTTTTTTTTTTTACTTTTTAAACTCTTTTTTTTACTTTACATGATCCCCGTCATCCATTGGATGACAGTGATCATGTCCCCAGTGACATCCCTCTGCTTCTGGCTACACATGGCAGCCAGGAGCAGAGGGATTTTGAATTTCCCGGGGCTCGAGCCCCTCTGTGCATGCGCCCGATGATTGACAGCTACCTTCAGGAGCCGGGAGCCATGAGATTTGGAATTTGCTGGGGCTCCCCGCCTTCTGCACATGTGCATGACGTCATGCATCTGGCGCGCATGCGCAGAATAGCGGCGCCGGGTCCCAGAGGGCCCCTTCACCGCGGCACACTTCGGTGAAGGTGGGTAAGTACTTTCGGGTAAGAATATCTAACTTTATTTACCTTTTTTTTTTTACTTCATTGCGATCGGCGCTATCCATTGGATCCAATCGCATTGCCGGGGGGGGGGGGACTGCCCGCAGCCCAGGATGACAGCTCCATGCTGTCGGCTACCTGCGGGCACCGATAGCATGGAGCTGTCACGTCCTCAGCTAAGAGGGCATTAATCCAAAGAGGATGTATGTTTTTACGTCCTCTAGGATTAAAGCCCACTTAGTGAGGACGTAAAAAGGCCATGGGGCTGTCACTAAGGGGTAAATGGTCTCAGAAATATATATAGTGATACTCCAGCCAAGCTCTGGGATTGTTCCGATCACACCTAGGGGGAGTTTCGTAGAGATTTTGACCATCAGGTTTTTTATTTGCAACTAAGTGTTTCTAAATGTCTGTGTGTAAGGTATGTTCTTCAAAGGTGACCAAGACCCACGCTGGGCTGAAACGCGTCCTCTGCTCTGATGTTTGTCGGCACTAAGCATTAATAAATCATGTTGTTTTTTTCACAAGAAGCCAACTTGAACCTTTATTTTGTCCTGCCTGTTATACCGCTGGGGCTGAGCGGTGAAGCCAGAGCTCCATGAATACATGCCTCCACAAAACTGACACCACCTGGATGCAGTGAAGGTGAGCAACCCATTTTTTTCTCTGCCTTGCTCTTTCTCTTATAAACTGTAAACTCTTATGGTTAGCAGGGTCCTGTCTCCCTCCTATAAAGTACCAGCTCTTATGGTCATGGGCTCCTATCACTCTCTGTCCTGTAGAGTGTAAGCTCTTATGGTCAGCATCTCTCTTTTCTCTATATACTTCTCTCTCTTTCTCCTTCTCTCTCTCTCTCTTCTCTCTCCTCACTCTCTTCTCTCTCTCTTCTCTGTCTCATCTTTCTCTTCTCTCTCTCCTTCTCTTCTCTCTTTCCTCTCTCTCTCTCCTCTTTCTTCTCTCCTCTCTCTCTCCTCCTCTCACTCCCTCCTTCTTTTCTCTCTCTTTCTCTTCTCTCTCCCCTTCTCTTCTCGCTCTCTCCTTCTCTTCTCTCTTCCTTCTCTCTCTTTCCTCTCTCTCTCTTTCCTTCTCCTCTCTCTTCTCTCTATCTCCTTCTCTTCTCTCTCTCTCCTTCTCTTCTCTCTCTTCTCTCTCTCTCCTTTTCTTCTCTCTCTTCTCTTTCTCTTTCTTCTCTCTTTTACTCTTCTCCCTCTCTCCTCTTCTTTCTATTCTCTTTTCTCTCTCCCTCTCCTGCTCTCCCCTTTTATGGTCAGTGCTACCCTCTCTCTCCTGTAGAGTGTAAGCTCTTATGGTCAGTGGGGTACTTGCTCCCATAGAGTGTAAGCTATTATGGTCAGCACTACTCTCTCTCTCCAGTAGAATATAAGCTCTTATGGTGAGTGGAGTTCTCTCTCCTGTAGAGTGTAAGCTCTCATGATCAGCAGGGTTCTCTCTTGTAGAGTGCAATCTGTTATGGTCAGGGAGGTCTCTCTCTCTCTCTCTCTCTCTCTCTCTCTCTCCCTCTCTCTCTCTCTCCTATAAAGTATAAGCTCTTAAGGTCAGTAGGATGCTTTCTCTCTCCTGTAGAGTGCAATCTAGGTCAGTGGGGTCCTATTTCTCTTGAAGAGTGTAAGCTCTTGTGGCCGGGTGTATTTTCACTCTCTCCTGAAGATTGTAAGCTCTTATGGTCAGGGGGTCCTGTTTTCCACCGCGCTGTGGAAATATGTTGATGCGGTAGCAGTAGAGATTGTTATATGATGATTGGGTTTTTGCACGGACACTTACTATCTGAGATAATTAGGTTTATAATTAGGTTTATTATTAGCGATTTGTATACTACAGTCATCAATACAGCAATAGAAAAGTCCACAATCAGGACAGAACTGTCAGTAGAAAAGTTCTCGGAGACAATGCAAGGCGTCACACTTCACAGAGGATGTGCTCTAAGGAACACAGATGTGGATGGAGGATAACATGATGGGGGGCGCTGTAGCATCTCATCCACTGGAGACATTGGCAGCATCTTGAGTACCGTTCCTGGCATAGGCGCAGATGTGGAAAACACCTGGAAATGAAGACCATTAAGATGAGAAAGTCCTCGAGAGAGAAGTCACCAGCACCAAATTATACAGAGGCAAAATATTCTACATCACTTTTTAATCTATGAAACACACAATGTATCACTCCCATCATCCCTGAACCCAGAAGCTCACAATCTAATCTCCCCATCACACACAATGTATCACTCCCATCATCCCTGAACCCAGAAGCTCACAATCTAATCTCCCCATCACACACAATGTATCACTCCCATCATCCCTGAACCCAGAAGCTCACAATCTAATCTCCCCATCACACACAATGTATCACTCCCATCATCCCTGAACCCAGAAGCTCACAATCTAATCTCCCCATCACACACAATGTATCACTCCCATCATCCCTGAACCCAGAAGCTCACAATCTAATCTCCCCATCACACACAATGTATCACTGCCATCATCCCTTAACCCAGAAGCTCACAATTTAATCTCCCCATCACACACAATGTATCACTCCCATCATCCCTGAACCCAGAAGCTCACAATCTAATCTCCCCATCACACACAATGTATCACTCCCATCATCCCTGAACCCAGAAGCTCACAATCTAATCTCCCCATCACACACAATGTATCACTCCCATCATCCCTGAACCCAGAAGCTCACAATCTAATCTCCCCATCACAAACAATGTATCACTCCCATCATCCCTGAACCCAGAAGCTCACAATCTAATCTCCCCATCACACAGAGTGTATCACTCCCATCATCCCTGAACCCAGAAGCTCACAATCTAATCTCCCCATCACACAGAGTGTATCACTCCCATCATCCCTGAACCCAGAAGCTCACAATCTAATCTCCCCATCACACAGAGTGGATCACTCCCATCATCCCTGAACCCAGAAGCTCACAATCTAATCTCCCCATCACACACAATGTATCACTCCCATCATCCCTGAACCCAGAAGCTCACAATCTAATCTCCCCATCACACACAATGTATCACTCCCATCATCCCTGAACCCAGAAGCTCACAATCTAATCTCCCCATCACACACAATGTATCACTCCCATCATCCCTGAACCCAGAAGCTCACAATCTAATCTCCCCATCACAAACAATGTATCACTCCCATCATCCCTGAACCCAGAAGCTCACAATCTAATCTCCGCATCTCACACATTATGTATCACTCCCATCATCCCTGAACCCAGAAGCTCACAATCTAATCTCCCCATCACACACAATGTATCACTCCCATCATCCCTGACCCCAGGAGCTCACAATCTAATCTCCCCATCACACACAATGTATCACTCCCATCATCCCTGAACCCAGAAGCTCACAATCTAATCTTCCTATCACACACAATGTATCACTCCCATCATCCCTGACCCCAGGACCTCACAATCTAATCTCCCCATCACACACAATGTATCACTCCCATCATACCTGAACCCAGGAGCTCACAATCTAATCTCCCCATCACACACAATGTATCACTCCCATCATACCTGAACCCAGGAGCTCACAATCTAATCTCCCCATCACACACAATGTATCACTCCCATCATCCCTGAACCCAGAAGCTCACAATCTAATCTCCCCATCACACACAATGTATCACTCCCATCATCCCTGAACCCAGAAGCTCACAATCTAATCTCCCCATCACACAATGTATCACTTTCATCCTCCTTGGCCCCAGGAGCTCACAATCTAATCTTCCTATCACACACAATGTATCACTCTCATCATCCCTGACCCCAGGAGCTGACAATCTAATCTCCCCATCACACACAATGTATCACTCCCATCATCCCTGAACCCAGAAACTCACAATCTAATCTCCCCATCACACAATGTATCACTTTCATCATCCCTGACCCCAGGAGCCCACAATCTAATCTCCCCATCACACACAATGTATCACTCCCATCATCCCTTCACCTAGAAGTTCACAATCTAATCTTCCTATCACACACAATGTATCACTCTCATCATCCCTGATCCCAGGAGCTGACAATCTAATCTCCCCATCACACACAATGCATCACTCCCATCATCCCTTAACCTAGAAGTTCACAATCTAATCTTCCTATCACACACAATGTATCACTCTCATCATCCCTGACCCCAGGAGCTCACAATCTAATCCCCCCATGATACACAGTATATCACACCATTCCTCACTGACCCCAGGAGCTCACAATCTAATCTCCCCATCACACACAATGTATCACTCCCATCATCCCTGACCCCAGCAGCTAACAATCTAATCCCCCTATCATATACAGTATATCACACCATTCCTCACTGACCCCAGGAGCTCACAATCTAATCTCCCCTTCACACACAATGTATCACTCTCATCATCCCTGACCCCGGAGCTCACAATCTAATTTCCCCATCACACAATGTATCACTTTCATCCTCCCTGGCCCCAGGAGCTCACCATCTAATCTCCCCATCACACAATGTATCACTTCCATCATCCCAGGCCCCAGCAGCTAACAATCTAATCCCCCCATCATACACAGTATATCACACCATTCCTCACTGACCCCAGGAGCTCACAATCTAATCTCCCCTTCACACACAATGTATCACTCCCATCATCCCTGACCCCAGAAGCTCACAATCTAATCTCTCCATCACACAATGTATCACTCCCATCATCCCTGATCCCGGAGCTCACAATCTAATTGCCCCATCACACAATGTATCACTTTCATCCTCCCTGGCCCCAGGAGCTCACAATCTTATCTCCCCATCACACAATGTATCACTTCCATCATCCCTGCCCCATCTCAGCACACCCTGAAGCCATAGCAGACAGACATTTAGTTCTCACGGAGAGGTCTTGACTACAGTGAGAGGGATGTCCGCAATTTACCAGCATTTGGAGAGGAGAACAATGAGGCAGTGTGATCAGTGTGGGAAACGGGGCGCAACATCACACTAACAGTGTAAACATTGATGATGAGGGTGATGAGTACTTTACCTGCGGACACCGTGAGAATGATTCCGATCCAGCCCAGGATGTAGGACCAAGAAAACCTCCAGTCTGCGTAACGTTTCCCAAAAAAGTTCACCGTCACCCCAGTGTACACAGACAAGGCCAAGAGCGCAAAAAAACCTGCACAAAAACACATGGAGCATGCTGGCAATCATTGCAATGTACAGCCATCAGCCTGACCCTAACCCTTGTGACAGCTGCTCAGATCCGCACATTCTCCATTCCACTTACTTCTTGCATCAACTTCTGAAACTGACTGATCATGTACTAGCTGATACATCCCAGTAACATACACTGCATCCAGAAGGTCCTCACACCCTCTAACTTTCTTCCATGTTGGCCTTGTGTCCACCTCATTCTGCACTCAGTACTCCATAATGACAAAGTTTCTGACATGTTTCTACATCTTCATTGGAGTCAACTGGGGTTAATCCAGCTAATTGGACATACCCCCCTTCCTTCCTGTGTATATAGGGTTTCACCACTCACAATGCATATCAGAGCCAAAACCACGCCATGAAGAGGACAAAACTGCCTGTAGAGCTCAAAGACAGAATCGTGCGGAGGCTCAGATCTGGAAAAGCTGCAGAAACATTTGTGCTGCCCTGAAAGTTCCCAAGAGCCCAGCAGCAGCCTCAATAATACTTACATGGAAGAACAACTAGGAATCTTCCTAGAGTCGCCACCCCCTCCCAAACTAAGGGGGAGAAGGGTCTTGGTAAGAGAGGTGATCAAGAACCCAACGGTCATTCTGGCTGAGCACCAAAGAACCTGTGTGCAGATGTGAGAAACTTCCAAAAAGTCAACCACTCCTGCAGCCTCCACCAATATGAGCTTTGTGACAGAGGGGCCAGAAAGAAGCATCTTCAGTGAGACAAATGAAGCCGCCTGGAGTTACTAAAAATACCCTAAAGGGTCTTGATGACACCAAGATGGAATTTTCTGGCCTCTAAGTGTTCTGTCTGGAGAAAACCAGCCGCCGTTCATCACTGGCCCAATACCATCCCTACATGGAAGCCTGGTGGTGGAGCATCATGCTGGGGGAGAGGAGACCTGTCAGGATAGATAGAAACCAGGCGTCGCTCATCACCTGCCTAATACCATCCCTACAGTGAAGCCTGGTGTTAGTACCATCATGCCTGGGGAAGGGAAGACCGGTCTGTCTGGGTGGATGGAAATCTGAATGGAGCAAAGGACAGAGATAACCTGATCCAGAGTGCAAGGTGCCTCAGAGTGGGTAGAAGGGTCACCTTTTAACAAGACAATGACCCTAAGACCCCAGCCAAGACAACACCAGAGTGGGGACAACTCTATGAATGTTCTTGAGGAGTCAGAGCCCTGAGCCCAACGGAACATCTCTGGAGAGACCTAAAAATGGTTTTCTGAGGAGCTGAAGACTATCTGAACCCCTTGAATGTAGGACTGTGAAAAGGTCTTAGGCAGGTGTGAAAAAAATGCTGCAAATAATTTTTTCAACAATTGAAGGCTTTGTCTGATTGGCTCCACATGTATTCAGCAGCAGGACAACAACCCTAACACCATCCTGAGCATAAGAAAGAACAGGGAGTCCTGGAAGTGCTGATCTTTGAACAAATTGTTAAATAGCATGTATGCAAGTACCTGGACAAAAATGGAGTAATTAACCAGAGCCAGCATGGGTTAGAACAAACAAGTCATGCCAGACGAATCTAATTTCCTTCTATAAAAGAATCATCGACTGGGTTGATCAGGGAAATGCGGTGGATATAGTATATCTTGACTTCAGTAAAGCATTTGACAAAGTATCTCATACTATACTTATTAGAAAATGACCAAATATGGGATTGACAAGGCAACTGTTAGGTGGATTCACAACTGGCTGAGTGATCGTACTCAGAGTGGTCAAAAATGGCTGTACATCCAAGTGAAAGAAAGTATCAAGTGGGGTACCACAAGGCTCTGTCCTAGGCCCAGTGCTGTTCAACATTTTTATAAATGATCTGGAGGAGGGAATTGATGGAAAAATGATCAAATTTGCAGACAACACAAAGCTAGGAGGGATAGCTAACACCAGGGAAGAGTGAGAAAGTATTCAAAAAGATCTAAAAAAAAAGCTCGAACAGTGGGCGGCGACTAACAGAATGGTATTTAACGAGAAATGCAAAATCCTACATGTGGGCAAGAAAAATAAAAAAGCACATGCAGAATGGGAGGAATTCGGCTAAGCAGCAACACATGTGAAAAAGACTTGGGCATACTAATAGATCATAGACTGAACATGAGTCAACAATGTGATGCAGCAGCCAAAAAGGCAAACACAATTCTGGGATGTATTAAGAGAAGCATAGAGTCTAGATCACGTGAGGTAATTATCCCCCTCTACTCTTCCTTAGTCAGACCTCATCTGGAATACTGTGTCCAGTTTTGGGCACCCCACTTTAAAAAAGACATAGAAAATTGGAGCAAGTTCAGAGAAGAGTTACCAAGATGGTGAGCGGTCTGCAAATCATATCCTATGAGGAACGGTTAAAGGATCTGAGAATGTTTAGCTTGCAAAAAAGAAGGCTGAGAGGAGACTTAATAGCGGTCTACAAATATATGAAGGGCCGTCACAGTGAAGAGGGATCAGCCTTATTCTCATTTGCACAAGGAAAGACTAGAAGCAATGGGATGAAACTGAAAGGGAGGAAACACAAATTAGATATTAGAAAAAACTTTCTGACAGTGAGGGTGATCAATGAGGGGAACAGGTTACATGGGACCCGATGACCTTGGAGGTCCCTTCCAACTCTAACATTTTATGATTCTGTGTGGCCCCACTGATCTCACCTCCTCCAGGCAGGGATTACATGAAGGGTTAGAGCCGACGGAAGATCTGTGTGGAGTCCTTCAAGATGTCTGGAACCTCCCTGCCGAGATCCTTCACAAACTGTTGTAGTGGCCCCGAGTTAACGGGGCCCCTCCATAATGTATGCATGCCTTTTTCTCGTGCCTATATGTAGTCAGTATCTTTTATGTTGAGTGATGTGTATTGCATAGCTGCAGCAGTGAATGAGTTAACTGTTTGTTATGTGAGATGTCTCAGAAATGTATCTTGTTGTTAGTCACATGATCGTGCTTCATATATGGGATTGCAAGGTGTGTTCAAGAGTCTTCTGTTCTGAGCTTGCACGAGAGAGGAGCGTATGTGGAGCTGCAAGTGAGCTACACAGACACTATCAGTTCTGTGTGGTTCGGAATGGAAGAGGTTGAAAGGTATCCTCAGCCTTCCCTGGGCGTACTTTACCCAGGAGATGCCAGTGGTATCCTGAACGACTGAGTAGAGGAGAGAAAGACTAGAACCGCCATGCAGCGCCTGTCTGCCAAATGTGAGTGCCGACCGGTAGAGAGCTGGCAAGTGTACAGGAGTTTGTACCGGGAACAGAACACTACAGATAACTAGGACTGTAGCTTCTGATATCCTGTGATTTCCTCCCTTTCACATCACTTTGTGTTCTGCATTATTTTCCTGCTGGCGTGAATTGATGCCTTTGGTTGGATTGTAAATAGTTTTCTAAGTAAACGAGCTCTGCCAACTGTTCCCGGCTTTGCTTCTAAAAGTTTTCCCTGTGTGTGGACCACTTATTTCATCGTCTGGATTCACCGCGGAAGAAGGAACAGTGGCGTCACCCGTGACAGGACTGTTTAAGGTAAACCACGTATTGGGTTACCATCGTTAAAGTCTTCCTTCAGCGGCAACTTGGACGGGTCCTGTGCTACCCTAAGGGTGGGAGATGGTAGAGCCCCACGACAAGGCCCAAAACTCTACCTTGCTGTCTCCTCGGCTGTGGGCCCGCTCCTCAGACCCTGCACTGTGTGCAAGCGTGCAAGAGAAGAGCTGATGCTGGTGGAGGCTGCACACCGGTTACTGAGGGGTTACACTTCTTGTTAGTTTAGTTACATTGCATTCTGTTAATTGACAAAAATAAAGTATTAACTCTTCTATCTCTTAAAGCATTCTTATTGCGCAGCAGTTTTCCCACACCTGCCTAAAACTTTAGTGCAGTACTGTATATCACATTGCATCCCCTCTTCTCTCTGACAGGCAGCATTACATAAGATATCAGTGCTATCCACCTCTCTGTGCTTTTCTGGCTGATCGGTTTCTGCTTCCTATATATGATTTTGCAGATGATTGATGGCAGATTATAGAAAGACATGGATCCATAGGAGGGTATACTGGTCACTCTTATCCAAATACGTATAGATCTATAGGAGAATATACTGGTCACTCTCATCCTGATACACATATGTTTATAGGACAGTATACTGGTCCAGATACATATCGATACGGTGGCCGCATTGACATTAGCTGAAGATCATAAATCTTTTTGGGCTTTCTCTCACTTCTTCTGGCAGAACCCTATATGTTCTGTACAATGTTGCAGTCACTCGTATGTGAGGGAGTGTGCTATAAGGGCAGAATGTTATGTGCATCCTGCTTGTATCTGGAGCCTTCTAGCATGAATTAGGCATGGGCAGTGCGGCCCACGGATCTGATAATATGGTATTTGGAGTATATTTTCCAGCATACATGATTCTATAGGGCTCTAGTCAGGCTATAGTCATGTAACTCTAGGACTCCTGTCTGTATTGGTCATCAGTAGTGTCCTCCAGGCGTGTCCTTCTGACAGTGAAGGTGATCCATGAGTGAAATAGGTTACCACGGGAGGTGGTGAGTTCTCCTTCAATGGAAGTGTTCAAGCAAAGGCTGGACAAATATTTGTCTGGGATGATTTAGTGAATCCTGCACTGAGCAGGGGGTTGGACCAGATGACCCTGGAGGTCCCTTCCAACTCTACCATTCTATGATTCAGGCCAGCCAATGCCTGCAGACCCCGCTAGTGATTGTAGACTATTTCTCAGGGCAGGGATGTAAGTAGGGATCAGATGAGCCTCCTATTCCTGAAGCATGGAGGAACGCTTAAAGAACAGCTGCCAGATAGGGTTGCCATCCAGCAGATAAGTTCCAAGGCCGGTGCCAGTAGGTATTTTTCACCGGCCATATTAAGTTACTTTCTTCCTGTGAGCGCCATTGGCCGGGCAACATCCATGGCAGTAAGTAGTTTACTCACTGAAGCAGGTCCAGTCCGGCAGCTGCTGTGTGCAGGAACCCTGCTTCCTCCCTGGCATCTGCACTGTAGACTGTACATACTGGAATGCAGGTACAGCAGCTGTGGGGGCCAGTCTGGACCGGCTTCAGTGAGTAACCTACTTGTTGCCATGGTTGTTGTTCAGGGTTGAGGAGGGCACACAATTACTATTAAGGCCACTAAGGGGGCGCCCTGTTACCACTGGAGTCACTGAAAGGAGGTGCCATTACTATTGGGGCCACTGAGAGTGGGCACTATTACTATTAGAGCCACAGAGAGGGGTCCCTACTACTGTAGCGGTCACTAAAAGGGGTTGCTATTACTACTAGGGCCACTAAGAGGGCACCCTATTGCTACTGAAGCCACTGAGAGGGTTCTCAATTACTATCGGAGCAACTGATAGGGGGCCCTATTACTACTGGGGCCTCTGAGGGGGTGCTATTACTACTGGAACCACTGAGAGAGGGCGCTATTACTATAGAATACTATAGGGGCCACTGAGATGGGGGATATTACTACTGGGACCAGTAAGATGGGGACATATTACTAATAAGCACACGGAGGCATCCCCACTACTGGGGCCACTGACAGGGGGTCCTATTACTACTAGGGCCACTGAGAAGGGATGCTATTACTACTGAGGCCACATAGAAGTGGCACTCTTATGAATAAAGCCACAGAGAGGTGTTCCTACTACTATAGCGATCACTGAGAGGGGGTGCTATTACTACTAGTGCCACTAAGAGGGCACCCTATCGCTACTGGGGCCACTGATATGGGGCCCCTTCTACTATAGGGGGCACTAAAAGGGGTCTCTATTACTCCTGGAGCCACTGATAGGGGGCCCTATTAATACTAGGACCTCTGGGGGGGGGGGCTATTACTACTGAAACCACCGAGAGGAAGCCCTATTATGATAGGGGCCACTGAGAGGGGGCAATATTACTACTGAGCAAACAGAGGGGTCCCTACTACTAGGACCACTGTCAGGGGGTCCTATTACTACTAGGCCCACTGAGAGGGGGTGCTATTACTACTGGAGCCACTGAGAAGGGGCCCTATTAATATAGGGGCACTGAGAGGGGGTCCTATTTCTATGGCAGCTACTGAGAGGGGGCACTATTACTACCGGGGCTTTTGAGGGAGTGCTATTACTACTGGAGCAACGGAGAGGTGGCCCTGTTACTACTGGGACCAGTGAGATGGAGACATATTACTACTAAGCACACAGAGGGGTCCCTACTACTGACAGGGGGTCCTATTACTATGAGAGACACTGAGAGGGGTCCATATTACAGTAGGGGATACTGATATGGGGCACTATTGCTATTTAAGTCACTGAGAGGGAGAAATATTACTATAGTGGCCACTGAGAGGACAGGCTTTTACTACTGGAACCACTGAGAGGGGGTTCTATCACTACCTGGGCCATAGAGGGGCTGCTATTCATACTGTAGCCACTGAGAAGAGGCCATAATTCTATAGGGGCCACTGAGAGGGGGGCCCTATTGCTATAGGGGCCACTGAAAGGAGGCTATATTACTACTGGGACCACTGGTAGGGGGTTAGATTACTATTGGGGATACAGAGGAGGTGCTGTTACTACTAGGGCCACTGATAGGGCACCCTATTTCTACTGGAGCCACTGAGAGGGGTATCTTTTACTACTGGGGCCACAAACCGGGTCCTATTACTATGGCAGCTACTGAGAGGGGGCCCCACTGCAATAGGGGCCACTGAGAGGAGCACTATTGCTATTTGAGCCAATGAGAGGGAACATTATTACTATAGGGGCCACTGATGCTATTACTACTGGAGCCACTAAGAGGGGCCCCTATTACTACTGGAGCTACATAGAAGGTGCTATTACTATTGGAGCCAATGAGATGGGGCGCTATTACTATAGGGGCCACAGAGAGGTGCTATTACTATTGGAACCACTGAGAGGGGGCACTATTACTAAAGGGGCCACAGAGGAGGTGCTATTACTATTGGAACCACTGAGAGGGGGCACTATTCCTATAGGAGCCCACAGAAGAAGGTGCTATTACTATTCGAGCCACTGAGAAGGGGCATTATTACTATAGCGGCTACTGGAATAACAGCGGTAACATTATGCGTTGTGATAGGTCATGCTTCTAGCCACGGCTTTTGCACATGCCCCCTTATACTTTGGCTGGTATTTCCCGGTGACAAAGGGGGCACATGTTGATGTCTACCCTAAAGTGGCGACGGATGATGGGGGACGCTTTCTATAAGTAGCGTAGAGCAATGCTGTAAACACGATGTAGTAGTTTCATTCACCACGTTACCAGTTGTGAATATTTGTGCTTCCCACCTTTGTAGTCCTCCAGCCGTGACTCTTACCTGCCACTAACAGTGTGACCCCTGCAGAACGAGTTCTAGCTGATTTGGCTCCACTGGAAAAGGCTGTCAGGCCCAAAATAATGCCGGCAAAGCAAGACAGGATGGAGAGCAGCATGAAGGCTCGAGTGGCGTCCCAGAAAGCTGAAAGAAGACAAGAGAGGTGAGTCCCCAATGAGGCCACTTACCCCACAATAACACCATGCAGAATGGTGAAGCTGGTTCCCAAAGACTGCAAGCTCTGGGCCCCAGTGTAAAATTACAAGGCCCCACCTGCCCTGGATCAGAATATTAATAAAATAATTACCCCTAATCCCACCCCCCACCCCCCAAAAAAATAAATAAATAAAAGGAAATCAATAAATTTTTCATCTACCCCAAAACCTAACCAATAAAAGCCACTTTCATGCCGCATCACTGCTAGAAAAATAGCTGAATATTCCTACATAAAGACCAATGACTTTGTATAAACTGACAGAATATAATGTACATGTCACACAAAGAGTGGTCATAAATGTTTCAGAATGTATCAAGTTGGGTACCACAAGGCTCTGTCCTAGGCCCAGTGCTGTTCAACATTTTTATAAATAATCTGGAGGAGGGAATTGATGGGAAACTGATCAAATTTGCCGATGACACAAAGCTAGGAGGGATAGACACCATTAGGGAAGAGAGAGAGAGAATATTCAAAAAGATCTAGAAAAGCTTGAAAAGTGGGCAGTGACTAACAGAATGGTATTTAATAAGCAGAAATACAAAGTCCTACATCTGGGCAAGAAAAATGAAAAAAGCACATACAGAATGAAAGGAATTGGGCTAATCAGCAGCACATGTGAAAAAGACTTTGGCATACTAATAGATCATAGACTGAACATGAGTCAACAACGTGATGCAGCAGCCAAAAAGGCAAACACAATTCTGGGATGTATTAAGAGAAGCATAGAGTCTAGATCACGTCAGGTAATTATCCCTTCTATTCTTACTTAGGGCTCCTGCACACTTGCATTTTTCTCGCACGTTTTTTTCACGCAATATCACTGCGTTTTACCTCAATTGTCAATGGGGCTTTCTTATGTTAAAAATGCATCGCAAGTTGGTGCTTTGCGATTTTTGTGTGATGCGTTTTTAACATTAGAAAGTCCTATTGACAATTGCGTGAAAAAAACACAGCGATATCGCATGAAAAAAACGTGCAAGAAAAGCACAAGTGGGTATTTGCCCTTAGCAAGACCTTATCTGGAGGTCTTACTGTCCAGTTCTGCGCACCCCACTTTAAAAAAGACATAGACAAACTGTAGCAAGTTCAGAGAAGAGTTACCAAGATGGTGAGCGGTCTGCAAATCATGTCTTATGAGCAAGAGTTAAAGGATCTGGGAATGTTTAGCTTACAAAAGAGAAGGCTGAGAGGAGACTTAATAGCTGTCTACAAATATCTGAAGGGCTGTCACAGTGCAGAGGGATCAGCCCTATTCTCATCTGCACAAGGAAAGACTAGAAGCAATGGGATGATACAGAAAGGGAAGAGACACAAATTAAATATTAGAAAAAAGCTTTCTGACAGTGAGGGCTCCTGTCTACAGGCGATAGTGCACTGCGTTACTCGCGGCAATAATCCGGCCACGAGTAAAGCAGTGCATGCTTTCCATAGCGTTGCTATGGAAAGTGCAGCCCCTGACCACTAGTGGAGAATCATAGCGATTCTCCACTCGTGAGACTCAAATTGCGGCATGCTGCGATTTGCCGCGGTTCTCCACGGTGAACGTATCTGTCAGATAGGCTTACCATAGAGAACTGACAGTGCTCTCCCCTAATACCTGGTGGCGGAATATCGCTCGCGATATTTCGCCTAGCCTGTGGACAGGGGGCCTGAGGGTGATCAATGAGTGGAACAGGTAACCATGGGAGGTGGTGCGTTCTCCTTCAGTCGAAGTCTCCAAACAAAGGCTGGACAAATATCTATCTGGGATGATTTAGTGAATCCTGCACTGAGCAGGGCATTGGACCACATGACCCTGGAGATCTCTTTCAACTCTACTGTAGTGGCCCAGAACACCTATTCCTGGCCCCTTCATAAATGTCATACATTTCATGTCCTTTGTGTGGATGCACTGTGCAAACTGTCTTGTCTCTTGTTATGTGTATTGCACAGCTACAGCAGATGAAGGGTTAATGTCTGCATGAGACTGGGAGATGTCTGCAAATGTATCAATTTATGTCCTGTCACGTGGTATGTTAGAGTCTATAAGTATGAGTGTTGGAGAGCAAGGTGGGGTTCCAGAATCTTCAACGTTTAGGAGAGGAGTGTAGAGCCAGCCACATGGGGGTACCTTCAACCCTCATGTGGTGAAGAGGATGGAAGAGGAAGAAAGATATCTTCAGTATCCCAATGCCAGGAGCCAATAGAGAGTGAGAAGAGAATGAGAGAGTGTTAGTACAAAAGCGGGTCAAGATCACCGTGCAGAAGTACTTTATCCGTGAGTATCTGAGGAGAGTTTGTCCCCTACCCCTTCCAGGAAGATAATGGAGACTGTGGGGCCGGTATCATCCTGAGTTCCTCCTTGGCCTTCTTTCCTTTGTCTTGCCTGTACCAGTGTATTCTTAAATTGTGAAGTGTCCAAGTTTTCCAGTAAAGTTTTGCAAGGCCCTGACCGTTCCCAGGTACTGAGCTATCTAAAAACATGTGTGGACTCTATTATCACCAAGCTTCATTCCAGTGAGTAAAGGAACGGTGGTGTCACGTGACAATCTAAAGTTCTATGGCATGTATATTGGCCATCCCTCTCCTAGGGGTGTCCGGACGAGGCCCAACAATGCTCTGGCCGAGGCTGCGTGTGTCCCTCTAGGGAGTAGTCTGGTGAGTGCATCGTGAAGCTGATTTCAGACGGGCAATTGTGATATCGGGCCATGAAACAATGCGTGACAATGTGTGATTTATAACAAAAACATTTCGCATCACTTCGAGGAAGTAGAGATCCTCCAGCACAGATACCAGCCCTGGTGGAGCATCGCGGAGTGTTTCTCATTGTTTTTAATGGGAAACCTCGCATTGCATTGCACTTGTATGCACCTAGTGCATGATATGATGTTGCCGCCGGCCCCATTGATAACAATGGGCGATGTGAGGGCACGTCCAATATTAGTACATGCCACAATTTTTTTCACACATGTGGAGAAAAAAAAAAATCGCTCATGTGTATGACCCCTTTCAAAAGAATGGGGTTCATATTCATGTGAGATTCTTGGCTGTGTGAAACCGGCCTTACACAAGCGCTGTTAACCTTTGGCTAATAGAGCTAATTACCAGCAAGTGCAGCCAGGCAATCATCGGGAAAACACGAGCATTAGCAGCAACTGCCAATGCATGTGTAATAATAAGGGTATGTGCACATGGCAAAAATTACTTTTAGGCCCTTAAGGACCAACCAGCCTTTTTACGGCACTCCATCAGAAGTCTGGCATGGGCCTGCCATGCATGGGGAGCAGGGGATGGGCTGTCTGCTTACAACCTGCCACCTGCTCTAAGGGCTATTTCAGACAACCCATTGAAAACAGAGGTCACTGAGGTTCGAGTAACACGAAGAGATAAGATATTTCCACACCGCGATGCGTCTCTTAACACACATATCTTATACGATTTTATCAGAGCGTGTGAGAGTGGCCTAACTCTTATGATGTTCCCCTGATAACTCCAAGGCTACATTCACACGGGCGAGCACTAACCCCAATATCACGCTTAGGGCTTATTTAGATGACCGTATATCGGCTCGGTTTTTACGCCGAGCCGATATGCGGTGTCCTTGTCTGCAGGGGGGGCAGCATGGAAGAGCCAGGAGCAGGAACTGAGCTCCTGCCCCTTCCCCGCCCCTCGCCACTATTTGCAATGGGAGGAGTGGGGCGGAGCCAAGTCCGGTTGCTTAGCTCCGCCCCTCCTATTGCAAATAGTGGCAAGGGGCAGAGAGGGGGCGGGAGCTCATTTCCTGCTTCTGGCTCTTCCATCCTCCCCCCCCCCCCCCATCCTGCAGACAAGGACACAGTATATCGGCTCGGCGTGAAAACCGAGCTGATATGCGGTCGTCTAAATAAGCCCTTACCAACGTGTGTCTTTCACGCCGATGCAAGGCGGTTTTTAATTCAAAAATGCCTCGCATCGCTTCTGTGAAATTGCGATCCTCAGGCACGTGTTTCACGCGTGTCAGAGGATCGCAAGTGTTTCCCATTGATTTTAATGAGAAACATCACATTGCACTTGCATGCACATCACACGGTATGCGAGCGCCATGTGATGTCTTCAAAGGTTCCATTGAAAACAATGGGCGAGGCGTTGCGAGGGAAGATAGAACATGCTGCAATTTATATCCTCGCAGCATTGCAACGTACAAAACTCATGCGAGATTCTCGCTGCGTGAATAAGCCCTTAGGGGTGCATTCACGCACCAAGATAGGACATGCTGTGTATTTCCTCACATCATGTACGCTTAAGTGAATGAAAGTATTGAAATCAATGAGTGCTATTCACTGCAGATTGTGCTTGCAAAAATTGCGCATGTAATATTCTGCGTAAATACACTTGTGTGAATGAGCCCTTATGCCATTACCCCTAATTAGGGATGAGGGAGTATACTCGCTAAGGCACTACTCGCTCGAGTAATGTGCTTTAGCCGAGTATCTCCCTGCTCGTCCCTGAAGATTCGGGGAGCGCCGCAGCTGACAGGTGAGTTGCAGCGGGGAGCAGGGGAGAGCGGGCGGGAGAGAGGGAGAGAGAGATCTCCCCTCCGTTCCTCCCTGCTCTCCCCCGCAGCTCCCTGCCCCGTGTGAATGGAGCCTTAGCCTCGGGTTTTTCTCCCAAAATAGGTGGACGCCCACTCTTACCGACAGTGATGGTGTGGGCATGACACTTCCCGGCCACACAGAACCTCCACAACCCTTGGTTACTCAGATTCCCTGAGTAGCGATATTGCATCCAGAAGTCAGTCGCTGTGGCCACAATGAGAAGGACCAAGCCCGAGACTGCGCAGAGCAGACCGCCGCCCATTAAGGTGTACATTTCTGGAAGACGGAGGTGTCTTGGCGTCCCTCCTTCAGAAGACAAGAGAGGATTAAAGACAACATCAGGGATCAAGGGTACAAAGCTAAATTCATTCACGTCTCCTGCTACTTCTTCCGACATCTTGTGAAGCACGATCGGTCATTACTGATAAATCTCCCCCATACTACCTCAAATATTGCATATTGACACCGTACTGACAAGATAATGACTTGGCACTCAGCACATTCTAATCAGATATATATATATATATATATATATATATATATATATATATATATATATATACACAGTACAGACGTCTCCTCTTGGTTGGGCATCATCAGATTTATGTCCTGAGATAAGCAGCTTTTCATACTATGGTTTTGCGCTATTCTGTCATGAGATCTCTATCCTAGATGAGTCTGCTGTGGACACCTAGTGGTTGTGAATTTCAAAATTTTACGGTTTTCCTAGCATATCACAATGTTGTAAAAAATTGTTTGCACGGATTCCACTGCTGAATCACGCAGTGGAATCCAGTCGTGCCCACGGACATGGAAAGGAAGAGACAGTTTCTTACCTCTCTGGATCCAGCGCGGGTCTTCTTTCTTCAACACTGTAGATGCATCCAGGAGCACAGGCCGACGCATCCGGTGCATGCACAATACTTTTTTTTTTTTTTTTTAAATCTCCTGTTTTCCCACGGATCCGTGGCGCGCCCACAGTGACATCTGTGGCTGTGCCGCGCATCGAACGACTTCGATGGAAGCCGTCCCTGCAGCATCTGCAGGAAAATGGAGCATGCTGTGATTTCTTCTCGTGAGTGCGATCCACACACCGGGAAAAAAAATCCCACCTGCATGCTTTTAGCTGCTTTGTGGACGCTAATGCCTCCCTAAGGGCGGCTTCTCCTGTGCGGGTACTGCAAATTAAATCCACCCGTGGACATTGGGCCTTAGGGCTTATTCAGATGACCGTATATTGGCTGGGTATTCATGCCGGCCGATATGCGGCGTCCCTCTCTCCAAGGGGAGGAGGCTGGAAGAGCCGGGAGCAGTGAACTGAGCTCCCACTCCCTCTCCACCTCCTCTCCACCCCTCGGCACTATTTGCAATGGGAGGGGGCGGGGCTAAATCTCACCATTTAGCCCCACCCCTGCCCGCCTCCTCTCATTGCAAATAGTGCCGAGGAGCGGAGACAAAAAAAAGTTATAAAAGTTTAAATCACCCTCCTTTTGCCATATCTATAATAAAAAAAATCGAAATCATAAAGGATAAATACATATTCGGTATCACCGCGTCCATAAAAGTCCGATCTATCAAAGTAGTGCATTATTTACCCCATACGGTGAACGTAGTCTGAAAAAAAAATAAAGAGCGCCAGAAATGCACTTTTTCAGTCACCCTGTCTCCTAGAAAAAATGCAATAAAAAGCGATCAAAAACTCATATGTATTCTAAATTAGTACTAATGGAAACTACAGGATGTCTCGCAAAAAATGAGCCCTCGCTCAACTATGTTGACGGAAAAATAAAAAAGTTATTGTGGGCAGAAGATGCAGCAGAAAATAATTTTAAAAAATTAAATGTCTTTAAAAAAATTACTATAAAAAAGTAGTACAGCAAAAAAAAAAAAAAGATACAAGTTTGGTATCGTAGTAATCGTACTGACCCATAGAATAACGTTATCAACATTTTTGTTGCAGTTTGTGCGCCGTAGAAACAAAATGTAATTGAAAGATTGCAAAATGTCATTTTTTTTCATTTTACTTCACTTAGAAGTTTTTCAGTACATTATATGGTACATTAAATAGCACCATTGAAAACTACAACTCGTCCCGCAAAAAACAAGCCTTCATGCAGAGACGTTGATGAATAAATAAAGGAGTTTTTTTAAATGGGAGGAGGAGAAAAAGAAAAGTGGGGGGGAAAAGGGGGCCACGTCATTAAATAATGTACCTTCTCTGGGTCATTACGACGCAGGGATATCACATTGGTAATTTTGTTTTTAATTTTTTAAAAAGTAAAGGGAGAAAGTGTTTTTATTTTATTTTTTTAACTTTTTAAAAATTTTTTGTCCCTTTACGGGACTTCCAAAGAGACCCATCAGGACCCCCTGATCACATTCCGGGGGTCCGATGATGACAGCCCTCTACATGCTGCAGTCGCATAGACCGTGGCATTTAAAGGGTTAACACAGCAGAGATCGGAGGTTTTCTCCATTCTATGCTGTGTAAGAGCTGGTGCCTGGCTATCCTCTGGCTCTTCCTGCTATAGAGACCATCGGCTGGCTTCTGACAAGCCGATGGTCTCCGTGGCAACCTGTAAACAAAGCAGTGCAGGACTTTGAAAATAGAAGTGGAAAGTTGCCAGCAGATCGGTAATATATTCCTGCTTCTTTTTTCAAAGTCCTGCACTGCTCTCTGTGTTTAACTGTGCAGGCAAAGCTATGGGCAGTGGAGCTCGTTCTGGAAAATTTCCGGGCGTGCCACTCAAGGGGTTAATCCCAGAGGAAAATGTACAGAGACAATTGCTAGGTTACTCTTAGGCCTTAATGTACCATATAATATACTTAGGCCTAATTCACACAAGTATTTTTACGCAGCTAATTTGAAGCATTGGTTTCCAATGTATTCATTCAGATGAACGATTTTTAGCCACATAAAAATCTCGCGGCAGTAATAATAGGACATCGGTGACAGAAAACGGCGACCGATTTTATACGCAGTTGGAAAAGATAGGTCTTGCGCTATCCTTGAGCTATCCTAAAAAAGGGAGGGGGGGTTAGCTGCGTCCAATGCTGGGAAAAGATTACAGTTGACTCTATTTAACTATTAGAAGTCATTCAGAGTATTTATGTTGACCGGGGGATTTCTGCGATGCCGCGTATATTTTCGCTTATACGCTGCAGCCGCCCATGGGAATAGACGAGAAAACATGTCTGAAGCTGGGGATTTGATTGAGGCTTTTCTTCATTCATGCAATTTTCGGTGGCGATGCAGCTAGCGTGAAAAAAAACACATTGCCTGTGTAAATCAAGAGTGAAAAACATTTTATTTATCTAATGCTGGGGGCAACTGGAAAGCTGACAACCAATCACAGGCTGCAGACTCCCCATGTGTGCGCTCCTCCCACTGAGAGACTGAAGTTGTATTTGGTCACAACTGCAGTCTATCGGTGTACTGCCATCCGCGTGATTGGTCCTGCTGAAAAAAGGCAAACACAATTCTGGGATGCATTAACCCTTTCCAATCCATTTATTTTTTCTGCACCCTCCTGAACTGACAGAGTTCAGGAGGGTGCAGGGAGGGACCTGCTTACCTGCCCGGCATCTTCTGCATTCTCCTTCTCCCTCGCGGCTCGGCGAACATGTGACCGCTGGGGTCAGGTGTCACCTGGCGGTCACATGATCGCCGGGCCGGGAGACAGAAGGAGAATGCGGAAGACGCTGGTCAGGTAAGCAGGTCCTCCCACAGTGCAGGCTCCCGGCTCGGCGTTCATGTGACCGCCGGGGGTCAGGTAACACCGGCGGTCACATGATCGCCGGCCGGCCGGAATCTCTATGCATTACATGGCGCTATATTGAGCGCTATATAATGTGTAAAGCAGAAGGCAGAAAGGGTTAAAAAGCCTTTCTGCCTTCTCCTCGGGGGTCCTCAATGAGGATCGGTGCAGGAATGCATCTGCACCCGATGTGTCTGACGATCGGGTGCAGATGCACTCCTGCACTGCAGTGTCGGGCCTGCCCCGACATCGGAGCTGTGGAGGGAAATTATGATGTCAGGGCAGGCCCGACATTGGATTGGAAAGGGTTAAGAGACGCATAGAGTCTAGACACATGAGGTCATTATCCCCCTCTACTCTTCCTTAGTCAGACCTCATCTGGAATACTGTGTCCAGTTCTGGGCACCCCACTTTAAAAAAGACATAGAAAACTGGAACAAGTTCAGAGAAGAGTTACCAAGATGGTGAGCGGTCTGCAAATCATGTCCTATGAGGAACGGTTAAAGGAACTGGGAATGTTTAGATTGCAAAAAAGAAGGCTGAGAGGAGACTTAATAGCTGTCTACAAATATCTGAAGGTACAGCTTGACAAAGACTCATGCTTTAGAGTCGAAACGTCGCCATCTTGTGTGTTGAGGAGGCATTATTACCTGTGTATTCTCATGAATGCATAAAATACAATCGCACCAAACCTGCTGCCTGACGTCTTTCTCATTATATGTATGTCTTTGGGAATTTGGACTCGTTCCCGGTCTGGGCGTGCAGACAAGGCTGAAGGATACAGCTTAGGATTTTTTTCCCCCCCGAACTGGTAGTGGTGAGTGCTGCTGTTCAACTTTATTTACTACAAATATCTGAAGGGCTGTCACAGTGCAGAAGGATCAGCCCTATTCTCATTTGCACAAGAAAAGACTAGAAGCAATGGGATGAAACTGAAGGGGAGGAGATACAAATTAGATATTAGACAGTGAGGGTGATCAATGAGTGGAACAGGTTACCACGGGGAGGTGGGGAGTTCTCCTTCAATGGAAGTGTTCAAACAAAGGCTGGACAAACATCTGTCTGGGATAATTTTGTGAATCCTGCACTGAGCAGGGGGTTGGACCCTGGAGCACGGGCATAATTATAGGGGGTGCAAATCAATACTATCAATGAAGCTTTATAGTTGGGGGCCCAGTTCCAGATTTTGCACTGGGGCCCAGTAGCTTCAAGTTACGCCTCTGCCCTGGAAGTCCCTTCCAACGCCTTCCAGTGTCAGGGAGCGGGGTAGTACATACGGTGGTAAGTACTGTATGTACTCACATATGTATAGCGGGTATAAATTATAACAGCTGTACATATATAATTATATACAGGAGATACCCAGGTTATACCAGCATGCTCCATACCACTATATACAGGGAGATGTATAATGTGTACCAGTTGTACATACTGTATAGTGATATAAACCATGCTGGTATAACCTG
Organism: Eleutherodactylus coqui; assembly: GCA_035609135.1. NCBI lineage: Eukaryota > Metazoa > Chordata > Amphibia > Anura > Eleutherodactylidae > Eleutherodactylus > Eleutherodactylus coqui. The sequence goes on along the minus strand of CM069410.1, from coordinate 223,726,074 downwards.
GGTATTTCCTGTATTTGATTGCACACTTTACACACAATTAAAAATCGCATTAAAAAACTGTGTGTGGTTTAAAAAAAAACAAGAAAACATGCGTTTTGTTTTTTTAAATAGTGTATGCAGTTTTTTTTATGTGATTTTAATTTTGGTTCAAAAATACAACAAAAAACATAAACACAGCCTAAGACTAACGGGTGAGTGTGATATTGGGCCGATGTCCCCACGGATGTGAGGCGTCTTTGTGTTAAAACCAGCTTGTATCACATCGGGGAAGCAGTGATGCTTTTAGCTGCGGCGGAGGACCACAGGATGCTTCCCTTTGTTTTCAATGGGTAAACCTTGCATCGCATTGCACTTGTGTGCACCTTGTTCACCGTGCGACGCTATGTTGGTCCCATTGAAAACAATGGGTGATGCAAGACATTCCAAGGAAACAATCAAAGGTAGGACGTGCCACTATATTTTCCCACAATGCGAAAAAAAAAACACTCATGTGTATTACCCCATTTAAAAGAATGGGGTTCGTATTCATGCGAGATCTGTGTGTCTCGCAATGCCCAAATCTCGTGCGATCTTTCTCGGCCATGTGAAAGCGGCCTTAGGGGCTACCAACAGATTTTCATGTCCAGGAAATTATTCATGTTTCAAAGCCAAGAGTCTAGATCATGTATATAAATGTGTTTTGCAGCTGTATGCAGCACGGCTTGAGTATAGGTATGGGTACAGGTACAGATAGAGGGGGGCCCAGCTAAACTTTTGCACCTGGGCCCCTGAGCCTTTAGTTACACCAATCTGTCCACTGCCTGTTGTCATGTGTTGACATCCTCTAGTACCGGATATCCCAGGATGGATTAGAGGAAATAGGGTGTGGAGTATAATTCACGTTGCCATTAAACGTCTATGGAACAGGGAGGGGGAGGAGGAAGCTGTTGTAGGAGAGAGAGACTCACAAAGACATGGCTGCTAAAGCTAATTGTAAGTGATTTTTATATAGTTTAGCTACATTAATCACATCTACACTGCTCAGCACTGCTGTATAATATCCTCCAAGCTGTTGCTACTTATTAGTTTGTGTTACACAGAAAGATAGAAAAGATTAGATCCTGTTATCCTGGAAGTGGCTAGTACTGTCCTGCTCCCCCATACTAGCGATTCTGGTGGCCGCTCCAAACCAGCGGTAGATGGCCGTGAATTCCAGCCCTGCCTCCTCCGGTCTGGGACCTGGTCAGGATAGGTATGGAAAGTAGACAGCATTTGTCAGTGCTGTTCTACCAAGTGTAGTAGAGCTGCGTCACCAGCTCCCCTCCAGAGCCACAACCACGGAGATTAAGCAGAAGAGGTGTATTTCGCCATGTGTACAGTATATGGAGACAGCATAGCAGCAGTCTATACCCACCAACTCAGAGATAAAGAAGAGATCTTGCTCTCCTATGTGTGTAGTTTATGGAGACAGCTTAGCAGCAGTCTAAACTCACCAGCCCAGAGATAGAGAAGAGATCCTGCTCTCCTATGTGTACAGTGTATGCAAACATCATTGCAGCAGTCTGTATCCAAGAGCTCAGAGATGGAGAAGAGATCCTGCTCTCATATGTGTGCAGTGTATGTAGATATCATAGCAGCAGTCTACACCCACTAGCTAATAGATAGAAAAGAGATCTTGCTCTCCTATGTGTACAGTGTATGGAGACATCATAGCAGCAGTCTACACCCACCAGCTCAGAGATAGAGAAGAGATCCTGCTCTGATATGTGTACAGTTTATGTGGACATCATAGCAGTAATCTGCATCCACCAGCTCAGAGATAAAGAAGAGATCCTACTCTCATATGTGTGCAGTGTATGGAGACATCATAGCAGCAGTCTACACCCAGCAGCATAGGGCAGACTGAGAATTAAAGCGAGCATGCGTTTATTAAATTTGAGCTAAGGTAAAGGGTAGACCTATACATGAATCTTATACCGTATATACATCATATACATTATATATAGATATATTACAGATCACATGGTGTATATTATATACATAATACATTGATCACATGGTATATATTATATATGTGACTGATTCTATATTATATATGTGACTGATTACCTAGTGTAGCTAATACTGATGATGTAGCGTATTATATATATTACAGATCACATAATGTGTGTACAGTATTACTGATGACATAGAATATATTATGTAGTATATATTATATATCTGTTCCCATATTGTATATAGGACTGATGACATGGTGTATTATATACACTGACCGGGGTAATCGTCGTGAACTCGCCTCACTGTCCGGCATCCATGGTTATGCCCGCTCTGGAGTAGAAGAACACTGCTGTTTATTACTAGGGTATCTGGAGGGATCCGTCTTTTATAGACTTTTTGTAATGACACTGCTGACTATGGGTAGAAGGCTCTGGATGGTCCTGGTTTCTGCTGATCTCACTGCTGGAGGGATCAGTATTTGGATTCAGCATTGTTCTACGAGATGCTGAGTCCAAATGTATGCAGCAGCATCTGCTACATAGAAGAGGACCTCATCAGCTGAGAATAGTCAAACCATGGGGTAAAGAATAGCACCAGGCGCAGGCAGAGATCCAGTGCTGGATCGTTACGAGGGCCCCTGATCTACAGTGTCTACTTATGTTGTGTGTGTAAAAGAAGGTTGTCAGTCTACAGGGATGATGTACTGTATGAATCGTCTGTAATTGCACACATAGGAGGTCACATCTCTAACTCCGCCCAGCTATGCCCCCAATAATAGTGCTCCTCTGTGGCCCCAGTTAATAGTTTCCCCTCTCCCCAACTCCTCCATCGCAGTCAGTTAGAAGTCTCCAGCTCTGAGCACAGTGATTTTTATAAAACTGTTTAATATAAAAACTGCCTTTGTTGCCCGTAGCAACCAATCACAAAGCAGTTAGCATTTTTCAAAAGCAGAATATGAAATGAAAGCTGCGCTGTGATTGGTTGCTATTGACACCAAATGTTTTCATTTTAGACCTTTTTATAAATCTTCCCCAGTGTGTCTGGAGCTAGGGGAAGGAGTCTGTATACAGAAAGGGGAGACTAAAATGTCTCCTGGGATGGCGGGACAGCCCCCAGATGTAGGACTGTTCCACTGAAACAGGGAAGGTTGGGAGACAGACACTATTACTTTGTAGGGGTGGAGAGAGGGGACTATTACTGTGAGGGGGGTTACTGATGGGCACTTACTTTGTAGGGTTTGCGAACGGGTACTATTACTGTGAGGGAGGTTACTGAGGGCACTATTACTTTGTAGGGGTGGAGAGAGGGCACTATTACTGTGAGAGGGTTACAGAGGGGCACGGTTACTGTGAGGGGGTTACTGAGGGGCAATATTACTTTGTAGGGGTGGAGAGAGGGTACTATTACTGTAAAGGGGTTACTGAGGGGCACTATTACTGTGAGGGTGTTATGAGGGGCACTGTTACTGTGAAGGGGTTACTGAGGGCACTATTGCTTTGTAGGGGTGGAGAGAGGGCACTATTACTGTGAGAGTGTTACAGAGGGGCACTGTTACTGTGAGGGGGTTACTGAGGGGCACTATTACTTTGTAGGGGTGGAGAGAGCGTACTATTACTGTAAAGGGGTTACTGAGGGGCACTATTACTTTGTAGGGGTGGAGAGAGGGCACTATTACTGTGAGGGGGTTACAGAGGGGCACTGTTACTGTGAGGGGGTTACTGAGGGGTACTATTACTGTAAGGGTGTTATGAGTGGCACTGTTACTGTGAAGGGGTTACTGAGGGGCACTATTACTTTGTAGGGGTGAAGAGAGGGTACTATTACTGTAAAGGGGTTACTGAGGGGCACTGTTACTGTGAGGGGGTTACTGAGGGGCACTATTACTTTGTAGGGGTGAAGAGAGGGTACTATTACTGTAAAGGGGTTACTGAGGGGCACTATTACTTTGTAGGGGTGGAGAGAGGGCACTATTACTGTGAGAGGGTTACAGAGGGGCACTGTTACTGTTGCGGGGGTTACTGAGGGGTACTATTACTTTGTAGGGGTGGAGAGAGGGCACTGTTACTGTGAGTGGCATTATTACTTTCTATGGGTGGAGAGAGGACACTATTACTGTGAGTGGGTTACTGAGTTTCACTGTTACTGTGAGGGGTTTAGTAAGGGGCACTGTTACTGTAGCGGGGGGGGGGGGGGTACTGAGGGGCACTATTACTTTGTAGGGGTGGAGAGAGGGTACTTCCACTGTGAGGGGGTTACTGGTGGGCACTGTTACTGTGAGGGGGGTTTACTGAGGAGCACTGTTACTGTGAGGAGGTTTACTGAGGGGCACTTACTTTGTAGGGGTTGCGAGAGGATACTATTACTGTGAGGGGGTTATTAAGGGGCACTGTTACTGTGAGGGGGTTACTGAGGGGCACTGTTACTGTGAATGGGGTTACTGAGGGGCACTATTACTTTGTAGGGGTGGAGAGAGGGTACTTCCTCTGTGAGGGGGTTACTGGGGGGCACTGTTACTGTGAGGGGGGTTGGGGAGGGTCACTGTTACTGTGAGGGGGGTTTACAGTGAGGGATTTACTGAGGAGCACTGTTACTGTGAGGAGGTTTACTGAGGGGCACTTACTTTGTAGGGGTTGCGAGAGGATACTATTACTGTGAGGGGGTTATTGAGGGGCACTTTTACTGTGAGGGGGTTAGTGAGGGGCACTGTTACTGTGAATGGGGTTACTGAGGGGCACTATTACTTTGTAGGGGTGGAGAGAGGGCACTATTACTGTGAGGGGGTTACAGAGGGGCATTGTTACTGTGAGGGGGTTACTGAGGGGCACTATTACTTTGTACGGGTGGAGAGAGGGCACTATTACTGTGAGGGGGTTACTAAGGGGCAGTGTTACTGTGAGGAGGTTTATTGAAGAGCACTGTAACTGTGAAAGGGTTTACTGAGGAGCACTGTTACTGTGAGGGGCATTATTACTTTGTAGGGGTAGAGAGAGGACACTATTACTGTGAGGGGGTTACTGAGTTTCCCTATTACTGTGAGGGGGTTTAATGAGGAGCACTGTTACCATGAGGGGGGTTACTGAGAGTCACTGAATGCCGCGAGCTAACTAAGGAGGTGGCACATGACTGGGAACAGGCACGGTAGGGGTTAAGCAGAGCGAACATAAGGGGTGGAGTTTAGACAGGAAAGAAGGGGGGGAGCGGAAGGAGCTTCAGTCAGGAGTCAAGCGGTGAAGAGAGAAGGACAGAGCAGAGACAGCAGCATAAGAAGTTTTCAAGGAGAAAAAGAGGATTTTTGAAGCAGCGAGAGTGCAACAGAGAGAAGGAGCAGCAAGAAGAAGGGAGGCGCGGAAAAGAGTACCTGCAAGTGGGAAGAAAGGAGCACCATCAAGTCCGTGGGATCCAGAAGCCCCAAGATCCGAGGATGGCTGACCTGCGTGCGCAGATCCAGGAGGCGATTCATCGGGACGGCGCTGAGTGGCTGGAGGAAATAATTGCAAGTTGCCGATCGGGCTTGGAGTCGGGGAGGCCAGTCGGGCTGGCTGCAGGGCTTCCGGCGGCAAGCGGAGGAGCGGAGCAACCGGGGGATGCCGCCCGAAGAGAAGAAAAAAACCCCCAGCGAGGCTTAGCCCAAGCCCCGCAGCTAAGAGGGTCGGCCGCAGGAGCGGTCGCGGCAGCGGGACGCGCCACGAGGTGTGTGGTGGGAGATTCAAAACGCGCGGCAGTTGGAGCGCCGCGGAGGAGCAGCGGGAACAGTCGATCGGCAGTCCGCAAGGCAGAAGAGGCACAGCGGCAGCATTAAGCGGAGGCTCCGCGTCCAGGAGCCAGCACGCAGTCGGGCGCACGGCTGCAGCAGGACACAGCACAGAGCAATTGAGGAGGCAAGAGACACGTGTGGAGGCATGGCGGGAAAGCAGGCCCTCTCAAGATGGCGGCACAGCGATGCGGCAGCGTCAGGTACCGGGGAGAAGGGGGGGGGAGGAGAAGCCCCAGGGGAGCAGGTGGCCAGGCCCTAAAACCCATTGCCCGGGAGGGGAAACACAGGGGGGGGAGGGGTAGGGATTATAGCCCGGCCACCAGCTCTGCTAGCAGTGTAGGCACTAGGGCAGGGAGTGCACAGGGATGCAGGGAAAGTGGGGAGATATCAGGAGATAGTGGGACGTCCGGGGTGGCACTCATTACGGAGGGCCCCCCCCAATAGGGGCCTATGTCGGTCACTCCTCACATAGGCGGCGCCATAGCCAGCACGTACCATATATCACACCCGCTGGCACCGGCTACGCAGGCAGCACCCAGGGTCGCGAGCATAGCAGCCGTGCGGCTCGCAGACATCATTTTATACAGCAGCAAGCAATCGCAGGCACTAGCACGCATAGGCTCTGCTATGTCAATCCACGTTTCGTGGTGGCCCCATCTTCCGGGGGGGGGGTGATTCATCGCAGGGGTACGCCAGTCGCGCTAGCGGCAATAGACAAGGTGTGGGTGCAGAATGTAGACAGCAAGAGAGAGCCAGGAGGGAGATACCAGAAAAGGCGCGAAAGCGAGCTTGCTAGATTAGGGGCAGAGGCAAGCGAAAACAGGAGGAGACCAAGCGGAGAGGCTCTGGGCGACGGGTCAAGGGATCCAGGTCAGCGGAATCACCAGGAAACCTACCGCCAAGCAGCACCTCCGTCACCTTATACAGCAAGTATGCACACTATACGCCACGCGAGGCGGGATACACCACAAGAACGGCCGGAGCAGGGCAACCTTTGTACAGCAAGTGGTTCTGCAACGAGAGAAGCTCCGCATGTGAGTACGCGGCAGCCATCGTATAGCAGAGGCAGGAGCCCCGGAGGAAGGATGGCAGGGACCTTGCCCTTGGCGGTGCCGGAGGACGGTCATGCCGGTGAGTTACATTGTTTAAATGCATGGAAGAATGTTATGGATCCCGCTAAGGCAGCGGAGAAAAATGATTTGGTGTTGAAATAGGTGTTGAGTAAAATGGATAAAAGTGATGTGTTATCGGTGTCCTGTGGATCCCCAGGGGGCTCGGGCCCGCCTGCGGGGCAGGAGGGTGGTGGCTTAGCAGCCGGTGGTGATGTTGACTTGTCCCATATATACAAAAAAAAACAAAAAAAAAAAACGATTTCTGATCCAATTTTTGGTGGCGGGGAGCCGAGGCTCGCCCGTGGTTGGTAATTTTCCCGTGGTTGGTAATTTAACTCACGCGCCCGGGACTCGTCAGCGGTGGCGAGTGGGAAAAGCGAAGAGTCGGTAAAAGATGGTGTATGATTTCTGATCCAATTTTTAGTGGCGGGGAGCCAAGGCTCGCCCGTTGTTGGTAATTTTCCCGTGGGTTGGTAATTTAACTCACGCGCCTGGGACTCGTCAGCGGTGGCGAGCGGGAGAAGCGAAGAGTCGGTCAAGGATGTTTTACGGTTTTCAGATTCCTCGGGACTCGCCTGTGGGTCGTGTGGTGGCGCTATGACGAGGACTTTCGTCGGCGCGTTTCGGGTACGGGCGTAAGCTGGGCGACAAAAGCTACGGACGTATGGTTGCAACTCATCTTAGCGCAACGCCCTCAAAACCTACTTTTCAAGGGTGAGGAAGCAAGAATCCTTAGACAAGGTTTTACCTACGGTTTTTTAATCCCGTTTTCCTTTCAGTCGGCTTCCATTATGTGCGCAAATTTAAAATCGGCTTTAAAAAAAAAAATAAAAATATATAGAGCTAGTGAAAGAAAAGGTTAATAAAGAAGTGGCGGCCGGCCGCATGGCCGGCCCCTTTCGAAGAAACAACATTTGTGAATTTGCGGGTCTCCCCATTGGGGTTAGTCCCTAAGAAGGAGACAGGCAAGTTTCGACTGATACATCATCTATACTTCCCAAAAGGGGAGTCGGTAAATGATGGCATTACAAAAGAACAAGCATCGGTGGTTTATGCGTCCTTTTACCAAGCGGTCGCTCTGGTTAGAGCAGCAGGTAAGCGGGCACATTTAGCTAAAGCCGACATTGAGTCGGTTTTTTAGGCGGTTGCCGATTCATCCTGAGGGTTTCCACTTGTTGGGATGCAAGGTAGATAACCAGTTCTTCTACGACATGTGCCTGCCGATGGGCTGTTCGATTTCATGCTATTACTTCGAGCTTTTCAGTTCCTTCCGGGAATGGAGGCTCAGGTTTGAAACGGGCATCACATCGGTGACCCATTACATGGATGATTTCCTGTTTATCGGTACGGTATCATCGGGCACCTGGGGTTTTTTTGTTGCATACTTTCCGGTCGCTGATGCATGAGGCGGGGGTCCCATTGTCACAGGAAAAAACGATGGGCCCGGTGACTAGGCTGATTTTTCTAAGGATCGAGATCGACACCGAGGAAATGGTTTTTAGACTACCGATAGAAAAAATGGCCCGCCTTCGGCAGACGGTAAACGATGTCGTAAAATGTAAAAAAGTTACGTTGCGTCACATGCAGGCTCATGGGTCGCGTTTTTCTAGAAGATTGTCTCTATAAAGGAGCCACATTACTTCATTAGAGTCACACCAGGGATACGAGGGGATTTACACATATGGAAAATCTTCTTGGAAGCCTTTAATGGGCAGGTGGTGTGCCCCAAAGAGGAGTGGTCGGATACAGGTCTTAGCCTGTCCGCGGATGCAGCGGGTTCAACAAGTTTTTGGTGTAATTTTCCGGAATCAATGGTGCAGGGAACCCTGGCCGGTATCCTGGTTGGAGAAACGATGGAATCAAAACATTACTCTGTTGGAGTTTTTTCCCATTGGTGGTGGCCGTGGAGTTATGGGGCAAGGAGTTACAAGACCACAAGGTGTGTTTTTGGTTCGATAATGCTTCAGTGGTGCAAATTATTAACCGGCAGTCATCATCTTACCACCGGTGTTGGCGCTTGTGACACATGTGGTTCTGAGATGTTTACAGCTTAATCTATATTTACTGGCAAAACATGTACCGGGTTATAAAAACGTGGCAGCTGACGCGCTCTCTCGTTCGCAGATGGAGCGGTTCAGAGAGCGGCACCCACAGGCGGATGCATTGGGGGTACGCTGCCCGCATTTCTTGTGGAAACTGGTAGAGCAGAGCTGCTGAAGCTTGTCGAGTCATCCGTAGCGGTGGGGAACCTGGAAAATTATAACGCGGTGTGGCAAAAATGGTTGTTTTTTGCGGACGGTTCTGTGGCTGGGGGCGAGAAGGCCCGTTCAGCGACCCTGGATATGTTGGCGTCTCTGCGGGTGAGACGGGCGTCGGTAGATTCGGCAAAAAGCACCTCGCGCGCATTTTTATTAAAGTTGCACGGTTTTAAGGACGTTACAACAGAGTTCGTTTTTCGCCAGATAGTGCGCGGGTGGAAGAAAGAAAAGGTCGGTTCAGATTCCCCGTCGCCCGATTACGTATCAGTTGTTGTGTAAATTATTGGACTCTTTACAAGTCACATGTTACAACGACTACGAGGCGTTGCTGTTCAGGACGGCATTCTTACTGGCGTTTTTTGCGGCGCTCAGGATCGGCGAGTTAGTCCCGAAGAGCAAGTTGTTATGCCGGGAGGATTAATGGTTGACGACGTGGTAGCGGTGGATGACGGTTTACGTGTCAGGATTAAAAAATCAAAAACCGACGTGTACGGCAGGGGTGAGTGGGTGCCGATCACTCGATTAGGCTCAGGATGGTGCCCAGTAGATACGGCAGCCAGTTACATGGCATCAAGGCCGGCAGGGGAGCAATTTTTGGTCCACGCGTCCGGCCTTCCCCTCACTCGTTTTCAAGTTTCAGCGGGGTGAAAATCGTCTTTGAGGACTATGGGCCTCGACCCGAAGGAATTCGGGACCCATTCTTTTAGAATTGGAGCGGCAACGTCGGCAGATGCGGGAGGGATGAACGAAGATGGTGTGAGACGGCTTGGGAGATGGAAGTCACAAACATATAAGTCATATGTGCGACCAGATCTAACTGTGGGAGATTTAAGTTAGCACCCGGTATCCCGGTTTCTGTTTTAGCGGTAGGCTCGTGTGTTTTCAAGTTTTTGCCCTCGTTTGGTTTTCATTTGTTCGCAGCAGCTGAGCCGTGGAAAGTGCATATAATCGGTCACTCCTACATTTACTGGGCGGAAAGGAGGACAGCCGTTCGGCCTTTAGGATCGGAGCTAGGCCTGACCGGAACATCCGTAACCTGGCACGGAGTCCGGGGGCTGATATGGCCCGAGATGTGGAAGTTGGTGGTGGACATTGCCAGAAGTACCCCCCGGAGAGTGGTTTTGGTTGTTCACGCCGGGAGGAACGATCTCGGGAAAGTAAAGACTCGCTACCTGTTGGTCATTATGAAACAGGATTTGTTGCGTTTTCGGGAATATTTTAATGGATGCATCATCGTTTGGTCGGACATAGTGGCACGGAGACACTGGAATGGAGCAAGAAACCTGGAAGCGGTGGATAGAGCCAGGAGGCTGGTGAACATGAAAATATCGCAGTTTGTTCAGTCTATTGGAGGGGTGGCGGTTCGCCATTGGGAGTTGGAAGAGAAGGAGAAGGGGGCATTGAGGAGGGACGGTGTTCACCTCAACGAGGTGGGGTTGGATACGTTCCTATCCGGCTTGCAGGATGGGGTCGAGAAAGCTCTAGCTCGGATTGGTGGGGCGGGGACTGAATGACCCGCAGTAACGCGGCACATCCCGTGTGGCCCGGAATTTGTCCATGCTGTTAAGGAATAGAGGAAGGTTTGCAAGCCGAAGGAACAGGGCTTACAAACATCCTCAGTGGACGGTTTACGAACTGTAAGAATTAACACGGACAGCATGGATAGTGATCGATCGTTAAATTAAGTTATCGTTGAGACCATTTAATAAATAAAGCTGTGGCCTACCCCACGATTTCAGCAAGAAGTTGTAAGACATTGGTTATTTATTAGGTAAGTGAGCGGGTAAGTGATTGAGTGTTCCCAGTCCTGAATGCCGCGAGCTAACTAAGGAGGCGGCACATGACTGGGAACAGGCACGGTAGGGGTTAAGCAGAGCGAACATAAGGGGTGGAGTTTAGACAGGAAAGAAGGGGGGGGAGCGGAAGGAGCTTCAGTCAGGAGTCAAGCGGTGAAGAGAGAAGGACAGAGCAGAGACACCCGCCCACCCGCCCGTAAGGTCAGGGAGGGAGAGGAGGTGGGCTAGTTAGAGAGGACAGTCGTCGGAAGTTGTCACAGCTGGTTTTGGCCCGGAATTTGTCCATGCTGTTAAGGAATAGAGGAAGGTTTGCAAGCCGAAGGAACGGGGCTTACAAACGTCCTCAGTGGACGGTTTACGAACTGTAAGAATTAACACGGACAGCATGGATAGTGATCTATCGTTAAATTAAGTTATCGTTGAGACCGTTTAATAAATAAAGCTGTGGCCTACCCCACAATTTCAGCAAGAAGTTGTAAGACATTGGTTATTTATTAGGTAAGTGAGCGGGTAAGTGATTGAGTGTTCCCAGTCCTATTTCTTTGTAGGGGTGGGGAGAGGGTACTATTACTGTGAGGGGGGTTACTGAGGGGCACAGTTACTGTGAGCAGAATAATGAGGGGGACACTGTTACTGTGAGGGAGTCACTGAGTGTAAAGTTGGGAAAAAAACACTGTGGCTTATAAAAGTTTGTACTGTGGCTCTAACATGCCTCTAAATAATGCAGACATCATATAACATTCGGATATCAGCTCTACACAGTGTTAGTGATCACAGCGCTGTTACCTCCAGTGATCACAGGTGACATCTCTGATTGATGATGTCCATTTTTGCTTTTCTTAATTCAGGCCAAGACAGCCAATTAAGGGCGCCCACCCACTGGCGATTTTTTTTTCTTTGCGTTTTGCGTTTTTCCTGCAGAGCCATTAGAATTGAATGTACTCCTGTCCACTGGCGTTTTGCGTTGCGTTGCGTTGTGTTTTTTAACATAGGAACTGTCAGTTGCATATGTGTCCTTATTTTTCTCCTAATGCACCCATGAAAGTCAATGGAAATTAATGGAAAAGCCGCGAAAACGCGGCAAAAAACGCGGCGAAAATCGCAAACGCCAGTGGGTGGGCGCCCTAAGACTCGGGTTCTAGGTTCAGGTCTGATTGTAAACAACTTCTGTGTAGAGGCTGTACTTTCTCATTGTATTTATTCTTCTCTTTCTTCTCCTACTCTGGAGAAAATAAAAGCAAGCTTGGTGGCCCAGTTATTATCACTGCTGCCTTGCAGTGCTGGAGTTGTAGGTTCAAATCTGTTAAGATGCCAGTGCCAACCACTGAGCCCCATTCATTGGAGAGCTGCCATCATCAAGTTTAAATGCTGGAAATAGGATGCAAGCAGAGAGTTTACAGATGCTTTCTGTTTAATTTTCAATACAATTGGATCTCTTATAAATACTGCTTTCTTGTGCTTGTAGTAGAACAATCTCTTTATGACTCACTTCCAGGATCTTGTCTGTACACTGACAGTGTGCTCCCTTCAAAGCATAAGCTGACTCCACTCCGTGGTCCCGACCCACTGTACTATAAGGTAGTAAATACAAAAAATGTCTCTGCGCTCATAGAAATTGTATGCAGTAAGAAAATAGTACTTGCTGGAAAAGGAGGGGTATCTATGTCTAGAAACCCCCACTTGGACGTGCAACCAGCGGCTTGACCAAGAAGTATTATTGTTCAAAAATGTAAGGGTACAACAATGCAACACATTTTGGCGACAGCATAAGTAAAGGGTTAATTCCCCTGGTGCAAGCACTGACTCACTCCTAGGATGATGTCGCATTGTGACAGTTTTTGGCATTGGCTTCCCCAGTCATCTTCACCCCCCCACCCAAGCAAGCTGGTACTCATTTACTGACCTTGGAAGAGGGGTCAACCTTGAGCCAGCTATCTGACCTAAGTGGGGATTGAACCCACAACCTTCAGGTTGTGAGTGAGAGCTTAGGACAGCATTTACTGCTGCTTCAACACTCTGCACCACACAGGGTTCCTTGAGGACATAGATTGGTATATAAGTAGGCACATCAGATACAGTGCATAGCTAGACAAGAAGTTTAAAGGACTAAAGGGCTCCCAGCCGCTGCCGATATTTTCTTTCTTGCGCTGCGAGAGCACGAGAAAAATCTCGCATCGCAGCGCAAGAAAGAGGCCGGTATAGAATCGGCATATTGCAAATGGTTTCAATGGGGCTAGCGACAGCAGCGCTAGCCCCATTGAAAGCATAGGGAGAATGCCGCGGACTTCTGCCACAGCTGTGGCAGGAGTTTCCTTCATCCCTGTGGGGACCGCGGGGATGAAGGAATCCTCTGCCACAGCTGTCACAGCTGTGGCAGAAGTCCGCGGCATTCTATTCTATTGCTTTCAATGGGATCGGCAAGCCCCTCGGAATGATTATCAGTGAAGGGCTTGAAATATAAGCCCTTCCCCGATAAGCATCATGAATGAATAGCTAAGAGCTATGTGTGATTGGCTGAGCGCTCAGCCAATAGCTAAGCAGTAGCTGCTATTGGCTGAGCCCTCAGCCAATCTGCACAGCCCTTTCAGGAGGCGGGGATTTTTAAATCCCCGACTGCTGAAAGAGCTCAGTAGCAGTGCCGGGGAGCCAGCAGGACGACGCGGCTGAGAGCAGGAGAGGTGAGTATAATTTTTTTAAATTTTTTTTCACACTTATTGATGATTATCGGGGATGGGCTTATATTTTAAGCCCTTCCCCGATAATCATTCCACGGGGCTTGCCAAAGCAGTGCTTTCAATGGGATCAACAGCTGTGCTGATCTCGTTGAAAGCAATGTAATAGAATGCCGGGAACTTCTGCCACAGCTGTGACAGCTGTGGCAGAGGATTCCTTCATCCCCGCGGGAAACTCCTGCCACAGCTGTCACAGCTGTTACCGCTGTGGCAGAAGTCCCCGGCATTCTCCATGTCTTTTCAATGGGGCTAGCGCTGCTGCCGCTGGCCCCATTGAAAAGACTGGCGATATGTCGGCGTGATGCCGATATCCCCGGCGTCATGCCGATTTTTTTCTCGCACTGCGATGCGAGACTTTAACTTTAGAATCGCATCGCAGTGGAGAAAATATCGCCAGTGGGTGGGAGCCCTAAGGAGGGGGGAAAAAACGCACATGTACTACATTAATACATCGTACATCCAGCATGATAGGTTTTTTAGCATAATATATATATTTTTGGTACCCAGATCATTTTTACTCATTTTCATCTATAAATTCTTTTTATATATTCGGATACTTTTTTTTTTACACATTCTGACATTTGAGAAAAAAATTCTATATACAAGCTTTTGATCTATTTCTCATTCCCATATTTTTCATTTTTTATTCCTATTATATATCCTTTCTACTACACAATATTGTTTCTTTTTGTTTCAGTCAATTAAATTTTCTTCACCGTTATCATTATTGACTATTATTCATATACATTTCTTTTCTCATTGTTGCATTTTCATTTTATACTATTTTTGGTATATGTTTTCTTTGGAATGCATTTGTGAAGCCCAACATTACGGTCTTTGACGTTACCACACTGTCAAATTTGTGACATTCCCCTTTCTTGCTATTCATTCTGTCTTTGGAACCCACCGTGGAATGCTGTGACATGTTCTCCACGTCACTTGCATCATCATGCCCCCACCACCAGGGGGCCTCAAGGAGAATCCTCCCACAATAGTAAGTTAGCCTTTGCTTTGTAATTTCACTTTACTATATTCCTGTGAGCATAAGCCCTTTCTTTCTGCTTTTTGTGCATAACTGCTGTGAGGTGATGGATGAAGTCTTCTATGGGACACACCTCTTGACTCCTGATGTTGAATATTACACAGATGGTAGCAGCTTCATGGATGCGCTATGCTGGATATATAGTGGTTACCCTATAGACTACTATAGAACCGCTGCCCAAAGAAACTTCAGCTCAAACGGTGGAACTTATTGCAATTATCAGGGCCCTACAGCTGGCAGCTGGGGTGAAAGTCAATATCTTCACTGATGTTCATGGAGCCCTGTACAAAGAAAGGGGTCTGATCACTTCAACGGGTTAAGATGTGAAGCATGCTCCTCTCATTCTGGAGCCATTAGAAGCTGTGTGCGCCTCTATCCCAGTGGCAGTTATTAAAGGGGTTGTCCTGCGAAAGCAAGTGGGGTTATACACTTCTGTATGGCCATATTAATGCACTTTGTAATGTACATTGTGCATTAATTATGAGCCATACAGAAGTTATTCACTTACCTGTTCCGTTGCTGGCATCCCCGTCTCCATGGTGCCGTCTAATTTCAGCGTCTAATCTCTAAGATCGTAAGAGTCGTGGTGCCGACAGCACTAGGAATGAAGATCGTCGAGAAAGTGTATGAGGACACAAACTATAGGACCACCACTATGCAAAATCTTATCCAAGATATGCTGTACATCCCAAGACTTACCAGTATTACTAAGGCGATTGCTAGTAAATGTGTCATTTGTGCTAATCCCAGACAAGGTCCTCTGAAGACTCTAGGGACACAATCTTATGGAGCAGCTCCCTTCCAAGATGTACTAGTGGACTTAACTTAAATGCCTGCAGCTAATCGATGGAAGTATCTCCTGGTCTTTGTTTGCTTGTACACGAGGTGGGTGGAAGCCTACCACACTAGGACTGAGAAATCAACCAAAGTGGCCAGAACACTACTGAGAGACATAATTCCAAGACACGGCCTACTGGATGGGTCAGACAACAGACCAGCCTTTGCTGCAGAGATATACAAGAGCTAGCCAGCTGCCTCAAGATCAGATGGAATATGCATACTGCCTACAGACCTAAGAGCTCAGGAAAGGTTGAACGCATGAACTGGACCTTAAAACTAGCCTTAGGGAAGCTCTGTCAGAAGATTCACCTAAAATAAAAGTCCTATTCACTGCTCAGAATCAGATCTTCCCCCACCAAAAGAACTGGTTATTCCCCTCTTAAGATGATGTAGGGCAGTGGTCCCCAACCTTTTTGGCACCAGCTTCAAGCAAGAACATTTTTACAAGGCCCGGCAGGGTTGGGTGGGACATGGGCGGGGCTTTGGTTATATGGGGCGGAGTTATGAAGGAGGTTGAAGTTTAGTTCATACTTATTTAATTATGACATTTAGAATGTCCTGGCAGTACACACATAGGCCAGTATAATATATCCCCCCCTTCCGCCTGGCAGCACACACA
Source organism: Eleutherodactylus coqui (assembly GCA_035609135.1). NCBI lineage: Eukaryota > Metazoa > Chordata > Amphibia > Anura > Eleutherodactylidae > Eleutherodactylus > Eleutherodactylus coqui. The sequence goes on along the minus strand of CM069410.1, from coordinate 223,709,944 downwards.
TAGGGCAGTATATAATCTACCCCCCTCCCCAGCACACACATAGGGCAGCATATAATTTATCTCCCCCCCAGCACACACATAGGGCAGCATATGATTTATCCCGCCCCCCAGCACACACATAGGGCAGCATATGATTTATCTCCCCCCCAGCACACACATAGGGCAGCATATAATTTATCTCCCCCCAGTAATAGACAGCCCTCCCCAGTAATAAGCAGCCCCCCCCCCAAAATAAGCAGCCTCCCCCCAGTAATAACCAGCCCGCCACAGTGATTAGCAGCCCCTCCCCCTGTAATAAGTAGCCCCCCCCAGTAATGAGCAGCTCCCCCAGTAGCAAACAGCCCCCCCCCCAGTAATAAGCAGCCCCCCCCCCAGTAATAGGCTGCCCCCCCCCCAGCAATAGGCAGCCCCACCCTCAGTAATAGGCAGCCCCCCCCATAGTAAGCAGCCCCCCTAGTAATAAGCAGCCCCCCCCTAGTAATAAGCAGCCCCCCTAGCAATAAGCAGCCCCCCCAGTAGTAAGCAGCCCCCCTCAGTAGTAAGCAGCCCCCCCAGTTGTAAGCAACCCCCCCCAGTTGTAAGCAGCCCAACCCCCAAAAATAAGCACCCCCCCAACCCATATATTTACCTCCTCCCTGCTGTCAGCGTCGCTCTCTCTCTGCTTGCCCCGACGTCAGTGTGCAGCCTGGCACGCTTCCTCCCCGAGTCCTCTCCTGCGGAACTAATGAGCAGGGGACTCGGGGAGGAGGATCCTGGCTGCACACTGACGTCAGTGTGCGCTGGGATCAGCGCGATTACCAGCGGGGAGCTGCGGCGCCCCTGCTGGTAATCGCTTCAGTGGTGAGTGGCGTCGGCACACCGCAGGCCACATAACACAAGGCAGCGGGCCTTGTGTTTAGAACTAAAGTTCCCGGCGGTGCCGCGGACCGGCGCTAGACATCTAACGGCCCGGCCACGGTCCGCGGACCGGTGGTTGGGGACCCCTGATGTAGGGTAGGCCTAGCCAAGTAGTGTTGGGGATTAGAGCAGACAACAAAATAGTGGGAGAGATGATAAATCCCCAGCAGATGCTTGCCCTGGGTAAAACCATGGCAACCATTGCCAAAAGAGTAGGAGAAAGGTTACCTATTTGAATACTCTTGTGCAAAAGTTACCTATGTGTCTGGATACTGCTGTGTACTTCTTTTTCTTCCAGGGAAAAAGTCTGAGTGAAAGATCATCACCAGAGGCCTTTCAAACCTAGGTGGAAGGGTCCATTCACTGTTATTCTATCTACCCCGACTGTTGTTGAAGTTGCTGACCTAGGATCTTGAATCCACCAGACCAGAGTCGAATTGGCCTACACTGGCCGTGCCTGCTTACCACACCCAACAGATTCCCCGAAGCTCACCATAAAAACCTCCAGAAGTATTCTGGACCAGACTGAGACCTTGTTCCCTACTGGAAGCCCGGAAACTGGGGACGAACCTGCTGACAGTATTTACTCCACAGATACAGTGGTTTTCCCGTGGATACATTGCTTTCCCCTCAAATACCTAGGAGAGGTGATGGGATTACTTTCCATACAGGAGATTTGGATTTATGCCAATAATTGTGATACCTTTATACAAAAAGCTAGAATGGGTACACCCATCACAAGAACATTAGTGTACCATACTTACTACACACGTAAGGGGAGACAAGTAGGGGGTTAAACATACAGTAAGGCCACTTATTACATGTGTGAACAAGATTCACACATCATATGCTATAATCCAGTATATCCTCCTTGTTAAATATGGATAGAGGCTCAACTCAAAAGCAGAAAGATTGCTTGCACGGGTACGAGCGGACCCACCTGACAGGCCAGCCTCTCTATTGTTCGATGCATGTCAGGCAATGGAAGAGTGTGGTGGTATAAAATAGGAAAGGACATACATACACACTAAGAAATATATGTGTTATGCTACATCATCCCCAGGATACATAGGTCTATTTGGCACAACCTGTCTGAGATAGGGTTGTGTCTCATTTGACACTAATGGAGCATGGGATTATATTCAGGTCTATGGAGGTATAAACGCCTGAATTAGGATGATAGGCTATAAACAAGTGATAGCTATCCAAGGGAGGAAAATGTGGTACGAGGACTTACAAGCTATTGTTTCTCTGTTATCAGCACGAAAGCTGAAGCATATTTTATATTGTTCTCTTTATTACATATGTATCTGACTAAAAAATGTTTTTCTCTAACAAAAGTACATAGAGTCTGCTAAGCTATGTATCTGATTCTCTCCTGTGTGATACTGGCTGCCGAGCAATAGCTGATTTACACTGTGTTATTGGATACCAAGAAGATTGCAGCTGTGATCCACCACTAACCTCCCCCTCCCCCTCTCTCTTCTTTCCTTTTATCTTCATAAATAAAAGTAAAAACATACTTCCTGGTCTTTGTTTAATGAATAGATAACAGTCAACCAATAGTTTTAACATCTAGTGAGCCTGCCTGCTTCGTATATAATTCTGTGTAACCCTTCTGTATGGGGTACAGAGATCTGGACGTCGTATGTTCCTCTGTACCATGTCGACACAATAATAAAGATTCATTTCCTACATACCCGGGATGTCGCATCAGATATCAGATCGTACATCCCTGTACTGTGACATCACTGGGTGCACCCTTGTGCCATAAGGGCACTATAATATTTATAAAAATTAATATCCAGGTTTGACTTCCTGGAATTGAGGAGACTTATTGGCCCCCATGGTCTCCTCTGAAGTAAGTTTGATATGTTTTATCTCCTACTGAGGATCTAATTGGCTACTTGTACCCCTTCTAGTGCGGGAAATTGTTTTTCATTTTACTTCATCTTATAATAATAATGTCTTTTATATTTTGAATTTTCTGGTCATAGTGTCCCTGAAGGAGGGGCCCACAGTTACTTCTCACACCCCTGTATATATTATATGGCGTACTGTGAGGGGTCGCAGGGGTCACAATACATGTTTCTGTATATAGTGATATGGAGCATGCTGGTATAACCTGGGTATCTCCTGTATATAATTATGTATGTACAGCTGGTATAAGTTATACATCTCCCTGTATATAGTGATATGGAGCAGGCTGGTATAACCTGGGGATCTCCAGTATATAATTATATATATACAGCTGGTATAAGTTATACATCTCTTTGTATATAGTGATATGGAGCATGCTGGTATAATCTGGGGATCTCCTGTATATAATTATGTATGTACAACTGGTATAAGTTATAAATCTACTGTATATAGTGATATGGAGCATGCTGGTATAATCTGGGGATCTCCTGTATATAATTATATATGTACAGCTGGTATAAGTTATAAATCTCCTGTATATAGTGATATGGAGCATGCTGGTATAACCTGGGGATCTCCTGTATTTAATTATATATGCGCAGCTGGAACCACTAATACATCCTGTATACAGTGATATGTACCATGCTGGTGTAACCTTGGTATCTCCTGTATATAATTATATATGTACAGCTGGTATAAGTTATACATCTCTTTGTATATAGTGATATAGAGCATGTTGGCATAACCTGGGGATCTCCTGTATATAATTATATATGTACAGCTGGTATGTTATACATCTCCCTGTACATAGTGATATGGAGCATGCTGGTATAACCTGGAGATCTCCTGTATATAATCATATATGTACAGCTGGTATGTTATACATTTCCCTGTATATAGTGATATGGAGCATGCTGGTATAACCTGGGGATCTCCTGTATATAATCATATATTTACAGCTGGTATGTTATACATTTCCCTGTATATAGTGATAATTATATATGCGCAGCCGGTATAACTTATACATCCTGTATACAGTGATATGTACCATGCTGGTCTAACTTGGGTATCTCCTGTATATAATTATATATGTACAGCTGGTATAAGTTATACATCTCCTGTATTTACACTATTAAAAAAACGCATGTTTTCTTGTTTGTTTTTTTTAACCACACACAGGTTTTTAATGCGATTTTTAATTGTGTGTAAAGTGTGCAATCAAATACAGGAAATACCCAGGTTATACCAGCATGGTCTATATCACTATACAGTATGTACAGCTGGTATATGTTATACATCTCCCTGTATATAGTGACATGGACCAAGCTGGCATAACCTGGGTATATATAGTATATGATTATATGTGTACAGCTGGTATAACCTGGGTATATACTGTATTTAATTATATATGTACAGGTGGTATAACCTGGCTATATACTGTGCATGGTTATATATGTACAGCAGTTATAACATGGGTATATAATTATATATGTACAGCTGGTATAACCTGGGTATATACTGTGCATGATTATATATGTACAGCAGTTATAACATGGGTATATAATTATATATGTACAGTTGCAATAACCTGGGTATATACTGTGTATGATTCACTTTATACACAACCGAAAAACGCATCAGGAACCTGCATGTGGTTTAACCCCCCCCCCACAAACCTGCATGTACTGGTTGAATCCACATGCGGTTGTTAATAGTGTACGCAGTTTTTTTATGTGATTTTAATTGTGGCTCAAAAATGCAACAAAAAACTTGAACACCGTCTCAGGCCGGCTGCACACAACTGGGTCAGATTCCGCATGCGTGAGCCCGCAGCGGAATCTGACCCTGTGCCCGGCTGGCATCCGCACGTACCTGTGATTTCTTTCTTCTTATTGTAGTACGTATGGTCTACATGGTGAGCTGTCGTTTTTTTTAAAATCCTTTTCCCGCGCCGTTGCTAAGTGATCACTCGGGTGGCTGCGACCTTTCTGCAATGTCGTTGCGGTAGGGCCACAGGTTGGGCGGCTTGCCATCCATGCGGAATCCACACTAAAATAGAGTATGCAGGGATTTTTCCTCTGCGAGCAGAAAATCGCAATTGATTTCCGTTCGTATACAGGAAAAAACGCTTTTCTCTTGCATGTTATGGAAGGTATTTGCTGCGGAACCCAGAGGCGGATGCCCGCTCCCGATTCTGCAATGCAAATCCTTCCGTGTGCAGCCGGCTTTAGGCTAATTGCACACGGGTGAGTCTGATATTGGGCCATCAAACTGCCCCATATCACGCTCGCCAACGTGCGATGTTCCCACGGATGGGAGGCGTTTTTGGGTTAAAAGCAACTCGCATCACATTGGGGAAGTAGCGCTGCTTTTAGCCGCGGCAGAGAATCGCAGAGTGTTTCCCATTGTTTTCAATGGGTACACCTCGCATTGCATCACACTTACATGCACCGCGTATGCCGTGCGATGCTGTGCCGGCCCCATTGAAAACAATGAGAGGTGTTTCAATGGAACACCCAAAGATAAGATATACAATGATATTTTAGTGCGATGTGGGGAAAAAATTGCTCATGTGTATGACCCCATTCAAAAGGATGGGGTTCAAATTTGTGCGCCTCACGATGCACGAATATTCGCGGCTATGTGAAAGCAGCCTAAGGCAGCTACCAGCAGATTTTCATGTAGTGTGGGAAATGAGTCATGTTTAGCAAGCTTACGCCAAGGGGCTAGATCATGTATGTAAATTAGCACGGTTTAGGTATGGGTACGGGTACAGATGAAGGGGAGGGCCCAGCTGAACTTTTGCACCAGGGCCCCTGAGCCTGTAGGTACGCCCCTGGCCCTGGAGGAGGGGCCTGCAGTTACTTCCTACACCCCTGCATATATAATATGTGTATATAATGTGGTTGAGTCACACATGAAAAACTCGGAGTCGGTAAAGAGATTTTTATTCTGCGGTTTGATAATCGCCATCATTATCTTGAAGGAGTTGCAGTTCTTTTTCCTGCTGCAGTAGGAAATAGCTGGGACCTCGCCTGTATCATACACATGGATATTGCATACGGAGGTCTCCTAGAGAGGAACCGCATGAATGTGAGGTTGGGGGTCCGTCTGATCTTCGGAGGAAGAGATGAGGCTGGGTATTGTCCCCTCACCCCCTTTATTTCAGGCAAGTGTTACTTTAAATAATATGTACATTATGTGTTTAGAGCTGCACTAGTTCCAGGTCAGTCCTCCAGACTGCGGAATGCCGTCTGCATCTCTTCATACAGCTGGGCGTAGTCGGCTTTGATTTTGGCTTCTCCATCTTTAACAGGATCCTAAGGAATTAAAGGTTAGTGCACTTGACCATAATGATGCCACACACTGCAGCACTCCCCCCCATATAGTACCACCACATAGCTACCACAGCGATCTCCCGCACTACCAGCTGGGATAAGTAGAGTCTTTGTCGAGAAGCCTGACTATTTTAAGCCATAACGATGATTGTATTAGTCAGCGACTAGTGGAATGTGAACCCTGTACAGACACCATCTTCTGCCCTCCATGGAGTATCTTGCAAGTTGTGCCACACTTACCTTGAACTTCATAGAGGTGAGTTTGTAGAGAAGATCTCCAAGGTTCTCTCGGATGATGGCCCATGTGATCTTGTTCTCAGCCTGGGCTGTGGCCTCAACCGCATGTCGGGCCATGTCATAGAAGGCGATCATATTCTGTAGCATCCCCACCGTCTTGTAGAAGGGACAATACCTGTGCAGAAGGGAGATCCATCATCATGCTGGAGTACTCAGAGCCGTCTCCTCCACCTCTGACCTGTTGCACGTCCCTCACCTTGCTACACAGTCTCCTTATGACAGCCACTCAACCAATTTTCATGTACCAAGACTTGCCTGTTAGAGATGAGCGAGCGTACTCGGCCACGCCCCTTTTTCTCCCAAGTACCGCGATTTTCGAGTACTTCTGTACTCGGGCGAAAAGATTCGGGGGGCGCCATGGGTGGGTGAGTGGGGGGTTGCAGCGGGGAGTGGGGGGGAGAGGGAGGGCTCCCCCCTGTTCCCCGCTGCTACCCCCCGCGCCGCCACGGCCCCCCTCCATCGCCCCCTGAATCTTTTCACCCGAGTACTGAAGTACTCGAAAATCGCGGTGCTCGATCGAGTAATTATTCGAAACGAGTAGGTTCGCTCATCTCTATTGCCTGTCTTTTATCTCTGCGCTTCTGCTCTTTTGGTTCGCCGGCCAGGAACTTGCAGTCCTCCCTCACCCCACACCATGACTCCTTGCTACACTTGTGAGCATGCAACCGCTTTGTCCTTAGTATACCACGGCCGGTACTTGTAGTCCCCCCCCCCCCCCCCCAACCCACACCCTGACTGCTGGCTACGCCTGTGAGCATGCACCCGCTTTGTACAGACTGTGGTGCATATTTCCATTCCAATGAACGGTACACTTTTGGGTGCATTTTGTCGCAAATTTAATTTGGAATTTGTCCTATTTTTGGTGAAATGCAATAAGAGTGAGAACAAAGGGTTGGCTCTTCTTTCCCTAGAATCTGTTACTAATCGTTTGACCACATCCAAAGAGAAGTGCAGTGCAGCCTGAACCAGATATACCATTATCTCCCACGCCATGAGCATGTTACCTGTCATAGGAAGAGTATCCATTCTGCTGGAGAAAGTCGTCCTTTATCAGTTTGGCAACTTCCAATGTGATTTTATCGGCTTCTGCCAGGGAGCCCTGAGAGGGAGAGAAGAGGACAGTGGACATCAGTGACTGTTCTCCTGCCTTCCCGGACTCACTCCTAGAGAAACATTTCTATGGTGGGACTATGGAGAAGGGGGGGAGGAGTCGCTTATTATGTTGATGTCCTCTCCGTCCTTAGCCATGTGTCATCCCTTAAAGGGGTTTTCTGCCCTATTTTCAACTGATGATTGCTTGCTAGACTTTAATTGATGGACAAGGATCTACCTCACAGCTATCCAGTGCAGCCGGCTGGCCATTGTCATCATAACATTGTCTTCATTCGGCCTTACAAACTATGTTACTATGTCTATCTAGTCCAGCCTGTCTATCCTCCTGTGTTGTTGATCCAGAGGAAGGCAAAAAAAACCCCAAGAGCAGAAGCCAATTAGCCCATCAGCGGTCAAAAGAGGAAGTCGGAGTGCCAGTTTCACCCCCATTGAAATCAATGGCAGCACTGCGCTGCTACACCAATTTCCCAGAGGAACATGCATGTTGGTCCCACCCAACCTTTATACCTTCTTCTGTGAACCCTGGGAACAGACATAAAAATACAAGGAAGCGGCAGTGGTGACCAGCACTGTCCGTACCATTTATGTCAGCACATTTTCAGCAATTTAGGAATGATTTCATTTCTATGAGTAGTTGGAGCCTGACAAGGTAGACCTAAGAATGGCTGACAATATGGGACACTGCAAGAAAGCCTTGTTTTTGTAGATAGCAGCTGAGCTCTAGTCACATGTCTAGTTGAGTACTCATGTGTCCTTGTGGACTGAGGCCCAAAAAATGCTTTGTGTGCACTACTGGCCTCATCCAGCCATGACTAACCCAGCACAAGCCAGAGGTCTACTTACCTTCCCCACCAGCTGGACGATCTCCGCCAGGTCCTCCTCTTCTTGTAGAATTTCCTTGGCCTTTGTCCTAAGAGGTATGAGCTCTGAGAAGTTCCTCTCGTAGTATTCCTCCAACGCCCTCATATATTTGCTGTAGCTGATAAGCCAGTTCACAGATGGGAAATGTTTTCTTTGTGCCAACTTCTTGTCCAAACCCCAAAAAACCTGCGAGAAGACATGAAACCGGATGAGGGCTGTGCACATGTATTCTCCATGTTACAGAGGAGTGGCGGGAGCAGGGACAGGTAAATACTAATGGTCTCTGGGATAGAATGGGGGTCTCCTGCCCTTGTGTGGCACCCCAGAGAAGATAAATGAGATGGAGTGGCGGCCATGCGTGGTGTGGTTAACCTCAATGTAGTTTATATCAAAGATAGGCGACAGCAGTATTGGTGCAAAAAGTTCCATCAAAGCTGCAATGTTTCCACTCAAGTGTTCTTTGTTAAGCATACAGAATACATCCCTCCCAACCCATCGGAGAGTGCGCTCCTCCCCATGTCCACAAACAGGGACAACTAACCAGTCATGAGTGCACTCTATCCCCCGGGACTTTTAGGAATGAAAACCCTAGCCAAGGTGGGGGTCTTGGACCTTATGGGATTACTTGAAAGGCCTAATGCTAGCGAGTGGAGTTACACATGGTGCCACGATTGTGATGGCGCAGCAAAGCACTGGATGTATCAAAGTGCTAATGACGACTTGTCCGTCAAACCGCGCGTGTGTGTGATGTGTCATCACAGGTCCTTTATCCTTCTTCTGCGCTGAATGAGGAATTATGGGCAAACTACATCCCCCGCAAACCCCTGCGACCTCAGTTGCTATGGGTACAGCAGTACTCAGTCTGGCAGTTGGTACCTCGTTGTGAGACTGCTGCACACCTGTGTGAAGACTCGAATAAATGACACTTCACAAAGTTACACATATGTAGCTTGTGTGCTGACAGGACATGTGATGATGTCACCATCATGTGATCAATCACATGGTCTCTGAGCTGAATGAGGTATTATGGGTGGACTACATCCCCCACAAACCCACATGGCCACAGTTGCTATGGATACAGCAGTAGTCAGTCTGTCAGTTTGTAGCTGGTTGTGATACAGCTGCACACCTGTGTGAGAGCTTTAATAAATGACACCTCACAAATGTCCACATACATAGCTGGCAGTGCATATTGACCAACAACAGTGAAGCATAGACCTTAACCACTTTCCTCACATCTCCTGAACATGATATCATGTCATCTCAAGTGCTAATGCCGCCAACATCAGTCCAGCCTTCATCTTATCGTCAACCGTTGTCCAGTGTTGGAACAAACCATCGCTGTCGTGCAAACATGTCACCACAAAGGGTTTAACGCCACCGTAAAGCTAATGCAGTTTACATGACACAGTGAAAAGCCATGATGTCACCTCAGCTAGCAGCTGAAGTTTGTACATCTTGCGGACCTCATATGCTAAAGCTATGAGCGAACATGTCTCCTCGTAAATCACGTGCAGCTCATATGCGAAAGCAACGTAGCAGAGCTCTTTGTGTATGTGTGTGTGATGTGCATGTAGCAGAGCTTGTGTGTGAGGTGCATGTAGCAGAGCTGTGTGTGTGTGGCGTGCATGTAGCAGAGTTGTGTGGCGCATTGCGCCACCAGAAGCACTGGTACTATAATTTCCTAATAATTACTAGTGTATATTAACCAGAACCACTTACGAAAGAGCTGACAAGATTTTGTATAGATTGGGCATATGTTGGAAAGGCTCAAGTTGACACGCACCTTGCTGCTACTTCAGAAAACCTAGGAGACTATGTATACCTCAATGTGTTGTGCCGAATATTAGAAAGGACATTTTAGATTGTAGTGAATAGCTGGTTACTGTTGCTTTAAGAAATTGATACCAAAACCGTAGTTCTGTGATGTAACATTATAGTACACCAAGCCCTCCTTTGGTGTTGTATCATGTGAAGCTTGTTCGTTTAGTAAAGTTTATTTCTGCTACAAGGACCTGTCTGTCTCCAATGGGCCATCACATCATCCATCAGCCTGCCTCCACTACACATCATCCATCAGCCTGTCTCCACCTCCACCTCATATCATCCATCAGCCTGTATTACCCCCCACAAAATACATTACACCAATGGTATTTGCATCTCAGAACATGACAATTAAAGAAATGCCTGCCAGCACCGGAACAAGACTGCCTGAATGATTGACATGCAGGGATGCCTCCGAATAGCACCAACTAGATTGCTTTTGTGCATCAATACAATGCAAGCAAAAACCACATATCATCAGTTGGTGCAGCTCGCACTATGATAGATAAAGATATACAGAATACACAGAGTACAATAAGTCTGCTACATTGGATGGATACAGATTCTCTGGCAGGAGGAGCTCCTACATGTGTCACAAAGATCGGGGGCCCCTGTATGTAGATATCATGGCTCTGTGTGTCAATGTATAGCATGACAGATTGATGCTATGCATTAGTTCCCCGCGTGGAGTCTGCCTGGCATTGTATCATATAGCAGTCTAGATGCTCGTTCGTTTATGCAGTGGTGTCCATGTGCGATCACTGCAGGCAGTGGTCAATGCTGCTCCAATTCTGGTGATACGGACCAGTGTAGGACCACCAGATCTTAAATAAACCAGCTTCCTAGAGGATGTCTGTGGCTACTGTCAGACATTTGTTGGCCTGTCACCTTGGCTTTTGACATAACGGTGATCCTTGACAGCACCAGCGCCCATACACATCTTACACTCACTTAATGACAAATGAACCTCCATGTCACCTCCATGTCACAGCAACACTCCAAACCTCACCTGCACTATACCCAATGTGGCCGACGTGACCGGATCCGAGAAGTCACCTCCTGGAGGGGACACCCTGTAAGTGCAGAAAATAGCAAAACATTACAAAGAAACCTCTGGTAGTGGGTGGTAGTGAGGTGAGTGCTGGTCCATCTGTATGAGTGTCTGGCACATCTGGTAGGGGACGGCAGTGAAGTATGTGGTGGTCCATCAGTATGAGTGTTGGGCACCTCTGGTAGAAGGCGGCAGTGAGGTGTGCGCTGGGCATCTTTGGTAGAGGGAGGCAGTAAGGTGTGTGCTGGGTCATCTGTATGAGTGTCTAGCACATCTGGTAGGGGAAGTTAGTGAGGTGGGTGCTGGTCTATCTGTATAAGTCTGTGACACATCTGGTGGGGGTGGCAGAGGTGTGTGTGTGGGTCCATCTGTATGACTGTTGGGCACATCTGGTAGGTTTGGTATTGAGGTGCGTCCTGGTCCCTCTGTATGTGTGTTGGGCACATCTAGTAGAGGGTGGCAGTGAGGTGTGTGCTGGTCCATCTGTATGAGTGTGTGGCTCATCTAGGAGGGCGCGGTAGTGAGGTGTGTGTGGGTCCATCTGTATGAGTGTTGGGCACCTCTGGCAGTGGGCAGTAGTGAGGTGTGTCCTGGTCCATCTGTATGTGTGTTGGGCACATCCAGTAGAGGGTGGCAGTGAGGTGTGTGCTGGTCCATCTGTATAAGTGTTGGGCGCAACTGATAGGGGGAGGTAGTGAGGTGCGTCCTGGTCTATCTGTATGAGTGTTGGGCAACAACTGGTAGGGGGCGGTAGTGAGGTGTGTCCTGGTCTATCTGTATGAGTGTTGGGCACAACTGGTAGGGGGTAGCAGTGAACTGTATGTTGGTCAATCTGTATGAGTGTTGGGTACCTCTGGTAGTGGGCAGTAGTAAGGTGTGTGTTGGTCCATCTGTATTAGTGTTGGGCACATCTGGTAGAGGGCGGCAGTGGGTTGTGTGCTGGTCCATCTGTATGAGTGTGTGACACTTTTGGTAGGTTGCGGTAGTGAGGTGCGTCCAGGCCCATTTGTATGAGTGTTGGCCACAACTGGTAAGGAGCAGCAGTGAACTGTATGCTGGTCCATCTGTATGAGTGTTGGGTACCTCTGGTAGTTGGCAGTAGTGAGGTGTGTCCTGGTCCATCTGTATGAGTGTTGGGTACCTCTGGTAGTGGGCAGTAGTGAGGTGTGTCCTGGTCCATCTCTATGAGTGTTGGACACATCTGGTTGGGGGCGATAGTGAGGTGTGTCCTGGCCCATCTGTATGAGGGTTGGACAAATCTGGTAGGGGATGGCAGTGAAGTGTGTCCTGGTCCATCTGTATGAGTGTGTGACACATCAGGTAGGGGGTGGCATTGGGGTATGTGCTGGTCCATCTGTATGAGTGTGTGGCACATCTGGTGGAGGGCTGCAGTGAGGTATGTGCTGGTCCATCTGTATGAATGTTGGGTACATCTGGTAGGGGCGGCAGTGAAGTGTGTGCTGGTCCATCTGTATGAGTGTTGGGCACCTCTGGTAGGGTTCGGTAGTGAGTTGCGTCCTGGTCCATCTGTATGAGTGTTGGGCAAAACTAGAAGGGGGCGTCAGTAAACTGTGTGCTGGTCCATCTATATGAGTGTTTGGCATAACTGGTTGAGGGCAGTAGTGAGCTGTGTGCTGGTCCATCTGTATGACTGTGTGGCACATTTGTTAGGGGGCAGTAGTGAGGTGCTTCTTGGTCCATCTGTATGAGTGTTGGGTACCTCTGGTAGTTGGCAGTAGTGAGGTGTGTGTTGGTCCATCTGTATTAGTGTTGGGCATATCTGGTAGAGGGCGTCAGTGGGTTGTGTGCTGGTCCATCTGTATGAGTGTTGGGTACCTCTGGTAGTGGGCAGTAGTGAGGTTTGTCCTGGTCCATTTGTATGAGTGTTGGACACATCTGGTAGGGGGTGGCATTGGGGTATGTGCTGGTCTATCTGTATGAGTGTGTGGCACATCTGGTAGGGAGCTGCAGTGAGGTATGTGCTGGTCCATCTGTATGAATGTTGGGTACATCTGGTAGGGGGCAGCAGTGAAATGTGTGCTGGTCCATCTGTATGAGTGTTGGGCAACTCTGGTAGAGGGTGGCAGTGAGGTGTGTGCTGGGCACATTTGGTAGAGGGAGGCAGTGAGGTATTTGCTGGGTCATCTGTATGACTGTGTGGCACATCTGTTAGGGGGCGGTAGTGAGGTGCTTCTTGGTCCATCTGTATGATTGTTGGGTACCTCTGGTAGTGGGCAGTAGTGAGGTGTGTGTTGGTTCATCTGTATTAGTGTTGGGCACATCTGGTAGAGGGCGTCAGTAGGTTGTGTGCTGGTCCATCAGTATGAGTGTTGGACACAACTAGTAGGGGGCAGAGGGAACTGTATGCTGGTCCATCTGTATGAGTGTTGGGTACCTCTGGTAGTGGGCAGTAGTGAGGTGTGTGTTGCTCCATCTGTATGAGTGTGTAGCACCTCTGGTAGGGGGTGGCAGTGAGGTGTATCCTGGTCCATTTGTATAAGTGTGGGACACATCTGCTAGGGGATAGCAGTGAAGTGTGACCTGGTACATTTGTATGAGGGTTGGACACATCTGGTAGGGGGCGGCAGTGAGGTGTGTCCTGGTCCATCTGTATGAGTGTGTGACACATCAGGTAGTGGGTGGCAGTGAGGTGTGTCCTGGTCCATTTGTATAAGTGTTGGACACATCTGGTAGGGGGCAGCAGTGAGGTGTGATCTGGTCCATCTGTATGAGTGTTGGACACATCTGAAAGGGGCAGCAGTGAGGTATGTGCTGGTCCATTTGTATGAGTATGTGGCACATCTGGTAGGGGGCGAGAGTGAGGTATGTGCTGGTCCATCTGTATGAATGTTGGGTACATCTGGCAGGGGGTGGCAGTGAAGTGTGTGCTAGTCCATCTGTATAAGTGTTGGGCACATCTAGTAAGGGGCTGCAGTCAAGTGTGTGCTGGTCCATCAGTATGAGTATTGGGCACAACTGGTAGAGGGCGGCAGTGAGTTGTGTCCTGGTCCATCTGTATGAGTGTTGGACACATCTGGTAGGGGGCGGCAGTTAAGTGTGTCTTGGTCCATCTGTATGAATGTTGAGCACATCTGGTAGAGGGCGGCAGTGAGGCATGTGTTGGTCCATCTGTATGAGTGTCTGGCACCTCCGGTACGGGGTGGTAGAGAGCTTTGAGCAAGAGTTGTGGGGTGATTTCTTCTCATTTTTAAGCCTGACTAAAAGATGTTTGCAAGATGCAATGATGTCCAAGATATTAAGCCCTTAGAGTCGCCCCATCATGTGCTTTGGTCTATTTAGTCTGATGGTTTCTAGTGAAGCCCTGTAATGTCCGCCCACTCTCTATATCCAGTGGGACTCACGCTCCAACAATGCTGACGCTTCCTTCTCTGTCTGGGCTCCCAAGACATCGGACTCTCCCTGCGCGCTCATAGAAAGAAGCCAAACGGGCGCCAAGGTAGGCGGGATAGCCACTGTCTGTGAAGAGAAGATGTGGTAGCTTGATTTTCTGGGCAGATCACATCTGGGCTGCTCACATTAGCAGGACTCCAGTGGCTCTCAGCTACTATGAAAGCTACTACTGTCCCCTTCCATGTACTTGTAACGTACTGCTGTTCTGGTCTGATCGCAGGGCTTTGTCTGCAGAAAACTCCATCATAAATGGTAATTTGGCAGGTAACCTAGCAACTATCTGGTTAAACTCTTGGCCCTCCCGGAAGGTGGATGTGGTATTGGCACTGAGATCACATAGGCCTACGTGGACACCTCTGTTGGTCATGTTGCCTGCTTCTACTTGTCTCCATTTGCACCCACTAGCCAACTACAGAGACTCTTCAGATGCCTCCACCTCCAGCCACTCATCTTGTCACTCCTTGCCTCCCGGACCCTATACAAGAACAGGACTACTCTATATGGTGGCTATTGTGAGCTGGCCTCACCTATACCCCACCTTACAATGCCTTAACCATTATACGTGTGCAGAGGTAGAGCCAACCATGGTGGCTATCTTTATAACACATGGGGTCCTCAGATCATTAATCTTCACCATGGTGTAGGGCTGACAGGGATTCTCTCACACAAATGGCATCATGGCGGATCTTACCAGCTGGCATTTCTGCCAGACGACCAGAGATTTCTCTCAGGGCTTCAGCCCACCGCGATGTGGAGTCGGCCATCATACTGACGTTGTACCCCATGTCCCGGAAGTACTCCGAAAGGGTTATCCCTAAGGACAAAAAGAGATCTGAAGCAACGCAGGCAGACGGTCATCAGCAGGTTAACAGAGGTCACCATGGCACCGATACAGTTAGATATATTATACTTGCTGAAGGGTCTCAAAGCCCATCCTCCCAGCTAGAACACAAACAGTGGGTGGACATGACTATACGCTGACCCACAGCCGGCACATGAACTCACCTGTATAGATTGACGCTTCACGGGCGGCCACCGGCATGTTTGACGTGTTGGCTACCAGGGTTGTCCGTTTCATAATTGACTCTGTTTTCCCATCTACTTCCATTGTAAGCTGGAAGAAATCACACACAATAATGGTGTCATCAACAGACTTCAGTACCTCCAACGCACAGCGTCAGCGACCTGGCGAGTTGTATGAATGTGAGCCCCATTCAACATGCAATATACAAGTATGACATAGAGAGTGGTAGAACAAGAGGCACTGGTGTCACGTGTCATCCAAATATAACGTAGAAGAATGCAGGAGGAACCTACACAGCTGTGCGGTCAGACATTACTGATATATAACGCTGTACACAGCTGTGCAGTCAGACATTACTGATATATAACGCTGTACACAGCTGTGCAGTCAGACATTACTGATATATACGCTGTATACAGCTGTGCAGTCAGACATTACTGATATATATGCTGTATACAGCTGTGGGGTCAGACATTACTGATATATACGCTGTATACAGCTGTGCGGTCAGACATTACTGATATATACGCTGTATACAGCTGTGCGGTCAGACATTACTGATAGATACGCTGTATACAGCTGTGCAGTCAAACATTACTGATGTATACGCTGTATACAGCTGTGCGGTCAGACATTACAGATATATACGCTGTATACAGCTGTGCAGTCAGACATTACTGATATATACGCTGTATACAGCTGTGCGGTCAGACATTACAGATATATATGCTGTATACAGATATGCAATCAAACATTACTGATGTATACGCTGTATACAGCTGTGCGGTCAGACATTACAGATATATACGCTGTATACAGCTGTGCGGTCAGACATTACTGATAGATACGCTGTATACAGCTGTGCAATCAGACATTACAGATATATACGATGTATACAGCTCTGCGGTCAGACATTAATGTATATGTAACGTCCTGCAGCAACCAAAACACAAGGCCCACGCTAAGGAGCTGGCGGGGCAGAGATGGAACCTTTCACGGTGTCCCTCCCCGGAAGAATGCATGCAACTTCGGCCAAGGCACCACAGGTGTCTTCCAGGCAACACTGGGTAGCGGTTACCTGTATAGGTGTGTAGTGGACTGTATAAGTTGTCACTAGTGACGCCACCGTTCCTTTTCACCCATGACTCTTCAGCGGTGGAAATAAAGAGAGTCCACACAGGGTTAAACTTTACTCCAGACTTTTGCAGAATACAGCTTACTCGTTCATGCAGGTTTAGCTGACGGTCAGGGAGGTTATCAGGCCTACAGTCTTGTTATCTGTAAAGCTCCACTCCTTGACACACACTCTCCGGGATGCAGAATAACACCGGAGGGGGACACAACACTCCACAGACACTCACTTGCAGCCTAGCAGGTAAATTGCCGCACGGTGGACTGTTGCTCCTCTTCCTTTCTAACTCTTCTCACAGGCAGTTCCTGGGATTTGGAACGTCAGGATACTTCTCTTCTGTTTCCATCACTTCACCACATGAGGGTTGAAGGTACCCCCATGTGGCCAGCACTCCTACTCCACTTCTAACCGATGAAGGTGACAGAACTTCCCTCTTACTGAACCCACTCAGATCTATAATCATACGACATCACGTGACTAGACAAACTGGGTACATTTTCCAGACATGTCCCAGCTACTTGCAGACATAATCGCTTGCATGCTGCCGCTGTGCAATACACATAACAGACAAGACAGTTTGCACAGTGCATCCACATAAAAGACATGACATGTTTGACAATTATGGAGGGGACAGATATATATGTTTCGGGCCACAACATATACAGCTGTGCGGTCAAACATTACTGATACATACACTGTATACAGCTGTGCGGTCAGACATTACTGATAGATACGCTGTATACAGCTGTGCCATCAGACTCCATCACTCAGGTATATAGGCAGACTACACGGTTCCTTGCCCTGTAGTAACCTCTCATGAGACATCCTCACCTCCGGGAAGTCTCGCAGCACCTCAGACATTTCGTTGCCTCGCTCTCCGCAGCCGACATAGACAATCACATCACTGTTAGAGAATTTGGAGAGAGCCTGGGAAATAACCGTCTTTCCACAACCAAAGGCTCCTGGGATGGCGGTGGTTCCACCTTGAACGCATCTGTAACACACAAGCAGTAATACAATAATCCGCAGTAGACATAGAACGGTGCAGGCAGGACGAGCGACGCAGAAGCCTAGAAGAACGGAGTGTTCAGTCTTTTTGCTCCTGGACTAAAAGAATAGATCCGATTATTCTATGTTACATGCAAATATTATATATCGTGCACTGAAGACTAAACATATCATCAACCTGTGCAATATCTGGATTCTGAGGAAGATGCAGCAGCCACTTGATTATATAGAACTGGACTCACCCGATGTTCGCTACATGAACATAAATTAGGTAAAAAATCCAGAAAGATGAAAGTGCAGCATCCCGTAGGGTGACCCTAGACACAGGGCGTACGTTGAGGAGCGGGGAGGGTAAGATGCTGGCTTGTCACGGCAGCAGTCCCCATGCTCCCTCCCGGAGGGACGCACGTAGCCTCGGCTAGGGCAGCGCTGGGCCTCTTCTGGACACCCCTAGGGTAGGGATGCCCAATAAACTAGAGAACAGGGATAGGGGTTATCACGAGTGACGCCACCTTTCCTTTACCCACAGGAACAACCCTCAGCAGTAAATAAATGAGCCGCAGACAGAATTGGTGTACCTCGGGTCCCTGGGAACAGTAAGGGCCTGATAGAACCTTACTTAAATAACTTTAGAATAACACAAGGCACAATTGACAGTTCTTGAAGTGCAGGTATTAAACAGACCTCCACACCTCAGTAATACCTCCACACGGTGATCCCAAACTTCAGGATGGTCATGTGTGAATAACAGACTTAGGAGTACCTCCACCCAGAGGTACAGAAAGTACCTCTGCACTAGGGCTTGGAAATTGCACTTACTTCTGGCTCATGCTCTCTCTCTCTTGAGACTCACTCTTTTCTCATCACAGATACACGCACACTAGGGAACCTCTCTTCCTCTTCCATTCTTCACCACATGGGAGTTGAAGGTACCCCCATGTGGCTGGCACTTTCAGGAACCCAGAAGAATCTCTAAACTCTCTTCTCGCTGTCACACACTCACATTTATAGCCTCATTCATACCATATGACAGGACATAAATTGATACATTTACAGACAATCTCCAGGCTTTAACAAACACTTAGGCCTCATGTCCACTAGTTAAATGGAATTGCGGATTCCACAGCGGATTTTGACCATAGGGAATCATTGGCCATCAAATTGATTTTTGCACCCGCGGATGGTATTTTAAAAGAATTGCGTTTATTCTGCCGCGGATTCCGCGCGGATCGGCAACATTGCTATTACATTGATAGCAATGTGTGCAGATATCTGCATGCAAAAAATAATCATTTAAAGCAAATCCGCGCGGAATCCGCCGTGGAAATCCGCGGATTGTATTTTTCAAGTGGACATGAGGCCTTAACCCATCATATGCGACACCTGTGCAATACATATAACAGAGACTAGACAGATTTGCACAGCGCACCAACACAAGACATGACATGTATAACATTATGGAGGGGGCCAGGAAAGTATGTACTGGGCCACTACAAAAGTGTTGGTCATACACCTCTCAATAAATACAGGTAATTACAACCTACGCAGCCAGAGATCCCATGGATACGATCCGGGTTGCCCACTTTTTACTCCCACACCTTAATCCAACCTCTAATGTGGAGCAGAGCTGTATCAGATTATACTGTCAAAGCCCAGAAAGCACCTAAAACTGTGACTAACCCTGCTGGAGTGGCTGAATAGCATATTTCTCTGGTCATAGCAGGAGATAACGGATTTTGAGGAACTCTGAAAGAGTGCGCCAGAGTTCAAAGCATGGTTACCAGATTCCCAAAAGGGGATCCAATAATGCAGACTAAATGAAGAGGTACAAGGTGGTTCGACACATTTCAGTTGGACCTACAACTCATCATGAATAGAGATGAGCGAGCATGCTCAGATAAAGCAGTTACTCGAGCGAGCATCGCTCTTCTCTGGTTCGAACAGGCATGGGGGGGCGGTGGCGGTAAGCGAAGGGGAGCGGGAGGGAGAGAGAGAGCAAGAGAGATCTCTCTCACTCTTCTCTCTCCCCCCCCCCCCCCGCAACTCCCCACCTCACCCCCCCCGCAACTCCCCACCTCACCCCCGAGCCTGCTCGGACCAGTAAGCAGTTACTCGTAAAGAGCTATGCTCGCTCGAGTAACTGCTTTATCCGAGCGTGCTCGCTCATCTCTAATCATGAACCAAGAGGTCTAATGTGATAAGAGGGGGAAGCCTGGTGTAAATGGCACCCTACCAATCAATGTCCTTAGACCCACAATACTGTTAAAGGAACCATGCCAGGATTTGCTATACTGACAAGCGGTATAGTGACCCTATATCAAGATATATAGCTACATCTAGGCTGAAGAAGAAGAACAAATGCTCCAATATTGAGAAGTAAATACTCTAATATATTTATTCCCTAATAGACTATAATGATGCTGCCACTGCTACTGGATCCCTGCAATACAAAGAAACCCTCTGGCTGCAATAGTCCCAGATATCTAGTCTAAACTCCTAAAAACAAGCGTACAATCCCTTACTAGGATAAACAATAGAGGAGATAGAAAAAGTAAATAGCATGGCCACCAGCCCTCATGGTGGAGTGGCAGCTTTAGGGCGCCCACCCACTGGCGATTTTTTTTCCCTGCGAAATTCGCAGCATTTTTTTCTCTGCAGGGGTCTATGGGACTTGTAATGTTAAAATCGCAATCGCGCAAAATCGCGATTTCGCGGTAAATTGCGATTTTGCGCGATCGCGATTTTAACATTACAAGTCCCATAGACCCCTGCAGAGAAAAAAATGCTGCGAATTTCGCAGGGAAAAAAAATCGCCAGTGGGTGGGCGCCCTTATGATTGAGTTCTCTCTGCCCCAGTGAATTCTTCACTTTGTATTTGGAGCAGATATCTCTCTCTCACCGCTTCTCTCTCTCTGGACGTTTGTCTTTCTTTTGCAACTTCCCTCTCTCTCTCTCACTGCTTCCCCTTCTCTCGCGCCACTTCTCTCTTAATGCTTCTCTTTCTCGAAACTTCTCTCTCTCTCGCCCCTTCTCTCATTCTGAACGTTTCTCTCTCTTTCGCTGCTTCCCTCTCTCTCTCTTGCTGCTTCTCCCTCAACGCTTCTCTCTCTCTCGATATTTCTCTCTTGCCGCTTCTCTCTCTTTTGCCGCTTTCCTCTCTCTCTCTCTCTCTCTCGCCGCTTCCCTCTCAGTCTTTTGACACTACTCTCTCTACGCTTCTCTCTCTTTCCTTACCTCCCTCTCTGTTGCCACTTCTCTCTCTCTCTCACTGCTTTTCTCTCTTTGTCACTGCTTCTCTATTTCTCTGTCGCCATCTCTCTTACTGTCACCACTTCTCTCTCTCGCTGTTTCTTTCTCTCTCTCTCTCTCAATGGTTCTCTCTTTCTCTGTCCCGTCCCTTCTCTCTCTCGACGCTTCTGTCTCAACGCTTCTCTATTTCTCTCTCGACGCTTCTCTCTTTCTCACCTCTTCTCTCTCTGTCACAGTTTCTTTCTCAATGGTTCTCTCTCTCTCTGTCTCGCCCCTTCTCTCTCTCGACGGTTCTGTCTTGACGCTTCTTTCTTTGTCTTTCAACACTTCTCTCTGTCACCGCTACTCTCTTTCACTCACTGCTTCTTCCTCGCCACTTTTCTCTTTCTTTTGATGCTTCTTTCTCTCTCATTGCTTCTTTCTCTCACTCTTGGCACTTCTCTCTCTCTGGACGTTTCTCTCTCTTTCACCGCTTCCCTCGCTCAACACCTCTCTCCCTCCCTCTCGCGGCTTTCCTCCCTGTCTCTTGACACATGTCTCTCAATGCTTCTCTCTCTCTCTTTCTGTGCTTCTCTCTCTCCCTTCCTCTCTCTCTCGCTGCTTCTCTCTCTCTTGCCACTTCTTTCTCTCTCTCGCCGCTTTTCTCTGTCACCACTTCTCGCTCTCTGTTACAACTTCTCTCTCAATGGTTCTCTCTCTGTCTCGCTGTTTCTCTTTCTTACGACAGTTCTGTTTTAACGCTTCTCTCTTTCTCCCTCAACACTTCTCTCTCTTTCTGTGACCTCTTCTCTCTCTAGATGTTTCCTTCTCATTGCTACTCTCTCTCTCTCGCTGCTTCTTTCTCAAAGCATTCCTCTCTCTTTTGAAGCTTCTCTCTCTGTCTTTCTCTCGCCGCTTATCTCTCTTTCGATGCTTCTCTCTTTCTCATTGCTTCTTTCTCTCACTCTCACTGCTTCTCTCTCTCTGGACGATTTTCTCTTTTGCTGCTTCCCTTTCTCTCTTTCGCCGCTTCCCTCTCTCTCTACGCTTCTCTCTCAATGCTTCTCTTTTTCTTGCCGCTTTCCTATCTCTCTCGCCACTTCCCTCTCTGTCTCTCGACACTTCTCTCTCTCTTGCCACTTCTCTCTCTGTCGCTGTCTCTCTCTCTCTCAGTTGCCGCTTCTCTCTCTCTCAATGGATCTCTGTCACGCTGCCTCTCTTTCTTATGATGGTTCTGTCTCAATGCTTCTCTCTTTCTCCCTCAATGCTTCTCTCTTAGAGATGAGCGAGCACGCTCGGATATAGCAGTTACTCGAGCGAGCATCGCTCTTCTCGAGCAACCGCTTACTGGTCCGAGCGTGCTCAGGGTGGGGGGGAGGCGGCGGGGGTGAGCAGCGTGGGGTGGTGGAGGGGGGGGAGTGAGACGGAGATCTCTCTGTCAACGGTTCTCTCTCTCTCTCTCTGCCTCGCTGCTTCTCTTGCTTATGACAGTTCTGTCTCAACGCTTCTCTCTTTCTCCCTCAAAGCTTCTTTCTCTCTTGCTTCTTCTTTCTCTGACTTTCTCTTGACGCTTTTCCCTCTTTCGATTCTCTCTCTCTCTTTTTGCTTCTCTCTCTGTTTTCTCTTGACGCTTTTCTCTCTTTCGATTCGCTCTCTCTTTTTCTGCTTCTCTCTCTCTTGCCACGTCTCTCTCTCTCTGTCTCATCGCTTCTCTCTCTGTCTCTCGACGACTCTCTCTCTGTCTCTTGATGCTTCTCTCTCCCCTCCCATTGAAAGCAATTGGAGAGCTCCACAATCCTCTATCGGGGAATCCCTTCAGCCGCGGCTGGGGAATCCCTCATCCCTGGTGGGGTAATCCCTTTAGCTGTGGCTGGGGAAAAAATTCCCAGCAGGAATGTGAGGCTGCTTTCACATGAAAGCTCCTTGCATCCACGGATCTTGCACATGGTGGAAAGTTTGTGAATCATGGCCCGATACCACCCTCATCCGTGTGAAACCAGCCTCACTCCTCCTCGCTGCTCACGTCTCATGCTGCTTAGCAATGCTTCACACTGCCTAGCGGTGCATGCTCAGATTTTAAGATTTTACGGCGGTGGTGAGGATGTCACTAATCTAATGACACCAAAATCATCCACCAAAGGTCATGAAAAGGGGTCAAAGTATGGTGCAAGAAAAAGCCTGAAAGCTGTTTTATATTAGATGTAGAGAGGGACATAGTGCAGTTATATAGCAACATTAATTGGAACAGCATCCTCAAAAATAATAGTACAGGTGGCAAATGGGGGAGGTTTAAAAACATCCTAATCACCTTATGCAAACAGTTCATACCCTTCAATAATTAAAGAACTACAAGTAGAAGGAAACCAATGTGGGTCAACAAGACAGTAAGGGAGGGGCTATAAGTGAAAAAAAGCATTTAAATTATTAAAACAGCACTGGAAAGGCGCTAAAAACATACAGGCAAAAAAAAAAATTATGTGAGGAAAAGATCAAAACTACAAAGGAGGAGGCAGAAAGACTGATCGCCAAAGAGAGCAAAAATAACTTAACTATTTCTCAATTATATAAACGGTAAGAGGCTTTGCACTGAGAGCACTGGCCATTTAACAAACAATGCAGGAGAAATCATAGAAGATGATGTGGGGGAAGGCAAATCTATTAATTAGTTTTTTCTCAAGTCTATTCACTAAGGAAAAGGAAATGTCTCACAAAATGCAGGAGGATAAAACGAACCCCTCACTAAATATCACCTGCCTAACACAGTAGGAAGTACAGAGCCGGATAAAAAATTTTTTTAAATTGACAAATTGCCGGGCCCAGATGAAATACACCTAAGGGTTCTAAGGGAACTAAATGATGTGATCAACAGACCGCTCTTTCTTATATTTAGGGATACTATTGTACACTGAATTGGCATATTGCCAATGTGGTTCAATATACAAAAAGTGGTCTAAAAGGGAGCCTGGTAACTACAGGCCAGTAAGTCTCACTTCAATAATTAGAAACATATTTGAGGGGTTCCTTAGAGATGCCATCCTGGAATACCTCAAGGTATAACTCCTCATCAGCATGGGTTCATGAAGGGTCGATGATGTCAGACCAATTTAATCAGCTTCTACAATAAAGTAAGTTTTAGGCTGGACCTGGGAGAGTCTATTGATCTTGTATATCTTTTTCTAAAACATTCGACACTGTGCCACATAATAGGCTGATATATAAAATGAGACAACTTGGACTGGGCAAAAACGTGTGTATCTGGGTAAAGAACTGGCTCGGTGATAGAAATCAGAGGATGGTAATAAATGGTTCATACTCTGATTGGGCCACCGTCGCTAGTAGGGTGCCATAGGATTCAGTACTAGACCGCATTGTGTTCAATATATTCATCAACGACCTGATAGAGGGGCTGCACAGTAAAATATCAATATTTGCAGATGATACAAAATTATACAAGATAATTAATACAACAGAGGACAATGTACGGCTACAAACGGACCTAGATAGGCTGGGGGCTTGGGCAGAAAAATGGCAAATGAAGTTCAATGTGGATAAATGTAAGGGAGGGTCGTAAACATGCTGTAATGGACGGACACTTGTCTTTTTTCAGCCTAACATGCTATGCTCTCTCTCTCTGTCCCTCACAGCTTTTCTCTCTCTCCCTCTTGCTGCTTCTTTCTTGTTGCTTTTCTCTCTCTTTCAACGCTTCTCTCTCTCGACACTTCGCTCTCACTACTTCTTTCTCTCTTGACGTTTCTCTCTCTCTCTCACTCCATCTCTCTTGCCGCTTCCCCCTCTCTCTCTTGACACGTCTCTCTCAATGCTTCTCGCTCTCTTTCTGTGCTTCTCTCTCTCTCTCTCTCTTATCGCTCCAATCTCTCTCGCCGCTTCGCTCTCTCTGTCGCCATCTCTCTCTCCATATAAAATGGAGGGGTATAGTGCTGTTATGTAGAATGTTGGGGACATAGTGCTGTTATATAGAATGTGCAGGGGGTACATAGTGCTGTTATATAGAATGTGGAGGGGACATAGTAGTATTATACAGAATGTAGGGGGTTGTATAATGCTGTTATATAGAGTGTGGGGCACATAGTGCTGTTATACAGAATGTGGGGGGACCTAGTGCTACTATACTGAATGTGTGTGTGTGGGGGGCATAGTGCCGTTATACAGCATGGGGGGGGGGGGGGCTAGTGCTCTTATATAGAATGTGGAGGGGACATAGTGCTGTTATAAAGAATGTGGAGGGGACATAGTAGTGTTATACAGAATGTGTGGGGGGTATAGTGCTGTTATATAGAATGTGGGGGGTATAGTGCTGTTATATAGAATGTGGGGGGATGTGGGAGATGCTGCTGTTATATAGAATGTGGGCGAATATAGTGCCGTTATATAGAATGTGGGCGGACATGGTGTTGTTGTATAGAATGTGGGATGACATAGTACTGGTATATAGAATGCGGGGAGGGGCATAGGGCTGTTATATAGAATGTGTGGCGGGAGGGGTATATGCTGTTCCATAGAATGTGGGGGGACATATGCTGTTCCAAAGGATATGGGGAGGACATATTCCGTTATATAGAATGTGGGAGAACTAAGTGCTGTTATATAGAATGTGGCGGGATATATGCTGTTCCATAGAATGAGTGGGGGCATATGCTGTTAAGTAGAATGTGGGGGATATAGTAGAATGTGGGGTTATACAGAATGTGTGTGTGGGGCATAGTGCTATTATATAGAATGTGGGGACACAAAGTACTAGTATATAGAATGTGGGGGGCATAGTGCTGTTATACAGAATGTGGGGGGGGGGGGGCATAATGTTGTTTTATAGAATGTGGGCAGTGGACATAGTGCTGCTGTATAGAATGTTGGCCAAATAGTGCTGTTATATAAAATGTTGGGGGGCATAGTGCTGTTATACAGAATGCGGGGGGGGAGGGGCATAGTACTGGTATATAGAATGTGGTGGGACATAGTGCTGTTATACAGAATGTGGAGGGTTCATAATGCTGTTATACAGGATGTGGGGGATATATGCTGTCCCATACAATGTGTGGGGGCATATGCTGTTACAAAGAATGTGTGGGGGACATGGTGCTGTTATGTAGAATATGGGGGGGGGGACATATGCTCTTACATAAAATGTGAGGGACATATGTTGTTATACAAAATGTGGGGGGGGGCATAGTGCTGTTATATAGAATGTGGGGGCACAAAGTACTGTTATATACAATGTGGAGGGGCATAGTACTCGTTTATAGAATGTGAGGGGGGGCATAGTGCTGTTATACAAAATGTGGAGGGGGCATAATGTTGGTATATGGAATGTGGGGGGAGACATAGTCCTGCTATATATAATGTGGGGTACATATTGCTGTTCTGTAGAATGTGAGAGAAGATAGTGCTGTTATACAGAATGTGGGGCGGCATAGTGCTGTTATACAGAATGTGGGGGGCGGGGCATAGTACTGGCATATAAAATGTGGGGGCATATAGTGCTGTTATACAGAATGAGGAGGGCTCATTGTGCTGTTATACAGAATGCGGGAAGGACATATGCTGTTATATAGAATGTGGGGGGACACAGTGCCATTATATAGAATGTGGGGGGGACATAGTACTGGTATATAGAATCTGGGGGGGAAATAGTGCTGTTATATGTAATATGGGGAGACATAGTGCTGTTATATAGAATGTGGGGGGACATAGTACTGGTGTATAGAATATGGAGGGGACAAACTACTGGTATATAGAATGTGGGGGGCCATATACTGTAATATAAAATGGGGGGGCAGAGTGCTGTTATACAGTATGTGGGGGAACATAGTGCTGTTATATACAATGTGAGGGGGGCATAGTGCCATTATATAGATTGTGGAGGAACATAGTACTGTTATGTAGAATGTGGGGGGATATAGTACTGGTATATAGAATGTGTGTGGGGGGGGCATAGTGCTGTTATATAGAATGCGAGGGGCCATATGTTGTTATATGGATTGGGGTTGCAGAGTGCTGTTATACAGTATGTGGGGAGACATAGTGCTGTTATATAGAATGTGGGTGGGGCACAGTGCTGTTATATAGAATGTGGATGGGGCATAGTGCTGTTATATAGAATGTGAGGGGCCATATGTTGTTATATGGATTGGGGAGACATAGTGCTGTTATATAGAATGTGGGTGGGGCATAGTGCTGTTATATAGAATGTGGATGGGGCATAGTGCTGTTATATAGAATGTGGATGGGGCATAGTGCTGTTATATAGAATGTGGGTGGGGCATAGTGCTGTTATATAGAATGTGGATGGGGCATAGTGCTGTTATATAGAATGTGGATGGGGCATAGTGCTGTTAAACCCGTCTTCCGGTTTCCAGAGTTCTATAATGGCCTCACCTGACAGCAGGAAGGAGGAGGTGATGGGAAGCACCACATAGTTTGAAATCAGCTGCCGATATGTAGCTGATTTCCAGTCAAAGTCTGCACCAATTGTATAGATTTTGACAGTTTTTTTAGAGGCAGAATTTGCGGTGGAAATTTCCGCTGTGGACATTCCGCAGCATTTCTGACTTTTCCGTTTGTGTACTCTGGCCCGGGCCGCTGCAGAGTGATTACCGGCAGTGGCACCCTGGCCGGTGATCACTATAATGGTGACCTGACCTCCCGAAAGCGGGACTAAAGCGGGACAAATGGCTGTCCCGCTGGGGTCCTGGTGGAAAGCGGGACACAAGGTCCCAAAGCGGGACTGTCCTGCCTAAATCGGGATGTCTGGTCACCTTAAGTACAGACAACTGAATAAAAACTACACTCTGAAAATAGGAACCGATTAGAAAAATCTTTCACTTGCTAGTCTTAATACCATAAAACTTTGGTGATCTGGTCCCTTTAAGACTCCCTCCACCGTTTCCGCGGCATCTCACCTGAGAATGCTGTGGGCAGGTGGACACCTCTGCTGTAGAGCCAGACAGACTTACAGGGTAGCTGCCTATAGCGGCACTGGAGAGGCAGTTTGCTTTGATTTGTATGAGAGCTAGTAAGCATTAAAACGGCATGAAAAACATACGGAAAAAGTGCGTCCAGGACTCTCTGACCAGTCAGCAGCGGGTTGTTGGCTGGGAGCTTCTCTGTGGTTGGGCGGATCTGACGGACCGGCCACACTTGGACCATGGTCAACTTCTCCTTGATGCCTTCAAAGTCTAGTTCCATGACCACGTCCTGACAAGAGAGTGACACTGAGGGATGGTTGGACGTTGGACGTCTGTTTGTTACCGTTCTCAGTGCTGCTGCCACTTACCGAGACGTCGTAGTTCCCAGGTGGTGCGATATATGTGACTGTGCCGCAGCTGCGGGGAGGAACCATCAGCTTGTGTCTGATGAGGGAGTTCTCAGGGACAGTTCCATAAATGTCTCCTCCAGTAACATGACTGCCAGCCTGGAAGAGAATAAGACCAGCTGCACTTACGGTTTTTACCCACTGTGGACAAAGGGGCAGTAATGCGGCATTCCCTTTATGGGTGGTGGGGCGTTAACAGAGACAACTACAAGAATTGGTTAGCTGTGTCCTCATGACTAGTAAACACAAGCTTCGCCGGCGGGTACTCACCCTGATGTTCTTGTCGGGGATAAACTCCCATTTTAAGTCACGTGATAGCGCGTTGACATTAACTCCACGAGGGATGTAGATACTTTTTGTGAGATCAGCAATATCTTTCAGTGGACGTTGGATCCCATCAAAGATGTTTCCCATAATTCCAGGGCCGAGCTCTACTGACAGAGGTTTTCCAGTTCTCAGGACCGGGTCACCCACAGACACCCCAGCTGAAGGGCTCAGGTTAAGGAAAGTCTGGCAACACATGTGGAAAGTTATATAAAAGCTCATTATGACCCCAGGAAACTAAAACATCCCGGATACACACACTGCCAGCGCTGCAGAGTGATTACCAATCGCTATAATGCTGACCCGATGTCCCGAAAGTAGGACAAAAGCAGGACAAATGGCTTTCCCGCTGGGTCCCAGCAGAAAGCGGTACACAGAGTCCCAAAGCGGGACAGTCCTGCCTAAATCAGGACGTCTGGTCCCCTTCAGTTGAATAGTGGTGTGTGTGGGCACTAAGGGGTTAAGCAGTGGTGTGTGGGGGGCACTAAGGGGTTAAGTAGTGGGGGGGGGCATTAAGGGGTTAAATAGTGGTGTGTGTGTGTGGTACTAAGGGGTTAAGTAGTGGAATGTGTGGTCACTAAGGGGTTACATAGTGGTTTGAGTGGGCGGGCACTAAGGGATTAAGTACCTTGTTTCCCTGAAAATAAGACATCCCCTGAAAATAACACATAGCATGATTTTCCAGAATTTTCGAGGATGCAAAATGATTTTTCAGGCTTTTTGAGGATGCTTGAAATATAAGCCCCACTCCAAAATTAAGCCCTGCTAACAGTTAATTAAAAAAGTCAATTTAAATAGTGTCCAGGCAGCTATACATGTAAAAAAGTTAAACCTTTTTGAACAAAAATTAATATAAGACACTGTCTTATTTTCAGAGAAACACGGTAGGTGTGTTTGGTCCCTAAGGGGTAAAGTAGTGGTGAGTGGGTGGGCACTAAGGGGTTTAGTAGTGGTGTGTGGGCATTAAGGAGTTAAGTAGTGGTGAGGAGTGTGGGCACTAAGGGGTTAAGTAGCGGTATGTGGGTGGGCACTAAGGGGTTAAATAGGTATGTGTGGGCCCTTAGGGGTTAGGTAGTGGTGTGTGGTCACTAAGGGGTAAACTAGTCGTGTGTGGACACTAAGGCTTAAGTAGTGGTGAGTGGGTGGGCACTAAGGGTTTGGGTAGCGGTGTGTGGGTACTAAGGGGTTAAGTAGTGGAATGTGTGGCCACTAAGGGGTTAAGTAGTGGTGTGTTGGCACTAAGTGGTTAAGTAGCAATGTGTGGATGTGTACTAAGAGGTTAAATAGTGGAATATGTGCCCACTAAGGGGTTAAGTAGTGGAATGTGTGGGCACTAAGAGGTTAAGCAGTGGTATGTGTGGTCACTAAGGGGTTAAGTAGAGGTGTGTGGGTGGGCACTAAGGGGTTAAATCGTGGTATGTGTGGTCACTAGGGGTTAAGTAGTGGTGTGTGTGGTCACTAAGGGGTTAAGTAGTGGTGTGTGTGGTCACTAAGGGGGTTAAGAAGTGTAATGTGTGGACACTGTGAGGTTAAGTACTGGTATGTGTGGTCACAAAGGGGTTAAGTAGTGGTGCGTGGGAGGGTACTAAGGGGTTAAGTAGTGGTGTGTGTGGTCACTAAGGGGTTAAGTCATGGTGTGTGGGTGGACACTAAGGGGTTAAGTAGTGGTGTGTGTGGTCACTAATGGGTTGAATAGTGGTGTGGGGGGGCACTAAGGGGTTAGGTAGTGGTGTGTGGGGGGGGGGGGAAGCATTAAGGGGTTTAGTAGTGTGTGGTCACTAAGGGGATAAGTCATGGTGTGTGTGGGCATTGAGGGGTTACGTAGTGGTGTAGGTGGGCACTAAGGGGTTAAGTAGCGGTGTGTGGATGGGCACTAAGGGGTTAAGTAGTGGTGTGTGGGGGGGCACTAAGGGGTTAAGTAGTGGTGTGTGTGGTCACTAAGGGGTTAAGTAGAGGTGTGTGGGTGGGCACTAAGGGGTTAAATCGTGGTTTGTGTGGTCACTAAGGGGTTATGAGTGTTGTGTGTGGTCATTAAGGGGGTTAAGAAGTGTAATGTGTGGACACTATGAGGTTAAGTACTGGTATGTGTGGTCACAAAGGGGTTAAGTAGTTGTGTGAGTGGTCACTAATGGGTTGAATAGTGGTGTGGGGGGGGGGAAGCATTAAGGGGTTAAGTAGTAGTGTGTGGTCACTAAGGGGATAAGTCATGGTGTGTGTGGGCATTGAGGGGTTAAGTAGTGGTGTGTGTGCGCACTGAGGGGTTAAGTAGTGGTGTGTGTGGGCACTAAGGGATTAAGTAGTGGTGTGTGGGGGCACTAAGGGGTTAAATCGTGGTATGTGTGGTCACTAGGGGTTAAGTAGTGGTGTGTGTGGTCACTAAGGGGTTAAGTAGTGGTGTGTGTGGTCACTAAGGGGGTTAAGAAGTGTAATGTGTGGACACTGTGAGGTTAAGTACTGGTATGTGTGGTCACAAAGGGGTTAAGTAGTGGTGCGTGGGAGGGTACTAAGGGGTTAAGTAGTGGTGTGTGTGGTCACTAAGGGGTTAAGTCATGGTGTGTGGGTGGACACTAAGGGGTTAAGTAGTGGTGTGTGTGGTCACTAATGGGTTGAATAGTGGTGTGGGGGGGCACTAAGGGGTTAGGTAGTGGTGTGTGGGGGGGGGGGGAAGCATTAAGGGGTTTAGTAGTGTGTGGTCACTAAGGGGATAAGTCATGGTGTGTGTGGGCATTGAGGGGTTACGTAGTGGTGTAGGTGGGCACTAAGGGGTTAAGTAGCGGTGTGTGGATGGGCACTAAGGGGTTAAGTAGTGGTGTGTGGGGGGGCACTAAGGGGTTAAGTAGTGGTGTGTGTGGTCACTAAGGGGTTAAGTAGAGGTGTGTGGGTGGGCACTAAGGGGTTAAATCGTGGTTTGTGTGGTCACTAAGGGGTTATGAGTGTTGTGTGTGGTCATTAAGGGGGTTAAGAAGTGTAATGTGTGGACACTATGAGGTTAAGTACTGGTATGTGTGGTCACAAAGGGGTTAAGTAGTTGTGTGAGTGGTCACTAATGGGTTGAATAGTGGTGTGGGGGGGGGGGAAGCATTAAGGGGTTAAGTAGTAGTGTGTGGTCACTAAGGGGATAAGTCATGGTGTGTGTGGGCATTGAGGGGTTAAGTAGTGGTGTGTGTGCGCACTGAGGGGTTAAGTAGTGGTGTGTGTGGGCACTAAGGGATTAAGTAGTGGTGTGTGGGGGCACTAAGGGGTTAAGTAGTGGTGTGGGGGGGGGGGGCCTGACGGGTTAAGTAGTGGTGTGTGTGGGCACTGAGGGGTTAAGTAGTGGTGTGTGTGCGCACTGAGGGGTTAAGTAGTGGTGTGTGTGGGCACTGAGGGGTTAAGTAGTGGTGTGTGTGGGCACTAAGGGGTTAAGTAGTGGTGTGTGTGGGCACTGAGGGGTTAAGCAGTGGTGTGTGTGGGGACTGAGGGGTTAAGCAGTGGTGTGTGTGGGGACTGAGGGGTTAAGTAGTGGTGTGTGGGGGGGCACTGAGGGGTTAAGTAGCGGTGTGTGTGTGGGCACTGAGGGGTTAAGTAGTGGTGTGTGTGCGCACTGAGGGGTTAAGTAGTGGTGTGTGTGGCCACTGAGGGGTTAAGCAGTGGTGTGTGTGGGGACTGAGGGGTTAAGCAGTGGTGTGGGGGGGGGGCACTGAGGGGTTAAGTAGTGGTGTGTGTGCGCACTGAGGGGTTAAGTAGCGGTGGTGTGTGGCCACTGAGGGGTTAAGCAGTGGTGTGTGTGGGGACTGAGGGGTTAAGTAGTGGTGTGTGGGGGGGCACTGAGGGGTTAAGTAGCGGTGTGTGTGTGTGGGCACTGAGGGGTTAAGTAGTGGTGTGTGTGGGCATTGAGGGGTTAAGTAGTGGTGTGTGTGGGCACTGAGAGGTTAAGTAGCGGTGTGTGTGGGCACTGAGGGGTTAAGTAGCGGTGTGTGTGGGCACTGAGGGGTTAAGTAGCGGTGTGTGTGGGCACTGAGGGGTTAAGTAGTGGTGTGTGTGGGCACTGAGGGGTTAAGTAGTGGTGTGTGTGTGGGCACTGAGGGGTTAAGTAGTGGTGTGTGTGGGCACTGAGGGGTTAAGTAGCGGTGGTGTGTGGGCACTGAGGGGTTAAGTAGCTGTGTGTGTGGGCACTGAGGGGTTAAGTAGCGGTGTGTGTGGGCACTGAGGGGTTAAGTAGTGGTGTGTGTGTGGGCACTGAGGGGTTAAGTAGTGGTGTGTGTGTGGGCACTGAGGGGTTAAGTAGTGGTGTGTGTGTGGGCACTGAGGGGTTAAGTAGTGGTGTGTGTGGGCACTGAGGGGTTAAGTAGTGGTGTGTGTGGGCACTGAGGGGTTAAGTAGTGGTGTGTGTGTGGGCACTGAGGGGTTAAGTAGTGGTGTGTGTGGGCACTGAGGGGTTAAGTAGTGGTGTGTGTGGGCACTGAGGGGTTAAGTAGTGGTGTGTGTGGGCACTGAGGGGTTAAGTAGTGGTGTGTGTGTGGGCACTGAGGGGTTAAGTAGTGGTGTGTGTGTGGGCACTGAGGGGTTAAGTAGTGGTGTGTGTGGGCACTGAGGGGTTAAGTAGTGGTGTGTGTGGGCACTGAGGGGTTAAGTAGCGGTGTGTGTGGGCACTGAGGGGTTAAGTAGTGGTGTGTGTGGGCACTGAGGGGGTAGCGGTGTGTGTGGGCACTGAGGGGTAGTGGTGTGTGTGGGCACTGAGGGGTTAAGTAGTGGTGTGTGTGGGCACTGAGGGGTTAAGTAGCGGTGTGTGTGTGGGCACTGAGGGGTTAAGTAGTGGTTTGTGTGGGCACTGAGGGGTTAAGTAGTGGTGTGTGTGGGCACTGAGGGGTTAAGTAGCGGTATGTGTGGGCACTGAGGGGTTAAGTAGTGGTGTGTGTGGGCACTGAGGGGTTAAGTAGCGGTGTGTGTGGGCACTGAGGGGTTAAGTAGTGGTGTGTGTGGGCACTGAGGGGTTAAGTAGCGGTGTGTGTGGGCACTGAGGGGTTAAGTAGTGGTGTGTGTGGGCACTGAGGGGTTAAGTAGCGGTGGTGTGTGGGCACTGAGGGGTTAAGCAGCGGTGTGTGTGGGCACTGAGGGGTTAAGTAGCGGTGTGTGTGGGCACTGAGGGGTTAAGTAGTGGTGTGTGTGTGGGCACTGAGGGGTTAAGTAGTGGTGTGTGTGTGGGCACTGAGGGGTTAAGTAGTGGTGTGTGTGTGTAGGCACTGAGGGGTTAAGTAGTGGTGTGTGTGGGCACTGAGGGGTTAAGTAGTGGTGTGTGTGGGCACTGAGGGGTTAAGTAGTGGTGTGTGTGTGGGCACTGAGGGGTTAAGTAGTGGTGTGTGTGTGTGTGGGCACTGAGGGGTTAAGTAGCGGTATGTGTGGGCACTGAGGGGTTAAGTAGTGGTGTGTGTGGGCACTGATGGGTTAAGTAGTGTTGTGTGTGGGCACTGAGGGGTTAAGTAGCGGTGTGTGTGTGGGCACTGAGGGGTTAAGTAGTGGTGTGTGTGGGCACTGAGGGGTTAAGTAGTGGTGTGTGTGTGGGCACTGAGGGGTTAAGTAGTGGTGTGTGTGTGTGGGCACTGAGGGGTTAAGTAGTGGTGTGTGTGGGCACTGAGGGGTTAAGTAGTGGTGTGTGTGGGCACTGAGGGGTTAAGTAGCGGTGTGTGTGGGCACTGAGGGGTTAAGTAGTGGTGTGTGTGGGCACTGAGGGGTTAAGTAGCGGTGTGTGTGGGCACTGAGGGGTTAAGTAGTGGTGTGTGTGTGGGCACTGAGGGGTTAAGTAGTGGTGTGTGTGTGGGCACTGAGGGGTTAAGTAGTGGTGTGTGTGTGTGGGCACTGAGGGGTTAAGTAGTGGTGTGTGTGGGCACTGAGGGGTTAAGTAGTGGTGTGTGTGGGCACTGAGGGGTTAAGTAGCGGTGTGTGTGTGGGCACTGAGGGGTTAAGTAGTGGTGTGTGTGGCCACTGAGGGGTTAAGCAGTGGTGTGTGTGGGGACTGAGGGGTTAAGCAGTGGTGTGTGGGGGCACTGAGGGGTTAAGTAGTGGTGTGTGTGGGCACTGAGGGGTTAAGTAGTGGTGTGTGTGGCCACTGAGGGGTTAAGCAGTGGTGTGTGTGGGGACTGAGGGGTTAAGCAGTGGTGTGGGGGGGGGCACTGAGGGGTTAAGTAGTGGTGTGTGTGCGCACTGAGGGGTTAAGTAGCGGTGGTGTGTGGCCACTGAGGGGTTAAGCAGTGGTGTGTGTGGGGACTGAGGGGTTAAGTAGTGGTGTGTGGGGGGGCACTGAGGGGTTAAGTAGCGGTGTGTGTGTGGGCACTGAGGGGTTAAGTAGTGGTGTGTGTGGGCACTGAGAGGTTAAGTAGCGGTGTGTGTGGGCACTGAGGGGTTAAGTAGCGGTGTGTGTGGGCACTGAGGGGTTAAGTAGCGGTGTGTGTGGGCACTGAGGGGTTAAGTAGTGGTGTGTGTGGGCACTGAGGGGTTAAGTAGTGGTGTGTGTGTGGGCACTGAGGGGTTAGGTAGCGGTGTGTGTGGGCACTGACGGGTTAAGTAGCAGTGGTGTGTGGGCACTGAGGGGTTAAGTAGCGGTGTGTGTGGGCACTGAGGGGTTAAGTAGCGGTGTGTGTGGGCACTGAGGGGTTAAGTAGTGGTGTGTGTGTGGGCACTGAGGGGTTAAGTAGTGGTGTGTGTGTGGGCACTGAGGGGTTAAGTAGTGGTGTGTGTGTGGGCACTGAGGGGTTAAGTAGTGGTGTGTTTGGGCACTGAGGGGTTAAGTAGTGGTGTGTGTGGGCACTGAGGGGTTAAGTAGTGGTGTGTGTGTGGGCACTGAGGGGTTAAGTAGTGGTGTGTGTGGGCACTGAGGGGTTAAGTAGTGGTGTGTGTGGGCACTGAAGGGTTAAGTAGTGGTGTGTGTGGGCACTGAGGGGTTAAGTAGTGGTGTGTGTGTGGGCACTGAGGGGTTAAGTAGTGGTGTGTGTGTGGGCACTGAGGGGTTAAGTAGTGGTGTGTGTGGGCACTGAGGGGTTAAGTAGTGGTGTGTGTGGGCACTGAGGGGTTAAGTAGCGGTGTGTGTGGGCACTGAGGGGTTAAGTAGTGGTGTGTGTGGGCACTGAGGGGTAGCGGTGTGTGTGGGCACTGAGGGGTAGCGGTGTGTGTGGGCACTGAGGGGTAGTGGTGTGTGTGGGCACTGAGGGGTTAAGTAGTGGTGTGCGTGGGCACTGAGGGGTTAAGTAGTGGTGTGTGTGGGCACTGAGGGGTTAAGTAGCGGTGTGTGTGGGCACTGAGGGGTTAAGTAGCGGTATGTGTGGGCACTGAGGGGTTAAGTAGTGGTGTGTGTGGGCACTGAGGGGTTAAGTAGCGGTGTGTGTGGGCACTGAGGGGTTAAGTAGCGGTGTGTGTGGGCACTGAGGGGTTAAGTAGTGGTGTGTGTGTGGGCACTGAGGGGTTAAGTAGTGGTGTGTGTGTGGGCACTGAGGGGTTAAGTAGTGGTGTGTGTGTGTGGGCACTGAGGGGTTAAGTAGTGGTGTGTGTGGGCACTGAGGGGTTAAGTAGTGGTGTGTGTGTGGGCACTGAGGGGTTAAGTAGCGGTGTGTGTGGGCACTGAGGGGTTAAGTAGTGGTGTGTGTGGGCACTGAGGGGTTAAGTAGCGGTGTGTGTGGGCACTGAGGGGTTAAGTAGTGGTGTGTGTGGGCACTGAGGGGTTAAGTAGTGGTGTGTGTGGGCACTGAGGGGTTAAGTAGCGGTGTGTGTGGGCACTGAGGGGTTAAGTAGTGGTGTGTGTGGGCACTGAGGGGTTAAGTAGCGGTGTGTGTGGGCACTGAGGGGTTAAGTAGTGGTGTGTGTGTGGGCACTGAGGGGTTAAGTAGTGGTGTGTGTGTGGGCACTGAGGGGTTAAGTAGTGGTGTGTGTGGGCACTGAGGGGTTAAGTAGTGGTGTGTGTGGGCACTGAGGGGTTAAGTAGCGGTGTGTGTGGGCACTGAGGGGTTAAGTAGTGGTGTGTGTGGGCACTGAGGGGTTAAGTAGTGGTGTGTGTGTGTGGGCACTGAGGGGTTAAGTAGCGGTATGTGTGGGCACTGAGGGGTTAAGTAGTGGTGTGTGTGGGCACTGAGGGGTTAAGTAGTGGTGTGTGTGGGCACTGAGGGGTTAAGTAGTGGTGTGTGTGGGCACTGAGGGGTAGTGGTGTGTGTGGGCACTGAGGGGTTAAGTAGCGGTGTGTGTGGGCACTGAGGGGTAGTGGTGTGTGTGGGCACTGAGGGGTTAAGTAGTGGTGTGTGTGGGCACTGAGGGGTTAAGTAGTGGTGTGTGTGGGCACTGAGGGGTAGCGGGGTGTGTGGGCACTGAGGGGTAGTGGTGTGTGTGGGCACTGAGGGGTTAAGTAGTGGTGTGTGTGGGCACTGAGGGGTTAAGTAGCGGTATGTGTGGGCACTGAGGCGTTAAGTAGTGGTGTGTGTGGGCACTGAAGGGTTAAATAGTGGTGTGTGTGGGCACTGAGGGGTTAAGTAGTGGTGTGTGTGGGCACTGAGGGGTTAAGTAGCGGTATGTGTGGGCACTGAGGGGTTAAGTAGTGGTGTGTGTGGGCACTGAGGGGTTAAGTAGTGGTGTGTGTGGGCACTGAGGGGTTAAGTAGCGGTATGTGTGGGCACTGAGGGGTTAAGTAGCGGTGTGTGCGGGCACTGAGAGGTTAAGTAGCGGTGTGTGTGGGCACTGAGGGGTTAAGTAGTGGTGTGTGTGGGCACTGAGGGGTTAAGTAGTGGTGTGTGTGGGCACTGAGGGGTTAAGTAGCGGTGTGTGTGGGCACTGAGGGGTAGTGGTGTGTGTGGGCACTGAGGGGTAGCGGTGTGTGTGGGCACTGAGGGGTAGCGGTGTGTGTGGACACTGAGGGGTAGTGGTGTGTGTGGGCACTGAGGGGTTAAGTAGTGGTGTGTGTGGGCACTGATGGGTTAAGTAGTGGTGTGTGTGGGCACTGAGGGGTTAAGTAGCGGTGTGTGTGTGGGCACTGAGGGGTTAAGTAGTGGTGTGTGTGGGCACTGAGGGGTTAAGTAGCGGTATGTGTGGGCACTGAGGGGTTAAGTAGTGGTGTGTGTGGGCACTGAGGGGTTAAGTAGTGGTGTGTGTGGGCACTGAGGGGTTAAGTAGCGGTATGTGTGGGCACTGAGGGGTTAAGTAGCGGTGTGTGCGGGCACTGAGAGGTTAAGTAGCGGTGTGTGTGGGCACTGAGGGGTTAAGTAGTGGTGTGTGTGGGCACTGAGGGGTTAAGTAGTGGTGTGTGTGGGCACTGAGGGGTTAAGTAGCGGTGTGTGTGGGCACTGAGGGGTAGTGGTGTGTGTGGGCACTGAGGGGTAGCGGTGTGTGTGGGCACTGAGGGGTAGCGGTGTGTGTGGACACTGAGGGGTAGTGGTGTGTGTGGGCACTGAGGGGTTAAGTAGTGGTGTGTGTGGGCACTGATGGGTTAAGTAGTGGTGTGTGTGGGCACTGAGGGGTTAAGTAGCGGTGTGTGTGTGGGCACTGAGGGGTTAAGTAGTGGTGTGTGTGGGCACTGAGGGGTTAAGTAGCGGTATGTGTGGGCACTGAGGGGTTAAGTAGTGGTGTTTGTGGGCACTGAGGGGTTAAGTAGTGGTGTGTGTGGGCACTGAGGGGTTAAGTAGTGGTGTGTGTGGGCACTGAGGGGTTAAGTAGCGGTATGTGTGGGCACTGAGGGGTTAAGTAGTGGTGTGTGGGCACTGAGAGGTTAAGTAGCGGTGTGTGTGGGCACTGAGGGGTTAAGTAGCGGTGTGTGTGGGCACTGAGGGGTTAAGTAGCGGTGTGTGTGGGCACTGAGGGGTAGCGGTGTGTGTGGGCACTGAGGGGTTAAGTAGCGGTATGTGTGGGCACTGAGGGGTAGCGGTGTGTGTGGGCACTGAGGGGTAGTGGTGTGTGTGGGCACTGAGGGGTAGTGGTGTGTGTGGGCACTGAGGGGTTAAGTAGCGGTGTGTGTGGGCACTGAGGGGTAGCGGTGTGTGTGGGCACTGAGGGGTTAAGTAGTGGTGTGTGTGGGCACTGAGGGGTAGCGGTGTGTGTGGGCACTGAGGGGTAGTGGTGTGTGTGGGCACTGAGGGGTTAAGTAGTGGTGTGTGTGGGCACTGAGGGGTAGCGGTGTGTGTGGGCACTGAGGGGTAGTGGTGTGTGTGGGCACTGAGGGGTAGTGGTGTGTGTGGGCACTGAGGGGTTAAGTAGCGGTGTGTGTGGGTACTGAGGGGTTAAGTAGTGGTGTGTGTGGGCACTGAGGGGTAGTGGTGTGTGTGGGCACTGAGGGGTTAAGTAGCGGTGTGTGTGGGCACTGAGGGGTAGCGGTGTGTGTGGGCACTAAGGGGTTAAGTAGCGGTATGTGTGGGCAGTGAGGGGTAGCGGTGTGTGTGGGCACTGAGGGGTTAAGTAGTGGTGTGTGTGGGCACTGAGGGGTAGCGGTGTGTGTGGGCACTGAGGGGTAGTGGTGTGTGTGGGCACTGAGGGGTAGTGGTGTGTGTGGGCACTGAGGGGTTAAGTAGCGGTATGTGTGGGCACTGAGGGGTAGTGGTGTGTGTGGGCACTGAGGGGTAATGGTGTGTGTGGGCACTGAGGGGTAGCGGTGTGTGTGGGCACTGAGGGGTAGCGGTGTGTGTGGGCACTGAGGGGTAGCGGTGTGTGTGGGCACTGAGGGGTAGTGGTGTGTGTGGGCACTGAGGGGTAGCGGTGTGTGTGGGCACTGAGGGGTAGTGGTGTGTGGGCACTGAGGGGTAATGGTGTGTGTGGGCACTGAGGGGTAGCGGTGTGTGTGGGCACTGAGGGGTAGTGGTGTGTGTGGGCACTGAGGGGTAGTGGTGTGTGTGGGCACTGAGGGGTAGTGGTGTGTGTGGGCACTGAGGGGTAGTGGTGTGTGTGGGCACTGAGGGGTAGTGGTGTGTGTGGGCACTGAGGGGTAATGGTGTGTGTGGTACTGATTTTGACTCTTTTAGATGCATGAATGCTGATACATTTGCTCCCTGTCTTTTTCGAACTGTTGCTGCACTTTTTATAATGATGGAGGTAAAATCATAGGTGGTGATAAGCCCCGCCCCTGACCACGCCCCTACGCCCCACTTTGATCCAGGGATCCAGGCACCTTAGTCTCATATCTACAAGATTACTTGGTTTCTCACAGTTTGCTCTACTGGTGAACCCCGCCCCAAGCCTTTACCCATAAACCCCTAATCACTGCTTGTGGTGTAATGAGCTCTGTTATGCTTCCTATACTTATGTAATCTGGATGGTATAAGGGCGGCCTCTACTGGCCATCATACATTACTGCAGTTTGAGTATTTCTCTTCAGAGTGTCATATGTGACTTTCCATTGCTTGCGGAGGTCAGAGGGCAGATCTGCAGGTCTTCAGATCACAGAGAGCTACAAGCACAAATTTACGATTTCTTTGCAATGTGATTTTTTGCAATGTCCCATTGACATCTGCATTGAAAAAACGCACCGATATTGCAGCATTAAAGAAAAAGCTAGTGGGTAGGGGCCCCTAGAGAGACTGCACTAACAGGAGAGAGAGAGAGAGCGGCCATTGAAGTAAGGATTCGGCTTGGGGAGCCATGTGAGACATATCCTGGAGAATCGGTGCCTGTTAGAGGGACAGTGGCACAAGAAAGGGGGCAGCCGGCGTTTGAGAAGCGCAGCTCTATAACTCTTCAGCACCGACGCCGCTGAGAGAACAAAGCTACAAGGACTATAGCTAGAGAGACTTCTACAAAAGATACGCTTGTCCTACAGCTCTGAGAATTGGGGTACCCCAACAGATGTCCAAAGACCCGTCACCCGGTGCCGGACACGCTGGAATTGTGTAAGTGAGGAGGGCCCTTAGGAAAAGGCTGACCTGTGCACACGGGTAGTGACTTAAACACAGACCGGCTCAGTGCTGCTCTTCTCTGTTAACAGGGCACATGCCCAAGCGCTGCCCGTGCCTCTAGATGTGTGTCCCCAGCAAATACTGGGGAAGGGTCACCACAGCCTCGAAGCACGTCCATTCATGATGGTTCAGTAAAACAGAGGAGTTGGACTAATCCCCTGAGGTCTTGTGCTTCTCTAAGAATGTCGCGCCTTTACCAACATTTTTACTATTGACCGACAGAATCACATATACGTTCTCCTTGAGACGTGATTTAGATTGGCTGCACCTGTTTGAAATAAATGTAACCCCATCAGGGAAACCAAAAGTAGTTCCTTCTACAGTGGCAGCCCAGTCTGTTCGACCACCAATGGCAGTATTAGGAAAAATGAATGCTGAATGGGGTGAGGTCCAGCGTGTGAACCTGGGTCCGTCTCAGAGCATGAGTTGGGTTGGCCAACAAGAAAAACCCGGAAAGGAAGAAACGGCCCATGTTAGTCAAGAGATCCTCTCCGTACTACAGCAGTGGGATGTCCTATGTTGGAGAGTTCAAGCCTGCCATGCACCTTGAGGCACTGCGGCAGGTGGTGATCCCTGGACAAGTAGTGAAGGATGCCGCTCGAGGTACTCGCTTAAAAGCAGGCCTGTCAATGAAAATACGTGAGGAACACGCATTCATCTGCTAGTTGCCAACAAGTTATTGGACAAAACTTATGTTACTCTCAGACTGCGTGCGACCACCGTTGCTGGAGTGAAACGTTCGGTGGTCCTACCATGTGTTCTACAGGTGATCAAGTGTCTGGCTGATCCACACGGAGACATCTGTGTGGTGGCAATGCTAGGACAGATCAGCCCAAAATACATATAACCACTCTGGAAAGGATACAGGTCTCCTCATACACCTGAATTGTGGCCAAGTCCCCCTCCAGGCGGATAATCTCACCCACGAGCTCAGAGTGACCCACACGCACCAACTCGTACATGGCCGCCCCTGCCATCTGCGCTGCAGTAACCACTGTTGGAGACAGAATAGAAGAGATAAGGTTAGTATAGGACTAGTATATGAAATGGGAATGCCCTCTGTGGTAGATATACCTGTCATTTCTTGTACGGCGGATGGTCCGGACAGAGAGCCATCGGACATGCACTGAACATGTATTTTTTTTAATGTTTATCTATTCCTTGCCAGCGCTAGGCGATGACAAGGGTCCCGCGGCCTTTCTGCAATGTTAATTATGGAAGGGCCGCTGATCGGACGTTTTCCATTGATTTCAATGAAAGCGGTCCATGCGGAGCCCATGTGAAGTGGAAAATCGCAGTCGCTGTCCAATGGTGTGAGCGGACATGCAGATGCTCAATTGGTTTGACTTGGTGAGTAATACTGCGGGTTGTCCACACGGGAGAGGATCGCGGATTCCGCAATTCAAACCCGGTCGCGTGCAGCTGACCTTAAGCTCTGACTTCCCTGGTCTAAGATGTGGCTGTGAGGGGAACGAGGAGCAGCCAAATGCCATGGATGTGGTGGGGAGAGAAGGTAGTGCTCAAAAGTGCTGGAGAAGTGGTGCAGGAAGTGCCAGGAGTAAGCTCCTCCCCTTTTTCTCACATCAGTAGTCACTAACCCCCTTCCCAGCCCCCCCAAGGTCCTCTAATCTTCCAAGCATTATAGAAGATGTTAAAGCTGAGTCACAGCTCAGTGTGACACAGACTCAGGAGGAGGGAGTCAGGAGATTCAAGGTGGAGGTGACCGTTGTCTGTTGGTGCCACACTGTCCCCTCCTGGGGAACAGCCTGGAGGACTAAAAGGGCCCTGATGAGAAGGGGCTGAAACAGGACAGCATGGGGCCAGATGAAATGACATGTGGTCGAGGTTATACCTCCCACCAACAGTATGTAAGTGAGGCCCCCAACATTAGGGGTACACACCATTTGGGACTGTATTTAGTTTCTTCAAGGCCTATGGTAGGTTCTATCGTAGGACTCATGGAACTGTGACAATTAAAGAGCTGACCTGTTGCGTGGGACTGAGTTATGGTTCAAGACGGGGAGGGATTAACGATTCCTTGGGGTTATGGGTTCAGTGTTATTTTCAAATATTGATGTTTAACCCTTTGTAGACAGTAATGTAGTATAATTGTTGATTAATGATGTATGTGTAAGCAACACCAATAGATATAGAGAAAGTATTGTGGTATGTGACGACCTCGAGAGTAGTGACTTTTATGAGATTGTGAATCCTGGAGTAAGGACGTTTGGCCTGTGGAGTAGAAGAGATGGAGTTACTGGACATGATGCAGATTTGAGAAACCTGGGTTTCTACAGTTGTCTTGGTGTTGCTGGATGAGAGGGGCCTGGAGGGGAGAAGAGGAGTCTGGAATGGTCCGAGGGGCCTGGCGAGGAGCAGAGGAGTCTGGAGGTGTCAGAGGGGAGCAGAGATGTTTAGGGGGCTTAGAGGGGAGCAGAGGACTCTGGAAGGGTCAGAGGGGCCTGAAGGGGAGCAAAGGAGAGGGTTAAGAAGGGAGCAGAGGACTCTGGAAGAGTCAGAAAGGAGCAGAGGGGCCTAGAGGGCATCAAAGGAGTCCGAAGGGATCAATAAGGCCTGGAGGAGAGAAGAAGAGTCTGAAAGGGTCAGTGGGATCTGGCGAGGAGCAGAGGAGTTTGGAGGGGTCAGAGAGCAGCAAAGGAGTCTGAAGGGATTAAAGGGGCCTGTAAAAGAGCAGAGGAGTCTGAAGGGTTCAAAGGGGCCTGGAGGGAAGAAGAGGAGTCTGATGGGGTCAGAGAGGCCTGGCGAGTGCAGAAAAGTCTGGAGGGGTCAGAGAGAAGCAGAGAAGTCTAAAGGGGTAAGAGGGGAGCAGAGGACTCTGGAAGGTCCAGAGAGCCCTGAAGGGGAGTAGCAGGAGTCTGGAAGGGTCGAAGGGGTCTGAATAGAGCAGATCTTTCTGGAAGGGAACATATGAGTCTGAAGGGGAGCAGAACAGCCTGGAGGGGTCAGAGGGACCTGTAGTGGTCAGAGGGGTGTGAAAGGGTAAGAGGAGTCTGTAGCGGTCAGAGTGGAGTAGAGGAGTGTGGAGGGGTCAGAGGAGCTTGGATGGGAGAAGAGCAGCCTGCAGGGATCAGAAAGGCCTGGATGGGGGCATAGGAGTCTGGAGGGGTCAGAAAGGCCTGGATGGGGTAGAGGGGTCAGAGGGTAGCAGAAGAGTCTGGAGGGGTCAGAGGGTAGCAGAAGAGTCTGGAGGGGTTCGAGGGGA
This sequence comes from Eleutherodactylus coqui, assembly GCA_035609135.1. Taxonomy (NCBI): domain Eukaryota; kingdom Metazoa; phylum Chordata; class Amphibia; order Anura; family Eleutherodactylidae; genus Eleutherodactylus; species Eleutherodactylus coqui. Next base: position 223,666,072 of record CM069410.1, on the reverse strand, counting down.
GCTGTAGACTCTGGAGGACAGCAAAGAGGCCTGAAAGGCAGCAGTAGAGTCTGGACTGGCCAGATGGGATCAGGAGTCTGGAATAAAGCAGAGGAGTCTCGAGGGTCCATGGGGAGCATAGGAGTCAGTAGTGCAGCAAAGGAATCTGGAGGGGTCAGATGGAAGCAGAAGAGTCTGGTCGGAACAGAGGAGTCTGGAAGGATCTGGAGGGGAGCAGGGAGGTTTTGAGGGATCAAAGGAAAGCAGAGGAGTCTGGAGGGGTCAGAGGGAAGCAGAGGAGTTTGGACGAGTCTGGAGGGGTCAGTGGGGAGCTGGAGGGGTCTGGAAAGGAGCAGAGGATTCTGGAGGTGAGCAGAGGAGTGGGGAGAGGTCAGAAATGCCTGGGGAGTGCAGAGGAGTGTGGATGGGTCAGACGATAGCAGAGGAGTCTGGAAGGCTCAGAGGAGAGTAGAGAGGTCTGGAAGGGTCAGAGTGGAGCAGAGGGGTCTGGAAGGGTCAGAGTGGAGCAGAGGGGTCTGGAAGGGTCAGAGTGGAGCAGAGGGGTCTGGAAGGGTCAGAGTGGAGCAGAGGGGTCTGGAAGGGTCAGAGTGGAGCAGAGGGGTCTGGAAGGGTCAGAGTGGAGCAGAGGGGTCTGGAAGGGTCAGAGTGGAGCAGAGGGGTCTGGAAGGGTCAGAGTGGAGCAGAGGGGTCTGGAAGGGTCAGAGTGGAGCAGAGGGGTCTGGAAGGGTCAGAGTGGCGCAGAGGGGTCTGGAAGGGTCAGAGTGGCGCAGAGGGGTCTGGAAGGGTCAGAGTGGCGCAGAGGGGTCTGGAAGGGTCAGAGTGGCGCAGAGGGGTCTGGAAGGGTCAGAGTGGCGCAGAGGGGTCTGGAAGGGTCAGAGTGGCGCAGAGGGGTCTGGAAGGGTCAGAGTGGCGCAGAGGGGTCTGGAAGGGTCAGAGTGGAGCAGAGGGGTCTGGAAGGGTCAGAGTGGAGCAGAGGGGTCTCGGAGGCATCAGAGGGAACAGAGGGGTCTTAGAGGCATGAGAGGGGAGTAGAGAGGCCTGGAGGGGAGCAGATGAATTTCACGGGGAGCAGAGGAGTCTAGAGGGGAGCAGAGGCGTGTCAGAGGGGCCCGGGGTACAGAGGAGTCTGGGTGGGGCAGAAGGATGCAGAGGAGTTTGGAGGGGAGTGGAGGAGTCTGAAGGAGTCAGATGGACCTGGAAGGGAGCAGAGGAGTCTGTAGGCATCAGGGAGCAGCAGAAAAGTCTGGAGGGGAGCAGAGGCAAGCAGAAGAGTTTGGAGGGATCAGAGAAGAGCAATGAAGTCTGGAGGGGAGCAGAGGAGTGTGGAGGGGTCAGAGGGGCCTGAAGCAGTTAGAGGAGTCTGGAGGGCTCAGACGGGAGCAGAAGACAATAGAGGAGTCTGGAGGGGGGCAGAGGGGAACAAAGGAGTCTGGTGGGAGCAGATGGGGTTTGGAGGGGAGCAGAGGAACCTAGAGGAAAGCAGAGGAGTTTGGAGGGATCAGAGGATTGCAGGAAAGTGAGCAGAGGAGTTTGTAGGTCAGAGGGGTGTGAAAGGGTAAGAGGAGTCTGTAGCGGTCAGAGTGGAGTAGAGGAGTGTGGAGGGGTCAGAGGAGCTTGGATGGGAGAAGAGCAGCCTGCAGGGATCAGAAAGGCCTGGATGGGGGCATAGGAGTCTGGAGGGGTCAGAAAGGCCTGGATGGGGTAGAGGGGTCAGAGGGTAGCAGAAGAGTCTGGAGGGGTCAGAGGGTAGCAGAAGAGTCTGGAGGGGTTCGAGGGGAGCTGTAGACTCTGGAGGACAGCAAAGAGGCCTGGAAGGCAGCAGTAGAGTCTGGACTGGCCAGATGGGATCAGGAGTCTGGAATAAAGCAGAGGAGTCTCGAGGGTCCATGGGGAGCATAGGAGTCAGTAGTGCAGCAAAGGAATCTGGAGGGGTCAGATGGAAGCAGAAGAGTCTGGTCGGAACAGAGGAGTCTGGAAGGATCTGGAGGGGAGCAGGGAGGTTTTGAGGGATCAAAGGAAAGCAGAGGAGTCTGGAGGGGTCAGAGGGAAGCAGAGGAGTTTGGACGAGTCTGGAGGGGTCAGTGGGGAGCTGGAGGGGTCTGGAAAGGAGCAGAGGATTCTGGAGGTGAGCAGAGGAGTGGGGAGAGGTCAGAAATGCCTGGGGAGTGCAGAGGAGTGTGGATGGGTCAGACGATAGCAGAGGAGTCTGGAAGGCTCAGAGGAGAGTAGAGAGGTCTGGAAGGGTCAGAGTGGAGCAGAGGGGTCTGGAAGGGTCAGAGTGGAGCAGAGGGGTCTGGAAGGGTCAGAGTGGAGCAGAGGGGTCTGGAAGGGTCAGAGTGGAGCAGAGGGGTCTGGAAGGGTCAGAGTGGAGCAGAGGGGTCTGGAAGGGTCAGAGTGGAGCAGAGGGGTCTGGAAGGGTCAGAGTGGAGCAGAGGGGTCTGGAAGGGTCAGAGTGGCGCAGAGGGGTCTGGAAGGGTCAGAGTGGCGCAGAGGGGTCTGGAAGGGTCAGAGTGGCGCAGAGGGGTCTGGAAGGGTCAGAGTGGCGCAGAGGGGTCTGGAAGGGTCAGAGTGGCGCAGAGGGGTCTGGAAGGGTCAGAGTGGCGCAGAGGGGTCTGGAAGGGTCAGAGTGGCGCAGAGGGGTCTGGAAGGGTCAGAGTGGCGCAGAGGGGTCTGGAAGGGTCAGAGTGGCGCAGAGGGGTCTGGAAGGGTCAGAGTGGCGCAGAGGGGTCTGGAAGGGTCAGAGTGGCGCAGAGGGGTCTGGAAGGGTCAGAGTGGCGCAGAGGGGTCTGGAAGGGTCAGAGTGGAGCAGAGGGGTCTGGAAGGGTCAGAGTGGAGCAGAGGGGTCTCGGAGGCATCAGAGGGAACAGAGGGGTCTTAGAGGCATGAGAGGGGAGTAGAGAGGCCTGGAGGGGAGCAGATGAATTTCACGGGGAGCAGAGGAGTCTAGAGGGGAGCAGAGGCGTGTCAGAGGGGCCCGGGGTACAGAGGAGTCTGGGTGGGGCAGAAGGATGCAGAGGAGTTTGGAGGGGAGTGGAGGAGTCTGAAGGAGTCAGATGGACCTGGAAGGGAGCAGAGGAGTCTGTAGGCATCAGGGAGCAGCAGAAAAGTCTGGAGGGGAGCAGAGGCAAGCAGAAGAGTTTGGAGGGATCAGAGAAGAGCAATGAAGTCTGGAGGGGAGCAGAGGAGTGTGGAGGGGTCAGAGGGGCCTGAAGCAGTTAGAGGAGTCTGGAGGGCTCAGACGGGAGCAGAAGACAATAGAGGAGTCTGGAGGGGGGCAGAAGGGAACAAAGGAGTCTGGTGGGAGCAGATGGGGTTTGGAGGGGAGCAGAGGAATCTAGAGGAAAGCAGAGGAGTTTGGAGGGATCAGAGGATTGCAGGAAAGTGAGCAGAGGAGTTTGTAGGTGGTTAGAAAGGTCTGGTGGGGAGCAGAGAAGTCTGGAGGGGTCAGAGGAGCCTGGAGGTGAGGAGAGGAGTCTAGAGAGGTAAGGAGGAGTCTGGAGGGGAGTGGAGGAGTCTGGAAGGGCCTGGAGGGGAGCAGAGGGGCCTAGAGGGAAGTAGATGAGTTTGGAGGGCTCAGAGGGGAGCAGAGTAGTCTGGAGGGCAGCAGAGGGGTTTGGAAGGGAGCAGAGGAGTCTGGTGGGGGCAGAAAGCCTTGAGGTTAGAGAGGTGACTGAAAAGGATCGAAAGTCAACAGACAGTAGGTTTTTTAGGAAATGGCCTCAGCTTAGATGTGATTTTGAGAAGGACAATTAAAAGTCAGATTCTTCCCAAGGGAACGATTTGTAGAGTCTCTCTCTGATACTCATTACAAGTAGTGGGTAGTTACCTGGCCCAGAGACGCCATGAACAAAGCCCAGCATGCTCTCCTGCTCCATGTCACTGAGCCTCAGCAGCTTGGAAAAGTCCATCCTTGTTGAGCTGTAAAAGAGAATTATCAGGAAACTGCACTTCAGAGGTGACAATAGTCCCCACCCAATGCTCTAATACTTCAGGGCACAGCAAAGTACTCAATTCTTCTTTAATTTACCTAGTGTTTATACAGCACATACATATAGGGCCCCATGGGGGCTCACAGTCTCCATTCACCTAATAGAATGATTCTGGGGAGAGGAAACCAAACTCTATGCAGATATTGTTCTTTGTTGGAACTCTGGACCTCAGCACTGCAAAACAACAGCGTCGACCACCGTTCCATCGTGTTACCCCTTACCAGTATGTACTAGTACCGTATCGTACAGTAAAGTGCCCCTATTCCACTACAACTCAGCTGACTAATATAAGTCTACAGATTCCATATGTATACTGATATCCATATATGTGTTCAAATCAGATGTTGTTATGTGTCATATACAGATGTAGCAAATTTTAATTAACACTTAAAGGGAACTTCTTGTTAACTAAGTTCTGGTGCTGTTAAGGGATGTGACAGGGAGTCAGTATTTTTTTATGCAGTACCGTCCCCACTTGCTGAAAGAGCTGCTTCTGATTGGCCAATCACAGGCAGCTCTCGCCTGTCATTCATTGATTGGCTGAGGCGCTCAGCCAATCACAGGCAGCTCTTTCAGCAGGCAGGGATTTTAATTCCCCAGCTGCTGAAAGTTCTTCAGTGCAGAGTCGGGGACAGCGGAGACAGGATGCGGCTGAGCACCGGCAGCTGAAGGAAGGTATGATTTTTTTTTCCTATTTTTTTTTTTTTTACACCAGTTTGGGTTGTTTTTCAGGGAAGGGTATCTCCTATACAAGCCTATGGGAGATTGTGCACACGACACTAATAAAAAAAAAAAGAGTCGAATTTACAGTACCTGTGCGATCTTTAGAGGAGGACACCATTGGATCGCGGAATCTGGTGAGTATAAAAAATACCTCACCTGGCTCACTGTAACTTAAGGCGCATTTACATGCAAAGACAATCTTTCAACTGATTGAAAGATTGACAGTTTCAGCGATCATTTTGCATAAAGTACTAATGGGCACTAATAACTATAAGCACTTTATCAGCTTCATTTGCACGTAAAAGAGCCTCCATAAGCTGCTTGCATGCGGCTGTCAGCTGAATACAATGTATTATCTACACTCTGTGTTATCTACTCTCTGGCTGAACAATGGATTTCCAGCTCACCTTAAATACATCGTTTAGCCTAAGAGTAAACGATGGTAGCATTTACACACAATGATTATCGCTCATATGCCATCATTTAAACGAATTTTGAGCGCTAATCGTTGCGCGTAAATTGGTCTTAATTGACGGCTTCAGAAAACTTTAATCTTACACTTAACACTACAAAAACTATTTAAAAAGTCCACTTACACTTTATTGTGTTTAACACGTTGAGGTCACTCTCACACATGCGGTCAGGTAAACGCAAGTCAAAACAGGCACAAAAGTCAGATTTTTGTACAAGACTAGGTTGTGAAAACATTTTGTGACTTTTTGTCATGTATACCTGCCCACAGCACTTCCCCTAAAAATAATGGCTTGTTGACAGAGGTGTGGTTTGGATGGTGTGTGGTCTCCCTTTACTCAAACATTAGTGTGAATTCTACCAGAAATCTATTCTAGCTCTCAGCTGGCGGACATTTCTATGTAGGCGCAGGGAGCAGATCTGTATTAGCCACTAAGTTCTTGAGGTGCAGTGCCTAGGGTGGCTACTTCCAGGGGCATCATCAGAAGAAGGGGCAAAAGAAAAAGTTTCCAGACTTTATAGCAAAACTGCTATATTTCTGGGAGGGGAGCATCAAGCAGAACTACAAGCATCGGAGGGAAGGAGGGGAGTGATGCTCCTTCCTCTTCTCTGCGGTGCCCGCGCTGATTGGTGGAGCAGCAGTCTTCACTCTGTCAACCTGCAAACTGAACAGAGAGATGAGGGGACGCCAGCAGCCACTGATCACAGTGTGGTCACAGTGTTGTCTTCATGGGGAGGGCACCATGGACACCATCTGAACACGCCTGGGGGACAGGCATTTACTATGTAACAGATTAGATGGACCATATAGGAGCTTGACCCGGGTATAACGAAGTCGTTTCTGCTGCAGCCACCCCTTCAAACCCCAATTTACCTAATTAACCACAGACACCTTTTTCTTTGGATTAAATACAGATAACCTATTCTCAGGATAGGATATCAGTAGCAGATCAGTGGTGTCTGCTGTCCTGGTCACTGTTGTACTATACAGAACGGTCTTGGTGGCAGAACAGCTCCAATGCGTTTCAGTGGGGAGCTCTGCACTTTCGGGAGCATGAAAGCTCTCCATACATTAGGTTGTTGGCCATGGGAACAGGTCTTGAGCAGCAGATCTCGTAATCTATATGACCTGGTTATGTAGTGTCACGTGCAATGGGGTGCGTGGGGACAGCGCTGCTGGATGTCACCTGGTTATGTGGTGCCACGTTAAGAGGGGTCCGTGGGGACAGCGCTGCTAGATGTCACCAGGCTATGTGGTGTCAGGTGACACGGTGCATGGGATCATGGGGACAGTGCTGCTGACTGTAAATATGGAGCTGGCTCAGCAGGATGTTTGTTTTGGGTGTGGACAGATGAGACTTGTTCCAGCTGCCTGTGACACCCCCACCAGCTGAACAGACCCCCAGGGGCCCTCCACAACAGCTCACAAGGGACAAGCACAAGGGGCCTTGCTACTGGGGGCACACAAGGTGACCAGGCTCAGGATACCACCTATAGACCACCAGTAGAGAGGAGCGTCTGATCGTCCGACAAGAACCAGCAGCTCCAACTGTTTCATTGTCCGCCATTCAGAGATAGGGGGCGCCATCGTTTCACCCCTGTGTCTGTTGGAGCCATTTCCAGGTGCTTGGCTGAAAGACATTTGGTCTCACTGCCCCCCATTACATGTACAGTCTCTGACACCCGCCGTCGCCTCCGTCTGCAGTGATGTTGGGAACGATGAAACTGGACACTACAGAGTGAAACCAGGTTGTCTTCAGAAATTAATCCAGGTTTAGTTTGGGTGCTGATGATGGCAGTGTTCGCATCTGGAGACCTTGGGGTGAGCACCTCAATTCTGCTCCCTGCTGGTGTGATGGTCTGAGGGGTCATTGCACACGACAGTCGGTTACCCCTTGTAACGGTAGGAAGGATAATGACAGCTCAATGATATGTTCAGGACATCCTGCAGCCACATGTGTTCCTCTCATGACGGCTTCCAAGAGGCAGCAGGACACAAGGGGGTCACAGGAGCCCCCATAACAATGTCACACTTCCGTGCCAAGTCATCAGTTTTACCGGGAATGGCAACTTCCACAGCATATGAGTTTACAAGATCTAGAGGCTCAGTTAGAGCAAATGTGGAGCAATATGCTGCAGGATACCATATGGAACCTGTATGTCTCCATGCCCATCCATATCATATCTTGTATCTAAGCTAGAGATGGTATAACAGGGTACTAGAGCCTCCATGCCCGCCCATATCAAATCTGGCGTTCAAGCTAAAGGTGGCCGAACCGGATACTAGAACCTCCATGCCCACCTGTATCACATTTTGTATACCAGCTAGAGGCAGTACAACAGGGTCCTAGAGCCTCCATGCCCACCCGTATCACATCTTGTATACAAGCTAGAGGTGATACAACAGGATACTAGAGCCTCTATGCCCGCCCATATCATATCTTGTATACAAGCTAGAGGCAGTACAACAGGGCGCCAGACCCGTAATGCCAGCCCGTATTACATCTTGTATCCAAGCTAGAGGCGGTACAAGAGGGTACTAGAGCCTCCATGTCCACCCGTATCACATCTTGTATCCAAGCTAGAGGCGGTGTAGTGACCTCCGGCGACCAGGACATGAGACCCATGCTGAGGAGCTGGCGGGGTAGAGTTGGCACTTGTCACGGTGGCTCTACCAGACTCCTCCCTGGAGCGACGCACGGAACCTCAGTCAAGGCACCGCTAGGCCTCTTCCAGGTAACACTGGGCACTTCGGTTACCTGTATAAGTGTTGTATACGTGAAGTTGTCACACGTGCCACCACCGTTCCTTTCTCACTGTAGATTATCCGTCAGGTAAATAAAGAAAGTCCTCAAACACTGGTATGGGCAGTGACTGGAAACTTTACTGTAGAATATTCAGTAGAATACAGCTTACTCGCACACGCAGGGAAGACATGTTGCTAGTATTAGGTCAGGGAGGATAACACAGTATGATATTGGGCCTGCAGTCTCAGTTATCTGTAGTGCTCCGCTTCTGGACAGGGAACACTCTGGAGGAGGACGGGGGAAGGAAACACTCACTCTGAATTCATGTAGACAGCCCTGCATGGCGGACTTCTCACTTCTCTCTCTCATCAGAGGTGACTCCTGGCATGGAAGACGTCAGGATACCTTTCCTCCTCTTCCATCACTTCACCACATGAGGGTGAAGGTACCCCCATGTGGCTGGCATTCTCACTCCTGTCTCAACCATTGAAGATCAGGAACCCCTGAACCACACCCCAATCACTCATATTTATAGAGTACAGACAACACATGACTAGACAGATATTTCCAGACATATCCCAGCCACTTTCAGACATTAACCTCTCACATGCTGCAGCTGTACAAGACACACAACAGCAAACAAGACACCCTGTAAAGCGCATCCACATAAAAGACATGACACGTATGATAATTTTGGAGGAGCCAGAAATAGGTGTTTCGATCCACTAAAATTCCCACCTACTTAAAATAAGCTGACCCTGGCACCTCTAAAGCAGAGTGTAATATCCAGAGAAGAAATATCTCAGTGTACTACTCCAGTTCACCTTTAGGAACTCTACACAGTCACAGAGTGTGCAAGGCGAAACTTGTAAACACAGCTCCTACCCTCCAGTTACTTATATAAAAGATTAACCCATTCTAGTGTTCTGAGACCACCCTATGAATGTCACTTTCTGGGTAAAGCATTGTTATAACAGTGTTTATGAAAATGGTTTGGCCTTACCATGAGAAGATTCTACTAGGCTGAACTGAATTCAGGATACACTAGTATAACTATGGGGCACATACATTATTCGTCTCCCCAAAGAGAAACTATATAAGGCAAGTGGAATGAACACCACTTCCTCTGACAAAAGAGAATACAACACTTCAAAATAAAGAAGGACAACTTGTTGGAAAGATGAGAGACAAGTGGAATGACCTTAACTTTCTCTGAAAAAAGGACAAGACTCCATGAAGGGTGGTAGCTTAAGTCAATACCCCCCTGTCTGGGACTAAAGGGATAAGGTGAAAAGGATGCCCCGCCTACTGAGACAGACTAGGACCGTGGACAGACACTGGCACTAAAGACGTAACATGGGGAACAAAGAACCTCTAGTCAAACACATATATCATGACTGCCATTCACACGCTTTCATTCAAACAGGAGCTTTTTACCTTTTTAAGCTAAACAATTTTACTTTGCCAATAAGATTACTTTAAAGGCCCATTTACACGAGCAGATAATCGCTCAAAGATCGCTCAATTGACAGTTTGAGCAACAGCTTTGAGTGATTATTTTGCATAAAAAATAATTGGTATTCAAGTAGCTTCTAAGCTACTTAAATACCAATTATGTATGTAAATGAAGCCTTCACTATCAGCACTTCCCCTGTGGAGAACGACTGATAAAAGTGATCCTTAAAATCAAGTGAGCTTGATTTTAATGCTCAGCAAAAAGTGCCCGAAATGTGGGTGCCCCGCGCCCATTTACACGCACCGATTATCGCTAAAACGATCGCCGATTTGCAATAAATGTTGCATAACAACAAAACTATTTCAATATGAAATGATCATAGCATTTAACTATGCAAAGGGGAAAATGAGACTAAATAACTTTTCGGTCCTTTTTAGCTTAAAGGGATTTAACTGGGGACAACAAATGTCTCTTATGTAAAGCGTCCTTTTCTTTTAAAACATGAAATGGTTACATGGCTGGATCAGGCTAAGCTGAGAATCCTCACTCTCAGAATCCGTGATGGTGATCGGCGTTGGCACATTCTCTCTGGTGGAGACTTCAATCATGGAACATCCCGATGAGTTGGCCTGAGAGCTGCTGCGTACTTCCCCATCACATTCATTGACGGAGTCAGACACTGTGTAGCTGACAGTGGAAAGTGATGTCAACATTGAGTCCTCCTCCGAGGAAGAAGTTTCCTTGATGGAGATGGGTGACGTAGCAGGTCCACGAAGTGGCTATCACAGAGGAATGTTTGGCAGGACAGGACATACTCCCATAAAGAAGAAGAAAAAGTTTTGATCCTCAAACTCGAGAACAAACAGTTTCAGGAGCTCCGGCAGACAGTCCTTTACAGTGGTGTTGTTGCAGTGGATGAGGATCCATGGTGGATAGTCCGCCTGGACGATGGCCTCTGGAACCTGGAAAGTGCACATGGGGCAGGCAGGCCCTACAGCTGTGCCGGCTTTTGCTTCTCCTGCGGGTCTCTCTGGTGGAGGAGATGTAGGGGAGTCCCAGTTGCAGCAGAGGTAGAAGCTGTGGATTCTCCCCCCAGTAATATTGGGGATGCCTTGAGGGAGCTGCAGTCGGTGCATCTTGAACTGGGCGTAGTCTCAGCTCTCTACATGGGGATACATCCTGGAAGCTGACTGGTTGAAGGCGTTCTGAGTGTAGAGGTCTAGAGGCTCCTTTCTTTTTGTAGTCTCCGCCTCCTGGGGTCAGTCTTGGGTAACGCACCAAACTTCTTGTGTGGGGGTAGTCCTCCCCTTTGCTTTGCGCTCAGCCAAGGCGGGAACTTCTTGGGGGGAAGAAGGAAGAAGACAGGGCGACTAGGCGCCATTTTGAGTAGCCATGTTGAGACTCATGTGGGGCTCTGCAGCAAAGTCCAGTAATTGCACATGGTTCAACAAGATCAGCACATTCTCTCTCTCAGTGTAGTACTTTCTTGCAATTGCCATGTGAGAAGAAACTTCCTGTAAAACTGTAAACACAGCGGGAAAACTTGACACAGAGATTTTGCTTACTTTCTGCTCCGGACTCGCCAGAAGAATTTTCTTTAGTACCTCTACAGTAATGCAGGTAGACAGATGCGGCACCGAGGAGTTGATCCTGTTCATGATGCCAAAAGAAGAGCTTGCAACACCCCACGGCGACCAAGGGACGATTGAAGATCAGGAACCCCTGAGCCACACCCTAATCACTCACTTATAGGGTACAGACATCACATGACTAGACAGATATTGATACATTTCCAGACATATCCCAGCCACTTTCAGACATTAACCTCTCACATGCTGCAACTGTGCAACACACACAACAGCAGACAAGACACCCTGCACAGCGCATCCATATAAAAGACACAACACGTATGACAATTATGGAGAGGCCACTACAGAGGTACAACAGGGTACTAGAGCCTCACTAGAAGGGGTCAGTTCTCCACAATAAATTCTCCTTTTGCTCTGATATTGTAGTCACATATATAAGAGTAACAATCACACAGAGAAAGTGTTATTTGACTCTAATAACCCCTAGGTGCTAGAGTTTTTTGGCAACGAGTCTATGTGTATATTATATATATATATATATATATATATATATATATACATATATATACACACATATATATATATATATATATATATATATATATATATATATATATATATATATATATATATATATATATATGCACATACAGGAAGGGAGACATAGTACTGTGCATTTATATATGTATGTATATAGTATGCAGTGGATATAAAAAGTTTACACCTTCAATGTGATCCATTATTTGTACAATTCAATTGAAAGACAAAACTAAAATCTGCTGCTGGAACTGGGGCTTTAGTTAAAGTGGGGGGAATTGTGAACAGTTCCAAATATCAGTCCGTTCTGGCCCACAATCTTCAGACCTCGGCTAAACAGCTGAAGATGAAGAGGAATTTCACCTTTCAGCAGACAACAACTTAAAGCAGACCTCCAAATCACCAAGATTTACCAGAAGAAGATCACAGTTTTGGAATGGCCCAGCCACCTCAAACCTGAATCCCATTGCAAACTTGAGGGTGACCAGAAGAGGGCGCTACACATGAGATGCCCCCACAATCTGACAGATTTGGAGCTTCTGGAAGGAAGAGTGTGCAAAGATTGCCGAGTTAAGATGTGCCATGCTGATAGACACCGACCCAAAAAGACTGAATGCGGTCATAGTGTCAAAGGTACATCAACAAGAATTAGTTTTAGTGTGCGTATGTTTATGCAACCACATTATCTTAGTTTGTTGTATTTTTTTCAAATCTCTTCACCCCATGACATTTTAACGGGTGTGTAGAATTTCTATATCTACTGTATATACAGAACAGGAGAAGTAGAGGTAGTACTGTGCAGCGTGTATGTCTGTGTGAATATACATATATACTATACATACATAAAGGATAGAAGAAGTGTTACCGTGCAGTGTGTATATGTGAGTGTATATATATATACAAACACACATATACACTGCACTGTAACACTTCTCATATATATATACACACACACACATATATATATACACTACCGTTCAAAAGTTTGGGGTCACATTGAAATGTCCTTATTTTTGAAGGAAAAGCACTGTACTTTTCAATGAAGATAACTTTAAACTAGTCCTAACTTTAAACAAATGCACTCTATACATTGCTAATGTGGTAAATGACTATTCTAGCTGCAAATGCCTGGTTTTTGGTGCAAAATCTACAAAGGTAAATAGAGGCCCATTTCCAGCAACTATCACTCCAGTGTTCTATTGGTACAATGTGTTTGCTCATTGGCTCAGAAGGCTAATTGATGATTAGAAAACCCTTGTGCAATCATGTTCACACATCTGAAAACAGTCTAGCTCGTTACAGAAGCTACAAAACTGACCTTCCTGTGAGCAGATTGAGTTTCTGGAGCATCACATTTGTGGGGTCAATTAAACGCTCAAAATGGCCAGAAAAAGAGAACTTTCATCTGAAACTTGACAGTCTATTCTTGTTCTTAGAAATGAAGGCTATTCCATGCGAGAAATTGCTAAGAAATTGAAGATTTCCTACAACGATGTGTACTACTCCCTTCAGAGAACAGCACAAACAGGCTCTAACCAGAGTAGAAAAAGAAGTGGGAGGCCGCGTTGCACAACTAAGCAAGAAGATAAGCACATTAGAGTCTCTAGTTTGAGAAACAGACGCCTCACAGGTACCCAACTGGCATCTTCATTAAATAGTACCCGCAAAACACCAGTGTCAACATCTACAGTGAAGAGGCGGCTGCGGGATTTTGGGCTTCAGGGCAGAATGGCAAAGAAAAAGCCATATCTGAGACTGGCCAATAAAAGAAAAAGATTAAGATGGGCAAAAGAACACAGACATTGGACAGAGGAAGACTGGAAAAAAGTGTTGTGGACGGATGAATCCAAGTTTGAGGTGTTTGGATCACAAAGAAGAACGTTTGTGAGACGCAGAACAAATGAAAAGATGCTGGAAGAATGCCTGACGCCATCTGTTAAGCATGGTGGAGGTAATGTAATGGTCTGGGGTTGCTTTGGTGCTGGTAAGGTGGGAGATTTGTACAGGGTAAAAGGGATTCTGAATAAGGAAGGCTATCACTCCATTTTGCAACGCCATGCCATACCCAGTGGACAGCGCTTGATTGGAACCAATTTCATCCTACAACAGGACAATGACCCTAAACACACCTCCAAATTGTGCAAGAACTATTTACAGCAGAAGCAGGCAGCTGGTATTATCGGTAATGGAGTGGCCAGCGCAGTCACCAGATCTGAACCCCATTGAGCTGTTGTGGGAGCAGCTTGACCGTATGGTACGCCAGAAGTGCCCATCCAACCAATCCAACTTGTGGGAGATGCTTCTAGAAGCGTGGGGTGCAATTTCACAAGCTTACCTCAACAAATTAACAGCTAGAATGTCAAAGGTGTGCAATGCTGTAATTGCTGCAAAAGGAGGATTCTTTGACGAAAGCAAAGTTTGATGTAAAAACAATGTTATTTCAAATACAAATCATTATTTCTAACCTTGTCAATGTCTTGACTCTATTTTCTATTCATTTCACAACGCATGGTGGTGAATAAGGGTGACTTTTCATGGAAAACACAAAATTGTTTGGGTGACCCCAAACTTTGGAACGGTAGTGTATATATATATAATACTCACATACATAAAGGATAGAAGAAGTGTTACTGTGCAGTGTATATATATATATAATTTACACACATATATAAAGGACGAAAGTAGTGGTACCATGTGTATATATATATATATATGCCAAATACTTAAAGGACAGAAGTAGTGGTAATGTGCAGTGTCTATGTGTGTATATATATATACACACACACACTGCACAGTAACACTTCTTATCTATATAGCGCATACATGTAGGATATATATATATATATATATATATATATATATATATATATATACAAACACTGCACAGTAACACTTCTTATATATATCACATACATAAATGATGAGAGTAGCGGTAACATGCAGTGTCCACATCTACAGAATGGTGGGCAGTGTAACATCTCACCTTAGTCTTCCTCGTGTGACCCTGTGTAAGAGTTAGTCTCTTGTCTGCCCTTCTTATGTGTTGCGTGGAGATGGAATGAGTGATGGTGCAGACCGGTGCTATCTGGCCTGTCCTGTGCCATGCTGATGGTGAACACAACAGTTGGAGTTGACTGTAAACAACTTTGTTTGTGTTCATAAACTGGTGCCACCTGAGCCTCTTTTTTATTTGTGCAGTAAGAACAAAAAGTAAGTGCCCCCGTCAGCTCTCTGGTTATTTCTCTCAAGAGACACAGGTCACAAGCAGTAGATACTTGTTGGTGGATCCTCAAGTTTTCCTCGGGTCTGTCGATAATCTCTTGACCTGGGTATTGCAGAGTCATGTTCTGCTGATAACCTTTCATCTCCTAGCCCTTGTAACTCCTTTTCCCAACCCCTGAGGCTGGGTTCACAAGGGACTGAAATCTCGTAGAGATCTCACGGAATGACCGTACGGAAATACGTAAGATTTCGGCAGGAGAAATGCAGCTTCAAAACCCGCGGCCTTTCACGCAGGTTTTTGAGCGGCTTCGCCACCTGTGTCGTGTCATGCAGCAACCAAGGCACAAGGCACAACACTGAGGAGATGGCAGGGGAAGAGATGGCACGTGTCACGGTGACTCTACCAAAATCTTCTCCACAGAGACATGTACAGTCTGAGCCAAGGCAAAAAAAAAGTTTTAAAAAAGTTTTAAAAGCTTACGTTATATCTCCCCTCACGGATCATATCCGTGAGGGAGGATGAAAGTACAAACATAAGGCCCCCGGATTTATCCGCGGACCTTACCCCAGCTTCTACGCACACGCCCGTCGCCAAAATGGCGGACGCATGCGCAATCGCTGTGGATTGCCAGGATAATTTAAATTCTCCCTGCTCCTGGCTACAAAACTGAGCCAAGAGCCCGGAGATTTCACGGGGGGACGCGGTGAGCGGTTCCTGGTCATGTGTTCGCCGTTATCCAATGGATAATGGCGGTCACGTAAAAGTAAAAAAAAAAATTTGAAGTTTCATCTCCCCTCACCGATGCGATCGGTGAGAGGAGATGAAACTTTTTACCGGAGGCCTCCGCATTTGAACCCCGACCCAATCCTCCTTCGTGAACCTTCCCGAATTCTGCACATGCGATTGCCGGCAAAATGCCGGACACATGTGCAAGAGTCGGGGAGCCCAGGAAATGTAAAATCTCCTTGGTCTTAGCGACCAACGGTCGCCGAGAGCCTGGAGCAGTGACGGGTGGCCTCGTTGAGTGGTCCCCGGTCACGAAAAAAAAAGTACCGATCTAACATAGGTCGGTCTCACATGACCGGATAGGAATTACGGATTCCGCATGCGTCTCATCCGCGGTAATACGCAGATCAATCGTATTGGATTACACAATTCCGCTCAAATTAGCGGGTTGGAATTGCGTAATTCACTCACAGAAAAGAGAACGCAGCAGGTTTATATTACTACGGATATCCGTGATATAGAGCCTATTGTGCTCCATGGTCGTGGATATACCCGCTGCCCATACGCAACTACGTTGTGTACGGGCTGTGGGTACCCGCGTCATCGCTAAGCGACGGTGCGGGAAATACAAACAAAAAAAAGGTGTACTGCGCATGACCGCCTATGTGAGTACGCAGTTATGCGCAGTACATTACGCGCCTTCTGTGTGAAACCGCTGCACCTCCGCAAGCTTACGAAGACTCACGGAGCGCCACTTTTTAGACCCCATACCCTCCACTGAGGTCAAGAAATGACCCCCAAAAAGCATGAGAGGAGGGGGGATACCCGGTTTTATGGCCCCATGGGCCCATTCCAACCGGCCTCCATAATTACCCCTGTCTTTGGAAATACCACACATTATTACTTTTATCTAAGATTTGGGGAACGCCGAAAAGGGCGCTGGGGGGGAAATATTTTTAGGGAGTCAATTTTTATTCCGTACAAACGAGCAATGGGGCCTGGAATTTATTCAGTTGTGCCCTGCAATCCAGCTGGCATTCCCTCCTTTATAGGCCTTGCCATGGGTCCTGTAAGTAAATTAGGGCCACAATGGGTATGTTTCTGAACACGGGACAAACGGGGGTATCCATTTTGGGGTGAAGGTCTTCATTAAATTTAAAAAATTGCCAAAAAAAATGAAAATCGTAATTTTTTTCTGCTTTGCTTAGATTCATTCAAATACTGTGGGGTCAAAATACGCAGTACACCCCTAGATGAATTTGTTAAGGGGTCTAGTTTTCAAAATGGGGTCATTTGGGGGGTTTCTTATCATTTTGCCCGCTCAATGGCTCTATAAGTGGGTGATGGGGCCTGTAATTTATTTAGTTGTACCCTGAAATCCAACGGGTATTCCTTTCATCGTAGGCCTAGCCATGTGTCCTGTAAGTAGATTAGGGCCACAATGGGTATGTTTCTGAATACGGGACAAACAGGGGTATCCATTTTGGGGTGAAAGTCTTCATTTATATGTGTGCTGTACAAAAAAAAATGTTTTTAAATTGACGCAATTGCCCAAAAAATGAAAATCGTAATTTTTTCCTACTGCTTTGCTTAGATCTATTGAAAAATTGTAGGGTTAAAATACACAGTACACCCCTAGATGAACGCATTAAGGGGTCTAGTTTTCAAAATGGGATCATTTGTGGGGGTTTTCTATAGTTTTGGCCGCTCAAGAGCTCTACAAGTGGGCTATGGGGCATAAAAGGCCTTCAAGCAAACTTTATGTTCTAATAGCCACCGACTACTCCTTTCATTTTGGGCCCCGTTGTGCATGCGGACATAATATTAGGGCCACAATAGGTATGTTTCTGAAAACAGCACAAACAGGGGTATCCATTTTGGGGTGCAAGTCTTCCTTCATATGTGTGCTGTACAAAAAAGCAGTTTTTAAAATGACAGAATTGCCAAAAAAACGAAAATCCCAATTTTTTCCTTTTGCTTTGCTTGAATTCATTCAAAAACTGTGGGATCAAAATACGCAGTACACCCCTAGATAAAATCGTTAAGGAGTCTAGTTTTCAAAATGGGGTCATTTGTGGGGGTTCTCTATGGTTTTGGCCGCTCAAGAACTCTACAAGTGGGCAATGGGGCCTAAAAGGACTTCAAGCTAAATTTCTGTTCTGAAAGACACTGACTACTCCTTTCATTTTGGGCCCCCGTTGTGCACTCAGATATAAGATTAGGGCCACAATGGGTATATTTCTGAACACAGGACAAACAGGGGGATCCATTTTGGGGTGTAAATCCTCATTTTCATGTAAACTATAGGAAAAAAATATGTCTTTAAAATGACCTATTTGCAAAAATATGAAATTTTACTTTTTCTCCTCTAAATTGAATTAGTTCCTGGAAAAAAACTATGGGGTCAAAATACTCATGACACCCCTCAGTGAATACATTAAGGGGTGTAGTTTTTAAAATAGGGTCATTTGTGGGGGTATCTATTATTCTGACACTCATGAACCTTTCCAATCTTGGCTTGGTGTTGGAAAACAAAGTGTTCCTCAAAATGCTGAAAAGTAATGTTAAATTTGTATGTCTCCTAAATGGTTAAAAAAACACGAAAGTTTTTCAAATGTGCATCCATAATAAAGTAAACTGATGGAAATATATATCTTAGCAAAAATTTGTACAGTATGTTTGCACATATTTGCGTATTTACAGTTGAAAATGTGAAAAAATGACAATTTTTTTCAAAATTTTCCCAATATTGGCACTTTTAATAAATATTCATAAATACTATCAGTCTATTTTTCCACCTATATGAAGTACAACATGTGGCGAAAAAAAAATGTCAGAATCACTTGGATATGTAAAGCCTTTACGGAGTTATGTTATGTTAAGTGACACATGTCAGATTTTCAAAATTTGGCTCCGTCACTAAGGCGCAAACAGGCTTCGTCACTGAGGGGTTAATTTGTGAATACACTTAAAAAGAAACTGGTTAATAGATTTGCCTTCCCTCCATCATCTTCAATGGTTTCTCCTGCATTATCTGTTAGCAGGCCAGAGCTCTCAGTGCAATCCTTTTGCTGTTAATATAATTGAAGAATAGTTTAAGGTTGTTTTTGTTCTCTTTGGCGATCAGTCTTTCTGCCTCCTCCTTGGCAGTTTTGATCTTTTCTTTACATGTTTTGCTTTTTCCCTGTATGATTTTAGTGCTTCTTCGCTGCCTTCTTGTTTTAGTAGTTTAAACCCTTTCTTTTTCTTCTTTATTGCCCCCCTTACCGTCTTGTCGAGCCACATTGGTTTCCTTTTACTTGTAGTTATTTTATTTTTTAAGTGGTATGAACTGCTCACATGAGGTCATTAGGATGTTTTTAAACTTCTCCTAGTTGTCATCTGTACTGTTATTTTTGAGGATGTTGTCCCAATTAATGTTACCGATAGTAGTTCTGTGCTGATCAAATTCTGCTTTACTGAAGTTTAGTTTCTTTGTCTCTCCCTGATAAGGCTTCCTATTGATTGACAGCTGGAAATTAATTATATTCTGATCACTATTTTCCTTGACCTGCACCCCCATGATTCTGTCCGGTTTGTTATTTAATACTAAGTCCAAAGTGGCTCTTTCTCTAGTTGGCTTCTGCACAAGTTGGGAAAGGTAGTTATCGTTAATTGTTCTCAAGAACTCACCCTTGTGAGATTTGCAGGTTTTGTCTTCCCATATTATATCCAGATAATTAAAGTCCCTCAAAATAATTACTTCATTGCGGTTTGACACCTCTTCTATTTGCTTAATATTATGATTTCAGTTTCTTCAGTTGCTTTTGGTGGCCTATAGAAAATTCCTATCAATATTTTGTAATTTTTTTTCTCTCCCTGTATTTCTACCCATAGAGATTCCACTTGTTTATCTCTTGCACCTATATCTTCCCGTAGCCTCAGCATTAAGTCCCGTTACTGTGGGACCAGATATGCTTTAATCTACAGCTCCCGACAAACTTGCATTAAACTGCCAATACAGGCCTGTCTTTTGCCCTGCTGACTGACCATACTGCCTGGAAGCATGGGAACTACTGACCAAGCCAGATAACCCAGCTCCCCTTGAAAGGACTGCCCATATCATACCTAGGCCATCACCCTCAACTGCAGGCCAATGTCCTTGTGATCCCATCTAATATTTGTGCAAACCACGTTCCTTTGCCTGAACTGTTCATCGTATTGCAGCCAAGTCTGGCCACCGTATACTCGGTACACTTCCCCTGTAGCATCCTTATAACAAATATGAGTGGAACAATTTTCAGGTGCCTCTTCCCCAATGATGCTGGCTAAAATTGTGAATGCCTGTAAGCAGTTTGTGAACATCAGCGGGATGAAATGCCATTTTCTTTTTTTTTTCATTTCCATCCTCTTCCTATTATCCAAATTTAATTTTTCCAAATGGAGGAGAGAGAATATCTCTACATATTCATCCTGCTTTTTCTCTGACCATTTTTGAGTGCAAACCCAGCGGGGCCTCAAAACATACGACACCTCCCCTTTTGCTATATTGTGTAACTATATTCTGTCTCTGTCCTTCTCCATCTGTACTGCAATCGTGCCACACCCCTCCCTTTTGTAGCGGTTTCGAGCACAAGGCTCAAGCCTCAGGTGTAATGGCCGTAGGTGCGGAGAGTAGTCAAGGATGAGCCAGAGGTCAGCAATGGGAGGTCTCAGATTGCAGTAGAAATGGATGAATCAGGTAGCATAGTCAGAGAGGAAAACAGAAGTCAGCAACGGGAAGTTTCGGTTTGCAGCACAAATGGATGAGGCTTGTAGCATTAGTCAGAGAGGAAGCCAGAAGTCAGTATCAGGAGGTCTTGCAGAAATAGCGGAGGAGCAGGCAATGTGGAGCTTAATGACACAGTGCTGTGAAGCAGATTAATCCTGCACTGTTGCAGTGGCAGGGTCAGGCTTTTATAATAAGCCTAATCAGGGACAGAGGCGAGGTCAGGACCAGGAGACCGGAACTAAATAACCGGGATTATGGAACAAGGCTGATAGTATCCTGTTAGTCCTGTTAAGAAGTCACCACTGTTTCAATTTCCATAACTGGCGAACCTTCCAAAATTCAGACTGTCTGCGAAGACGAATCCGCTGCCTCGAGGGTCCCCGGTGGGCCTGCTCAGATGCTGCCAGGTCTGAAGTGCCACTGTAAGGCTGAGGTATGTTGGCGGCCTCACTCTCTGCAGCCGCTGCTCCCGACTGACAGGAGGAACGATCGCCATATAGGACTCCCTCCACCTGTTGCCCCAGCCACTCCAGTCCATGGATGCTGGCAGCAACGCTGAGTTGCTCCAGGACCGCTTCGCTCTCCATCAGGTAGGTTCTTCATTTTTCAGGTTTTTCTTCCAACTGCGTCTTTATCTTCCTTTTATCAATTCCTATACTGGCCCTCCCCTCACCCCTCACCCTACCTCCTTTAACCCTTCGGCTCACGATCCCTACAAACATTGTCATGTGGGCCTTCCACCACGGCCCTTGGCCTCTGTTATGTCCCCTACTTATCTGTAGTCCCAACTGTCTACCAACTTCATCATCAACAAGAGTTCTTACTCTTCCTGCATCTCTCTCCCTCTTTTACCCTTGGAATTGGCCAGGAGGCACATGTTGATAGGGGGGTCTTATTTGGACACCATTAAACCTGAAGCCAGAGACATTTTACAGAAGGGACTGATGGAGCTTTTTTTCACGTGGTATATTGTGGTTGCTCTTGGTGGAGGACTCGCTTATAGAAGGGTCAGTTGGAGCTGCTCACATAGTGGGGTCTCTTCAATAACCTCCTGCAACAGAGGACAATTTTCCTATAACTCAACCAGGAGCTTCAACTACATGGCATAACACCAAGACCCAATGATCATGGCAAGGATTCGACAAGTCCACCAGAAGTCTGGCATGATTACTCCGAGTCATCATCATCGCCACGATCTTCACAATCTGCAGTAGCCAAAACTGATAATTGTGTGTTCGGACTGTGAGGACTAGGTGGACATGTGGGGCAATGTGGGACATTTATTAATTTATGATGACATAATTGGCCTTTACAGAGGGTCAAAATGAGGAAGGGTCCCTCCAATACAGTTACAAGTGGCAGTATGGACATGTGCTGATTCTGATGCCGGCTCACTTCCTATGTACTGCCCCAGCTTCAAGTCTGAGTATTACACTTCTAGAAAAGCCTAAAATTAGCCTTGATCTATCGAGCTGATTAAAGAAACCTGTCAATCCGAGGTAACCAAGGAATAAAACACAATTAATATAATGTGAAATCAGAATTATATATATATATATATATATATATATATATATATATATATATTATATGTATATATATATAATCTGAAGAACTGAAAAACTTGGTTCAGTCAATAGGAAGACATTGTAAGGCCACAATTAAGGCCGCCTGCACACGGGCGGGATTTCCGCCGCATAGGAGTGCATTACAATACGCACTCCTATGCAGACGGCCGCGGTTTGGCCGCACGAAATCTTGCGCGGCAAACAAACCGCGGCATGTCCTATTTTTGTGCGGGGCTCGCAGAGCCTCGCACAGAAACGTCACTCACCCGGCCGCCGGCTCTGGCCCGCGCATGCGCCGGCTGCCCTGCAGCCGGCACATGAAAGAGTCGGGGCCGCCGTGCGCGGGTGGGTACGCGCTCGTCTCTTCAGGCGCTCGGGTCGGGTCTCGCGGCGAGAATTCTCGCCGCCAGATCCAACCCGCTCGTCTGCAGGCGGCCTAAGGCTAGATATTTCCCAATTAAGTACTAACTGATGTGCTAGGAAGTTTTTAATGTTTGTTTTTTCATTGTATCTCACTTTTCTTGTTTATTACAACTCTTCTACTACGATTTTTTTTCATAAATTTCGTTGCATTGCATTTTATATTAAATTATTTTTCGATAATATGTAATTTCATGCTATTATAAAAAAAACAAGCTATGAGCCATCAAATATCAAAAATGCACTCTACAGTGTTGACAACTAGAAGTTTTCCGCAGGGACTTTACAGTGTAAACGCCATGCACAATGGTGGAGACCACAGCAGCACAGGGACCCCACATCTGTCCAATTCCGTCCAAGTACCATAAACTCTCAAATGACATGAAGACAGTAATGGGAGAATCTTCTATACTGAACAGGAAAGTCGCCGATGAGAAGTGAAGAAGATGCCAGTGCTCTTCAGGGTGTGAAGGTGGCAAACCATGTGAATTACTTCACTAGCAGAAAAACATTCGTCCTCCGTGACCTTTACAAGCTGCAAGATGAATTAGAGAAAGTGACTAGAACATGAAAATACCTCCTAAAGTGTAAGATGTGGTCTCATCAGCCGTCACCCCGCATTCTATGCTGTGCTGTTCCTGGGTGCACACACCATTCAACCATATATCTATACTATACACCCATACATCATGCATATATCCATTATACATAAATCATACATACATGAATACATATATCATGCATACATACATCCCTCCATAGATGTGGTGGAAGTGGCCCTACTCTACAACTACTGCGCACCGTCAACACATAACTACCGTTATTCCAGCCGGCTAGGTCTAATCATTGATAAGGATAAAAAATGTGTGTGCCAGTCAGGTCTCTGCTCCTGGCAGACTTCACTAGAGTCCCAGCTGTCATCAGTCTAGGGAGCTCTACTTCCAGCTTTGGGCCTCTAACTTTTAGGCTTGACTCAGACACTGTGCTAACTGAATATGTTCACAACCCCACCTATGGCAACCAATGACCCCGTGATAAGATTGTGCAGCCATTAGCGCCATGGGTGGGCAGGGTTTTGAAAGAATCTGGTTAAGGGCTCCTACCCACTAGCGTTTTTTTTTCACTGCGAAATTTACCGCGAAATTGCGATTTTGCGCAAACGCGATTTTAGCTTTAGAACTCCCATAGCCCAAAGACCCCTGCAGAAAAAAAAAATGCTGCGAATTTCGCAGTAAAAAAACGCTAGTGGGTAGGAGCCCTAATGCAGCATCAAAACCCAACGTTAGGGTAAGTTCTCAGTTTGGAAAGAATGAGTTAACTCTGTTTCACTGTACCCTAAATGATCTCTCATGATCTTTTTCTGCTCGGGTCCTAACCCCAACTCCTTGTTTTATCCCCGGCCACTCTAGACAGTAAAGCACTAATGCACAGGGCCCTCCACTGTTACATGTGTTCACCCCCTCAACTCCAAAAACTCAAAACTGGCTTCGATACAAGTAAGCCAGAGACTTTACAAGAAGCCCCCCAGGAAGCGTCCCACCACTATTAGGCAGGGTTCACACGGGGCGTATTCCTGTCGGAAATCTCGCGGTTTGGCCGCAGCAAAAACAGCGAGATTTCCGCTGGGAGAACCGCCGCGGTTTAAGCCGCGGCGGCTTTGAAGCGGCCCGGCCGCTTGCTTTTCCGTTGCGGCCGGCTCTCCCATAGAGGAGAGCGCGGCCATGACATAAATAAACAAAAAAACGAAAGTAAACAGACATGCTCAATCTTTGGAAACCGCTGCTGTGGCGGCCGCGGTTTCAACCGGATTTACCGCTGCGGCTTAGCCGTCCCATGTGGACGAGGTTTCTGAGAAACCCCGTCCACATGGCTGGCTAATCCCGAGATTAGCGGCCGCGGGCTGTTTTTCCGCGGACGGATCTGCTGCGGCAAATCCGCCCTGTGTGAATCCAGCCTTACTAGTATTCACACGTGCAGAGGGGCAGATTTACTGAAGTCTTTATGCCAGTTTTCTAGAAGTCGCACAGTATCATTTGCACCTAAATGTGTGATCTTTTCACTGAGGAAGAATCTATTAATTTATTTAATAGATTCTTCCTCAGTGAATTGTTTGAAATTATTTGAAGAATTTTCTGCCTCGGTGATTAATTAAATGTGTGATCTTTTGGTATTTTAGGTTGGCTTTACCACTTTTTAAACAAGGGCTCAGCATTAAGGATCGGGGCTTCTTGCGTCCATCACATTTACTATAGTTCATCACCCAGAAACTGCAGTAGATTACATCTGAAACAGATGCCAGCTTTTAGCTGGTATATATTTCATATTTGGCACACAGATGGTCCAGGAATGTGCACATCACCCCAGCACAATGTTGACTTACACCAGTATATTAAACATGGGTCTATGTTAGTCTGCTCCATAGTGCTTTCATGCACATGGCACTGCTTGAATAACAGATTTATATACTAACTAGCTGATATACCTGGCTTCACCTGAGTTAATTTGGTACAGGTGTTTACGTGTTGTTCACACAGAAAATTTTCCCAAGTCATGGTTACTTCAAAGGAACCAAGGAATAAAATATGCATACACATAGAAAAGCATTAGATTCTCCTCAGACTGCATGTACCGATGTCCCTCTGCAGAATGTGCCACCCCTCCCACTTTCCTCACTTTATATCTTTAAAGGTACCGCCCCTTTGTATTCAGATTTACCACTGAGTGGAGGTTGCAGGCCTTTCTTTGCCTTAAAAACCGCTTCCTTACGTACTTTACAGCCTTTCAGTATATACACACAGAGGTCAGTTGGATTCTCCTCAGTATATACACACAGAGGTCAGTTTTATTTTCCTCAGTAAATATGCATAGCTGTAAGCTAGATTCCCCTCAGTATACAAATAATTTCCCTAGGCTTTATGATTTCTGAGAAAAGAACTGTCATGTATCACAAATTTTCACAGTTTTTCACGCTTAGAATTCAATATGAAAGTTGCAACCCCTTTACTTTTCTTATTACCGTGTTTCCCTGATAATAAGCCCTACCTCGATAATAAGTCCTACCCTGATTTTCAGCCGGTGTTTGTGTCCCTTGCGCTGGGCTGCTTGTACGACACCAGAAAGTTAAAGAATTAGATTAGGTACATTAGAGAGGGGTGCACTTACTTTTGCAGTTAACATTGAATAATCAAGTTGTGACCCCTTTACTTTTCCTATTTAGGAACTAAAGAATTGTTATGCCAAATTTCATGTGTGTACGGCATCGGGAAGTTAGAGAATTAGTAGCAAGTCAGTCAGTGAGGGCTTTCACCTTTATATATGTAGATACAGCATTGCCTTCCCACTGTGCTTCCAAAACTGGGGTGACCACTTTTGCAGCATGAGCAGGTACAGCGATTTAGTTAAAGTTTTTTGTACGGTTGGGAGGGATCAACTGACGTGCTGCCATGTTGTGCACTGAGCACACGTGGGAAACCCTGCTGTGATCCCAAATCTCTTTCTTGAATGAAAGTTCCTTGCTCTGGGAAGTGTCCCTAAGAAGTCAATGCAGGCTACTATGACTGCCCCAACATGTTGATTCAGAAGTCAGTGGGTCTAGAAGAACATCTTACCCAGGACGCTGCTCCAGAATGACCCAAAGGTGGCAGCTCCAGTCACTGCTCCAGGTGCTGCGGGGTTACTGCGCCTTGTTGTCACACTGAACACTAGACCAGTTGTCTCATTTGTTGGTCCAGTTACCTCGATGTCCACCAGATGCCGGTCTGGGACACTGCGGAGAAGAAAAATATGCTGCACAAATGCTGGACTCCCAACATCATTCATGATTACGGCACGGTTTCTGTATCATCTGTTTGCATACAGCATTCCAGGTGACTTACCTGGATCGGTCGTCACATGTACTCATGAGTGAGATGAATAATTCAGACTATAATGTCACCCCCTACAGGCTACATCTATAACACTGTGCAACACAACTTTTGTAACAGATAAGTAGATAGGTGGCTTATGGTAATGTTAGTGCGCTGAATTCAAATATGATATCCGTAAGGTTTTCCAATTATGGGGAATAATGTAATCCAATTACCGTTGTATTGTATTTTTTTTTAAAAATAAGTCTATACAATTAATCCAGTCGGCTCGCTATTAACCTTGCTTAATAAAAAGAATAACAGAAGTGATTGCGCAACTATTTTGCAATCACTGTTACACGCTGCGCACTGACTGAACATTATAAGGGTAGGTTTATGTAACATATAGGGTATGTTTCCACGTGGCGTAAACACTGCGGATCATCCACCAGTAAGCTGTAATTAATGAACTGTGTTTTTGAATTTTGAATTTCAGTAAAATAGCATTTGCACCAGCGGTACGTGAGCAAGGTTATTTGTATATACGCCCACGTAAACAAGGAGCGATTTATACGCAACCCCAAATCGGGACGAATATGGTGTTTTCCATTTTTTCTACACTCTAAGAATATTTGTGTATGAAATTCGGACATACATATACCTACTCAAATGAGCAGATGTAGGATACAGTCCTTGAATTTTGTGTTTGCATCTATACAACTATCTGTTGATACTGGAACGATATCCACCTGGTTGTGGTGCAAAGTATCCTAGGTGCCTTTATGCGTCTTCTATGTGTGTCTGTTCTTGTATGTTTGTCATTTCCCCTGGGACCTAATTTGTTTTGTCCCTTGGAGGAACCTGTGGTGTGCCCTATACTTGGATTTTTAGGTATTATACAAATAAAATTATGTTATTTTAAATTTTGTCTAAACTTTGAAGGGCATTTAACTGATTTCTAGACTTATTGCCTCTGTGAAGAGTAATTATAACATACAGATGCAGAGGGGAGGGGGACACCCCTCCTGATCTAAATAAATGTTCACACACAGAAATTTGAGACAGTCTGAGCAGAGAAACAAGTACTAAATCAGTCAACTGAGCCGAGGAAAGCGAGAGTTTTATGATGTCTCTTATCTCTGATGCATATAGAAAGCTTGCTGCAACATCATGTATTTTTGTTAGACATTAGAAGGTATCATATCTACAAGATTACTTGGTTTCTCTTGATGAGAACAATCACAGTTTACTCTACTGGCTAACACCGTACCAAACCTTTTTTTCATATTGTCAATTGAGTTCCAGAAGAGGCTACCATCTTCTCAAAAGCACTGCACCCTCAGCCTACAAGACTGTGCCCACTTCTAATTGGTATCCTGGGCACCCTCCTATGATAGGGCGGCACTACTCTCACCGACAGCAAGTACGAAGTCTGTACTAGTACTTCTAGTGAGATGGTTGTCACTTAGGGGGCTGAGTAGGGGTCTGGCAGTACTCTCCTTATGCCCGAGTGACTGCTGAGTCTGTACTAGTACTTCCAGCAAGCCGGCAGTCACTCAGGTGTAAGGAGAGTGAGCAGAAGTTAGAAAGCACTTTTTTTTACTCCTGAGTTGTAGTTGAGTACTAGTACTGACAGTCACTCAGGAGTGCAGGTAGATATCAGTCAGCACTCTCCTCCTGAGCATAGCACTCCATGTCAATGCCCCTGTTCTGGTACCTTGGCCAGAATATCATGTGGGACTGATGCACTTTAAGGTGTATTTTTTGTGTTTTCATGCTAACACATTGTGACTTATGAAGTAAATCTAGTGCAGGTAATGCTGGGAAGGTCATCCTTGCAAGCACTTGTATTATTGCCATCATGTACTGCAGTGGTATCTTCACTGGTGCTACAGTCACCCGCTCAAGTAATGACTGCAAACATGAAACCAATAATTGAGTCCAGGAGGCCTCTGTATCAGAATGCATATGTTAAAATTGTCACCCTCCTCCAAACTTACTGGCTGTCCCTAGCCATCTACTCACCATATTTATCTGTAAGTCTTGGGCACCAATAAATATCTGAACATGGACCAAGTAATACAAGCAGAGTCTGGGAGAGTGTGCGATCGTACCTGGGATCAGCTACTAATACACCAATTACTTTGTCAAATCCTAGGGTGTGGGCAGCCAAAGAGGCAGCTGCCATAGTGTTGACATTATTAGGAGCCATGGGGCACAGTTGCCGTGTTGGGCCTTCATACAAGACTGTCCGCTCTTGGATGGCTGAGAGATCTTTTTCTGCTAGCTTGCCTTCCAGTTTGAAGCTGCTTGGGTGTTTGGTCATTGTGATCTTCAGGCTCTGGAGAAGAGAATAAAGGATAAACAGATGTCATACATGAGAATACCCCCGCAGTTGGCAGTGATGTCCCGGCTAGTCTAGCACCGATGACCGGGCCTTGTTGGAAGTCACTCCGATCACTGGATTTTCCCATCTAATATAGATTCACACTTAAACTGATCCATGGAAAACTTGTCATGTGATTTTATGCCGCACGCAGGGGTCATGGGGAGAATTACCATACAGGAAAATACCAATGGGCCAGTGGCTCTAATAAAGGGGCGATTTAGTGTATGTATGGTTTTTACCTCCTGAGATAACGCAGGACAAGTTGTAGATCTTTTTGCTCTCTTTTGGATTTGCATAAATTCCTATGATTTTTTTATAATGGCGGAATACACAAGGTCACCGTTCTTTTTTAGCCCATTTGTTGTTATCACCCCCGGCCATAGAGCAAAGTTTGACTATAAAGAACTTACACGGAGCGTTCCTCTATCTGCCATTTTCATGATGTCTTCTCCTCCCCACAAGGCCCCACTAGGAATATACAGTGTGTAACCAGACAGCTTGGCTCTTCCTCTAAGTCTTCTCTCAGTGTCTTCATCAGCTAATGCTGTGGGAGATCCAACCTAGCAAAATGAGGAGCAACAATTTATCTGTGGCCTCCAGGTGAAAACCAAAGATGAAAATCTGTTTGTTCTCCTCTCAGTAGTCACACGTGTCTACAATGAAACCTGTCATATTTATATCTAAGGGCTGATCCAGACCAGCGTGGTTCTGTCCCCTTATACCGCCGTGAGCCATAAAACGGGACAAAACTAAACCACTGATCTCTATGGGATTTCAGTAGTTTCGTTTTCACCACCTCTTTTCCCAGCCATGATTTGCACAGCTGGGAAAAGGACTTGCTCTGTAGTTAAACCACGTCTGGGACAAAATCAGTCACCATCCATCTTCCCACTGTAATTTTTAAACTCCTGTGCTCTGGCGCAGAGTTTGAACTGCCAGCAAAGGGGAAGGGATTCTTCTCATTCAGGTTAGATATAAGCCCTAAATCACAATGGAAATGTTGTGTCTGCCGAGCTGGCGGGGGACTACTCTATTCTCCATAGCAAGAAGCAGACCGAGTATAATCACCCGCTGAGTCCACTCAACTTAGACATGGGAAGAGGAATACTCAGGGATCAGAGAAATGCTCCCAAAATGGGAAACGTGTCACTCAGTAAAAGTCTCTGCTGCCCTAAAGCAGCCAGGAAGCTTCTTACCAGTAAGTTTGCTGCCGACAAGAAGTGTTCACCATATGTTCTGGTTACAGAGGGATGTGCTACCTCGATGATGAGATCTGCTTCTCTGCAAAGACATATGTTCTCTATCAAGGCACCGTACAGTATCGAAGACACTTCAGAGAGCCTATCGCTGGTACAACCCGTTGAGCATCTGCGCCTTGCGGTGTTCGATTATTACTAATGTGTATATATCTGTATATATACACAGCATATTTTTTATATTAATATATATCTATAAAGGCGAAAGCCCTCATTGACTGACTGACTGGCTCGCCACTAATTCTCCAACTTCCCGGTGTCAAACTTGAAATTTGACACAACCATTCTTTAGGTCCTAAATAGGAAAAAGTAAAGAGGTCACAACTTGATTATTCAATTCTAAGTGCAAAAGTAACTGACCTCCTATGTCATGTACCTAATCTAATTCTCCAACTTTCCAGTGTTGTACAAACATGAAATTTGGCACGACTTTTCTATAGGTCCAAAACTAGTAATTATTAGGAAATTATAGTACCAGTGTTTTTGGTTGCACAATGCACCACACAGCTCTGCTACATGCATGTCACATGCACAAAGCTCTGCTACGTTGCTTTCATATACAAGCTGCACATAATTTACGAACTTCAGCAACTCTCTGAGGAGACATGTTTGCTTGTGCATATTTTCTGCATGAGATTTACAAACTTCAGCTGGTGGCTGAGGTGAAATCATGGCTTGTCGCTGTATCATGTTAGCTGCATTAACTTCATGGCAGCGTTGAAACCTCTGGGGTGACATGTTTACACAACAGCGATGGTTTGTTTCAACACTGGAGAACAGTTAACGATTAGATGAACTGGACTGGTGTTGGCAGCATTAGCACTTGGGATGACATGATATCACGTTCAGGAGATGTGAAGATTCTGAAACATTCTTTAGGTCGTAAATAGGAAAAGAACAGAGGTCCCAACGTGATTATTCACTGCTAAGTGCAAAAGTAAGTGACCCTCTGTGTAATGTACCTAATCAAATTCTCTAACTTCCTGGTGTCTTAAAAAAGGTGAAATATGGCACAACCATTCTTTAGGTTGTAAATAGGAAAAGTACAGGGGTTGCAACGTGATTACTTAATTCTAAGTACAAAAGTAAGTGACTCTCTATGTAATGTAACTAATAACATACATCTGTACCACACAGATGTATGATATATATACTGGGGAGAATCTGCCTCACCTTTCTGTGTATATACTGAGGAGAATCTACCTCACCTCTATGTGTATATACTGAAGAGAATCTACCTCACCTCTATGTGTATATACTGAAGAGAATCTACCTCACCTCTATGTGTATATACTGAGGAGAGTCTACCTCACCTCTATGTGTATATACTAAGGAGAATCTACCTCACCTCTATGTGTATATACTGAGGAGAATCTGCCTTACCTCTATGTGTATATACTGAGGAGAATCTACCTTACCTCTATGTGTATATACTGAGGAGAATCTACCTCACCTCTATGTGTATACACTAAAGATAATCTACCTCACCTCTGTGTGTATATACTGAGGAGAATCTACCTCACCTCTATGTGTATATACTGAGGAGAATCTACCTTACCTCTATGTGCATATGCTGAGAAGAATCTAGAATTATAGAATGGTAGAGTTGGGAGGGACCCCTAGGGTCATCTAGTCCATCCCCCTGCTCAGTGTAGGATTCACTAAATCATCCCAGCCTTTGTTTGAACACTTCTATTAAAGAAGAACTCAGCACCTCCCGTGGTGATCTGTTCCATTTATTGATCACCCTCACTGTCAGAAAGTGTTTTCTAATATCCAATCTGTGTCTCCTCCCTCTCTTCAGGTCTGCCAGCCTTGTATCTTTCAGTTGCATCACTGCGTCTTAAATAGCCCTTCCACGCAGCGCAGACAGCCAGGGATGTGCTGGATGGTACCAACAGTCAGTAAACTTAATGGGGGTTCACAAAATAGCTAATAACTGAAGTACCCCACTACTAGCACTTTTAGGCCAGCTTCCAGGGAGAGGAAGATGGTGACCGCTGTCCACTTGCTTCCCTCCTCATTATGTTTGAGATATGGGAGAAGTGATGGTACAGGTAGATTAAGTCTACCTTGGCTGAATGAAGCGTATGCGTCTCCCATCAGTCTGAAGATTAAAAATTATGTGATGCTTAATATATAGATACTGTACCAGACCAAGCTTGCTACATAGATACGGTACCAGAACCAAATACATACAGTACCAGAACCAAGCTAACTGCATTGATATGGTAACAGAATTGAGAGCAAAACCAAACTTGGTTTACACAGTAAAAGAACACAACTTACTGCATAGATACTGTACCAGAGCAAAGCTTGCTATATAGATATAGGGCCAGAGCCAAGCTACCACATAGATACTGTACAAAAATCAAACTTAATTCATAGGTTTCTTGGAAATTGCATGCATATTTGTGCTATATTCATCAAAAAGCATGTATTGTGTTGCTGAAGCTTGTGACGCTTCCAGGACTCGGGAGGCCAAACATGACCGGAGCCATGACAGGAGACTGGAGGACCACAGGACAAGGGAGAGCAGTGGCGTTGTGACTGACAGGAGCCAGAAGGGCCAGGAGTCCGAACATGAATGGAGGCTGAGGGGAGAGGGGAGGACCTGAGGACAAGCGACAGCGGTGGGCTCACTGAGCGCAGCTGGCAGGGAAAAGTGACAGCAGGCAAGCACAAGCCACAGCAACAGAGGGGTGAGTGAGGAGTAGGCAGTGCAGCTTGCAGCCAATCAGGAACTGGGGCGCCACCTGGCTGTCAAGCAGCCTAACCCTTGTCTACACTCATCACTTCCAGTGTAGACAAGATACAACAGTACCTTTCTTCTCTCGCACCTCCTGGCAACTTCCTGACATTTCACTTAGCAATGGAGCACTGCTCCCTACAACCGTGTTTCCCCGAAAATAAGGCACCCCCTGAAATTTGCAGAAGTCCCAAATATAAGGCACCCCCTGATAGTAAGGCATAGTAAAGTGTGCAGGCAAGTCAAGAGGCCTGTCCCCTGCTGCCATCCACGTTGTCTCCTACCTCCAGATGTATAGATAGATCTGCAGACAGTCTGCTGTTATCCTGTCCCTGCTGTGCTGTACGAGTGTGCTGTTGTGAGCTCCCCTTGCTGGCTGGAAAAGTCCATACTGTACGTTCTGTTCCTGCTGTACATGTCTGCTGTGATGAGCTCCCCCTGGTGGCCGGAAGCTGCAATACCATCCCTGCTTACAGGTGGTACAGGAACTTCTGTCTGCAGACAGGTACATTACTTTACAGCCCTTATTTTTTTATGGCTCTGTGTGTGAGCCAGGCAACCTGTGTGTGATTCTTAAGGCTGGGTTCTCACAGAGCGTATTTCCAGCGGAAATCTCGCAGTTTGGCCACAGCGATAAACAGCGAGATTACCGCCGGGAAAGCGCTGCTTCAAAACCCACGGCACTCAGCCGCTTGTTTTGAAGCGACCTGGCTGCACGCTTTTCCATTTCTGTGGCCGGTGAATCCGCACCACAACACCGGCTTCTCCCAGCTTTGCCGTGACAGATTCGCTGTCCCATGTGGACGAGATTTCTGAGAAATTTCGTCCACAAAGCTGGCCAATTGAGGGATTAGCGGCCACAGACGGATTTGCCGCGGTGAAATAAGACACCCCCTGAAAATAAGACGTAGCGCATATTTGGGAGCAAAAATTAATATAAGACGCGTCTTATTTTCGGGGAAACAGGGTAAGCGGCACAGGTTTCTCCTTGCTGCCACCACAATGGACCCGCTCCCATGAGCCACCAATGCGCATGACACTTTGCAGACACAGGAAAATGGCACTGGCTCCCACATTTAAGTACAGCACAGCCTATTCAGTGTGACATGGGGCCCCCCTAGCTTAGGGGCCAGGTCACAACTGCAACCGCTATAGATACGCCACTGGGTTGGTGCTGTATTCATGTACTGAGGTTGGTTTTGGTGCTTTATTTACATTGCTGGCATCTCGCATGCATATTCCTACTCCTGGGTGCATACATGCTGGTCATGTAGAGTACAGCACATGGATATAGTAGTCATGCTGCATGTTATATGCGGGTGAAAGATAGCAAAATGGCTCATACTGCAGAACTCATATGGTGGGTGCAGCTTGTACCAATTTGCAACCTCATATATTATGTTTGACTGTATTGGGAGCAGCAAGAGGAGTTTGTGATGTGTTGGATCCGTCTGCTGTGTGATAGATTGCCTGTGTAGACCTGGTATGTGATCACTATATGATAACTGTACAGCAGAATTATTAGTTATATTGAAACCTATTTAGTGGTAGCATACAGTTCACCCTGAGGGCGCCTACCCACTTGCGATTTTTTTTCCTTTGCGTTTTGCGTTTTTTCTGAAGAGCAATTAGGATAGAATGTGTTCTTGTCCACTTGCGTTTTTTTTTTCGGTCCGTTGCAATTTTTAACATAGGAACTGTCAGTTGCATATGTGTCCTTATTTTTCTCTTAAAGGGGTTGTCCCGAGAAAGCAAGTGGGGGTAAGCACTTCTGTATGGCCATATTAATGCACTTTGTAATATACATCGTGCATTAATTATGAGCCATACAGAAGTTATTCACTTACCTGTTCCGTTGCTAGCGTCCTCGTCTCCATGGTGCCGTCTAATTTCAGCGTCTAATCGCCCGATTAGACGCGCTTGCGCAGAAGGGTCTTCTCCCTTCTCTTGGGTCTCGGCACGAGCCGCATTCTGGCTCCGCCCCCTTCTACGCATCATCACGTAGCTCCGCCCGTCACGTGTGCCGATTCCAGCCAATCAGGAGGCTGGAATCGGCAATGGACCGCACAGAGCCCACGGTGCACCATGGGAGAAGACCCGCGGTGCATCGTGGGTGAAGATCCCGGCGGCCATCTTGGTAAGGTAAGTAAGAAGTCGCCGCAGAGCGGGGATTCGGGTAAGTACTAAACTTTTTTTTTTTAACCCATCCCTTGTGTTTGTCTCGCGCCGAACGGGGGGCCTATTGAAAAAAAAAAAAGCCGTTTCGGCGCGGGACAACCCCTTTAATGCACCCATGAATGTCAATGGAAATTAACGGAAAAGGCGCGAAAATGCCTGAAAAACGCGCGGAAAACGCGCCAAAAACGCGTGGAAAATGCTGCGTTTTTCACGCACGAAAATCGCAAACGGCAGTGGGTAGGCGCCCTGACTGATAAAGTAGGTGTACATCCATGTGTGTATTTGATGTGTGTATCAGGAGGGCAGCTTGGATTGATTTTACATTTTTCTTCCTAGGGCATCAAAATACCTTTTTGTTGCATTCTGGAACAAAAGAGCCGCAAAAGAAGACAGAGGACTGTGGCGCAGCTAGAATCCTACATCAGTCAAGAACATTCCTCTCCCAAAACTGCAGCAATTCGTTTTCTTACTCCCCAAAAGAGGGGATGCAACACAATAGTAGATATGGCCACGGCACAACTGTTGTGAGATGTGTTGCTGCCATCAGTTTTTTTGTTATTAAATGGAAAAATGTCTCCCTTCCCCTCTGATATGTTCCATGTTCCATTGTGAATAAAATATTGTTAGATGAGATTTCCAAATCTTTGCATTTTTTTCTTTATATTTACATTTTACACAGTGGCCCAACTTTTTTGGAATTGGGGTTGTATAAGATGATAGCGATTAGTGTTAGGTATATATAATGGCATGCATAGAATTGATGAGGCCCCATAGCAAAAAATTGGATGGGCCCTCACCCCCGCTATGGCGTCCCACTTTGTCACCCAAGACCTGGAGGGCCTGTGTGTGTTTGTCATTCCATGCTCTTTAAAATAACCTTTGGACCAATTCTCCGCCTCCTTGGAGAAAGTTCCTCTTTGGAGAAAGGTTCTGCATATGTTCTCACAACCAGTAGAAAAATGCAATCAGAACTGGCGCCCCCTCTCTCCAAGGGCCCAATTGCAGTCAAATGGTCTGGCTCTATGGTACGTACACCCCTGGATATGTAAGAGATGATATATACAGGGTTATAGCTAGATATAAGGTTGGTGTTAGGTCTAGCTTAGGTCATATATAGGGTTAGCTTTAGGGTTTAGGGACATATTTCTTACAGTGCTCTATCATATACTGGTTTAAGTAAACTGTGCAGCGGGCTAAAAGCGACAAATATATTAAGCTTCTTAATGCATCTGACTCCTCTCATCTGGCAACACCTCGAGCTGGTGTAGATTTCTGTTATAGTGTATGCCAGTTTCTGCCATACATTATAGTAAATCGGACATATCATGCAGCCACATTGCCTAAAGCTAGGCTCCACCCACTTTTTTTGAAAAAGTTACCTTTTCTCAAATTCCGCCAGGTTTTGGAGTTGTAGATGTGGCGCTAAGGTTGCTTCCATTTTTTTCATCGTCCTGTTCCAGACAAATGCCAGCTCCACATTGTACTTGTCGCCTTCTCTTTGTATTTGATTTACCAAATAAATACCTGTAAGTAGAAAATATGCACACAAGGCAGATGACAGGGATGGCAAGGTGTAGCATTACGGCCCTTGACCTCAGGGGCCGTTGTTTGCTGTGTGATTGAGTAAACATGAAGATGCTGCTTGGTTTCTGGTTGAGCGGAAATATCTCAACAGTCTAAAGGAAGTAGCATTTCTGTGACCACATTGGTGAGAATCCAGCCTACTGTGGATCATCACAAATGTTTTAGATCATGGTAGTCCAATGGGAGATGCCTAAAGACTTGGTGGTCCCCTTTCTTGCGATTGCACAGTCAGTCTGACCAGGAAGGACTGTAATACTAATTAAGCCACCAGAGTGGTCAGCAAGGTGGGACAGCAGCCGTGTTTCATGGTAAATGGAGCTGGCAGGGATGTCTTGGAATTATTCCATAGATGGCAATGTCCATGCAATAATCAAATCTCCTAACATTCTAGATGTTCAAAAAGGCCCACTTATGGCTCATTGTGTGAAAGATCTATTTTTCATACATATCTATACTTTAAATATTGGCACAAAAATTAGCAGAATATAGAAATATGTAAGATCCAATCGACACCATATAATGGAATCGTAAGGGGCTCCCCAGGTTGTCATGGCAATAGACCAGAATTGAGGTGAACTGAGCATGGCCAGAAGGACTGGGTGTGATGGGCTACTCTGCAGACTGAGAGAATTATTGCTGCATCACAGTGGGGCGCAGGAGCCTTGGACAGTGAAGATGCGGGACCTGCGCACTGAGAAAGCGACTCCAGAGGCCTGCAGAACACACAGACTGCAGGGCAGGGTGCGGGAATTGTGTTTACACCACTGAAGATGGCCAAGAGAGCCAGCGGGGTGCACAGAGAAAGTTTGTGTGTCCACTGAAGTAGCGCTGCTTCCTGAGAGGGAGAAAGATTCAGGAGACAGTTGCAGAAGTGCAGGAACATGAGACTAGTGTAGAGGACTTTGTAGGCTGTGCAGAGAGGCAGCAAAAAGACAGGATGTGCTAAAGGCTGTTTCCTGAGCTGTTGCTGCATATGAGGAGCAACCTTGAGGGTGATAAGTAACAGGCCACCATGCTACAGGTACAGAGGGCTACTGTCTGCAAGGAACGACGGGGAGAATTTAGAAGAAGATGAAGCGTCTGGATGTTTGTCAGCCCAGGATTTGCCAGAGTACAGTGGGAGTCTCGTAAGTGAGGTCAGGCCACAGTAAAAAATCACACATGTGTACCTAAAAACAAAGGGACTGATAGGGACTATGCACAACATGTCATTTAGTCGGGCTTAAGCAAACTTGTTGGCTTACACATATAATGAAAGTAAAAGGAAGTTTCCGGGGCCGAGACAGTTCTTCAGAGGACCTTTACGTAAACTATACACTTCCACCCGATGCAGATAAGCTTTCAGATATTTATTATTTTAAAAATAAGTTTTATTTAAAATTTCAATTATTGTAAGTCTGGTGTCCGCTTAGTATACTGGTACTTGTGTCACCTAGCGAGGAGCAAGAGACACCGAGCACAAACTAAAATGTTTCTACACAAATGCACAGAGCATGAGAAACAAACAAGGAGAATTGGAGCTCCTAACACAAAAAGACAAATATGATGTCATAGGCATCACAGAAACTTGGTGGAATGATACACATGATTGGAATACAAGACTTGAAGGACACAATGTATTCAAAAGAAACAGACCTAAAAAAAGGGGAGGAGGTATTGTGTTGTATGTTAGGAAAACATTCATCTCCACAGAGATTCAAGCTTCAGAGCATGGGAGTTCTGTAGAAACTGTTTGGGTAAGAATACAAAGAGAGAACAATGGAAAGGACACCATTGTAGGCATTTACTATAGGCCGCCTGGCCAAGCAGAAGATATTGATGGACTCATTTTGCATCAGATGGCCAAGCTCTCAAAAAAGCATGAATTAGTGATTATGGGAGATTTTAACTATCCAGACATTTGTTGGGAATCTCTCTCAGGTAAAAGTAATGAATCCAACAAATTCTTATCCGCTCTTGCTGACAACTTTATCTTCCAAAAGGTAGAAGAGAAAACAAGGGCTTCTGCTATCTTGGACCTAATTCTTACCAACAGGGAGAGAATGGTTGAGGAAGTAAGGGTGGCTGGGACCTTAGGAGGCAGCGATCATGCTTTCCTTGAATTTTGGATAAAAAGGGGAGGAAGACCTAAGAAAACTCAGACCTCAAGGTTGGACTTCAGAAAGGCAGATTTTAATGAACTCAGAAAGATGGTAGGAAGAATCCAATGGATGGATGTTCTTAAGGACAGAAATGTCCAAGAAGGTTGGGAAATATTGCGAAATGAGATTCTCAAAGCACAATCGTTAACAATCCCTAAAAGCAGGAAAAATGGGAAGCATTTAAAGAGACCAGGAAGGATGAACACAGAACTTGCACAGATGTTAAAACCAAAGAAAAATATGTTTATCAAATGGAAAGAGTGGGGAATATCTAAAGAAAAACATAATGCGGTCTGCAGAAACTGTAGGGCAAGTGTCAGAAAAGCTAATAATGAATTGAGGCTTGCAACAGAGGCCAAAAGCAATAAAAAAGGATTTGGGGGGTATGTCAAAAGCAAAAGAAAAGTCAAAGATGCTATTGGATGCTTACAGGATGAAAATGGTGAATTGGTTAAGAATGATGTTAAAAAGGCCAAACATTTAAATTCCTATTTTGTATCTGTTTTCTCTCAAAAAGTAGATGGAACATCAACTGATCTTCCCTGTGCTATTGTGGGAATTAAAGAATGCAGGGAATTGATGGGAAACTGATCAAATTTGACACAAAGCTAGGAGGGATAGCTAACACTAGGGAATAGAGATTCTTCAAAAAGATGTAGAACAGCTTGAATACTGGGCGGCGAACCATGTATTACCACCCTCTGTTTTCTATCTATCTTCAAAAAAGGGAAGAAGGTGGATCCAGGAAACTACAAGCCTGTGAGCCTGACTGAAAATCTTTGAACAGCATGTATTCAAGTACTTGGATAAGAATGGAGTATTTAACCAGAACCAGCATGGGTTTGTAACAAACAAGTCATGCCAGACAAATCTAATTTCTTTCTACGACAGAATCACCAACTTGATTAGGGAAATGCGGTAGATATAGTATATCTTGACTTTAGTAAAGCATTTGCAAAGTATCTCATACCATACTTATTGAAAAAATGACCAAATATGGGATTAACAAAGCAACTGTTAGGTGGATTCACAACTGGCTGAGTGTTTGTACTCAAAGAGTGGTCATAAATTGCTGCACATCCAAGTGGAGGAATGTACCAAGTGGGGTACCATGAGGCTCTGTCCTAGGCCCAATGTTGTTCAACATTTTTATAAATCATCTGGGGGAGGGAATTGATGGGAAACTGATCAAATTTGCCAATGATACAAAGCTAGGAGGGATAACTAACAGTAGAGAAGAGAGAGAGAGTATTCAAAAAGCTCTAGAAAAGCTTGAACAGTGGGCGGCGACTAACAGAATGGTATTTAACAAGGAGAAATGCAAAGTCCTACATCTTGGCAAGAAAAATGAAAAAAACACACACATGAAAAAGACTTGGGTATACTAATAGATCATAGACTGAACATGAGTCAACAATGTGATGCAGCAGCCAAAAACGCAAACACAATTCTGGGATGTCTTAAGAAAAGCATAGAGTCTAGATCACATGATGTAATTATCTCCCTCAACTCTTCATTAGTCAGACCTCATCTGGATATGTTATGTAAGTAGGGTCTGGTCGTGTGGGTCAAGCGTCCTTATCTGGGCTCTTCCAGACGCATCTCTATATCAGCACTCTCCTCCTTCTGCTTCCTCCAACTCAACAAGGAAAAAACAGGATCCATCATTGTCCCATCACTCACCAGAAGTAATGACGTCACACGCTCTGCAGACCGGCTGCTTGGGATGACATTGGACTTTGAGGTTAATAGAACAACTAGCGCAGCTTGTTGCACTATTTGTTCCACATGAAAAAAACAGAAATCTAACAGAGCAGAAGCAAACAGAAAGCTTTCCATTTCATTTCTGTTTTTTAAAAAACCCATTGAAATCAGTGGGGGGAAATTAGATCAGTTAATTTCCATTTTAACTCTGTTTCTCTTCTCCAAAACACAGATGTGAATTGAGCCTATAATGCAATGGTTATGTCTATGCAACTTCTGCCCGACCCCTCTAATCTTCACGCAGTGACTGCAAATTACAATTCTCACAATGATGTGGAAAGTGCCTGATGACCTGCTTGTCCGTGCATCACCGCCCCATCTCCGCTACGCCTCTCACCCTCCAGCACTTCTCCCTTAACATCACCCCTTCTCTTCCATTTATAATCTCAGTATTTAAGACTCCATCTTATTACCAGACAAAAAGTCCTAACAACTCATCAGACTGCTCTCCAACATGTCCATCACTGCCAATCTCTTCCCGTGTCTTGTAGATTGCAAGCTCTTCTGGGCAGGGTCTCCTTCTGGTCATCTGTGGACAGTTCTTCACCATATACTATCCCCTCTACTTCTCGGGCTCAGCTCCCTGGAACTTAAAGGGGTTGTCTCGCGCCGAAACGGGTTTTTTTTTTTTGCATAGGCCCCCCGTTCGGTGCAGGACAAACCCAAGGGATGTGTTAAAAAAAATATATATATATATAACCGACCAGAAGCAGAAGACCCTTCTGCGCAAGCGCGTCTAAAAAAGCAAGAAGACCCCGAAATTAGACGGAGCCATGGAGACGGGGACGCCAGCAACGGAGCAGGTAAGTGAATAACTTCTGTATGGCTCATATTTAATGCACAATGTATATTACAAAGTGCATTAATATGGCCATACAGAAGTGTATACCCCAACTTGCTGCCGCGAGACAACCCCTTTAATGGCGCTGTTGATGAGTAATAATCTTGTCCTAGTACATACCAACATGGCCGTAGCCTACGATGCCAATCCGCCACTTCCTCTCTTCAGACATTCTCTGACAGCTAAAAAGAAGAAACATGGTGAAATGTTATGCTGGACGGACATCTGCCACAGTAGACTCCTCGCACTTCAGCTTACCGTGTGCAATAGGCTCCGAACACAGGCACAAAAGGCGCGGATTGCTAGGGTAATTTAAAATATCCCCGTTCCTGGCTATCAAAAATAGCCAAGAGCCTGGGGATTTCATAAGGGGCCCTGGTACACGGTCCTTGGTCACGTGATCACCGCTATCCAATAGATAAACGCAATCATGTAAAAGTTTTCAAAAGTGAAAAAAAAAAGTTTGTTTCATCTCCCCTCATGGATCATTGAGGGGAGATAAAATTATGTACCATAGGCCCCCAGTTTTATCCACGGACCTTACCCTGGCTTCTTGTTCACGTGATCGCCACTATCCAATGGATAACGGCGATCACATAAAAGTAAAATTGGTTAAAGTTTCACCTCCCATCATGGATCCGATCCGTGAGGGGAGGTGAAATTACTTACCTAAGGCCTCCAGCAATGTCCCCCGACAGCATCTTTATCCAGCTTCGGCGATGCGCCCATCGCCAAAATGGGAGATGCAAGCACACAAGCCGGGGAGGGCCCGGGAAATTTAAAATCTACTTGCTCCTGGCTACTAAAGACAGCCGAGAGCCTGAAGCAGTGACCGAGTCTGTGTGGACCGGAATAGAGGAGGCTGAGAGACATCCCCAGCCATCCCTGGGCCTGGTACACCCAGGAGACGCCAGTGGTGCT
Organism: Eleutherodactylus coqui; assembly: GCA_035609135.1. Lineage (NCBI taxonomy): Eukaryota > Metazoa > Chordata > Amphibia > Anura > Eleutherodactylidae > Eleutherodactylus > Eleutherodactylus coqui. Next base: position 223,624,205 of record CM069410.1, on the reverse strand, counting down.
AACCCACTGAGGAACTGAGAGAGAGTGAGCGAACCGCCATCGGGGGGTGGAGTGTATGCCAGATGTGAGTGCAGACGGGTAGAGAGCTGGAGAGTAGAAGAGGTGCTTGTGCCGGGCATGGAGCCCTACAGACAACTGGGACTGTAGATTCCTCGGTGAACCCGTGTTTTCCTCCCTGTCGCACCATTGTGTGATTTCTGCACCAATTGTCCTGCTGGCGTGAATTGTGTTGAACTGTAAATTAATTTCTAAAAGTAAAGTAGCACTGCCAACCATTCCCGGCCTTGCTATTTAAACCTACTCTGTGAGTGTGGACCAGTTATTTCATCATCGGGATTCACTGCAGAGGAAGAAACGGTGGCGTCACCCGTGACAACAGTTCGCCAAGGTAAACCGCATTGTGGGTTACCCTTTTGACGGCTGCCCTGAGTTACTTGGATGGGTCCCATGCTACCCTTAGGACGGGAGATGGTAGAGCCCCGTGACAAGGTCCAAACTCTACCCCGCTGACTCCTAGGCTGAGGGCCCGCTCGTCAGAAACTTCATATACAGTTAATGTGTCGGCACATATGTGTACAGTATATCTATGTCTATACAGTACATGCGTGGGCACTTGTGTGTACAGTATATGTTTATACAGTACATGTGTCGGCACATGCGTATACAGTATATCTATGTCTATACAGTACATGTGTATACAGTAAATGTGTTCGCACATGTGTGTACAGTAGCAGTGTGTGTATATAGCACATGTGTGTACAGTAGCTGTGTGTGTACATAGTACATGTGTGTACAGTATATCTGTGTATACAGTAAATGTGTTCGCACATGTGTATATAGTACATGCGTTGGCACATGTGTGTACAGTATATCTGTATGTATACGTGTATTGGCACGTATGTATATGGTACATGTGTTGGGTAATGTGTGCTACACCAGCGAGCCCCACTCTTACCTCCCCGGCTGCACACAGCTCAGCAGTGGCAGCAGCAGACCTTTGATCTCGCATTGGACTATGGGAAGGTTTTGCTTTGAGCAACCAGTTAATGATTGTGTGCTTGACCTGGAGCTTCTGCAATCTGTATGGAGTCACCACCACTAATACCAGCCCTGTGAGCTGCATGACATAATAAAAGTGAAATTAACAACAAGGGCCCCAGGAAGATTCCATTGGCCACCAGCTGCCATATTGTATAGTGTAATAGGGGTGAGCAACGCCCTGTTACACCTATTACTGGAGCAGCTCTGTCATCTGCCTTACCTTTGACTCTTGTCAGGGATGTGGCCGGAGAATATGGGGCTCTGCTGTATCATAGCTGAGAAGATTGCACTCTGCATTAGGACATAGTGTGGGACTAAGCACCGCCCCTTTCCGAGTCACCGGGATTACTCTCGGTGTCCTATAGGTGCCCTATATAAAGAAAAGAGCTGCAACACGTTATGTGTGATGCAGTGAGAGAAGAGCCTCTAGTAGGTGATAGTGGTAAGCGTGGCAGTTTTTCCTGCTGAGGAGTTTCTAGGAGAGAGAACACCTGGGGCCAACCAATCGGAAGTCCAGAGAAAACTAGAGGGCCCAGACTACTCAGGGGCCACAGATAATGAGAACCCCAAGTGGAAGGAGAGGAAGGCTCACTTATTGCATGGGATTTGGTCCTAGAGACAGATGCCACGCACCAGGAAATGGACAATGCTGTCAGACATGTGAGACCAATCTCGGACAATGTAGTGGGCACACTATACAAACAATGATAAATAAATGTGCACTGGGGGAGTATCTCCCCAGAGGGACTGGACTACCATGGGAATTGTGATGGAACGTTTAGAGTTAAATGAGTTAGTGACGCCATGTGTAGCAGAGGTAGTAAGCAGTGCTGTCTAGGTACTGTTGTATCTTGTCTCCACCAGAACAGTGGGTGGAGACAAGGGGTTGTGCTGCTGAAGTGACATGGAACGCCCACAGCTAGCTATTGGTTCCCGACTCCCAGGTAATTTCTCCTACCCTCCCCACTGTTGTCATTGTCCCTGCCACTTGGATGTACCTGCTACCCGCTTTGGGAAACCACTGTCACCTGGTAATCTCACCTACCCGCTGCTATCACTGTCCCTGCCACTTGGAGTTATTGGCTCCCCGCTCTTGCGCTGTCACGTTGTGAGTGTCCTCGGTGACCTGCGAAATCTGGCAGCACTGATGTGAGTTCGGCCTGGAGAATGACAGCCGGGACCAGACAGCGGCAGAGCAGAGAGGGGAGAAGGCACAGCGCCAGGCACAGTGACAGGTGACGTGAGGGGGGCCTGAACGCGGCACACATATTGCAGCGCTGATGGCAGGCCGGGGAGGAGAGTCACTAGGGACAGCGCCAGAGCAGGGAGCCAATAACTCCAAGTGACAGTGATAGTGACTGCAGCAGCGAGGGGAGATTACCGTGGGACAGCGGTTGTCCGAGCGGGGAGCAGATAAATCCAAGCAGCAGAGAGAGGGACAGCAGTGGGGAGGTAAGATGAGGGGGTGGAAATTACCTGGGATTTGGGGAGCAATAGCCAGCTGTGGGCGTCCCATTTTACTCCAGCAGCACCACCCCTTGTCTCCACCCACAGTTCCCGTGGAGACAAAATACAACAGTACCTGCTATCTATAGATACGGTGTATAGGGTGTCAAGGCCCTATAAATTGGTATTATACGACAACGGGAAAGTCTATCAGAATGGTCTGGCACCCTGTATCCACTATGTGTGGGAGTGTACACCAAGCAGCCACCCCCCTCATTATCAAGAGGCAGTGTAAGTGGTTTTCTTATCGGTGTCCTGCACAGGTGTTATTTGCTCCTCCATTTGGTAGTCAGCTACCTGCATGGTGAGAGGAGGATGCATCTATATGCACTCCTCAGTCAGTAAGTAACGGCCGTTTTCTGTGATTGGTTTTAATTTTTTATTTCCCCTTCTGTGATGCATTTATATTAGTGTAGGGACCCATTACAACGCAAGGAACCGTGAAGTGGTTAGTGGGCTCATGTATCTTGGCCACAATCCAACCAATGCCTTGCATTTATTATCTATCATTCACATGCAGTGTGGCATTAAGACTCCAGGGGGAGCCCAGGGTGGCAGTACCAATGTGGTTCACTGATGGAAATACAGGGCAGCCCGCCGAATTATCATGGCATCATTAAAGGGGTTGTCTCGCGGCAAACATCAACATTTTACATTACCCCATTCCCCCTGTCACCCCCCTGGCATAAAATAGCAATTTAAAGCGTTTTTTAAACCGCTTGCTACTCACCGATCCAACGAAATATGAAGTTATAAAAATCTTCTCCCTAAGATGGCTGCCGGTCCTTTCCCAGGGATGCACTGTGGTCTTCTCCCATGGTGCACCATGGGCTCTGTGCGGTCCATTGCCAATTCCAGCCTCCTGATTGGCTGGAATCGGCACACGTGACGGGGCGGAGCTTCGATGACGACGCGCAGACCAGCTCTCCAGCACGAGCGGCCCCATTCACCAGCCAGAAGCACGGACTGCGCAAGCGCGTCTAAAAACGCCAGAAGGCATCAGAATTAGACGGATCCATGGCGACGGGGACGCCAGCAACGGAGCAGGTAAGTGAATAACTTCTGTATGGCTCATATTTAATGCACAATGTATATTACAAAGTGCATTAATATGGCCATACAGAAGTGTATACCCCCACTTGCTGCCGCGAGACAACCCCTTTAATAGGTTGCTGGTCTGCATGGTGAACTACATATATCAGAATGGTCTGGCACCCTGTATCCACTATGTGTGGGAGTATACGCCAAGCATCCACCCCCCTCATTATCAGGAGGCAGTGTGAGTGGCTGTCTTATCGGTGTCCCGCACAGGTGTTATTGGCTCCTCCATTTGGTAGTCAGCTACCTGCATGGTGAGAGGAGGATGCATCTATATGCACTCCTCAGTCAGTAAGTAACGGCCATTTTCTGTGATTGTTTTTAATTTTTTATTTCCCCTTCTGTGATGCATTAAAATAGTGAGCAGAGCAGTAGTGAACAGAAAATGAGTGGTGGACTAGTGAATAGCGAGCAGCAGACTAGTCAGGGGAGGATAAGTGAGCAGAAGAGTAGTGGAATAGAGAGTGGTGGAGTAGTGAGAAGAAGAGTAAAGAGTAGTGGAATAGTGAGCGCCAGACTACCGATCAGCAGACTAACTAGTTGTGGAGTAGCGAGCAGCAGATTGGAGAGTAGTGGAATGGAGAGTGGCAGAGTAGTGAGTGGAAGAGTAATCAAATAGAGTGGCAGAGTAGTGAGCAGTGATTGTAAAGGAAGATTACATTGTGGCATGCATTCACGAATGTAACACCACCAGTCTAAGAAAAAAAATGGAGATCCTGATGTGACTAATTCCCCAGTTGGTTACACTATGTATATAGAAACTTCCTAACATCTTGTAATTTTCACTCTGGCTACTAAGGCTAATAGTCTGACACTTCCTATTCTGTAGAGAAAAATTTTCAACCATTATTGCACTATCATCAGAGACAGGATTATAATAAAAGGAAAAACCTACACTGTATGTAGATAACATAGGATCCACCATTCAAAATATCAGATGTCACAGCTCCCCTCCTCCCCTCCCTGCACAGGCCCCAGAGCATACCCACAACACTTCCCCATAGAAGTCAATAGGTCTCTTCTTGTCCATTGGCCTATGAGGCTGTTGTACAAAATAGGGACTGCCAAACTATTAGCCTTAGTAGACAGAGTGAAAATTTTAAGAAAATGGCATTTTGTTAATATACACAGTGACATAGAAAATTAAAAAAATAATCAAACACATAATTAATATGTTTAACATAAAAACTTGATTGAAACAATAGATGTTTTTCTGATACAAATTCCCTTTTAGGTCATATAGCTCTTGTTACATTCTGTTTAGCTGTTGTGTTCAAACTTTAGAGCCGCCTTGTGTCGCCCCAATAGTAACCATTATAATGTGGTGTGTGTTGGTGTGAACAGGGACGTGTGCGGGTGGCCAGGCATGCGGTGTATGTGCAGTCCTGTTCTATGTGGTATGAATAACCCTGCATAACTTCAATTTATCAAGGGAGCCAGCTCCACCAGATTAATAAATCTCCTGATAGTCTGTCTACCTTTAACCCTTTCCAATCCACTGTCTGACATCTTAAGACCTTACGATTTAAGGCTGTACAGCTCCGATGTTGGACGACGTCCGTCTGGGTTCTCTTACTGTATACTGCCAGCCTCTCTGCTGTTGGAGCCTATCCAACGTGTCACCTCATGCAGTACTGGCTTTAGCCAGCATATAGCGCCGTTTTATAATGGCAGAAACACCTCTATTTGTTTAATATGTAGCAAGAGAAAATCTATTTCTTTCAGTCTTTCTTTTTGTACGCTGATTTTTCTTATTAAGTAGCTTCTTATCACCGCTTTATGGGCACACCAGATAGATGAGACTGAGGTGGAACCTTTATCATTTAGAGAGAAGTACTCTTCCAAATGCTTTTGAGTTTGAAACGAAACTTTCAAGTCATTGAGAAGAGAGTTCTTAAGCCTGCAAGGCGATGGTGAGGCTAGCTTAAACACCTTGCTGATAGCCAAGGAAACAGGGGCACGGTCAGACCAGGTTATAAGACCTACAGCAGATGAGTGGAACCTATGCAGTACCCATTTGTCTACAAGGAAGTAATTAATTTGAGAGCACACCTTATGTGGGTGAGGGAAAAAGGTATAGTGCCTCTCGTTGGCATGTTGTATTCTCCAAGCCTCATATAAATCCATTTTGAAAGATGAGCTCTTGCAGTTCCTGTGCATTACCAGCAGGTATGAGCCGTGTTTGTCAAGAGAGTTGTTTGGGACAATATTAAAGTCTCTGAAAACTATCAATGCCTCTTGCGTAAAGGCCCATTTACACGGAGTGATGAACGCAAAAAAACGCTAAAAGGCGGTTGTTTTAACGATAATTGCTGCGTCCAAATGTGCGCCCATCGTGCACTGCTAGCTGATCATTAAATTCAGTCCAACCTAAAAATCGGTGTTCAGCCTTATCAGCAGTTCTCCACGGAGTGTGCTGATAAAATTGTTTCCTGCTGGAGAACACAGGATCTGAGCGCAGATAATAGCCCTCGGGCTATTAACTGCATTCAGCTAAGGTTTCATTTGCACACTTAATTGCTCTTGAATAGCTGAGTAGCTACTTAATAGTTTATACAAAATGATCGCTCAAAGCTGTCACTCAGACTATCGTTTAAGTGATCGTTGAGCGATCATCGGACCGTGTAAATGGGCCTTAACACTTGGGAGACAATCTAAAACTCCCTGGACAAAAGTGGATTGTTTGGTATTTCATAAGTAAATCATGAGAATAGTGTATGGAGTGTTGTTGATCAAGCATGATAGTCAAATCTCCCCTCATCATCAGCAACCATATTTAGACATTGGAATGCTATTTTATGGCTTTTAGAATACCCCTCTTATTAATAGCATGGAAATAAAAGATATATATGAAATTTTGGTTTTAGAGTCTAATAGTATCTTTTTCGTTTCGATGTGTTTCTTCAGTGCAGAGAATATCACATTTCAATTTTTTAGTTTCTTTGCAAAAAAGGGATTCTTTTAAGGGACTATTAAGGCTTTTTACATTTAGTGATGTCATTTTTATAACCATGGGTTAGGGTGAGGCAATTTGTGCTGCATCTGTTGCCTGTGGTAATCACTCGCACATTGCTCAGCCCCCAGAAACCATCCAGAGAAAAGCAATGACATGGGAGATATCAGTTTAGGTAATGACCTAAGAGTATCAATTATCTGAAGATTAACCAGATGCTCACTAATGAGCCAAGTATCTTGACCATGAGAAAACAACAACATACCGTGTTTCCCCGATAATAAGCTCCACCCTGATTTTTGGGGGAAGGGGGTGTCTGTAAATATAAGCCCTCCCTGGAAAATAAGCCCTAGCTAGGCTACATGGAGAAAAAAAAGCAATACTCACCTGGCAGCCAGCATTCGGGACCAGCGCTGCTGCAGGCTGCATTGTTCTCCTAAACGCTGACAGGGCATTACTCCCTGGTAGCTGGGCTTGAATACCCCGCCTCCAGCAAGCCAATGCTCTGATTAGTTAATCGAGTGCCCGCTCAGATTGGCTGATGCGCCGCTGGATTAACCAATCACAGCCATTCAATGATGTCATTCAATGAATGGCTGTGATTGGTTAATCGAGCTCTGGCTCTGAGTGGCTGACACGGCGCTTAATTAACCAATCAGAGGGATGGATCAGATAGGCCAAGGCGCAGGATATATTTCTATATCTTTTCGGGGTAGTCAAGGATCCTGAGTAATCGCCTCTTAGAACTGGAACTGGATCGTTTGCCCGACACTTTTCTCGCCTAAATCGGTCTTTAGAACTCTTATGAATCTCACAAATTCTCTTCTTATGGCAAGTGTAGGAGGAGAGAGATCTGCAAACAATAAGGTTTGCTGGAAGCAGTCTGGAAGGTCTTTAATTTGCAATGAAGCTTTAAAGATAGCATCTATGAAATAAAAGAAGTGCAGTTTGGCAAGAACATCTCTGGGTACAGCTGCTGAAAGATTTTTAGGTTTAGCTACCTTGTGAGTCCTGTCAATCAGCTCTGATTGAGGTCCATCAGGAATTATCGCGACAAACAGGTCGGTAAGAAATTCTACTAGTTGTGAATCCTTTATGGTTTCTGGGATGTTTCTTCACCTGGATGTTGTTCCGCCTTGATCCGTTCTCCAGATCCTCCAGCTTGAATTTACTTGCAGTGATGTCATCTTCTGCTTCACTGTGAGCATCCACCAGAGTGTTCTGAGCAACGACAAAGTCTTTCATTTTTTTCTTCAAGGTTAAAGGTGCGTTTACCTATGGCTATGGATGAGGAAACAGCTTCTTTAACCCCTTCCCGCTCCAAGGTGTAAGTTTACGGCCTGGGAGAGGGGTACTTCCCGCGACAGGGCATAAACTTACGTCCTGGGGATAACGCGAAATCACATATGATCTCGTGCTATCCCGCAGCGGGAGCCAGCTGTCAGTCACAGCCGGCGTCCCGATGCAACAGCGGGGGGGGGCATCGGAGATGCCCCCCCCTGCTGTTAACCCGTTCCCTGCCGTGACAGGGAAAGAGTTCACAGAGGGAGCGCACTCCCTCTGTGTCTTCAGCTGGCTTTAGCGATGTTATTGTGACAGCCCGGCCTGTCGCCATGGCAACAGGACGCTGCATAAGCGATAAGGCATGGCAGGGCAGTAGCCCTGCCATGCCTTATCGCAGCGATCAGCAGTATTGTGGTCAAAGTCCCCCAGGGGGGACAAAAGTTGTGTGAAAAAAAGATTAAAAAATGAATTAAGAAAAAAATGTAAAAAAAAAAGTTAAAAAAACCCTTTTTTATGCTTTTTCTCATAATAGCATAAAAAAAAGTTAAAAAAAATTAAAGCCCCACATATTTGGTATTGTCACGTCCGTAACGACACGTACAATAAGCTGCACATGCTTTTGAGTGTGCACAGAAAAAAGCGTAAAAAAATGATTAAAAAAATGAGGCAAAATGCAAATTTTTAGCATTTTGCCTGCCTAAAAACGCAATAAAAGTGATGAAAAAAGCCGTATGTACCCCAAAATGGTACCAATAAAAACTACAGCTCGTCTCGCAAATAATAAGCCCTCACAGAGCTCTGTATATAAAAAAAATTTAAAAAGTTACAGAACTTTGAATGCAGCGATTTAGAAAAAAAAAAAGATTTCCAAAATAAGGATTTTTATTGCAGAAAAGTGGAAAAACCTAAAAAAAATGTAAGAATTTTGGTATCGTTGTAACCGTACCGGGCCGCAAAAAAAATGGATTGTGTAATTTATGCTGCATGATTAACGCTGTAAAAAAAAAAAATAATCTATAGCAGAATTGATGCTATCATAAAAAAAAAAATTAAAGTCTTACAATATAGTCAATGTACCCAGAAGTGCCACCAATTAAAACTACAGTTCGCCACGCAAAAAACAAGCCCTCATACGGCCACAGCGACGGAAAAATAAAAAAGTTATGACTTTTGATAAATAGAGAAGAAAATCCGCCAAAAATCATTGCGTCCTTAAGCCCAAAATAGGCCGTGTCATTAAGGGGTTAATATCTATCTGTATTGATTCTTTGAGATCCTGAAACTTGGCTTTTAGGATCTCTGGTGAGATATGCTCTGGATTTGTATTGGTTTGTTGAGGCGGTGTATCAATTGGTGAACAGATGACATAGACGGTGATGGGCATGGCCTCGTTGCAGAAGTATAGCGTGACGGCCGGCTTCGATTGACTACATTGGAAGCCGGCGGCACGTATTCCTGCGGCATTTAGAACATGCCGTGGTTTATTACACACTGTGGAATTCTGCAGCGTGAACATTGAGCTATTAGGTCCAATAGAACCTAATAGCTGCGGGGCAACACCACGGTACGCGGCAGAAATCCGGCCAGGGGCATTAGCCCTTAAAATGAATGATGGTAGCTGAGTATGCATACTCACCCTAGGTCATTATAAATAAATCTTCAACTAGACAGGTCTTCACCATTGTTGAAGAGTATTTTTGGAATAGTAGATTTTTGTATGGGCCACTAGGTGGCAGTGACCAGCTGGATATAGTGGATCGGGGATCTGAAAGAACCATAACTTTGTTAGAATAGGTAAGTAGCTTTTTAGAAAATGTAAATAGCAAGGCCAGCATACAGGTTCTCTGTGGAGATTTGGTATGATATGCAGGAGAATAGAATGCAGTGGATCTGCAAGAGCTACTTGCAGAACTTTGTTTGAAGAAACTTGTTCGCAGGAAGAGGGGCGTGACCTAGCAAGCGGTGGGAATGGACACAGGCTTGAGGGCTTCTCTGTAAGGAGGAGAAAACTATAGAGAAAGCTCCAACGGGTCAAGAGGAGCATTTTGAGCCCCCCTCACAAGAGTGAGGGTGACAGCGCGAAGTGTGACCTACCTGTTCAGGAGAAGCTGCGGCCTAGAGTTTGGGGCAAAAATGTGAGTGGTCGCAAACAGGCAAAGGCGCGTGAGCGGTCGCGAACAGGCGGAGGTGTGTTTGGAGTGTGATCTAGTCAATCTTCACTAATTTCGTAAGTAAATTGTAGATCCCCATTAAGATGAGCTCCATGCTTGACAATACCGTCCAATATGCTACTTGTGCAATGTATACCGTCCTGGATCAGCCGATCGAGGGTGCATACTATTGCGCAAGATGCGTGCTCGTCGCACATTTGGAAGCCCAAATCCTGGATCTAAATGAGCAACTGGCAACACTGAGAGCCATTGACAACATGGAAAGGAGTTTGCTGCTCACTGAGCAGGCGCTCCTGGTGGAGAGGCGGGTTGGACAGTAGTTTGGAAGAGCAGGGGAAGTGGAGAGCAGGCAGCTAGCTGGGTGACAGTTAGAAGGGATAAAGAGAAAAGAACCAGGAGGCTGGTCCTGAACTGGCACAAGTTTGCAAAGGTGGCAGATGAGAGGGATGCCATTACAGAGCCAGCACCGCTGCAGCATGATATGCCCTCTGAATACCAGGAAGATGAATGCTCTAGTGAGAAGGGTACGGGAAGCGCAGGGCAGGCTAGACAGGTCCTAGTGGTGGGGGATTCAATTATAAGGGAGATAGATAGGGCAATTTGCCACAAAGATTGGGATCATTAAACAGTGTGTTGTCTTCCTGGCGCTCCAGTTCAACACATTGCAGATCAGATTCACAGGTTACTGGGAGAGGTTGGTCATGATGCATATTGGAATGAACAATGAACAAATTAGAGGTCAATGGAGGGCCCTCTAAAATGATTTAAGGGACCTAGGATCCAAGCTTACGGCGAGTTTTCTCGGAAATACTACCTGCACCACAAGCCACACTAGAAAGGCAGCAGGATCTTAGGGAGGTAAACAAGTGGCACCGGAGTTGTTGTAAGAAGGAGGGGTTCGGGTTCCCGGAGAACTGGGCTGAACCTTAAACTACTAAAACAAGAAGGCAACAAAGAAGCGCTAAAATCATACAAGGAAAAAAAACAAATTATGTAAAGAAAATGTCAAAACTGCTAAGGAGGAGGCAGAGAGACTGATCGCCAAAGAGAGCAAAAATAACCCTAAACTATTCTTCAATTATATAAACAGTAAAAGAATTTGCACCGAGAGCACTGGCCCGCTAACGAATAATGCAGAGGAAACCATAGAAGACAATAAGAGAGCAGGAGTTCAAAAAGAAAAAGAAAAGAGTGCATGGCGCATCCGCCGGGCAGAGAGAAAGAAGATCCGGCGGCGACAGACGGGAACCCGCAGCGTCCGGACAGGTAAGAAAAATCTATTTTCAGGCCTCATGTCCCCGGGAAAGGAGGATCCCGCTGCGGGATTCTGCATGGCGAATCCGCGCGGGCCCAAATTTCGTAGTGGACATGCAGCCTTACCCTAAAGCAAATACACCAAGAATATAAATGTACACCAAAATATGTATTTTATTTATTTATTTATTAAACCCCATAGAAACAACCATAGCCAATAATAAAGAAGCCCATAATGAAAATAAACATAAAACCCATGAGAATTTGCAATACACCTTCACCCACCACGTCACTGCTGGATTCTATATATACTCAGCTAAAAACCCTGATGCATGATTAAAAATACACAAACATAACCTAATACACAATACATATTACATAACATAAACATCATAATACATACCACACCAGTAAGGTCTAAGGATGGCTTCTGCAAGCCCTAGACCCTACTCCACAAGCACAAAACAAAAAACTATATTAGGCCGGCTGCACATGGTCGTGATGGGCTCCACCGCGAAATTCCGTGTCGGAGCCCGTCACGGCACCCCCCAGGAGACCCCCAACTTAACTGCAGGTCCGGCGTCCTCGCTTCCGCATGACGCTTCCCCGCCCACCTTCGCCGCGTCATGTGACACGCCCACCACATCACATGACGTGGCCGGCCGTGTCACATGACGAGACCGGTTGCGTCATATGACGCGGCGGCGGTGGGCGGGAATCGTTTTCACGCTATCTGGGAGGGCATCTGGGAGACTAAAATCAGGAGCTCCCTCTCCCAGCCTGAGATTTTCACACTTTTCCCAGTTGACTTGGGATCCAGAGGCCTCTGAATACCTACTGAACTCCAACACCACCCATCCTGCCTCCTCCTGGGAAGAGACAAAGATAGTGACATAATCAGCACAAAAAAGAAATATGGGCTCACCTCACCAGCAGTATCTTCCAGTGTTGCAGGGGAATCTGAGATTCAACCGGAGCTCCGTCCTCAAGCAGCCGACGGCAAACGGCTAAATTCCATATAAATAAAAATAGAAGTGGCGAGGAGCTGCTACCGTTAAAAAAATTTCATTCTTTATTAAGTAAAGAAAGCATACAGCTCACAGGTTCGCGCTGAACGGGTTTCGGCTATAGTAGCCTTTATAAAGGCTACTATAGCCGAAACCCGTTCAGCGCGAACCTGTGAGCTGTATGCTTTTTTTACTTAATAAAGAATGAAATTTTTTTAACGGTAGCAGCTCCTCGCCACTTCTATTTTTATTTATATGACATAATCAGCATAGGCCACCACCTTCAAAGCAGACTCTGACCCCTCCAGACCTGCCCCGACCCCCACTAATGGTCCACAATCTACCCTCCTAATGAAGGGGTGGATCACGAACACATACAGCAGAGGGCTCAGAGGACAGCCCTGATGGACACCAGACCCCATCACAAAGGGGTGCCCAGCCCAACTGTTCACCAGCCGGAAACTCTCCACCGCTTTGCACAAAATCTTCAGTCAATCCACAAACGACTCGGCAGACTGTACCTTGGAAGGACTGACCGGACGTACTCGTGGCTGACCTTGTCAAAGATCTTTCTCTGGTCCAAGGACAGAAGGAACCCTTTCCAATCTTCAGCCTTGCCCTGCTCCACTGCCTCCCAGACGCTTAGCACAGCACTTAAGGTGCTGCAGCCGGGAACAGAACAATCATAGAATGGTAGAGTTGAAAGGGACCTCCAGTGTCATTGGGTCCAACTCCCTGCTCAGTGCAGGATTTACTAAATCATCCCAGACAGATCTTTGTCCAGCCTTTGTTTGAACACTTCCATTGAAGGAGAACTCACCACCTCCCGTGGTAACCTGTTCCACTCATTGATCACCCTCACTGTCAGAATGTTTTTTCTAATATCTAATTTGTGTCTCCTCACTCTCAGTTTCATCCCATTGCTTCTAGTCTTTCCTTGTGCAAATGAGAATACAGCTGATCCCTCTGCATTGTGACAGCCCTTCAGATATTTGTAGACCACTATTAAGTCTCCTCTCAGCCTTCTTTTTTGCAAGCTAAACATTCCAAGATCTTTTAACTGTTCCTCATAGGACATGATTTGCAGACCGCTCACCATCTTGGTTACTCTTCTCTGAACTTGATCCAGTTTGTCTATGTCTTTTTTAAAGTGGGGTGCCCAGAATTGGACAAAGTATTCCAGATGAGGTCTGAGTAAGGAAGAGTAGAGGGGAATAATTATGTCACGTGATCTAAAACTCTCTATGCTTCTCTTAATACATCCCAGAATTGTGTTTTCCTTTTTTGCTGCTGCATCACATTGTTGACTCATGTTCAGTCTATGATCTATTAGTATACCTAAGTCTTTTTCACATGTGCTGCTGCTTAGCCTAATTCCTCCCATTCTGTATGTGCTTTTTTTTATTTTTCTTGCCCAGATGTAGGACTTTGCATTTCTCCTTGTTAAATACCATTCTGTTAGTCGCCACCCACTGTTCAAGCTTTTCTAGACCATTTTGAATATTCTTTCTTTTCTCTACTGTTAGTTATCCCTCCTAGCTTTGTATCGTTGGCAAATTTGCTCAGTTTCCCATCAATTCCCTCATCCAGATCATTTATAAAAATGTTGAACAACACTGGGCCCAGGACAGAGCCTTGTGGTACCCCACTCGATACATTCTTCCACTTGGATGTGCAGCCATTTATGACCACTCTTTGAGTACGATCACTCAGCCAGTTGTGAATACACCTAACAGTTGCCTTGTCAATCCCATATTTGGTCATTTTTTCAATAAGTATGGTATGAGAAACTTTGTCAAATGCTTTACTAAAGTCAAGATATACTATATCTACCGCATTTACCTAATCAACCAAGGCGATGATTCTGTCATAGAAAGAAATTAGATTTGTCTGGCATTACTTGTTTGTTACAAGTCCATGCTGGCTCTGGTTAATTACTCCATTCTTATCGAAGTACTTGAATACATGCTGTTTAATAATTTGTTCAAAGATTTTCCCAGTATAGAAGTCAGGCTCACAGGCCTGTAGTTCCCTGGATCCACCTTCTTTCCTTTTTTGAAGATATCTAGAAAACAGAGGGTGGTAATAAATGGTTCATACTCTGATTGGGCCACCGTTGCTAGCGGGGTGCCACAGGGTTCAGTATTAGGCCACATTCTGATCAATATATTTATCAATGACCTGATAGAGGGACTGCACAGCAAAATATCAATATTTGCAGATGACACAAAATTATACAAGATAATTAATGCAACGGAGGACAATGTATAGCTACAAAAGGACCTGAATAAGCTGGGGGCTTGCGTAGAAAGATGGCAAATGAAGTTTAGTATTGATAAATGTAAGGTTATGCACATGGGCAGGAAAAACGGATGTCACCAATATACACTAAATGGGGTACTGCTAGGGAAAAGTGATATGGAGAAAGACCTGGGGGTACTAGTGGACTGTAGATTTAACTGGAGCAACCAATGCCAGTCAGCTGCTGCAAAAGCAAATAAAGTCTTGGGGTGCATTAAAAGAGGTATAGGGGCGAGGGAGGAGAACATTATTCTTCCACCATAAGAGGCACTTGTCAGGCCTCACATGGAATTCTGTGTACAGTTCTGGACACCAGTGCTCAGGAAAGATATTGCAGTGCTTGAGGGGGTACAAAGGGCAACTAAATTAATAAACGGAATGAGAGGACTGGAATACCCAGAGAGGGTATCAAAACTGGGATTATTCATCTTGGAAAAAAAACGACTAAGGGGCGATCAAATAACTATGTATAAATACATTAAGGACAATACAAGAATCTCTCCCATGATCTGTTTATACCCAGGACTACGGTGGTAACGAGAGGGCATCCTCTACGTTTAGAGGAATGAAGGTTTCATCACCAACACAGAAGGGGGTTCTTTACTTTAAGAGCAGTGAGACTGTGGAACTCTCTGCCTGAGGACGTGGTGATGGCAAAATTCATAGAGTAGTTTAAGAGGGGACTAGATGTCTTTCTAGAACGCTATGATATTACAGGATATAGACATTAGGTGACCAGCTGGGTTGTTGATCTGCAATGCTGATCCAGTGATTACTCTGGCTGCCATTATGGAGTCAGGAAGGAATTTATTTTCCTCCAAATGAGCAAAATTGGCTCTTTGGGTGTACTATGTTACTGCTCTTTCCATAAGCCCTCTACACTGCCCTCTCCCTTTCTAACGAGGTCAGCAAGATGGCGGCCGCTTTGTTTGCGAAACCCAACAGTGTCAATATGGCTACTCCCAGGGCTGTAGGGCTTGTCAATGAACTCCCAGGATGCAGGGAAGGCTACTACTCACCCGCCATGGCCTCCACTCCGAGCAGGAGCACAGTCGGCAGAGTACTGTGCCATTCTGCGGTGATTGGGTGAGCTGATAAAGCAGCTTCCTCTTCAGCGCTGCGACCAGTAGCGCCGCAGACAGCAACAGCTGCTGGGCCGCAGATGTGGAGAGGGCTCTGCAGGCAGCTGGTCTGGTTCTCATTCAGGATGGATTGAGCAGGAGCAGTCTAGCCAATGTCTAACAATGACCTTCTAAGCAAACCTTAGGGCAAAGTGGAGCCAGAGTTCCCATTTTGTTTTTCAGAAAACATATTTCCTGCTTCCAAAAATTGTTTATTTTGGAACAATACTACATAGGGTGAAAGAATGTGCCCAGAGACAAGTGGCATTCAGGGCACCTATCCAGGTAGCCTGGGGGAAACCTGCTAAGTCCAGTTTTAGAATCATATTTTGTATGAGCCTCTCACTATGATTAGAAGATACTGCTTTGGGAGAAGTAAGTGCTCTCTCCCAATCTTCATAGAAACCTGACCAATATTTTCCTTCCATAGTTGCTTAAGCGATGTGAGGGCACATTCTCTCATTTTCTGTAAAATAAGTGCATAAAAGCTATGGGGAGGGGGAGGTAATAAATTCTGGAATGGGGAAGTTATAAGATAGAATACCCAGTCTTAGCTGGGGCTCTAGGGCATATTTGACTCTCAAACAGGGTAATAGTTACGAACATTGGCGATCAAAGTCAGCTTGCAAGTCTGAGAATGCCTTAATGTGAGAGAGAAGCCATATACTCTTGTCCCTCCAGGCCATCTCCTATGAGATCTCTACAGTACCACAAGAGGGTATTAGCACTAGCACCTGTAATGTGCAATATCTGCATGACCATATTCCATACCAGTAATGTCTGCCACAGCATAGGATGCTTTAACAAAAGTATATGCCCATGCCTGAGGAAAAAACTCAAGTCAAAATATCTCCCGTACCAAGCTCTCTGAGCTCTCCAATAAGTCCAAGAGATGATTCTGCCAACCTTCTGAGTCCTCTAAAAAGTCTAGGACAAGATTCCCCAACCCTCTGAGCCTAAAGAAAATAAAAGGAGAAGGTTGCGGGTCCTCTGAGCCTACAGGCATCAGAAGAAAAGGTTGCAGATCCTCTGAGCCTGAAGAAAATTTGGAAGACAAGGCCGTGTCACCTGCAAAGATGCAGAAAAAATATAAGGACTCTTTGTCAGAACCTCATTTGTATGTACCCCAGATGCATTACCGCCTGGAGAGAAATTGTGTTATGTTATTTGACAAGGTGGAGCTGCTCCGTTTGCATTTTGTGGCAGAAGACACAGAACCCCCTATGTACTACCAAAGCTTTCTTCCTCTAAAAAGACAGAAAAGCCTGCAAAGTTTTCCCGCCACTGAGTTTCCGCCGTGGCTGTGGGAAAAGTAAAGGAACAGCAGCAGAGTGCTGAAGACCGCCCAGGAGAGAAGCTACTTGGACTGGTGAGTGAGTCGCCAAAAGCCACGGAGAGACCAGTAAGAGCACCCCTGCAGGCGAGATGGCGACCAGAGTGCTGAAGGGGATTAGGACTGGGTACCCACCGCCAAGGCCAAGATTTTATTGGGGTGATGAGCCAGAGTTGCTGGAACTGCTACCCAGTATTTCTCCTGCTTAACCTCCACCCGATGGGAGGATTGAGAAGCCATGACGTCCTGATCCCGCTATGGAGAGAGGAGTGATGACTGCACCTGCCATTGCTATGGCCTCTGCCTCGACCTCTTCTTCCACCTCTACACTTGCTTCTACTTCGGCTTTCACCAAGAGTTGTGCTGCCAGTGTAGCTGCTGTTGAAGATTTGCTAGTAGGAGGGCTGGTGAGAAGGAACACTGCAGAGAACTTTGCTCCATCCAGAAAAAGGACTTGGACTATGCAGAAATTTCGGACCCACAACAAATTCGTAGAATCGTACTACCTGCCATGGATTTTTGTCCATCAGGAGAACCATGTGGTTAAGGACGCGTTACTGCAGTTTCTCCAGCCCTTCATCGTGGAATACAGTGATACAAACTTTATCTTCGTCTACATGGATGATAAAGACTATGGGCCTATGGACTTAACTGCACTGCAGCGGCAGTCCCCAGATTGTTCTGAGCCATACCCCATGGGAGAGGACAGCGCATCCGTGGACAGTGAAGTAAGTGCTGACATGCGAGCTAGTTCCTCACTCTGTTCATCTATAGGGATCTGTTCATGGGGAAACAATGCTACACCCACGGGCTACACGTACAGAATCTGAACCTGAAGAGCCAAGTGTTACATATGTTAAGAAAGTGACTTGGTGCTAAGGAATTTTATGAACTCCTGTAATGTTCCAGGACTGTGTAAGACTTTGAGTTCCCCTTTATTGCCCAAAAGGACTTTAAAGTTATTTTGTCCCTTTTTCCCAACAAATGTTTATGATGCACAGTCTAATTGCATAATGTTAAAGCAAACTTAGAATGTTCAAGGTATTGTAGAAAAGAGGGCGTATGCAAAGTAAAGTTGATTCTATTCAAGTAAATGTGTGCGCACGCATGACATGTTTGAGTGAGACAGGAGGTCTAGATGCTACACCCTACTATCCACTAAGTGCATCAGTGTCTTATCTGTCACAGGAAACGCATCCTTATTATGATTTTTCCTAGTCATCTCGGTTGGGGGTATAGGCCAAAGCTACCATCCTTTTCTGTTCGCATGTTTAGCTACAGTATTGTGTCTTTCTTTAAGCTTTGGGGAGAAGAATTATGTAAGGGCCTCATAGCAATGCTAGAGTATCCCGGATTCCATTCAGCCTAGCAGCACTTTTCTCAAAAGGTATGGCCATACCACTTCTTTGCACGCTGTTATGTATTTCGGCTTTGCAACGAAAGTGAGATCCCAGGTAGTCTGAGTACACCGGGTTGGGCTAACTCTGAGTAGTAACCAAAGGGGAAATCTGTGTAATGGTTCTGCCTTACACTATCCTAGTCTGTGTTAGATAGTTCTCAAAGTGATAATGGGTAGAACACTGAGGAAGTCCAATCCCAAATATTTACACTCTATTTTAAAGAGGCGTTGGGGTCGGCTTGTCTTAAGTAGGGGGGAACTTAAGGGACCAGAGTTAGTAGGGCCCCTCGAGAATGTTCTATGTTCTCTGTCAATGTTTTGTTTGTGGAGTGCATTAGATTTATGTGGATTGGATGTTTGCAAGACAGAAAAGGTTCATGTCTTGTATGTTCTGTCCTGTCTGGAAAATGTAGCATTTGTAGTCATGTGATGGTGATATATATATATATATATATATATATATATATATATATATATATATATATATATATATATATATATATATATATATGTGTGTGTGTGTGTGTGTTTGCAAAGAATGCAATGCAGGAGTTAGTCAGTAAGTCCGTCAGATTGGTGTGTGTGTGTGGAGCATGGAGGAGGCCGAGCGACTTCCTGATGCTCAGCCTGGGCCCGTTCAACCCAGGAATCCTCTGAACTACTGCTGAGTACTGAGCGAATGGAACCGCTTATCAGCGAGAAGACATGGAAATAAGAGTGTTTTTCCTGTGAAAATAGTAATTGCTGGGAGTAAAAGGACCTGCAGATAACTTGGACTGTGGATAGTTCCAATACCCGCTGAGTTCCACTGAGATATAAAGACTTGTATGCTGTGATTACTACTATTGTTATCCAGTTTATTGAGAAATTAAGTAAATGGAGAAGATCGACCATTCCCAGGTTTGTTCCAAAATACTCTTCTGGTTTTGGACTACTTTATTCGTCTACAAGATCCATTCCAGGAGAAATAACTGTGGCGTCACGTGTACCAATTGAACTTAAGGTAACTTTCGGTTACTATCCCTGTGATCTCCCCCGTCGGCGATTGGGTCGGGTCCCGAGCTACCCTCAGGGAAGGGAATGGTAGAGCCCTGTGACAAGGTTAACATTACTACCCTGCTGTTTTCCCAGCTGTGGGCCTGCTCTTTGGATGCTGCAGTGCCCCATCTTACAAAATGAGATAGCTTACTCACAAGGTAGTATGATTGAATACCAGGAAGGGATGTTCCACTCATCCCAAGGGGCTACATGGGCAACATGAGCCTTCCTCCCATTTCAAAGAAAGGATGTAAGTCCCTTGAATCCATTGAAGCAGACTGGTAGGTAGGTAAAGGGGAAAGTGCTGGACCATACATTGAATTGTGGGGAGAGGAGTCATCTTAATTAAACTCATCTAGACCACTGTTGAAAGAGGCGGTTTGTTCTAACAATTAATTTTGCCCTGCAAGTGTGTTATGAGTGGGGCAATATTCAAATCTATAAAATGTAAGACCGACCCTGAGACACATATACCCAAATGTGTAATGGAGGAGGACGAGAGGAATGGGGTGGAGATAAAATGCATTGCAAGTGGTTTGACAGAGAAGGTAACTAAGAGGGGAGACGAAAGGGCATCCCTGCCATGTACCTCTAAATAAATGAAACAGATCAAAGGTCCAGCCATTTACCAGAATTCAAGATTAAGAAATAAAGTACAGCAAACTAATCCATTCGAAGAATGATGCTTCAATGCCAAAATGAGTTAAAGTGACCCTCCAGGCCTGGAGAAACAATGGCTGCACCAGTATCTCCTTGATATACACCTCTGTAGTATGCATAACTAGTCACTACAACTGCTTTTGATTAACTATTACTGCCCACTCTGGCCAGTCAGAGCAGCCTGTAGTGTCATAGACTATCAATAGGTGCTCTCCTTAAAGGGGTTGTCCCGCGCCGAAACGGGTTTTTTTTTTTTTCAATAGCCCCCCCGTTCGGCGCGAGACAAACCCGATGCAGGGGTTTAAAAAAAAAACCGGATAGTACTTACCCGAATCCCCGCGCTCCGGTGACTTCTTACTTACCTTGCGAAGATGGCCGCCGGGATCTCCACCCACGGTGGACCGCAGGTCTTCTCCCATGGTGCACCGTGGGCTCTGTGCATTCCATTGCCGATTCTAGCCTCCTGATTGGCTGGAATCGGCACATGTGACGGGGCGGAGCTACGAGGAGCAGCTCTCCGGCACGAGCGGCCCCATTCAGAAGGGAGAAGACCGGACTGCGCAAGCGCGTCTAATCGGGCGATTAGTAGCTGAAATTAGACGGCTCCATGGAGACGGTGACGCTAGCAACGGAACAGGTAAGTGAATAACTTCTGTATGGCTCATAATTAATGCACGATGTATATTACAAAGTGCATTAATATGGCCATACAGAAGTGCTGAACCCCACTTGCTTTCGCGGGACAACCCCTTTAAGGAGGGATGATACCCCTCCAGACTACCAATATGTGCTATACAGAAGTGTGCAACAGGTGGTCATAGAAGTGGTTTGTCTACTTCTGTTTCTACAGGCGCAGAGGATTGCTTTAAGGTACTAAAAAGGAAAACCCACTTGATGGAGTCAAACACTTTGGGTGCGTCAATGGAAACGCCTATCCTAGTGTCCTCTTCCTCATGTGAAATTAGTCAAGAATCTATCAAGCCAAGTTAGTGCTTCCTGTGTAGTATCTTCTACCAAATGATGGGATATGGCGGCAGTCTAATTTTCGAGGAAGTTGACACAGTTCTTTCCTTCTGTTACTTGCTTCTGCTGTGCATCTTGGCGAAGAAGAGAAACATTATCAATTTTGATTTTCTCTATAAGAGTTGTCTGACAAGCATACAAAGCAGCCAGTACCTTTATGATATTTGGACTGGGTGCAGACAAGCCTGATTACTCAGTGTCGGGAGCAGGGGTGTAGCTTAAGGCTCATGTGCCCTGGTGCAAAAGTTCAGCCCCGCCCCCCACACACACACCTGTACCTGTACCTATACCTAAACCGTGCTACGTACAGCTGCAAAATAAATTTACATACATGATCTAGACCCTTGGCATAAATTTCCAAGGGAATAGAAATTAATTTCCTGGACCACATGACAATTTGTTGGTAGCCACTTAGGCTAATTTCACAAGGGCAAGTACAATATTGGGCCATGAATCACGGCCCGATATAGCGCTTGCCAATATGCAAATTCGCCATGGATGTGAGACATTTTTGGATCAAAAGCGTCTGGCATCACTTCAGGGAAGTAGGATCACTGAAGCATTGCACTACATGCACCTAGAACGTGGTACAATGCTGCTGCCAGCCCCATTGACATTAATGGGAGATGCAATGCAAGGGCAATGGCAAAAGATAGGGTTATACATCTCCTGTATATTTTCCAGCAGGACAATGCTCAGTTGCACACATAAGGGGGTCACAGAATGTCCCCACAATATTGTCACCCTTCCGTGGCTGCCCAGGGACCATCTGAGAAGCCAACTTCAACAGCAAATGAATTTGGACGATCTAGAGGCTTAATTACAGCAAATGTGGAGTGACTTGCCGCAGGATATCAATCGGAACCTGTACACTTTCATGCCTGCCTATATCACATCTTGTACCCAAGCTAGAGGTGGTACAACAGGATAAGAGAGCCTCCATGCCCGCCTGTATCACATCTTGTATCCAAGCTACAAGTAATACAATGGGGTACTAGAGCCTCCATGCCTGTCCATATCACATCTTGTATCCAAGCTAGAGACGGTACAACAGGGTACTACAGCCTCCATGCTCGCCCGTATAACATCTTGTATCCAAGCTAGAGGCAGTATGACAGGGTAATAGAGCCTCCATGCCCCCCTGTATCACATCTTATATCCAAGCTAGAGGCAATACCACAGGGAACCACAGTCTCTATGCCCACATGTATCACATTTTCCGTGGCTGTCCAGTTACCAGATTAATATATGGGACCATCTGAGACGCCAACTTCGACAGCCAATGAGTTTAGACGATCTAGAGGCTCAATTACAGCAAATGTGGAGTGATATGCCGCAGGATACCATACCGAACCTGTATACCTCCATGTCTGCATGTATCAAATCTTGTATCCTACAAGTTGTTAGTTCTCCACAATAAATGATCCTTTTGCTCTGGTATTGTAATCAATTACTTTTACACAAAGAGAAACTTCCACAAAGAGAAACTTTCATCCATCTGACAACTTCTAGAGGAGGGTTTTGAAAAGTAAGGTTCTCACCTGCAGCACAGAGGTCGCCCCAGTTATGGGTCAGGCTAGAGAAATGCAGCGCCAAAAATAGGAGACCAAACCAGAAGGGCTCCAAAATCGTAATCCAGTAATAAAGTAAATGGCAGCATATGCGGATGTAAATAGTGCAAAAAAGTCCTTTATTGCCCCATCACATGTAAAGTGACGTTTCGGCCGTAATGGCCTTCCTCAAGCTGCCATTTACTTGATTACTGAACTTCTAGAGGAGGGATGATTTTACAATGAGTATATTTATACAGAGGTTTTTTTTTGTCACTCCTCATGTGTCTCGTTATTTTTTTTTCTGAACTAAACCTCAATTTTGATAATCTCTGTGGGTATTGTGGTCTGCCCATTTCATTTATTACTTTAGTTTCCTGTCTTTAAACCACTCAAGTTCTGATCTGCCCTTCTTGAGTACCAGTGCCTAAAACTGTTCACAATATCCCCTGTATGGTCTGTGTGGGACTCTGCTATGGATTATGTTGGTGCGATTTACAGTATGTTTGGATGTAGTGGAATTGGTGCAGATTTTGGGCAGCATACAAGCCACACCAAAATCCACATCAGAAACTGAGTCACAATCCACATCTCTGGTGTAGATTTTTGATGAGCATCTGTAGCAGAGCCCCCTCCCCTTAATTTTAGGGCATCTTCAGATGGGCGCATGCGCAAATACACTTACTGCTATGGAGTGATTTGTACATTAACCTGTTAAAAATCTTTTTTTTAATATGTATAGGTATCTCTTTCTGATTTAAGGACATAAATGTAACAATGCCTTAAAGCAAGAAGAATGAGAAGCATTTAAAGAGACCAGGATGGATGAACACAGAACTTGCACACGTGTTAAAAAGGCAGAAAAAGGAGGCGGAGCTAGCCGATGGAGCACTAGGATGGTGCCTGCTGAGCTCCCTGTCCCAGCCTGCTATCTATCACTCCTATTGCTGCTCAGACCCGTCAAAACCCCACCAAATGGTGAAGGGTAAGAAGAGGAGTACCCCGGGAGGGAGCCTGAAACCATCAGCGGGTTCTCCACAGATCAGCGTCCTGTGACACATCAGAGGAACAGCCCAAAATGGCATCGGCACTCACCACTGAAGAGGAGCCGCATGTAAAAACCGGTCGGAGTTCCCACACCTGGTTAGCAAGCCCTGCTATCCTTAGGTATACCGGTGTGAGCGGAGCCTCCCCTGGGGCCAGCGACTCCAGCGATGCCTGCTGCAACTCCTCTGGATGAGAGGGGGAGGGAGGAGGATAGGCAGGCAGCTCAGACCACGCAGCAGGCCCTGCAGCATCTAAAAGAGCAGGCTCCACAGAACACAGTGCCAGGTGCCCCCTTCTTCCCTGAACTCTCCGCATAGCAAGCAGCATTGAGGGGTATGACAGCTCTCCAGGCAGAGGAATCCAGTGCTCTAAGAAGAGATGTGCCTGTATTGTCCCCAGGTAAGTGCAGTGGGGGACACGCTGAAGAGGAAGGGCAGGAGTTGCAGGTCACTTCAACTAGGGGAGGCCATGCCAACCAAACAAAAAATGGATTCTTTTCTTCTACCGGATGGAGACAGAATACAAGAAAGATGTTGCAGCCCTCCTTGAAGAGAACCGCCAGGTGGGCCAAACAGTGGAAGCGGTAGAGGAGGCACAAAAGTAAACAGCTGAAATCATCGATGCCCATAAGCAAGAACTGCATACTCAGTCCCAACACATCTCTGATCTGTTCTCTCTTATCAACAACTTGGAAAACCGTCATGGAGGAGACAATTTAAGAATCAGAGGCCTGCCAGAAAAGATTGAGCCAAACCAACTGGAGATTTGGGCATGGGAGTTCTAATAACATTCTGAATAGGCCAGCGGATACAGTGCTGAAGATCAACCGGATTCATTGCTCCGTGGGCCCAAGGTCTACTGATCCTATCAGACCTCGAAATATTGTCTGCAGGATCCACTTCTACAAGGACAAGGATTTAGTCCTCCAGAAAATGCGATTCATAAAAGATCTTTCATTCCAAGTCTTAAAGATCATGATCCTGCCGGATCTCTTAGACGCACACTGCAACTTCGTAAAGCATTGAAACCCTTACTCCTCCTACTCCAGGAAAGAGACATTCCTTATCATTGGGGCTTCCCGTTCCAGCTCCACGCCAGAAAAGGATGGCTGATTGGCAGTCTTCAGGGGCTTGGGGGACCTTCCGGGGTTCCTCAGCACACTGGAACTCCCCACAGTATCTCTTCCAGACTGTCCAACATCGTGCACCCTGCCGATCCCACTCTCTAGAGCACTCTGGCACACAGCGGGCCGACAAGCATCGAGCCAATGCGAAGCTTCACGCCGAAGAACTGGAGAAGATTCCAGATGTCCTACGGGAGACTGACAGTTGAATTGTATCCCCTCTAGAGGGAAGCACGTCATTCAGTTAGTTTAGTTTAATGAGAAGGGTCTTTGAGCGGCAGGTGGATGCAATTTTTGAACAAGTTCACTAGCTAGTTTAAATGCGAGTTTGGGTACGGGGGGAGGCAGGTTCTCCATGGGCTATCTCTCGCTCAACTAGGGAAGGCATCATATTTGGTAGCTATTTATTGTCCTGTTTAGGCAGTTTATAGTCTGAGTTTGGGACCATAGGTCCAGTTAGTCTTGTTTTGTTATTTCTTTATGTCTATACCTATTTTCTGTTTTGTTCCCCCCCCCCCCATCCCCACACACACACACCTTTTCTTTCCACCTTTGTGTTCCATCCTTTTATTTTAGTTCTGTTCTGGGACTCTGGGTAGTGAGCTTAGGCAGCATCCTCTAAGGCAGTGGTCACTATGGCAAATTCGACATTCTGCACGTTCAGTGTGAAGGGTTGAACATCCCTCAAAAGAGAAGGCAAGTTCTCTATCATCTACATAAAAAAGGAATCATGGTGGCCATGCTACAGGAGACGCATTTCAGGGCAGGGTGCATCCCAACCTGCAGTTCATTACCCACAATGGTTCCATGGGCCTAACTGGTCAAGGAGAGTGGGAGGTGTGTCTATCGCACTACACAGAACCTTGCAGCATCGGGTAATTTCTTCCTCTGTGAACCCAGATGGTAGGTAGATTTCTTTTTCTTAAATTAGAAGTGAAGGGTCATATGTTAACTTTTGGTAATGTGTATCTCCGCCATCAGAATCAGATCTCATATGCTTCCAGAATCCTGAGAGAACTTGCAGAGTTTGCCAACGGCTCAAGGATCATCCTGGGTGGAGATTTTAATCTGACCCTGGACCCTCTCCTGGATACGTCTTCAGGTAAGTCCTCTGTCTCCCGAGCAGCACTAAGGTCTCTCAAAAAAACACTAGATTTCCTACGCTTGGTGGATCTGTGGCAAATACTTCACCCAGGTGTCAGGGATTATTCTTTCCACTCTACAGCACATAACTCCTATAGTAGAATAGATATCCTAATGGTCTCCCAGGGTCTCCTGGACTGCTCCCCCACCTGCTCACCAGGGAGTTATATTTGATCGGACAACTCTCCGGTTCTCGGGGGATTGGCTATATGGAAAATCATGCGGGAAAATTGGAGATTGAATGACAGCCTCTTTAGGGGCCCCCTCCGTGTATCTGATATCGGGGAGAAAATTCAGGAATTTGTGGAGGTCCACCACACTGATACCTCCCCCTACCCCGTGAAATGGGAATCCCTAAAATGTGTGTTGAGGGGTACTGATCTCACACGGAACATGACTTAAAAAGTAGAGGTTTACGGCCCTAACTGCCCTTTTATCAAAACTCACCACTAAGGAGATGGCTAATAAGAACCAACAATCTAATACCCTTGAGGCCCAAATTTCATCTCTCTGGCAGCAGATCCTGACTATTCTCAATCAGAGATCTTTGACCTACAGAGATAAGCTTAGGAGAGGATCATTCGAATTTGGTGATAAATGTGGTAGTTGGCTCGCCAGAACCCCTCATCGTAAGACACCACTAACGCATGTCCCTAAAATACAGTCGCGACAGGGACACGTGGTGTACTTGACAGAGGATATTCTAGAGCAGTGATGGCGAACCTTTTAGAGCCCGAGTACCAAAACTGCAACCTAAAGCCCACATATTTATCGCAAAGTGCCAACATGTCAGGGGCCGGGGCTTATCACGACGAATGATTTTACCCCTGTCGTTCTAAAAAGGACAGGACCGCTTCAAAATAGGCAGCGTGCAGATTTTGACTGCTTTTGGATGCGGAAATACTACAGAATGTCCTCAGCAGAAATTTCTGTCGCAAATTCTACAGTATTTCTGCATCCAAAAAGCAGTCGAAATATGGACCCAGTCTATTTTGAAGTGGCCCTGCCATTTCTGCCACATGTAAACATACCCCAGCAGTAATAGTGACCACCCACCCCCAGCGGTAATAGTGACACCCCCCAGCGATAATAGTGACCGCAACCCCAGCGATAATAATGAACCCCACCCCAATGGCCCCCAGCGTAACAGCAACACCCCACAGCGGCCCCCAGGGTAACAGCTACACCCTACAGTGGCCCCCAAGCGTAAAAGCGACACCCCACAGCGGCCCCCAAGCATAAAAGCGACACCCCACAGCGGCCCCCAAGCGTAAAAGCAACACCCCACAGCGGCCCCCAATCGTAAAAGCAACACCCCACAGCGGCCCCCAAGCGTAAAAGCGACATCCCACAGCGGCCCCTAAGCGTAAAAGCGACATCCCACAGCGGCCCCCAAGCATAAAAGCGACATCCCACAGCGGCCCCTAAGCGTAAAAGCGACATCCCACAGCAACCTCAAAGCGTAAAAGCGACATCTCACAGCGGCCCCCAAGCGTAAAAGCAACATCCCACAGCGGCCCCCAAGCGTAAAAGTGACATCCCACAGCGGCCCCCAACATAATAGCGACACCCCACAGCAACCTCAAAGCGTAAAAGCGACATCTCACAGCGGCCCCCAAGCGTAAAAGCAACATCCCACAGCGGCCCCCAAGCGTAAAAGTGACATCCCACAGCGGCCCCCAACATAATAGCGACACCCCCCAGCGTATAAGTGACATCCCACAGCACCCCATAGCCTAATAGTGACATCCCATAGTGTCCCCCAGTGCAATCGTGACATCTCATAGTGGCCTCCCCTCCCCCACTCACTAACCTCAGTTGTTGTGCGCTCTCCTCCTGTGTCTCAGCCTCTGCTGCCGCCGCAGCTCCCAGGGTCGGCGCTGTCCTCTGTCGGCAGGGGAGCCTGGCGGCGCGTGCCAGTAGGGAGTGCTCTGCGTGCCGCCCCTAGCACACGTGCCATAGGTTCGCCACCTCTGTTCTAGAGGAATTCATGTCTTTTTACAGCAAATTGTATAATATTGACTCTGGAGCCTCCAGTGATGGCCCAGGCAATGAGCTGGAGGCTTATCTTGCCACCAATGCTCCTGAGAAATTGACGGACCTGGAGAGAGAAGACCTGGAACTAGACTTCTCAATCCAGGAACTGTCCGAGATAGTTTAAAAGCTGAAGGTGGGCAAGAGCCCCGAACTAGATGGTTTCACGGCTAGGTTTTAAAATCTATTCAAGCAGGAGTTATCCACTCTGATGCTGGAGGCGTTGATCGTTATTAGTTGGGGCCAACCTTTCCCCCTCACAGGCGTTACAGGCCCATATGACAGTGATACCCAAGCCGGGCAAAGGCTCCACGGTCTGCGGGAATTTTAGACCTATCTCATTGATTAATTTAGATATTGAAATGTTTGCTAAACTCATAGCCAATAGATTCAAAAATATTATACCATGGCTGATTCATGGGGAGCAGAGGGGCTTCATTCCTGGCAGAGAGGCAAGGGACAACACTATCAAGACGCTGTCCCTAAGGCCTTATGCACACGGCCGTGATGGGCTCCGCAAGTGGAATACTGCAGCGGAGTCCGGCACGGTGCCCCCCCCAAAGACCCCATACTTACCTCCGGATCCGCTGCACGAAGTCCCGCATGACACTCCAGCGCGCATGCGCAGTACAGCGCATGACGCGCCGGCAGTGTTATATGACTCGCCGGCGTCACATAATGCGGCCGGCGGGGCGCGTATTCATGCTATTCTTCCGCTGTGCTATAGCGGAAGTATAGAGTGACGGGTGGCTTCCATTGACTACAATGGAAGCCGTCCGCACGTATACCCGCGACAAATAGGACATGCCGCGGGTAATTTCATGCTGCAGAATTTCGTGGTGGAATTCCGCTGCATGTACATTGAGCTATTAATTCAATAGAACCTAATAGCTGCAGTAAAATGCCGCGGAAATCCGGCCGTGGGAATTAGGCCTTATTGACAGGGCTAAGCGTTCGGGAACTCCCCTGTGTTTGCTGGCGATCTCCACCGAAAAAGCATTCGATCGAGTGAGGTGGCCCTTTCTCTCTGCCACACTAGACAGCATAGGTTTGGGAGCACGGATGAAGCAATGGATACTAGCGCTGTATCATGACCCATCAGCTAGAGTTCGGGTCACTGGGGCACTTTCTGGTGCCTTCCAGGTACAACATGGAACGAGACAGGGGTGCCCGCTTTCTCCATTTCTATATGTTCTGGTTATGGAAGCACTGGCCAATGCTATTCACAGTAAGTGTTCCATTAAGGGAATCCAAATTGGGAATTGGGAGCACAAAATGTCTCTCTTCACAGACTTCCTGCTTCTTTATTTGTCTAACCCTCGAGTTGGTTTGCTGGTCCTCCTCGAGGAGTTTGAGAGATTCAACAGGGTCAGCAACTATAAGGTCAATGCCCAAAAATCCGAAGTTTTAAATATCACTCTCCCGCAGGCCGAGGTGCCACACCTGGAATGGACATTCCCTTTCGTTGGCACACCACGAGTATAAAGTATCTAGGGATACAGCTCCCAGTAGATGTCTCTCAGACATTCAGACACAATTTTCTCCCCTTTGCGGCGGGACTAGAGGGCGACCTGAGAAAGTGGGGTCCACTGTTCCTATCATGAAGTGGAATGGTCAATGTGGTCAAAATGGACTCATTGCCAAACTATCCTAATCAGGCTCCCAAGACCCTACTTGAAAAGACTGAGATCCCTAATTTCGGCGTTTGTGTGGCGAAAGCACAGACCACGTGTGCGATTTTCGCTCTTCACGAGAGGGAAGGACAGGGGCGGGTTGGGTCTCCCTGACTTTTCTCTTTATTACAGGGATGGTATCTCCAACTGTGTGCTGGATCTACTAAAACATAAATCATCAAGGCTTTGGGTGGAGGCAGAGCTTCAGGGGGTGGCAGAATATGTTCAGGCTGCCTTCTGGATCCCTCCTAAACAGATTAAAGTCCTACCTATTGAGTCCCCATTTTGTGTCCAATTTATCAAAAACTGGGTAAGCTTTGCGGCTCCCTGGGGCCTGGTGAGGGTTTCGGGCCCACTCACGCCACTAGTCTCCAACCCTGTGGTCAGACCACACGCGAAATATATTACAGAGATCTCTCTCATCATCTATTATACCCAGGACTGTAACAAGGGGGCGCTCTAATAAATATGTATAGATATATCAGGGTTTCGTATAGAGATCTCTCCCATCATCTATTATACCCAGGACTGTAACAAGAGGGTACTCTAATAGCTATGTATAGATATATCAGGGGTCAGTACGGAGATCTCTCCCATCATCTATTATACCCAGGACTGTAACAAGGGGGCTCTCTAATAACTATGTACAGATATATCAGGGGTCAGTACAGAGATCTCTCCCATCATTTATAATACCCAGTATTGTGACTGTATCAAGAGGGCGCTCTCTACCTCTAGAGAAAAGAAGATTTCTACAACAAGGGGGTTCTTTACTGTAACAGCTGCGAGACTATGGAACTCTCTCCTGAGGATGCGGTGATGGTGATAAGATATAATAGTATTAGAGAGGCCTGGACACCTTTCTTGAGTGTCACAATATTACATGTTACATCACTGATTACGCAGAAGGGTCGGTGATCCGGGGATTATGCTGACTGTCAGATTAAAGTCTGGAAAGAATGTTTCCTTAAAATGAGGAAAATTGACTTCTACCTTATATGGAAAGGACCCCACCTTTGTCTAGAGCAACATTGCAGGACAATCGCCTAAACTGGACTGACGGGGATTTTTTTACAGTTTTACATAGCTTTTACTTTTTGAGAACACAGAGGGGGCACTGTTACTTGTCAAGGTCACAAAACGCGTATTATTACAATTTGTGTGATGCATGCACAGATTCACTACTACTCTATAACCTGGGATATTACCACAGGCATCTACAGAGTATTAAACCTATATGATCAGAGACAAGGAGAAGTGAGTGAAAACCTTTAACTGCAGTTTTTCCTACCACTGTGGATATGTTGCCGTATTCCATCTGATGGTTTACAGTACATAGAGGTCTTGGTGTCCGGTGAAGGTTCAGAATACACTCATGTTGTATCAAGAGACCACTACAAATAATAACGCTTCTCAGTAGAGGGAATTGTCTGATAGAAGATAACAAGCAATGGGTGTTATGGGGTGTTTGAGATGAATTCCTACAACCAAGAACTGCACTCTGAGAAATCTGTTCGAGCTGGAGGATATTCCTGTGCACTAGACTGCTATTAGTCCAGTGACTGGGAGCAGCCGTGCAGTTACACATTAATACCATTATATGCTACCGTGTTTCCCCGAAAATAAGGCACCCCCGAAAATAAGACGCATTAAGAAATTTGCAGAAATCGCAAATATAAGGCACACCCCGATAATAAGGCATACTAAAGTGTGTAGGCAAGTCAAGAGGCCTGTCCCCTGCTGCCATCCCCGTTGTCTCCTACCTCCTCCTGTGCTGTACGAGTGTGCTGTTGTGAGCTCCCCTTGCTGGCTGGAAAACTCCATACTGTCGTTCTGTTGCTGCTGTACACGTCTGCTGTGATGAGCTCCCCCTGGTGGCCGGAAGCTGCAATACCATACCTGCTTACAAGAGGAACTTCTGTCTGCAGACAGGTACGTTACTTAAATTACAGCCCTTATTTTTTTTTATGGCTCTGTTTGTGAGTCAGGCAACCATATGTGTGATTCTTAAGGCTGGGTTCTCACAGAGCGTATTTCCAGCCTTAGGGGGTGAGCATTACAGTCTCCAGACAGTGTGTGGGAGCAAGGTACTTTACAGCTTTTATTTTTTGTGGCCCTGTATGTGAGTCAGGCAAATTTTCTGTGCCAGAAGATGATGACATGACTGTCATTGAGTAATTTTTGCTTTGTTTTCACAGTTTGTCTAGCTATATTGGTTTGTAGTGACAACTACGGTTCTGTGCAGTATATATGGTAATAAATGTTCATTTTTTTTTTGTTAAACAATAAATGGGAATTCTTCTTCATTGAAAAATAAGACACCCCCTGAAAATAAGACATAGCGCATATTTGGGAGCAAAAATTAATATAAGACGCGTCTTATTTTCGGGGAAACAGGGTAGAAGCACTTTTCTTGCAGCTGGTTTGCCCTTTTACTAGTTCACTACTGGTTATGCTCCTATATGCTTACACACATGAACATAGGTCATACCGTTTTTTTATGGGTGCAGAAGCTGGAGCATAGTGCCACACTGGTTCAATTAAGGCGAGGCTCAGACTATAAATGGGCTACTTAAGGCACCGCTGGCAGTTGTGATGCACTTAGCAGTAGAAGGTACAGCAAGTGACAGATGCAGCTGGACACAGCTACACGAGACTGACAATGAGCTGCATCAACTAGTCTAACCTATGAGAATGGAAAGCTGGGTCTGATCAGCGAGCACACAAGTACTGTTGATCCTGAGATCCTACTGAATGGTAGCCATCTTGACTGTTTTGACCCACAAAAGCTTTGGCCTAGCCGGAGATTGCCTGGTCAAAGAAAGTTCCTTAACTGTAGGTGCCCCGGGAAAATTTGAATGGTTCTGAACCAGGGGTGTACCTGAAGGTTCAGGTGCCCAGTTGCAAAGGTTCAGCTCGGGGCCCCCCTCCTCCCAGGCCTCCACCCGCCTGTATTCATACCTAGATCGTGCTGCATACAGCTGCCAAACGAATTTCCGTACATGATCTAGCCCCTTGGCATAATCTTTCTAAACTTGACGCATTTCCTGCACTACATGAAAATTTGTTTGCAGCCCCACAGGCCACTCCACACACACACCGGCGTCCCAAGCTTCATTATAACCGCGGTACAACACTCCCATTGATTTTAATGGGGATACTCAAGCCTGCGCTCGAACAAAGTGAGCTGTCTGCTTTATTTTTGCATTTTTGTGTTTTTTAATGCACCTCCTCACCCATCACAATGACGGGGTGCATTAAAAAGCGCTGTCAATTGGTACCATGTGTTCAAAAACGCTGCTCGAAATTCTGGTAAAAATGCCACGATTTCAAGCTGCACTTTCTGAACACACGTGTGAGATTGGCCTTAGGGTGTGTTCATGTTTTTGTACTTTAGAAGCACAATCAGAAAAAGCACATAAAAAACCCCTGTATGCAGTATTTAAAGACCACATTCACTATGAAAAACTGCATGTGTTTTTGATGCGTTTTTTAATTGTGTGTAAAGTGTGAAATTATATACAGTATATACAGGGAGATGTATAACTTATACCAGCCGTAGAAGAGATAGAGAGATATGAGACAGATGATAGATAGATAGATAGATAGATAGATATGAGATAGAGAGATATGAGACAGATGATAGATAGATATGAGATAGAGAGATATGAGACAGATGATAGATAGATATGAGATAGAGAGATATGAGACAGATGATAGATAGATATGAGATAGAGAGATATGAGACAGATGATAGATAGATATGAGATAGAGAGATATGGGTCAGAAACGCTCTTTTCTCCTTAGGGAGAGCAACTATATACTATAAACTAAGTGAGGAGACTCAAATGGCCACGCACGCTCCTCTGGGTAATATGCAAATAAGGGAGATGGAATAAATCCTCCACAGTGCCACCTATTGAAAGGCAGCATTCCTTCGAGTCAAGTCAAGTCCCACTTTGACTCGAAGGAATGCTGCCTTTCAATAGGTGGCACTGTGGAGGATTTATTCCATCTCCCTTATTTGCATAGAGAAATATGAGACAGATGAGAGATATGAGATAGAGAGATGATAGATAGATATGAGATAGAGAGATATGAGACAGATGAGAGATATGAGATAGAGAGATATGAGACAGATGATAGATAAATGAGATAGAGAGATATGAGACAGATGAGAGATATGAGATAGAGAGATATGAGACAGATGATAGATAGATATGAGATAGAGAGATATGAGACAGATGATAGATAGATATGAGATAGAGAGATATGAGACAGATGATAGATAGATATGAGATAGAGAGATATGAGACAGATGAGAGATATGAGATAGAGAGATATGAGACAGATGATAGATAGATATGAGATAGAGAGATATGAGACAGATGATAGCTAGATATGAGATAGAGAGATATGAGACAGATGATAGATAGATATGAGATAGAGAGATATGAGACAGATGATAGATAGATATGAGATAGAGAGATATGAGACAGATGATAGATATTAGATATTACATAGATAGATATTAGATAGATAGATATTAGATAGATAGATAGATATTAGATAGATAGATATTAGATAGATAGATATTAGATAGATAGATAGATAGATAGATGGATAGATATTAGATAGATAGATAGACATTAGATAGATATTAGATAGATAGATGAGATATTAGATAGATATTAGATAAATAGATAGATATTAGATAGATAGATAGATAAATAGATAGGGGATAGATAGTCAATACTGTAACCATTATGCTGTGTGCCCTCATTGAGGAACTGTAACCCATACACTGCATGCCCTCTGTGTGGGTTTATTCTGTTAGCATTAGTAAGTTCTGCCTTTAAGACTCTCTATAACTGCCAATCCCTGTACGTATCCTGCCTGGAACAGTCAAGCCCTCTGCCTTTTACTGTGGGTTGTATCAGAATTAACTTTTTTCCCCTATCCTTTAGGTTGCCCTCTTCATGGCATAAGGTAAATTACAAGCCTGTTTTCCTCTTCCAGCGTGACATTCTGGCATAGGGACCCCACAGTAGGATCAAGGGCTACACAAAGAAGTGACCATCTTACAGGAGTGCATTATGCAACTCCTCCAATGGGCACCAATGGAGTTTCTCGTATCCTGATGAAGAAGAGTCAATCAATAGCTGTCTGTTCTGACACGGAGTCCATGACTCTGTAATAGAGGCACACTGCACCAAGTTTGTGGTTTCCTCACTTGTTTTTAGCTTTTCTCGTTTGTTACCTTTCATGGCTGCGCTGTGGTGAAGTACATACATAGATGACTCTGAAGATTAATTCTGTGGTTGGGCATAATCATCTATAAGCTGCAATGTCTTCTGCTTGCCAGGAAGTCAAACATATAGAGTTCTTGTTATACAGGAAGGTAAGCGCTGCTAGACATTACAAGGAATGGCACAGCTAAGGTATCTGAAGTCAGCCTGTTGTCTAATATGTCAGTGACCGCCAACCATCAGGTGATCACTGAACTCCACGGGTTCTTCTACTGCACCACCATCCTCTCTCCATCAGCCTTTTACATGTCCTGGTTGCACCGACATGCGGCATGTAAAAGGTTAAACAGCGGGTGTAGTGGCTCAGTACTAGCTTTCCTGGCTCCCTCCATAATGTCATACATGTATGTCCTGTGTTGATGCACTGTGAAAAATGTCTAGTCATTCTGTTATGTGTATTTCACAGCTGCAGCGTGTGATAGGTTAATGTCTGCAAAGTGTGAGCTGACTGCCTGTGAATGTAGCAATTCTATCATGTGGTGTGACAGAGAGTATAAATGTCTGTGCATGAGAGCAGGAAAAGGTCTTCCATCTGTCTCCCATCTTGAGTTCCACCAGAGGAGGAAACACAGAAGCATATGGGGGCACCTTCAGCCCTTGTGTGTTGAAGATGGAAGAAGAAGAGAGGTTTCCCGGAATGCCTGTCTCCAGTTTGAATTGTAAGTGGGCCCCAGAGAGAGAGTGAGCAGAGAGCCAGTCCAGTCTGTCAAGGCCTAGTGCAGAGGTACTCAATTGTTTGTTTTACACACCCGCGCGTCCTGAAGTCTGGGATCGCCTGGTGGAGGTACTTGTCTGACCGAGAGTTGGTAGAGTGACCCTACCCCTATCCTCCTCTGGAGTGTTCCCTGTCCAGGAGCTGTTCCTATCAGATAACTAGGCCCGCAGGACTGGTTTCATCCTGTTATTCCTCCCCAACCTCAATTCTGATGTTTATAGCCTGCATGTCCGTCTCTTGGATTTTGTGCCTTGTATTACTAAAGTTGCCAAAGAAGCCAAACAGTACTTTGGGTGGCACTTGTACTAGTCAATGGCCATATTCCAGCTTATTGAAGCTACCGGTAGGTGTTAATAACTTATAGGATCCAAAACTTGTGAACAATTTTGTTGTGACAACATTTAGCAGCCTTTTTGTGTCTTATTAGCCATCAAACCAATGCTTATAAACCTTAAACCTCCTGCCTGCAAAAATTTCGAATTATACACAAAAAGTTGACCAAGTACACCAAGTTTCAGTGAGATAGCTTGATTAGATCAAGAACAGTGGCAACACAAATATTTTTTCTAAACAACCTCTGCAAGGGAAGAGTGCCTTTTATGTAAATGGCTCTAGTGCCTCAACCAAGCTATACACCAGGGTGAAACTTTGCAGAACTTCATACAGGTGATATGAACATTCTATAAAAATGTCAGTAAAATTGAAGGTGGTCCAACAGGGAACATTAGGCCACTTGACATGGAATGACCCTATGTCATAGTCATCATGGAAATTTGGTGGGATTGATATACATGATTGGAATACAAGGCTTGAACGATACAACTTATTTAGAAGAAACAGACCTAATAAAAGGGGACGAGGAAAGCATCATATTGAATGTTAGGAAAGCATCATGTCCACAGAGATTCAAGCTTCAGAAAATGGTAATTCAGTAGAAACTGTTTGGGTGAGAATACAAGGAGAGAACAACAGAACCATTGTAGACATTTACTATGGGCCGTCTGCACAAGCAGAAAATATGGATGAACTCTTTCAAACTCTCAAAAAGGCACAACATAGTGATCATGGGAGATTTTACCCATCCCGACATTTGTTGGGAATCTCTCTCAGGCAAAAGTAATGGATCCAACACATTCTTATCTGCTCTTGCTGACAACTTTATCTTCCAAAAGGTAGAAGAGAAAACAAGGGGATCTGCTATCTTGGAGCTAATTCTTACCAACAGGAAGGAAATGGTTGAGGAAGTACGTTGGGACCTTAGGAGGCAGTGATCATGCTATCCTTGAATTTTGGGCAAAAAGGGGAGGAAGACCTGAGAAGACTCAAATGTCAGGAGTGTCCTGTGTAGTCACCTCTAGGTCCCCTAATTTATAGATATTTGAGCAAGTATTTCAGAAAGCCAGATTTTAATGAACTCACAAAGAGGGTAGAAAGGTTCCAATGGCTGGATGTTCATAAGGACAGAAATGCCCAAGAAGGTTGGGAAATATTGTGAAAAGAGATTCTCAAAGCACAATTGTTAACAATCCCTAAAAGAAGGAAGAATGGGAAGTATTTAAAGAGACCAGGATGGATGAACACAGAACTTAAATACATAGTAAAAAGAAAGAAATATATGTTCATCAAATGGAAAGCGGGGGGAATATCTAAAGAAGAATATAATGCAGTCCTGCTGAAACTGTAGGGCAAGTGTCAGAAATGCTAAAGCACATAATGAATTGAGGCTTGCAAGAGAGGCCGAAAACAATAAAACAGGATTTGGAAGGTTTATCAAAAGCGAAAGAAAAGTCATGGATGCTATAGAATGTTTACAGGATGAAAATGGTAAATTGGTTAAAAGTGGTGTTGAGAAGGACAAACTTTTAAATTCCTATTTTGTATCTGTTTTCTCTCAGAAAGTACATGTAACATCAGCTGATCTTCCCTGTGCTATTAAAGGAATAAAACAATGCAGGCTATCTATAAACCAAGTGATGGTAAGGGAACACTTAGCTATCTTACATAAATTCAAGTGTCCAGGTCCAGATGCAGTGCATCCTAGGATACTGAAGGAAGCCACAGAGGTAATTGCTGAACCACTCACCGTAATCTGCGAAAAGTCATGAAGAACAGGAGAAGTCCCAGAAGATTGGAGAAGGGCAAATGTCCCTATCTTCAAAAAAGGGAAGAAAGTGGACCCAGGAAATGATAGACCTGTAAGCCTGACTTCTGTACCGGGAAAGATCTTTGAACAAATTATTAAACAGCATGTATGCAAGTACTCGGGTGAGAATGATGTAATTAACCAGAGCCAGCATGGGTTTGTAAAAAAACAAGTCATGCCAGACTAATCTAATCTCCTTCTATGACTGAATCACCAACCGGGTTGATCATGAAAATGCGGTAGATATAGTATATTCATTGAATGTCATAATATGTTTGTGTGAATGGTATGTTCTATTGCTCCATTCAAACTGAATTGACTCCATTTGTTACCACCTGCATTTTTCCCTATCTCCTCCCCAACAGCATTTTCCCCCACCTCAGTCTCATCTTAGTGTTGCTGTGCACATTTTGTTTATGCAAAGAGGGCAATAAACATCTTCACCACCCCCCATCCTGTTCATTAGCCTTGGGAGGATGGGGCCAGCTGGTTGACTAGTGTAATGTAACTAGCCACTCCCAGCTCTAGTTTTGCCATTTGAATTATAAATCCAGTATTAGCCTCATCGCCACGCATGGGGCTGGTCATGCATGGGTGTCCAGCACTAAGTGTCTTATGCAGTTGAAAACAAAGACCTGGTACCGTGTTGGCCAGTAGAGCAAAATGTGATTGTTCCCAGCAAGAGAAACGACGTAATCTTGTAGATATGATACCTTTTAATGGCTAACAAAAATACATGATGTAATAATAGCGAGCTTCCGAACCAATGCATGGTTCTTCTTCAGGCTTATGGATTGGATCTGAAGAGGCATGGATATTTATACACACTTATAACATAAGTACTTATGACAAGGCACAGATACGGATGTGATTGGTTTGCACTTAAAAGGAATTCTGCAACAGCAAACAAACTTTTTTTGTCTAGGCACTGATAGCGGAGTGAAAGTTTTATGGTCCCTAAATTACTGTTGGGGGGGAAAGGTCGGCAGGCTAGAAATGCTACAAGAGGTACACAGACGTTTTTAGCTAAACACTGATAAGGGAGTGAAAGTTTATGGTCCCTGAATTACTGTTGATGGGGGTCTTATCTGTGCAATAAATGTCTCACACTTCCCATTCACGCATAAATCCAGGGGAATAATTTAACCCAGTATTCAGCGTGTCAAAGGTTGTTATCAATTTATATTCCCAAATTCTTCTGTGGTTTTGTGACTTGAAACCACCCTTCAATATCAAAACTCTCATATCTCCTATGTCATGTCCATGGTTAGAGAAGTGCTCGGCCACAGGCAATTCTCTTTTTCTGTGTTTAATTGTGTGGCGATGAGATCTCATCCTTGCTTTCAGTTTCTGTCCTGTTTCTCCAACATAAAGACCCCCAACAGGACATTTACTGCACATGATCAGGTACACAACATTGGACGTGGAACATGTGAATGTCCCTGGGATCTTCTAGTCCTGCTGTGTGTTGGGGATTCGAAAACCGATTGATCGGCCTACATACCTCAGATGGGACAGTTTCCATCCTAAACACATCAAAAAGTCCACTGTCTACAGCCAGGCCATCAGGTATAACCGGATCTGCTCCAACCCAACAGACAGAGAGGAACATTTGTACCATCTTAAAAGGACATTTATAAATCAGGGCTACCATCCCACTTTAATTGATGACCAAATCACCAGAGCCACCAGGATACCCAGGAATCAACTACTCCAATACAAGGAGAAGGAAAGAAACAATCGTGTGCCTCTAGTAGTGACCTACAATCCGCAACTAGAGGTACTAAGGAAAACCGCAAAGAAACTCCACCATACCCTGCACAAGGATGACCGCCTGAAAACCATATTCCAGGACCCTCCACTTCTGTGTTACAGACAACCTCCTAACTTGAGGAACTTTATAATCAGGAGTTTATTACCCTCTGACACACAAAAAGGAACTTATCCCTGTAATGTAAGGAGCTGTAAGACCTGCTCACATATACTGACTGCGGACAGGATACGGATCCCCAACACACAGCAGGACTATAAGATCCCAGGGACATTTACGTGTTCCACGTACAATTAAACACAGAAAAAGAGAATTTTGTGACTTGAAACCACCCTTCAATATCAAAACTCTCATATCTCCTATGTCATGTCCATGGTTAGAGAAGTGCTCGGCCACAGGCAATTCTCTTTTTCTGTGTTTAATTGTGTAGCGATGAGATCTCATCCTGGCTTTCAGTTTCTGTCCTGTTTCTTCAACATAAAGACCCCCAACAGGACATTTACTGCACATGATCAGGTACACAACATTGGACGTGGAACACGTAAATGTCCCTGGGATCTTATAGTCCTGCTGTGTGTTGGGGATCCGTATCCTGTCCGCAGTCAGTATATGTGAGCAGGTCTTACAGCTCCTTACATTACAGGGATAAGTTCCTTTTTGTGTGTCAGAGGGTAATAAACTCCTGATTATAAAGTTCCTCAAGTTAGGAGGTTGTCTGTAACACAGAAGTGGAGGGTCCTGGAATATGGTTTTCAGGCGGTCATCCTTGTGCAGGGTATGGTGGAGTTTCTTTGCGGTTTTCCTTAGTACCTCTAGTTGCGAATTGTAGGTCACTACTAGAGGCACACGATTGTTTCTTTCCTTCTCCTTGTATTGGAGTAGTTGATTCCTGGGTATCCTGGTGGCTCTGGTGATTTGGTCATCAATTAAAGTGGGATGGTAGCCCTGATTTATAAATGTCCTTTTAAGATGGTACAAATGTTCCTCTCTGTCTGTTGGGTTGGAGCAGATCCGGTTATACCTGATGGCCTGGCTGTAGACAGTGGACTTTTTGATGTGTTTAGGATGGAAACTGTCCCATCTGAGGTATGTAGGCCGATCAATCGGTTTTCGAATCCCCAACACACAGCAGGACTAGAAGATCCCAGGGACATTCACATGTTCCACGTCCAATGTTGTGTACCTGATCATGTGCAGTAAATGTCCTGTTGGGGGTCTTTATGTTGGAGAAACAGGACAGAAACTGAAAGCCAGGATGAGATCTCATCGCCACACAATTAAACACAGAAAAAGAGAATTGCCTGTGGCCGAGCACTTCTCTAACCATGGACATGACATAGGAGATATGAGAGTTTTGATATTGAAGGGTGGTTTCAAGTCACAAAACCACAGAAGAATTTGGGAATATAAATTGATAACAACCTTTGACACGCTGAATACTGGGTTAAATTATTCCCCTGGATTTATGCGTGAATGGGAAGTGTGAGACATTTATTGCACAGATAAGACCCCCATCAACAGTAATTCAGGGACCATAAACTTTCACTCCCTTATCAGTGCTTAGCTAAAAATGTCTGTGTACCTCTTGCAAACAAATCACATCCATATCTGTGCCTTGTCATAAGTATTTATGTTATAAGTGTGTATAAATATGCATGCCTCTTCAGATCCAATCCATAAGCCTGAAGAAGAACCCTGCGTTGGTCCGGAAGCTCGCTATTATTACAACATGTATTTTTGTTAGCCATTAAAAGGTATCATATCTACAAGATTACGTGGTGTCTCTTGCTGGGAACAATCACATTATGCTGTTGAATGCTGCAGTTGAACAGTGCAGTTGAACAGTGCAGTTCGACAGAGCAGGAGACAGGTAAACTCCATGCCAACTCACACCCTGCACATAAATAGCCTCAGCTTCACACTAACCTCCACCGTTATCCTCACTGCAAGCCTTAACACTTTCTTCCTATGCCCAACCCCAGCAGTCTCCATCCATATCAGTTCTTCACTGCTCTTCTCACCCATGTATAGCTCCAATGTACTTTTCACCTTCTTCAGACACTTCCATCCTACCCACCCAGCCAAGAAACACCTTAGCCACCCCAAAAAAACACCTGCTCACCCTTGCTACCTTACTACTCCTAGCCGCAGGGGACATATCCCTCTACCATGGCCCACCCCGTGCTGCTCTCTATCAAAATACCCCCTTAATCATACCAAACCACCCTATAAGCCTATTAGCCTACCCACTAGCCCATGTGTCCCTCCTCCTGCCTTGTTCAAATGCGCTCTTTGAAACTCCCAATCCACGTTCAATACACTCTCAAGTATCCACGAC
Organism: Eleutherodactylus coqui; assembly: GCA_035609135.1. NCBI lineage: Eukaryota > Metazoa > Chordata > Amphibia > Anura > Eleutherodactylidae > Eleutherodactylus > Eleutherodactylus coqui. The sequence goes on along the minus strand of CM069410.1, from coordinate 223,582,170 downwards.
ATCTTCACCACCAAATACCTCAACCTGCTCGCCCTCACCGAAACATGGATACAGCAGTCCGATTCCACGTCTCCTGCTGCAATAGCCACTGATGGCCTGCAGTTCTCCCACACCCCCAGATTGAAAGACAGGCACGGTGGAGGAGTAGGCATCCTCCTCTTGCCAGACTGTACCTTCCAGGTCATTCCCTCGCTCATCTTCCAGTCATTCAAAGTCCACACCCTATGACTCTTCTGCCCACTGACCCTGCGCGTTGCAGTCATCTACTGGCCCCCAGGTTCCACCCGCCTGTTCCTAGACCACTTAGAATTATAGAATGGTAGAGTTGGAAGAGACCTCCAGGGTCATCGGGTCCAATCCCCTGCTCAGTGCAGGATTCACTTAATCATCCCAGACAGATGTCGGTCCAGCCTTTGTTTGAACACTTCCATTGAAGGAGAACTCGCCACCTCCCGTGGTAACCTCATCGAGCATTCCATCGAGCAGTGGAATGAATATGGTTGAACTCTACTTAGCAGAAAATACACTAAACCATCTATCTAGATCCACTCAACTTTCCCCAGACCGGAAAGATGGGTGACAATCTACCAGCATCATTACATCACAGTGACATTTTGTTTTAAAGCCACCTACACAAAAGGACCTACAATCCATCCCAATTACATCTCTTTTCTTAATTTGTCAAAAACTAAAACAGCATGCTGGTAAGCCGAATTACGGTTACAGGTGGTAAATAGGTCCGCATGGGGAAGTGGGAGTACATGACAACCAAAACTAAAACCTTCAAAGCAATAGCCGAGCTGCAGACCTGTCTGGGTATCTATTGTAATAGGACCAAAGGAGAAGTGTTTGGAAATGTGTACAATTCTTCCAGGTTCCTGTCTTGTGTGTTCTAAAAGGCAGTCAAGGGCTTTTGAAGCAAGGACACAGTGTACCTCCTGGCTTCAGGGTTTCAGTTAGAACCTGAGTAAAAGTCCTTGTGCCTGCAGTGTGGGAAGTTGGGTGTGGTCCTTTTCCATTGAAGTGTACTTTAAAAGAGCAGACAGCTCAAAAGATAGTGGCCTTGTTTTACTCCTGAAATCTGAGAGAAACTGAGTTTTGCTACTAGTTGTGCACTTTGCTTGGAAGCTGTGCATTAGGCTCAGTTCTGTTGGTGGATTTACATATAGTATAGTATAGTAAGTGGCGAGATAGGCCTACAATTTTATTTTGTACTGTTTACTTTCTGCTTCCTGCTAGTCAACACCACAACCGTTTGCTGTGATTCTCTGTTTTTGAAGTGTCAAAAATGCCTTTCTAACCCAGGAGACCATAATCCCATAGGCAACCCTATTACACCATTCTCATTTCCAGAAGAACTTCCAATTCCACTGGCTTTCTTCCCTTTTTAAGGCATGCTGAAACTTACAAGCTGCTCAATACTTACATTGCCCCTTATTGTACTGCCAGCAAACTCCCAACTTGGAGCTGCCACCTTGACCTGAATGAATAGCCTGCCACATAACTTCGGCACCCCAAGAAAAGAGTGACCCAGTCTTAGTAGTGCAGTGTCCGAGGAGCAAGCCCTCAGCCTAAGAGACAGCGGGGTAGAGTTTGGGCCTTGTCACAGGGCTCTACTGTCTCCCACGCTGAGGGTAGCATGGGATCCATGCAAATAACCAAGGCCAGGCTTTGCAAAGGGGTAACCCAATACATGGTTTCCTTGGCGGTCGGTTGTCACGGGTGATGCCACCGTTCCTTCCTCTGTGGTGAATCCGAGATAATGGGTAATAGGTGGCGCTCGCTGATTAGATAGCCAAAGATGAATATAGTGGAGGTATAGCGTTATTGATGATCTCTCTCAGTGGGGAAGATGGTGGATGTACAGACAGTCACTAATACATCTTAATACAGCGTAGAAGAGCAGCTAGAGAAAACTCCAGTCATGTGGAATGATGGCGTGAGGAATAGACAAAGGCAAAAAAAAGAAAAAATCTCAACGCTCAAATTGTTCTAGAGAAGGAATGTATAGAAGTATAAAGTAAGTTTGATGTATAACTTACTTCACGGAGGCACCTGTGCTCAGGCGCCTACCTCTCCTGGTGGATGTATCAAACAAAACCGGCAGCGACAATCAGGTTCCACAATTTATTAGTACAATGCGTTTTGGCCATACAGCAATTGGCCTTTCTCAAGTACAATAAAAGCTTAGTAATACACAATAGTATATATAATATAAAAAATTAATAAAGTACCACCCGGAGTGATGCATGTTGCTGTGTTGAGGGTAGTTCCGGGTTGCAGCTTGGGTGACGTAACGTGATAGCCTAGCTAAATTAAATTTAGCAAGCAGGAGGAGAGAAAATATCTCTACGTACTCATCCTTCCAAATCCACTCTTTCACCTTCTGCCCTAAGTAAACCCCAAGTGGACCATCAAAACAGATGTAGACCTCACCCCATGCTTTGTCATCTAGGTGCCGTCACACACTGGCAAAAGCAGCATGGCCGAGGTGCTCGCTGGTGGGAGTTGATGACCCAGGCCTCACAGAGCCTTCAGCATGGAGCTACTCCAAGAAACGCTTCACAGACATTTGCAGAAAAGAAATCGCCACACAGAGAGCTGTGAGAGATGCTGGTGTAAGAGGCTCAGATGATTTTTCCTTGGATGGTATAAGGGCAACGTCTACTGCCCATCATACATTATTGCTTTTTGTGTATTTCTCTATGAAGTATTGCATACTACTTCCCTTTGGTTGTAGAAATCAGGTGAGATGTCTGGAGGACTGGGGATGATACAGAGGTGCACAGGCTGGGTGTGCTCATGTGGGAACTGAAGGAACCAGTCACTGGGTGAGAGAGTGTAACAAGCTGGAGAGCGATCCCAGTGGTACTCAGCCTTGGAAGACTGCATTGCATAGAGAGAGAGAGCAGCAAGAGGCGTGAGGAAACAGGTTAGAAAGCCTCCACATGTCCTGGAGATTCTGTGCCTGCTTAAGATGGACAGTGGCACAAAAAAGAAGGCACTCTGTAACTGAGAAGCGAGGCCCAGTAACGCATCAAAACCGACATCGCTGACAGAACAAAGCTGTTGAGACTTCAGCTATAGAGACTGCTAAAGAAAGTCCACATCGTCCAGCTGCTTTGTGCATTGTGGTACTCCAACAAATGTCCAAAGATGCTTCACCTACGCTACTGTAACAAACATGCTGGAGATATGTAACTAAGGTGGACCCTCAGACAAAAAAAACAAAGAGTGCACATGAACATTGACTTAAGCAAAGGCTAGCTAGTTAAAAATATGCAATCTCAAGGAGTGGTCATAAATGGCTGCACATCCAAGTGGAAGAATGTATCGAGTGGAGTACCACAAGGCTCTGTCCTAGGCCCAGTGTTGGTCAACATTATTATAAATGATCTGGAGGAGGGAACTGATGGGAAACTCATCAAATTTTCTGACAACACAAAGCTAGGAGGGATAGCTAACACTAGGGATGAGAGAGAGAGTACAGTGGCGCCTTGACATACGAGTTTAATCCATTTCGAGACAGAGTTCTTAAGCCGAAAAACTCATGTCAAAGCACTTTTCCTGATTGAAATGAACTGACACACCATTAATGCGTTCCAATACATTTCAATTGGGAAACTAACTACAAGTTAAAAAAGAAAAAAAAATCAATACTCACCTACCGCCGGCGTTCCGCTATGGTCTGTGGCGCTACTGCAGGCTGTCGCATCCTTCTCTATGCCAACAGAGCATTGGTCTCTGGATGCAGCGCTTAAATGGCCATGATTGGTTACCCAGCGCTGGCTTTCATTGGCTGACCTGGTGCTAAGTTAACCAATCAGAGGATTAGCTTGATGGAGGCGGGGCATTCAAGCCCTGCATCCAGAAAGCAATGCTCTGTCGGCGTGGAGGAGGGTGCGACAGCCTGCAGCAGTGCCTCAGACCATCGCGAGGATGAAACGCTGGCGATAGGTGAGTATAGACCCCCCTGAGCCTCAGCCTGTGAGTTTTTTGACTTGCAAGCAGGCTCGTAACTCAACTTTTTCTCGTAAATCAGAGCAAAAATCCAGGAGAGAGCCTGCTCGCAAGTAAAAAAAACTTGCAAACTGAGGCACTCACAACCCGTGGTACCACTATATTCCAAAAGATCTACAAAAGCTTGAGCAGTGGGCGGCGACTAACAAAATGGTATTTAGCAAGGAGAAATGCAAAGTCCTACATCTAGGCAAGAAAAATGAAAAAAGCACATACAGAATGGGAGGAATTGGGCTAAGCAGCATATGTGAAAAAGACTTGGGTATACTAATAGATCATAGACTGAACATGAGTCAACAATGTGATGCAGCAGCCAAAAAGGCAAACACAATTCTGGGATGTATTAAGATAAGTGTAGAATCTAGATCACGTGAGGTAATTATCCCCCTCTACTCTTCCTTAGTCAGACCTCATCTGGAATACTGTGTCCAGTTCTGGGCACCCCGATTTAAAAAGAAGACATAGACTTTAGAGCAAGTTCGGAGAAGAGTTACCAAGATGGTGAGCAGTCTGCAAATTATGTCTTATGAGGAAGTGTTAAAGGATCTGGGAATGTTTAGCTTGCAAAAAAGAAGGCTGGGGAAGAGACATAATAGCTATCTACAAATATCTCAAGGACTGTCACAGTGCAGAGGGATCAGCCCTATTCTCATCTGCACAAGGAAAGACTAGAAGCAATGGCATGAAACTCAAAGGGAGAAGACACAAATTAGATATTAGACAGTGAGGGGGGTCGATGAGTGGAACAGGTTGCCATGGGAGGTAGTGAGTTCTTCTTTAATGGAAGTCTTCAGAGACTGGACAGACATACGTCTGGGATGATTTAGTGAATCCTGCAGTGAGCAGGGGATTGGACCAAATGCCATGGAGGTCCCTTCCAACTGTACCATTCTGTGATTCTAAATGCCTCACTTGAAGCACCTGTTTAGCATCACTTGCCGCTGCTAAACTCCCTCCCCCTCCCTTTTTAGTGTTTTTTGGTTCAAAGACAGGGCTAGTCCTATATTTTTTGGCAGCATGAAATTTCGGTTGCTGATTTTAAGCACATATGTGCTATATTTTTGGGCTAAAAAGGCAACCACAATTCTGGGATGTTTTAAGAGAAGCATAGAGTCTGGATCACATGAGGTAATCCGCCTCTACTCTTCCTTAGTCAGACCTCATCTGGAATACTGTGTCCAGTTCTGGGCACCCAACTTTAAAAAAGACATAGACAAACTGGAGCAAGTTCAGAGAAGAGTTACCAAGATGGTGAGCGGTCTGCAAATCATGTCCTATGAGAAGCGGTTAAAGGATCTGGGAATGTTTAGCTTGCAAAAAAGAAGGCTGAGAGGAGACTTAATAGCTGTCTACAAATATCTGTAGGGCTGTCACAGTGCAGAGGGATCAGCCCTATTCACATTTGTACAAGGAAAGACTAGAAGTAATGGGATGAAACTGAAAGGGAGAAGACACATATTAGATATGAGAAAAAGCTTTCTGACAGTGGGATCAATGAGTGGAACAGGTTACCACGGGAGGTGGTGAGTTCTCCTTCAATGGCAGTGTTCAAACAAAGGCTGGACAAATATCTGTCTGGGATGATTTAGTGAATCCTGCACTGAGCAGGGGGTTGGACCAGATGACCCTGGAGGTCCCTTCCAACTCTACTATTCTATGATTCTATAATTTTATGATCTCAAGCCAATGCCTGGGAAATGCATATTCATCCTCCAGTCGCTGACAAGATATTGGATGACATTTGCGTTACTTTCAGGGTGTGTGTAGGCGACCACCACTGCTGGGTTAAAACGTTCGGTGAGACTATAATGCATTTTTTAACTGAGGTGTATTGATAATTTTTGTCATTTATAAGAGTGTAATAATATTCTGCATATATCCTTACTTGCCCTGTGATTCTATTGAGCGCTGCCTCTGATTGGCTGAGCACTGTGGCGGCGATTCCTGTCATGGCAACACCAGGGCTGTTTGTGGTGGTGTCAGAATCCATGGGGCAGTCGTGGGAAGTGGCAGCAGGTCCCGCAGCTCTTCCTTGTCCCCGAAATTCCAGCAGGGCTTAGCAGAAGGGTATCCCAGGGGAACTCCTCACATGGCCATCCTGGGTCTCTGTGCTGTGGTGCAGCATCTATAAAGTGTCTTTGCTCTCCATCTCCAGTCACTCCCTCTCTCCTTTGGCGAACACTCCTAAAGTCACAGGCCTCTCACTAGCCAAACCAGGATCCTACTGCACACCGAAGAGGGGCAAAAGCCCCCAAACAGCTGTCTGTGTATGGATTCTGGCTTGGTTTTCACTTCCCAATCACTGCTCTACAGACCTATATAAAGGGTCCAGCGATGATTTGAACAAATGCTGACTTCCAATAGGTGGCGCTGTAGAGGTATTGTTTAGAGATGAGCGAGCACCAAAATGCTCGGGTGCTCATTGCTCGAGTCGTGCTTTCCGTGATGCTCGAGAGTTCTTTTCGAGTAACGAACCCCATTGAAGTCAATGGGTGACTCGAGCATTTTTGTATATCGCCCACACGCCATGCCCTAGACATTCTGGGTTTTTTGGGGGGCCAGATAGGTAGAACACCGCAACGGGAAGACTTAGTGCACCCATAGTATACACAGACCCCTGTAATATTCAAATACTGTTATGTAACGCACACTGCAGTCCCAAAAAAATAATACGCAAGGCTGCAAAAAGGCCTAGCTGGGTAATAGTGAGGCAACTCCCAGCAGCCACGCAGTAAAATGCACACGGTCCTAAGAAGGAGCTTTTTTTCAATTTTTTTTTAAAAAACTAACAGCCTAGAGAGCGCGTATATGTCTTTCCCTCTATCAGGGGCTGTCGCCGCACACTGTGCGTGAATTTGCAGGCACACACAGAGCGGTGTAAAAAAATATGCAATTATTGACCTGCAGTTGGAGGCTGACAGCGGTTATGTAACGCACACTGCAGTCCCAAAAAAATTATACGCAAGGCTGCAAAAAGGCCTAGCTGGGTAATAGTGAGGCACTACAACTTCCAGCAGCCACGCAGTAAGATGCACACAGTCACAGGTAGCCCTAAGAAGGAGCTTTTTTGGGGCACTTGTTGACAGGATTCTACACTACCACTGTCCCTGCCTCACCAATACTGCCCCTATACTCCGTATAATTGACTGCAGACTGAGAACGCAATAGTCTGCACAGCCCAAGATGAAAAAAAAACAATTGTGCAAAACTGCTCCCAGCAGCCACAACAGTAATGCACACGGTCAGATTTGGCCCTAAGAAGGACTGTTTGGGTTCTTGAAGACGCAAACAGTAGCCTAACAGTCTCCCTATAGCAGGAACAGCACTCTCCCTAATCTCTGCCAGTGTGTGTCTGTGGCGAGCCGCGGGCGGGGCTGATTTAAATACTCGGCGGTCACTTGATCTCACCAGCCACTCACTGCAGGGGGGTGGGATAGGGCTGGCACGTCACAGGAGGAAGTTGTTATGCCTTCCCTGCATGTCTATTGGCCAGAAAATGTCGCAAAACATGCAGGGAAGGAAATGGAATTGACTCGAGTACTGCGTGGTGCTTGTCTCGAGTAACGAGCATCTCGAGTACCCTAATACTCGAGCGAGCATCAAGCTCGGATGAGTACGCTCGCTCATCTCTAGTATTGTTTCATCTCCCTTATTTGCAGTGTGAGGATAAATGGCTGCAAATCAATTGGAAAAATGGGTCAAGTGAGGTACCAAAAGGCTCTGTCCTGGACCCAGTGTTGGTCAACCTTTTTTATGAATAATCTTGAAGGAAAACTAATCAAAATTGCTGATGATACAAAGCTAGGAGGGATAGCTAACACTTTAAAAGAGAGAGAGAGAGGATTCAAAAAGATCTAGAAGCAATGGCATGAAACTGAAACGGAGGAGAAACGGATTAGATATTACACAGTGAGGGTGATCAATGAGTGGAACAGGCAACCACCAGCAGTGGTGAGTTTTCCCTCAATAAAGTCTCCAGAAGCTGGACAGACATTTCTCTGGGATGATCTAGTGAATCCTGCATTGAGCAGTGGGTTGAACCTGATGACCCTGTAAAATTCAATGACCCTGGAGGTCCCTTCCAAATTTACCATTCTGTGAGGAGCTGGTATACTCAACTGCTGCAATGTGAGGGGCTGGGAATACTCATGTTAGGTTCCTTTTAGATGAGCCGGTTCTTATTTGAATGAGTGTGTGACATCACCGCTAGCTTGTTTGCTCCTGTGCTCCTGTCTAAAAGAACTCTTAGTCTTTGCAGCCATGCTATGGTGTGAGGACCGAGGGATACTCCCTGATGCAAGAGAAGCTGCGGTGCACAGGATCAGTCCCACAGGCGTGAGCTCCTCAACAGGAGAGCTACAAGCGCTGAAGAGACTTCTGCCTACTCCCTTCTGCACCATAATGTTTCTGTGATTACAGACTTGCTAAGACTACATTACTGGTGATTGGGTAAAGACTTTTGTGACACTCATTACACAGGAAAAAGAGGACTTAAAGTGAAACCCCGGTTACTTGGTAAGGATTTTGAGAAACCTGATATATGGGTACTGGACCTTTAATGCAATACCAATAACATGGATCCTCCATAATAGCCAACCTGTATAGAGTTGTGGTGCACTCAGGAATGAGACTTAAACTGTTTAGCAATCTTTAATGTTTAATTAAAGTTTGTTACTAAAAGCATGTTTGGACCCTGAACCCTATATGAGCTATTCCCGGTACCTCCATGCTACACTGCATGGACACTGCATTGGCTATGACCAATGATGGGAGGAGGTAATAGACACCATTGGCCTTGTCCAGTGGCCATAAGAGGTGCACAATATGGCAGCATTGTTTAGATCTCTAGTCTGACTGCAGTATTTAAAGGGATTGTCCCGTGCCGAAACGGGTTTTGTTTTTTTTTCAATAGGCCCCCCGTTCGGCGCGAGACAAACCCAGTGCATGTGTTAAAAAAACAAACCGTTTAGTACTTACCCGAATCCCCGCGCTGCGGCGACTTCTTCCTTACCTTAGCAAGATGGCCGCCGGGATCTTCACCCACGATGCACCGCGGCTCTTCTCCCATGGTGCACTGTGGGCTCTGTGCGGTCCATTGCCGATTCCAGCCTCCTGATTGGCTGGAATCGGCACACGTGACGGGGCGGAGCTACGAGGACCAGCTCTCCGGCACGAGCGGCCCCATTCACCAGGGAGAAGACCGGACTGCGCAAGCGCGTCTAATCGGGCGATTAGACGCTGAAATTAGACGGCACCATGGAGACGAGGACGCCAGCAACGGAACAGATAAGTGAATAACTTCTGTATGGCTCATAATTAATGCACGATGTACATTACAAAGTGCATTAATATGGCCATACAGAAGTGTATACCCCCACTTGATTTCGCGGGACAACGCCTTTAAGCCTGCAGTATGGAAGCATTCTTTGTGCCTGAAGTATGACAGCAGTTTTAAGGTGTCCAGTATTGTTTAGGTGAACAGTATAGAAGTATTATTTAGGTGTTTAGGTGCACAGTATGGATGCATTGTTCGTGGTAGTTAAAGGTTAATGATACTTTCCATATCACCCCACTTTAGAAAAGACATAGACAAACCGTTCAGAGAAGAGTTACCAAGATGGTGAGCGGTCTGCAAATCATGTCCTATGAGGAACGGTTAAAGGATCTGGGATGGTTTAGCTTGCAAAAAATACATTCTTCTCTTAGCTCATATCATCCTTTTTGCTTGTGTGTTCTTTTTGACATGCAGGAAGTGATTGCTCAGCAGGGGCTTTACATACATAGATGCTCAATACCGTACAGATACCACAGTGCAAGCTTTTCTCACAGCATGAAGACTCTGTTGTAGAGGTAAGTGGAAACTCATGCCCCATTCACATTTACATTGCCATTAAGTGATTAGGGGCATCATGTCTTGGGTTCTATAGTCATATGCCTATATCACAACAGTCATAGAAGTCTCTCATATGTAATATTTCATCATTTGCTGTTAACCTTGTGTGTCTGGGATAATAGTTTCCTGTAGGTATAAAATGGTTAGATATGTCTCTACAGAGCTCTTAAGCTATATCCATTCATTTTAATTGACTGTACTGGTGAAATCCTGTGGCTAGAATCTACCTGATAAGTGGTGGCAGTGAGTGCTGTGTGCCTGTTGAGTGGTGGCAGTGAGTGCTGCATGCCTGATGAGTGGTGGCAGTGAGTGCTGCATGCCTGATGAGTGGTGTCAGTGAGTGATGTGTGCCTGATAAGTGGTGGCAGTGAGTGCTGCATGCCTGATGAGTGGTGTCAGTGAGTGCTGCATGTCTGATGAGTGGTGTCAGTGAGTGCTGTGTGCCTGATGAGTGGTGTCAGTGAGTGCTGTGTGCCTGATGAGTGGTGTCAGTGAGTGCTGCATGCCTGATGAGTGGTGTCAGTGAGTGCTGTGTGCCTGATGAGTGGTGTCAGTGAGTGCTGTGTGCCTGATGAGTGGTGTCAGTGAGTGCTGCATGCCTGTTGAGTGGTGTCAGTGAGTGCTGCATGCCTGATGAGTGGTGTCAGTGAGTGCTGCATGTCTGATGAGTGGTGTCAGTGAGTGCTGCATGCCTGATGAGTGGTGTCAGTGAGTGCTGCATGCCTGATGAGTGGTGTCAGTGAGTGCTGCATGTCTGATGAGTGGTGTCAGTGAGTGCTGCATGCCTGTTGAGTGGTGTCAGTGAGTGCTGTGTGCCTGATGAGTGGTGTCAGTGAGGGCTGCATGTCTGATGAGTGGTGTCAGTGAGTGCTGCATGCCTGTTGAGTGGTGTCAGTGAGTGCTGCATGCCTGATGAGTGGTGTCAGTGAGTGCTGCATGTCTGATGAGTGGTGTCAGTGAGTGCTGCATGCCTGATGAGTGGTGTCAGTGAATGTATCTGATGAGTGGTGTCTGTGAGTGCTGCATGCCTGATGAGTGGTGTCAGTGAATGTATCTGATGAGTGGTGTCAGTGAATGCTGCATGCCTGATGAGTGGTGTCAGTGAGTGCTGCATGTCTGATGAGTGGTGTCGGTGAGTGCTGCATGTCTGATGAGTGGTGGCAGTGAGTGCTGTGTGCCTGTTGAGTGGTGTCAGTGAGTGCTGCATGCCTGATGAGTGGTGTCGGTGAGTGCTGCATGTCTGATGAGTGGTGTCGGTGAGTGCTGCATGCCTGATGAGTGGTGTCAGTGAGTGCTGCATGCCTGATGAGTGGTGTCGGTGAGTGCTGCATGTCTGATGAGTGGTGTCAGTGAGTGCTGCATGCCTGATGAGTGGTGTCAGTGAGTGCTGCATGTCTGATGAGTGGTGTCAGTGAGTGCTGCATGTCTGATGAGTGGTGTCAGTGAGTGCTGCATGCCTGATGAGTGGTGTCAGTGAATGTATCTGATGAGTGGTGTCTGTGAGTGCTGCATGCCTGATGAGTAGTGTTAGTGAATGTATCTGATAAGTGGTGGCAGTGAGTGCTGTGTGCCTGTTGAGTGGTGTCAGTGAGTGCTGCATGTCTGATGAGTGGTGTCAGTGAGTGCTGCATGTCTGATGAGTGGTGTCAGTGAGTGCTGCATGCCTGATGAGTGGTGTCAGTGAATGTATCTGATGAGTGGTGTCTGTGAGTGCTGCATGCCTGATGAGTAGTGTTAGTGAATGTATCTGATAAGTGGTGGCAGTGAGTGCTGTGTGCCTGTTGAGTGGTGTCAGTGAGTGCTGCATGTCTGATGAGTGGTGTCAGTGAGTGCTGCATGTCTGATGAGTGGTGTCAGTGAGTGCTGCATGCCTGATGAGTGGTGTCAGTGAATGTATCTGATAAGTGGTGGCGGTGAGTGCTGTGTGCCTGTTGAGTGGTGTCAGTGAGTGCTGCGTGCCTGATGAGTGGTGTCAGTGAGTGCTGTGTGCCTGATGAGTGGTAATCCTTACAAAATGTGTTGAATCAGCACTCCAGGGGTTAATCATGAATAAAACAGCACTTTATTCCTCAATGGTAAAAGACATAGCTGCAACGTTTCGATCCTACACACAGGATCTTTGTCAAGCAAGTGGTGTCAGTGAGTGCTGCATGTCTGATGAGGTGTCAGTGAGTGCTGCATGCCCGTTGAGTGGTGTCAGTAAGTGCTGCATGCCTGATGAGTGGTGTCAGTGAGTGCTGTGTGCCTGATGAGTGGTGTTGGTAAGTGCTGCATGCCTGATGAGTGGTGTCAGTGAGTGCTGCATGTCTGATGAGTGGTGTCAGTGAGTGCTGCATGTCTGATGAGTGGTGTCAGTGAGTGCTGTGTGCCTGTTGAGTGGTGTCAGTGAGTGCTGCATGCCTGATGAGTGGTGTCAGTGAGTGCTGCATGTCTGATGAGTGGTGTCAGTGAGTGCTGCATGTCTGATGAGTGGTGTCAGTGAGTGCTGCATGTCTGATGAGTGGTGTCAGTGAGTGCTGTGTGCCTGATGAGTGGTGTCAGCGAATGTATCTGATAAGTGGTGTCAGTGAGTGCTGCATGCCTGTTGAGTGGTGTCGGTGAGTGCTGCATGCCTGATGAGTGGTGTCAGTGAGTGCTGTGTGCCTGATGAGTGGTGGCGGTGAGTGCTGTGTGCCTGATGAGTGGTGTCAGTGAGTGCTGTGTGCCTGATGAGTGGTGGCGGTGAGTGCTGTGTGCCTGATGAGTGGTGTCTGTGAGTGCTGTGTGCCTGATGAATGGTGTCAGTGAATGTATCTGATAAGTGGTGGCGGTGAGTGCTGCATGCCTGATGAGTGGTGTCAGTGAGTGCTGCATGTCTGATGAGTGGTGTCAGTGAGTGCTGTGTGCCTGATGAGTGGTGTCAGTGAATGTATCTGATAAGTGGTGTCAGTGAGTGCTGCATGCCTGTTGAGTGGTGTCGGTGAGTGCTGCATGCCTGATGAGTGGTGTCAGTGAGTGCTGTGTGCCTGATGAGTGGTGGCGGTGAGTGCTGTGTGCCTGATGAGTGGTGTCAGTGAGTGCTGCATGTCTGATGAGTGGTGTCAGTGAGTGCTGCATGTCTGATGAGTGGTGTCAGTGAGTGCTGTGTGCCTGATGAGTGGTGTCAGTGAATGTATCTGATAAGTGGTGTCAGTGAGTGCTGCATGCCTGTTGAGTGGTGTCGGTGAGTGCTGCATGCCTGATGAGTGGTGTCAGTGAGTGCTGTGTGCCTGATGAGTGGTGGCGGTGAGTGCTGTGTGCCTGATGAGTGGTGTCTGTGAGTGCTGTGTGCCTGATGAATGGTGTCAGTGAATGTATCTGATAAGTGGTGGCGGTGAGTGCTGTGTGCCTGATGAGTGGTGGCAGTGAGTGCTGCATGCCTGATGAGTGGTGTCAGTGAGTGCTGCATGCCTGATGAGTGGTGGCGGTGAGTGCTGTGTGCCTGATGAATGGTGTCAGTGAATGTATCTGATAAGTGGTGGCGGTGAGTGCTGTGTGCCTGATGAGTGGTGTCAGTGAGTGCTGTGTGCCTGATGAGTGGTGGCGGTGAGTGCTGCATGCCTGATGAGTGGTGTCAGTGAGTGCTGCATGCCTGATGAGTGGTGTCAGTGAGTGCTGTGTGCCTGTTGAGTGGTGTCAGTGAGTGCTGCATGCCTGATGAGTGGTGTCAGTGAGTGCTGCATGTCTGATGAGTGGTGTCAGTGAGTGCTGCATGTCTGATGAGTGGTGTCAGTGAGTGCTGCATGTCTGATGAGTGGTGTCAGTGAGTGCTGTGTGCCTGATGAGTGGTGTCAGCGAATGTATCTGATAAGTGGTGTCAGTGAGTGCTGCATGCCTGTTGAGTGGTGTCGGTGAGTGCTGCATGCCTGATGAGTGGTGTCAGTGAGTGCTGTGTGCCTGATGAGTGGTGGCGGTGAGTGCTGTGTGCCTGATGAGTGGTGTCAGTGAGTGCTGTGTGCCTGATGAGTGGTGGCGGTGAGTGCTGTGTGCCTGATGAGTGGTGTCTGTGAGTGCTGTGTGCCTGATGAATGGTGTCAGTGAATGTATCTGATAAGTGGTGGCGGTGAGTGCTGCATGCCTGATGAGTGGTGTCAGTGAGTGCTGCATGTCTGATGAGTGGTGTCAGTGAGTGCTGTGTGCCTGATGAGTGGTGTCAGTGAATGTATCTGATAAGTGGTGTCAGTGAGTGCTGCATGCCTGTTGAGTGGTGTCGGTGAGTGCTGCATGCCTGATGAGTGGTGTCAGTGAGTGCTGTGTGCCTGATGAGTGGTGGCGGTGAGTGCTGTGTGCCTGATGAGTGGTGTCAGTGAGTGCTGCGTGCCTGATGAGTGGTGTCAGTGAGGGCTGCATGCCTGATGAGTGGTGTCAGTGAGTGCTGCATGTCTGATGAGTGGTGTCAGTGAGTGCTGCATGTCTGATGAGTGGTGTCAGTGAGTGCTGCATGTCTGATGAGTGGTGTCAGTGAGTGCTGTGTGCCTGATGAGTGGTGTCAGTGAATGTATCTGATAAGTGGTGTCAGTGAGTGCTGCATGCCTGTTGAGTGGTGTCGGTGAGTGCTGCATGCCTGATGAGTGGTGTCAGTGAGTGCTGTGTGCCTGATGAGTGGTGGCGGTGAGTGCTGTGTGCCTGATGAGTGGTGTCTGTGAGTGCTGTGTGCCTGATGAATGGTGTCAGTGAATGTATCTGATAAGTGGTGGCGGTGAGTGCTGTGTGCCTGATGAGTGGTGGCAGTGAGTGCTGCATGCCTGATGAGTGGTGTCAGTGAGTGCTGCATGCCTGATGAGTGGTGGCGGTGAGTGCTGTGTGCCTGATGAATGGTGTCAGTGAATGTATCTGATAAGTGGTGGCGGTGAGTGCTGTGTGCCTGATGAGTGGTGTCAGTGAGTGCTGTGTGCCTGATGAGTGGTGGCGGTGAGTGCTGCATGCCTGATGAGTGGTGTCAGTGAGTGCTGCATGCCTGATGAGTGGTGTCAGTGAGTGCTGTGTGCCTGATGAGTGGTGGCGGTGAGTGCTGTGTGCCTGATGAATGGTGTCAGTGAATGTATCTGATAAGTGGTGGTGGTGGTGAGTGCTGTGTGCCTGATGAGTGGTGTCAGTGAGTGCTGCATGCCTGATGAGTGGTGTCAGTGAGTGCTGTGTGCCTGATGAGTGGTGTTGGTAAGTGCTGTGTGCCTGTTGAGTGGTGTCAGTGAGTGCTGCATGTCTGATGAGTGGTGTCAGTGAGTGTTGTGTGCCTGATGAGTGGTGTCAGTGAGTGCTGTGTGCCTGATGAGTGGTGTCAGTGAGTGCTGCATGCCTGATGAGTGGTGTCAGTGAGTGCTGCATGTCTGATGAGCGGTGTCAGTGAGTGCTGCATGTCTGATGAGTGGTGTCAGTGAGTGCTGCATGCCTGATGAGTGGTGTCAGTGAATGTATCTGATAAGTGGTGTCAGTGAGTGCTGCATGCCTGTTGAGTGGTGTCGGTGAGTGCTGTGTGCCTGATGAGTGGTGTCAGTGAGTGCTGCATGCCTGATAAGTGGTGGCGGTGAGTGCTGCATGCCTGATGAGTGGTGTCAGTGAGTGCTGTGTGCCTGATGAGTGGTGGCGGTGAGTGCTGTGTGCCTGATGAATGGTGTCAGTGAATGTATCTGATAAGTGGTGGCGGTGAGTGCTGTGTGCCTGATGAGTGGTGGCGGTGAGTGCTGCATGCCTGATGAGTGGTGTCAGTGAGTGTTGTGTGCCTGATGAGTGGTGGCGGTGAGTGCTGTGTGCCTGATGAGTGGTGGCGGTGAGTGCTGTG
Source organism: Eleutherodactylus coqui (assembly GCA_035609135.1). Lineage (NCBI taxonomy): Eukaryota > Metazoa > Chordata > Amphibia > Anura > Eleutherodactylidae > Eleutherodactylus > Eleutherodactylus coqui. Next base: position 223,566,460 of record CM069410.1, on the reverse strand, counting down.
TGCCTGATGAGTGGTGTCAGTGAGTGCTGTGTGCCTGATGAGTGGTGGCGGTGAGTGCTGTGTGCCTGATGAGTGGTGTCTGTGAGTGCTGTGTGCCTGATGAATGGTGTCAGTGAATGTATCTGATAAGTGGTGGCGGTGAGTGCTGCATGCCTGATGAGTGGTGTCAGTGAGTGCTGCATGTCTGATGAGTGGTGTCAGTGAGTGCTGTGTGCCTGATGAGTGGTGTCAGTGAATGTATCTGATAAGTGGTGTCAGTGAGTGCTGCATGCCTGTTGAGTGGTGTCGGTGAGTGCTGCATGCCTGATGAGTGGTGTCAGTGAGTGCTGTGTGCCTGATGAGTGGTGGCGGTGAGTGCTGTGTGCCTGATGAGTGGTGTCAGTGAGTGCTGCGTGCCTGATGAGTGGTGTCAGTGAGGGCTGCATGCCTGATGAGTGGTGTCAGTGAGTGCTGCATGTCTGATGAGTGGTGTCAGTGAGTGCTGCATGTCTGATGAGTGGTGTCAGTGAGTGCTGCATGTCTGATGAGTGGTGTCAGTGAGTGCTGTGTGCCTGATGAGTGGTGTCAGTGAATGTATCTGATAAGTGGTGTCAGTGAGTGCTGCATGCCTGTTGAGTGGTGTCGGTGAGTGCTGCATGCCTGATGAGTGGTGTCAGTGAGTGCTGTGTGCCTGATGAGTGGTGGCGGTGAGTGCTGTGTGCCTGATGAGTGGTGTCTGTGAGTGCTGTGTGCCTGATGAATGGTGTCAGTGAATGTATCTGATAAGTGGTGGCGGTGAGTGCTGTGTGCCTGATGAGTGGTGGCAGTGAGTGCTGCATGCCTGATGAGTGGTGTCAGTGAGTGCTGCATGCCTGATGAGTGGTGGCGGTGAGTGCTGTGTGCCTGATGAATGGTGTCAGTGAATGTATCTGATAAGTGGTGGCGGTGAGTGCTGTGTGCCTGATGAGTGGTGTCAGTGAGTGCTGTGTGCCTGATGAGTGGTGGCGGTGAGTGCTGCATGCCTGATGAGTGGTGTCAGTGAGTGCTGCATGCCTGATGAGTGGTGTCAGTGAGTGCTGTGTGCCTGATGAGTGGTGGCGGTGAGTGCTGTGTGCCTGATGAATGGTGTCAGTGAATGTATCTGATAAGTGGTGGTGGTGGTGAGTGCTGTGTGCCTGATGAGTGGTGTCAGTGAGTGCTGCATGCCTGATGAGTGGTGTCAGTGAGTGCTGTGTGCCTGATGAGTGGTGTTGGTAAGTGCTGTGTGCCTGTTGAGTGGTGTCAGTGAGTGCTGCATGTCTGATGAGTGGTGTCAGTGAGTGTTGTGTGCCTGATGAGTGGTGTCAGTGAGTGCTGTGTGCCTGATGAGTGGTGTCAGTGAGTGCTGCATGCCTGATGAGTGGTGTCAGTGAGTGCTGCATGTCTGATGAGCGGTGTCAGTGAGTGCTGCATGTCTGATGAGTGGTGTCAGTGAGTGCTGTGTGCCTGATGAGTGGTGTCAGTGAATGTATCTGATAAGTGGTGTCAGTGAGTGCTGCATGCCTGTTGAGTGGTGTCGGTGAGTGCTGTGTGCCTGATGAGTGGTGTCAGTGAGTGCTGCATGCCTGATAAGTGGTGGCGGTGAGTGCTGCATGCCTGATGAGTGGTGTCAGTGAGTGCTGTGTGCCTGATGAGTGGTGTCGGTGAGTGCTGTGTGCCTGATGAGTGGTGGCGGTGAGTGCTGTGTGCCTGATGAATGGTGTCAGTGAATGTATCTGATAAGTGGTGGCGGTGAGTGCTGTGTGCCTGATGAGTGGTGGCAGTGAGTGCTGCATGCCTGATGAGTGGTGTCAGTGAGTGCTGCATGCCTGATGAGTGGTGGCGGTGAGTGCTGTGTGCCTGATGAATGGTGTCAGTGAATGTATCTGATAAGTGGTGGCGGTGAGTGCTGTGTGCCTGATGAGTGGTGGCGGTGAGTGCTGCATGCCTGATGAGTGGTGTCAGTGAGTGTTGTGTGCCTGATGAGTGGTGGCGGTGAGTGCTGTGTGCCTGATGAATGGTGTCAGTGAATGTATCTGATAAGTGGTGGCGGTGAGTGCTGTGTGCCTGATGAGTGGTGGCAGTGAGTGCTGCATGCCTGATGAGTGGTGTCAGTGAGTGCTGTGTGCCTGATGAGTGGTGGCGGTGAGTGCTGTGTGCCTGATGAATGGTGTCAGTGAATGTATCTGATAAGTGGTGGTGGTGGTGAGTGCTGTGTGCCTGATGAGTGGTGGCAGTGAGTGCTGCATGCCTGATGAGTGGTGTCAGTGAGTGCTGCATGCCTGATGAGTGGTGTCAGTGAGTGCTGTGTGCCTGATGAGTGGTGGCGGTGAGTGCTGTGTGCCTGATGAATGGTGTCAGTGAATGTATCTGATAAGTGGTGGCGGTGAGTGCTGTGTGCCTGATGAGTGGTGGCAGTGAGTGCTGTGTGCCTGTTGAGTGGTGTCAGTGAGTGCTGCATGCCTGATGAGTGGTGTTGGTAAGTGTTGTGTGCCTGTTGAGTGGTGTCAGTGAGTGCTGCATGCCTGATGAGTGGTGTTAGTGAATGTATCTGATAAGTGGTGGCAGTGAGTGCTGTGTGCCTGATGAGTGGTGTTGGTAAGTGTTGTGTGCCTGTTGAGTGGTGTCAGTGAGTGCTGCATGCCTGATAAGTGGTGGCGGTGAGTGCTGTGTGCCTGATCAGTAGTGTTAGTGAATGTATCTGATAAGTGGTGGCAGTGAGTGCTGCATGCCTGATGAGTGGTGTCTGTGAGTGCTGTACACTTAATGAGTGGTGTCGGTGAGTGCATCTTCCTGATGAGTGATGTCGGTGAGTACTGTGTCCCTAATGAGTGGTGTTGGTAAGTACTGTATGCCTGATGAGTGGTGTCGGTGAGTGCTGTATGCTTAAAGAGTGGTGTCAGGTAGTGCTGTGCGCCTGATGAGTGGTGTCTGTGTGTGCTGTGTGCCTAATAGAATCATAGAATGGTAGAGGTAAACCTCCAGGGTCATCAAGTCCTCAAGGGTCATCGGGTCCAACCCCCTGCTCAGTGCAGGATTCACTTAATCATCCCAGACAAATATTTATCCAGCCTGTGTTTGAATATGTCCATTGAAGGAGAACTCACCACCTCCTGTGGTAACCTGTTCCACTCATTGATCACCCACACAGTCAGAAAGTTTTTTTCTAATATCTAATATGTGTCTCGTCCTTTTCAGTTTCATCCTATTGCTTCTAGTCTTTCCTTCTGCAAATGATAATAGGGCTGATCCCTCTGCACTGTGACAGCCCTTCAGATATTTGTAGACCGCTATCCAGTCTCCTCTCAGCCATCTTTTTTGCAAGCTAAATATTCCCAGATCCTTTACCCGTTCCTCACAGGACATGATTTGCAGACTGCTCACCATCTTGGTAACTCTTCGCTGAACTGGCTCCAGTTTGTCGATGTCTTTTTTAAAGTGACGTGCCCAGAACAGGACACAGTATTCCTGATGAGGTCTGACCAAGGAAGAGTAGAGGGGGATAATTAATCCTCGCGTGATCTAGATTCTATGCTTCTCTTAATACATCCCAGAATTTTGCTTGCCTTTTTGGCTGCTGCATCACATTGTTGACTCATATTCAGTCTATAATCTATTAGTATACCTAAGTCTTTTTCACATGAGCTGCTGCTTAGCCCAATTCCTCCCATTCTGTATGTGCTTTTTCATTTTCCTTGCCCAGATGTAGGACTTTGCATTTCTTCTTGTTAAATACCATTCTGTTAGTCGACGCCCACTGTTCAAGCATTGGCAAATTTGCTCAGTTTCCCATCAATTCTCTCCTCCAGATCATTTATAAAAAAGGTTGACCAACACTGGGCCTAGGACAAAGCCTTGTGGTATTCCACTTGATACATTCTTCCACTTGGATGTGCAGCCATTTATGACCAGTCTTATGAATATGATCACTCAGCTAGTTGTGAATCCACCTAACAGTTGCCTTGTTAATCCCATATTTTTGTATGGTATAAGACTCTTTGTCAATTGCTTTACTAAAATCAAGATATACTATATCCACCGCATTTCCCTGATCAACCCAGTCGGTGATTTTGTCATAGAAGGGAAATAGATTCATTTGGCAACACTTGTTCGTTACAAACCCATACTGGCTCTGATTAATTATTCCATTCTTATCCAAGTACTTGCACACATGCTGTTTAATTTTTTTTTCAAAGATCTTTCCTAGTATAGAAGTTAGGCTCACAGGCCTGTAGTTTACTGGATCTACTTTCTGCCCTTTTTTGAAGATAGCAACAACATTTGCCCTTTTCCAAACTTCTGGGACTTCTCCTGTTCTCCACGAATTTTTAAAGATTATGGCAAGTGGTTCAGCAATTACTTCTGCTGCTTTCTTTAGTATCCTAGGAAGTAATTCATTTGGACCTTGAGACTTGAATTCATTAGCTATGCGTTCTCACACCATCTCTCTGCTTATATATAGCCTGCATTCTTTTATTCCCCCGATAGCACAGGGCAGATCAGTTGATGTTACATCTACTTTCTGTGAGAAAACAGATACAAAATAGAAATTTAAAAGTTTGGCCTTCTCAACATCATTCATGACAAGAGATGAGCGAGCACCAAAATGCTCGCGTGCTCATTTTTCGAGCCGAGCTTTTGTAATATTCCAGAGCTCTGTTCGAGTAACGAACCCCTAGAAGTCAATGGGAGAACCGAGCATTTTTGCAATGCACCCGCCTGTTGCCAAGCTTTTTTTTTTCTTCTCTCCCTCCCTCTTTCTCTTTCACACGCTGGCACTTCACAGCAGGAAGTGGTAAAGCGGGGAGGGGTCCAAAAATTTTCTCGAACATGTCGTGGTGCTCACGAGTAAAGAGCACCATCGAGTATGTTAATACTCGAACGAGTATCAAGCTCGGACAAGCATGCTCGCTCATCTCTTTTCGTAACCAATTCACCACTTTCATCTTGTAAGCATCCAAAAGCATCTTTGACATTTTTTTCCGCTTTTGACATACCCCCTAAATCCTTTTTTATTGCTTTTGGCCTCTGTTGCAAGCCTCAATTCATTATTAGCCAGCCGTGCGTAGCCTGCACAAAATCACAACACGCTGCGATTTCTCCCCTACGAGCGGAAAATCACAATCAATTTCCGCTCATGGTCAGGAAATTGCATTTTCTCATAGCATGCTATGGGCTGGATCTGCTGCAGAATCTGGAGTCGGAATCCCACTCCGGATTTCGCAATGCAAATCCGTCTGTGTGCAGTAGGCCTTATTGATGTACTCAGTGTGCACCCAGAAAGCTGGGTATAATGTTAAGTACTGACCCATGACTTTGAGGACTGCAGTGGCTTTTGTTGTGCTAAGTGTCAATTTAAAGTTTGAAGCAACTGCGTACTTAACATATTTTGTGTAGTGTAGACCCAGAATCCTGTAAGTAGAGAACGACCCTTACAACTTCATAGTAACATAGTGTTTAAGATTTAAAAAAGCCTTCTGTCCCTCCAGTTTAGCCAATTACACACTCTTCCTCATGTTAATCCAAAGGAAGGCAAACCCCCAACCCATGGCTAGAAGCCAATTTTCCTAATTTTAGGGGGAAAACTTCTTCCCGTCTCCAATCTGTACTTCACAGAATCACAGAATGGTAGAGTTGGAAGGGACCTCCAGGGTCATCTGGTCCAAGCCCCTGCTCAATGCAGATTTCATCCCAAACCGAAATTTGTCTGAGGGCCGCAGTGAATGGTCCCTGATCATGTGATCGTCGTTATCCAATGGATAATGGCGATCATGTTTAGATCTGGCAATCTAAACAACTGTCTTCACAGAGATAGTGTCCACAAGCCTTAATTGAATGAAGTGCTACATAAAAACAGTCAGACGTCTATACAGGACGCGTTTCCACTCCGTAAGGAGTCTTGATCACCTGATTATGGGGGTTACATCACTCCCTTAGGGCTCCCACCCACTGGCGTTTTTTTCTCCACTGCGATGCGATTCTAAAGTTAAAGTCTCGCATCGCAGTACGAGAAAAACGCAGGCAGATATCCCAAAATCGCTGGGATATCGCTGCGACATCGCCAGTCTTTTCAATGGGGCCAGCGGCAGCAGTGCTAACCCCATTGAAAAGATATGGAGAATGCCGCTGACTTCTGCCACAGCTGTGACAGCTGTCACAGCTGTGGCAGGAGTTTCCTTCATCTCCGCGGGGATAAAGGAATCCTCTGTCACAGCTGTCACAGCTGTGGCAGAAGTCCGCGGCATGCTATCCCATTGCTTTCAATGGAATCAGCACTGCTGCCGATCCCATTGAAAGCAGTGGTTTCTGACAAGCCCTGCAGAATGATTATCGGTGAAGGGCTTGAAATATAAGCCCTTCCCTGATAATCATAAAAAAGTGGTTAAAAAGTAATTAAAAAGTTACTCACCTCTCCTGCTGTCAGCCGCGCCCTCCAGCTGGGATTTAAAAATCCCCGCCTACTAAAAGGGCTGTACAGATTGGCTGAGGGCTCAGCCAATAGCAGCTACTGCTTAGCTATTGGCTGAGCGCTCAGCCAATAACAGATAGCTCTTAGCTATTCATTCATGATAATATAAAAGCAAAAAAATAATATAAAGACAAAAAAAAAAATTCAAATAAAAAAAAAATTATGGATAATGGCGATCATGCTTAGATCTGGCAATGAGTAAACATTTTTATAAAAGAATACATTAAATCAAAGTTGCATATATTACAACCTCAAACACCTGCCCTGCTCTGCTTATACTCAATTAGCAGGCACCGCCCGGGATCATATCCGTGAGCGGAGATGAAATTATGTACCTAAGGACTCCGGCAATGTTTCCTAATGGGATGTTTGTCTGTGGACCTTTCCCCAATTTTGGTGCATGTACCCATTAGCAAAATGGTGGATGCAAATGTGTAGAAGCTGAGGAGGGCCCGGAAAATTTAAAATCTCCGTGCTTCTGTCTACTAAAGATAGCCAAGATTCTGGAGCAGTGACTGAGAGCCGCGGTGAGCGGTCCCCAATCACGTGATTGTCGTTATCCAATAGATAATGGCGATCACGTAAAAGTAAAAAAAAAAAGTTGAAGTTTAATCTCTCCAATGCATTCGGCGAGAGGAGATGAAACTTCCTATCGCAGGCCTCGACATTTGAACCCAGACGCGATCCTCTCAATGGATCTACCCTGGATTCTGCGCATGCAAAATAACGGACACATGCGCAGGAACTGGGGATGGCCCAGGAAATTTGAAATCCCCTTGCTCCTGGCTACCAAAGGTAGCTTAGAGCCTGGAGCAGTGACCAGTGGCCTTGTTGAGCGGTCCCCGGTCACATGATAAGCGATAGATAAGCGATCTGCCTTAAGCCGGTCTCACACGACTGGAGAGAAATTGCGGATTCCGCATGCGCTTGATCTGCGGTAATATGCGGATAAATCAAATGCATTGGATTACACAATTCCGCCCACATTAGTGGGTTAGAATTACGTAATCCACTCGCAGAAATTAGAACGCAGCAGGTTCTATTTTACTGCAGATCTCTGCAACACACAGCCCATTGTGCTCCATAGTCGCAGATATACCCGCAGCCCATACGCAACTACATTATATACGGGCTGCTGGTACCCGTGTCATTGCTAAGCGGCGGAGCAGGAAATATAAGCAAACAAACTGTGCCCTGGGTATAACCGCCTGTGTGAGTAGGCAGTTATGCGCAGTACATGACTTGGCCGTACGCAGGGTCACAGCCGGGCTCACAGCGGCGATCTGCTGCGGGCCTCCACAAGCAGATTTCACATCCGGCCGCGTGAACCCGGCATTATGCAGATCGCTACCTGTAATACGTAATTTTCAGGAATGCCCGTGAACGCTCGCCTTCCTGCAGTTCCAGGAGCAGCTTGATCGCCTTCTGTGTGAGACCGCCGCACCTCAGCAAGATTACGGAGCCTCACAGAGCGCCACTTTTTACACCCCATCCCTGCCGCTGGGGTCAAGAAATACCTCCAAAAAAGCATGGGAGGAGGTATACCGAGTTTTATTGCTCCATGTGCTCATCCCAACCAGGCCCCGTAATTACCCCTGTCTTCAGACATACTACACAGTATACATAATTTCCTTTATCTAAGATTTAGGGAACGCCAAAAAGTGTGTGTGTGGGAGGGGGGGGGGGGGTTATTTTTAGGGAGTCAATTTTTTTTCTGCACAAGTGAGCAATGGGGCCAGGAATTTATTCAGTTTTGCCCTGAAATCTATCGGGTGTTCCCTCACAGGCCTAGCCATGTGTCCAGTAAGCAGATTGGGGTACAATTGGTATGTTTCCGAAAACAGGACAAACAGGGGAATCCAATTTGGGGTCAAATTCTTCATTCATCTGTGTGCTATACAAAAAGACTGTTTTTAAAATGACACAATTGCCAAAAAAATGAAAATCCTAGCTCCTTCCCTATCCCCCCACTCCCATTGAAACACAGCCAGAAGGGAGGAGATATGTGCTCATGTAAATAAGTCCCTACTGTGCATGTACAATGTGTTTTACACAGATTTTAGATTAATAATTAAATGACTACATAAATAACGTAATTTTCTAACAGACTTTATGATCACTGCAGTGGCTGAGAACACCGTTGACATCCAAAGCTGCAAAATTGTGCACTGCTCTTGTCTCAGCTGAGGTTGTGTTACAGTTGTATCCAGTATAGACAATGCTTTGTGAGCTACATACATCAGCAGCTGCACAAATCTCTCTCCAAGGGTAAATGCACACGTCAGAAATTCTGAATTTCTGCCCATGCACGCTGCCATAGGATTGCATTAGATAATACAATCCTATGCAGACAGCCGCGATTTGAAAACTCGCACAGTAAAGAAATTGCAGAATGGGTATTATTGTATCTTGACTCCACCATGAACTCCTGGTGGAGCCAAGATTGACAGGGGGTGATGCCCCCTGTACCTGATTGGCTGCACAGCTAGTTGGTTTGTTGCTCCTGGAAGGCTACTAAGGATTCCCAGAAAGGGGCTTTCCCAGAAGCGCGGACTGCAGTAGCATTGGGAGCAGTCCTCAGAGCACGGTGGAGCGGTGAGCAGGGAACCTGCCGTCATGGATCACAGAGGCGCCGGCTGACAAGACGCAGCACTGAGACGGCGGCTGCCCCGGAGCTGCAGCATGTGCATTGATGTGTGCCTGCCCTGCAGCCTTAGGGCTCACACCCCCTGGCGATCTGACTTCCCTGCGATGCGAGAGTGATTGAAAACGCATGATAATGAAACCAACGATTTTCAATGGTTTTATTCTCATTTGCGATGTTTTCAATGCAACCTCGTATCCTGGGCGGCAGCCTGGACATAGCAGAGCAGAGGAGACTCTGGAGGTTGTGAGCCGCGGGTCACTGCAGGGGCACGGCTCGCATCCCGCTGTGAGAATTCTTGCAGCTGGATCGGACCTGGCTGTCTGCATGAGGCCTAATACTTTGCTACATTGTATCAGCATGCAGTCTAGGCTGTTTCGGGTCTCTCTCACATTAGTGTATTTTGCAGCGACACCGCTTAGGGCTCTTTCCCACGAGCGTATATCGGCCAATATACTCTGTGATCTGATGCATTGGATTCCGAAGCATCAGATCACATGGCCAACATAGCACTGGGCATTTTTATGTCGGGCCTAAAAGATAGTCCTGGAACTATTTTTTGGGCTGGAATAAGACGGCCGCTGCATGGGCTCCTATGGGAGCCAATGTTAGCGGCCGGAGAAGGGAGGTGGGAGGTGTGACTGCTAAACTCCCTCTTCTCTCCTTCCCTCCGGCTGATTGCAATGGGAGGTAGCGGGATGGGGGTGGAGCTAAGCCCTGCCCCTCCTCCTCCCTCCTCCCATTGCTGCCTACAGATAAGGGGTGGGACGGGGATGGAGCTAAACTCCATCCCCTTGTCTGCAGCCAGCAATGGGAGGGGACGGGGCTGCGCTTAGCTTTGCCCCCTCCCATTCCAATCAGCCGGAGGGGAGAGGAGGTGAGCCGGTGAGGGGGAAGGAAGGGGCAACGGCATGGTAGCCTCGGCGTATATACGCTGGGGCCCATGCTGTCTGAACAGGCACAAATGTTAGATTTGTGCACCCATTCATGAGTTTTTACACCTCACATCGTAGCGTATATCGGGCAGCCATGAAAACAGTGCCCGATATACGCTCCTGTGAAAGAGCCCTTGAAGAGAGAAAGACAGAATTAACTGTGGAACATTTGTCTAGTCACGGACACAACATACAACATATGCAGGTTGCCATATTAAAAGGCAATTTCGAATCTCTATGTCACAGGAGAATTTTGGAGTAAAAGTTTATTACCAACTTTGACACTCTCCAGAACGGAATGAATATCAGAGGGGACTATCTACATCAGTGGAGAATATAAAAAATCTGATGACCCCCTAACACAAATTCAGGGACCATAAAACTTTCACATCCCTTATTAGTAGACTATGTATGTATTTACTCCTCTACCCATCTTGTAGTGATATTTTAGGTGCAAATTAATCACTTCATGTCTATGCCCAATTCACAGACGTGACTTGTACTAAAACTATAAATTTTATTAAGATACGATTAAAATACGAAAAAAGGGCACAACACTGACAAACATACATGAACCAGGTGGAATGAGCCACATAAGAAAATAGTGCCTGTGGCAGCCTGGGTTATGACACTCGATGAATATCTAATGTCTAAAACACTTCCACCAAAACGAGGATCAAGGATACCCCAACAATACAGGGGGGGGGGGAGGGAGGAGATTGTAAGGGCTCGTTTGATTCTAATTGTATATGAGCCTAATAGAGTCCGTTTGGAATCTCTAAGCCCCACTAGATCCCTGTAAGAAAGGCGTGTCGGGTGGGTATTCAACTTAAGATCTGCATCAGGCTAGTACGATTTGATGCAAATACAGAAGTATTAAGATTCGTAAGTCCTATATGGACGGTCATTAGTCTAGTGCCCAAGTACAATCACCAGACACAGAAACTCATAGAGCACCCAGAATAACACGATTTGTAATAAAGTCGTTTAGGGTCGGTTAGGGCTCGATATGTTATAGTGGAAGTGTATTTTCTCCAAGTGTTAGATACAAAACTGTGGATAGTCAGGAGAGAATATATGTGTAATTTTATTTACTCCTCTATCCGATAAATGTAACTAAAAAGTAGTGATGCAGTGATAGTATCTGCTAGTTAATACGTGAAAACAGTACTTTGAACTCGTGATAGTATCTGCTAGTTAATACGTGAAAACAGTACTTTGAACTCGACGCGTTTCACCACATGATCTTTGTGGATCATCAGGAGATGTAGTACTCGAACTATGGATGACGAGATTTATATAAAATCACAGAGTATCATGAAGGGTTCACAAACTGAGGTGAACGATGAGCTCTCAGCTTTGCTTATAAGACAAATAGGTCACCTAAAGTGACTCAGTGAGCTATTTCAGGAGTCTAAGAAGATGGATCCTAACTAGAGATGCAATTAACTCCTGCTAACTGCTGAAGCATACCGGGCTATTATCCCAATCTGGGGAACATATAACGCGATAGTTAAGCGCTTCAGGATGTTAAACACCCTGTACTAACATAGAAGAAGCACTGTGAGGGTAGACAACAATGTGTGTCTTTTAACCCCAGTCTTTATTGTGTACCAAAAAGACTAGTGCTTCTTTAAGGGAGTACAATAAACCGCAGAATTGCAGCAAAGTTGTTATCCCAAATCTTAGTAGTAGATTTTCAAGCAAAAAGGTAAGTTAGAGCGCCTTCAGATGGTAGCTAATGCCCTAATACAAAAGAAAAAAAGAGCTCCAGCAGGAGCATAGTGGAGAGAGTAACCCGTTGCCTTGATGGTAGGCTAGGGAGTCTCTAGGGAGACAAAAAATGCCCTGGAAGATCCCTTTTAAAATATAAAAAATGAGCAGGCAGAAAAGCTTTTCATCTTAAAGGATGAATAAAGGTGGTGCGGCTCCCCAGGTTGTGTGAGGCTAACCACATGACAACAACCACTGCTCTTTGTTAAAATGTGCATACAGATGATCTGTGAGGAGCATTAGAGACACCAGCCATGCTCTTATATCTGAACGGCTTGCACTGGTCCTCGGAGCTGACGAAGGGGGGGACAACATCAGCACTGTACCGTAGCGGTGTCTGCTCATATCACAAGCGCTCAAGTTGCTTATTCCGTTGTTTAATAGGTTGGATGTTATAAACTGGCTTTGGAAACATCAATTGGACACTACACAGTTTTAACCCCTTGAAGTCGTGGCCCCTTTTTTTTTTCATTTTTTCTCCCCACTTTCAAAAAATCGTAATTCCTTTATTTATCCATTCACATAGCTGTCTGAGAGTTTGTTTTCTTGTGGGCCGAGTTATGCTTTTCAATGGTACTATGTAATGTACTCTACTGAACAACTTAAAAATAAATGAAATGCAAAAAGAAGGACAATTTCACCATATTTGGGGGTTCCTGTTTCTACTGTGAACACACGGCAGCAGAAATATGATACATGGTATCTGTATTCTGGGGGTCAGTACGATGATAACAATACCAAATTTTATATAACTTTTTGCTGTACTTATTTAAAAAAAAAAAAAAAAAAGCATTAGAAATTTTTTTTATTATTTTCTGCTGCCATTTTTTGACTGCCATAACTTTTTTATTTTTTTGCCGACATAGTTGTATGGGGGTTCTGTTTTTGCGGGATGTGCTCTAGCTTCTATTGCTATGATTTTGGAGTTCATGCAACTTTTTGATCACTTTTCATTATATTTTTCTTAGAATGTAACCAAAAAAGCTTAATTCTGGTGTTTTTCTTTTATGTCCTACTACGTTCACCGTGTGTCGTAAATAATGCGCTACATTGATAGGTCAGACTTGTATGTTTTTTTTTTACTTTTATTACCTTTTATTTAATAAATATTAAAACTTCTCTAAAGTGATTTTTACATTTTGTTAGCCCCTATAGGGTACATGAACTTGTGATGCCTTGATCACTCCTGCAGTATGTTGTAATACAGTAGTATTACATTAAACCACTATGGCTGATATGCAATCTGCAATGGCAGCCCTGAGAGCTTTCAGAAGGCCCCCAGCTGCCATAGCAACCGAACAGTACCCTGCAATATCATCACGGGGTTCGTTTGGGACCCCCAAACTCCGATCAGGGCATGCTGTCAGAAAGGTTAACAGCCGTGATCAGCGTGAAAGCTGATTGCAGCTGTTGCAGGTGGGTGTCAGCTGTAAGGTCTTATTCACATGAGTGTTTCATCTCAGTTAATTTAGCAGCACAAAAAAATTGTGAAAATCTGAAGCTTTGGGTTCCAATATATGCATTCAGGCAAACAATTTTTTGGCCGCGCAAAAATGTCAGACTAAAAAATATAGCACATATGTGCTTAACATCAGCGACCGAAATTTCATGCTGCCAAAAAATATAGGACTAGCCCTGTCTTTGAACCAAAAAACACTAAAAGGGGAGGGGGAGGGAGTTTAGCAGCGGCGAGTGATGCTAAACAGGTGCTTCAAGTGAGGCATTTAGAATCACAGAATGGTAGAGTTGGAAGGGACCTCCATGGCATCTGGTCCAACCCCCTGCTCACGGCAGGATTCACTAAATCATCCCAGACAGATGTCTGTCCAGTCTCTAAAGACTTCCATTGAAGGAGAACTCACTACCTCCCGTGGTAACCTGTTCCACTCATCGACCCCCCTCACTGTCTAATATTTAATTTGTGTCTTCTCCCTTTGAGTTTCATCCCATTGCTTCTAGTCTTTCCTTGTGCAAATGAGAATAGGGCTGATCCCTCTGCACTGTGACAGCGCTTCAGATATTTGTAGACAGCTATTAAGTCTCCTCTCAGCCATCTTTTTTGCAAGCTAAACATTTCCAGATCCTTTAACCGTTCCCCATAGGACATGATTTGCAGACCGCTCACCATCTTGGTAGCTCTTCTCTGAACTTGCTCTAAAGTCTATGTCTTTTTTTAAATCGGGGTGCCCAGAGCTGGACACAGTATTCCAGATGAAGTCTGACTAAGGAAGAGTAGAGGGGGATAATTACCTCACGTGATCTAGATTCTACACTTATCTTAATACATCCCAGAATTGTGTTTGCCTTTTTGGCTGCTGCATCACATTGTTGACTCATGTTCAGTCTATGATCTATTAGTATACCCAAGTCTTTTTCACATGTGCTGCTGATTAGCCCAATTCCTCCCATTCTGTATGTGCTTTTTTCATTTTTCTTGCCCAGATGTAGGATTTTCCATTTCTCCTTGTTAAATACCATTCTGTTAGTCGCTGCCCACTGTGCAAGATTTTCTAGATCTTTATGAATACTCCCTCTCTTCCCTAGTGTTAGCTATCCCTCCTAGCTTTGCGTCGTCGGATTCCCATCAATTCCTTCCTCCAGATCATTTATAAAAATGTTGACCAACACTGGGCCCAGGACAGAGTCTTGTGGTACCCCACTTGATACATTCTTCCACTTGGATGTGCAGCCATTAATGACCACTTTTTTGTGAGGATGGATTCCATTTAGTCAGGATTGGATGTGAAGGAATCCTCTATTGTGGGAATGTAATCACTGTCAGGGCAATTGGACAGATTTATAGAAATAATCACATTTGAGTCAGTACAGAAATCAGATAGTGAAATTATTTGCTTTATCATCAGATTAGATGTAAACTTCTTTCTCATAGCAACCGTGCTGACCTATAGGCAAGTAGTAATTGGGAGATCATCTCTGTGAACCTGCAGTATGCTCAGGAGGCAGGACAGCTCTCAGTGTCTTTCCTACTCCACAAGTCTTAGGCCCCCTGTCCACGGCCGTGACGGAATATCGCTCGTGGACAGTAGGGCTGTGCTTTCCATTGCAACGCTATGGAAAGCGTGCACTGCTTTACCTGTGGCCAAATTATCGCCACGGATAACGCAATGAACTATCACCCACTTAACTCTTTCCAATCCACTGTCTGACCTCTGAAGACATTTAGATTTAAGGCTGTACAGCTCCGATGTTGGAAGACATCCGTCGGGGTTCTCTTACTGTATACTGCCAGCCTCTCTGCTGTCGGAGCCTATCCAACGTGTCACCTCATGCAGTACTGGCTTTAGCCAGCAGATAGCGCCGTTGTATAACAGCAGTAAAAGAGTAAGCCCCCTAGGAAAGCTAGAATAGAAATTGGATTGGAAAGGTTTAATGTCACTATTTATCAGTTGTGAAAGCTTTAATAGAAATCAGTCACCTCCTGCCCTGTATCTTTTCTCTATCACATGCATATTATGATGTTTATTTACAGAGAGATCTGCACCAATACCCTTGCAGCCCTGCAGAACGCAATGCAATACGTCTACAGCTCTGAACAGGACAGCAGGATAAGTCTCCACAATGTAAGTGACTTCACAGCACCCAGCAGTGATAGTTCTGGGGGACATGTACAGCTTCTCCAAGCAAAAAGCCAACCTGGCAAAAAGCTGATATTTTCAGAGTTCTTTTGCTTTTTGATGTTCCAGTAGCCACAAAGTTATCAAAATGTACAGTACTCTGCAAAAGTTTTAGGCAGGTGTGCAAAAAATGCTGCAAAGTACCGTATATACCGGCGTATAAGACGACTTTTGAACCCCGAAAAATCTGCTCTGCAGTCGGGGGTCGTCTTATGCGCCGGTAATACAAAAAAAAAAAAAAATTGTAAAAAAAAAAAATTTATTACTCACCTCCCACGGCGTTCTGTCGCGCTCCGGCAGGATGTCGCTCGCTCCGGCAGGCTGTCGCTCGCTCCTCGTCCCCGCCGCAGCATAGCTTTCTGAATGCGGGGCTTGAAATCCCCGCTTCCAGAAAGCTAGTACACACGCCGGCAGCCATGACAGCATTGAATGGCTGTGATTGGCTGAAGGCGCACGTGTTAGCAATCACACCCATTCAATGATGTCATTGAATAGTGTGATTGGCTGAAGCCACGTGCGCTTTAGCCAATCACAGCCATTCAATGATGTCATGGCTGCCGGCGTGTGTACTAGCTTTCTGGAAGCGGGGATTTCAAGCCCCGCATTCAGAAAGCTATGCTGCGGCGGGGACGAGGAGCGAGCGACAGCCTGCCGGAGCGAGCGACATCCTGCCGGAGCGCGACAGTACGCCGTGGGAGGTGAGTAATAAATTTTTTTTTTTTCTCCACTGTATACCGGCGTATAAGGTGACAGTTGGGGGGTCGTCTTATACGCCCCGTCGCCTTATACGCCGGTATATACGGTAAGATTTTTTTTTTAAAAATAGAAATCATCTGATCGGCTCCAAATGTATACTGCAGCAAGACGACCCATCCAGCCAATGTCATCAAGAGCCATCCTCAGTGTGAAGAAGGATAAGGAATCCTGGAAGTAGTCATGTGGCCCCCACTGATCTCATCATCCAGTCTGTCTGGGATTACATGAAGAGACAGAAGGATTGGAGTGAGCCGACATCCACAGAAGATCTGTGCTTAGTTCTCCATGATGTATGGAACAACCTCCCTGCCGAGATCCTTCACAAATTGTTCCCTGGTCTGCCTAATGGAGACAGGGAACCCACGATTTTTGGCCTGTTAAAGCACGAAAACTAATACTTACCTTGTGTCCCATTTTTGTTGTGCTGCGGGGGTCATCTCCCAGCAGGCAGTCTTCTTCCTCCGACGTGCGGGATTGCGGGCAGGCGCAGAAGAGAGGTTCCCTGTGACAGGAGTCAGGGCGGACCACCTCTCCACTGCGCATGCGCAGCACTCGGGAGTTCAGGCAGGACGGACGGGCCGCCCACAGCAAGCACTGCTTGTGACGTGCTTGCTGTGGTCGGCCCGTCCGTTGACCTTGGAAGTGGCTGACGGACGGAGCAGAGTAGGAAGTGGTCATTTTGACCACTCCAGCTCTGCTTCAAGAAGCCACAGAAGAGGATGCCGGTTGGAGGGGACATGCCTGACGATCGGTCCTAGCCAGGCATGGTAATTAAAACATTTTTTTTATGTCAGAACCCCTTTAAGCATTCTTACTTTGCAGCATTTTTTTTCTACACTTGCCTAAAACTTTTGCACAGTACTGTTCCTTTTATCAAAACCAGCTGTCCCATCCATTCCCTAGATCAGTGATGGCAAACCTTTTGCAGACCGAGTGCCCAAACTGCAGACCAGAACCCACTTATTTATCGCAAAGTGCCAACACATCAGGGGGCGGGGCTTATCACAAAGTATGATTTTACCCCCGTCGTTATAAAAGGTACAGGGCTGTTATAAAATAGACAGTGTGCAGATTTTGACTGCTTTCAGATCCGGAAATGCTGTAGAATTTGTCACGGAAATTTCCGCTGAGGACATTCTACAGCATTTCTGTCATGTGTAAACATACCCCAGCGGTAGTAGTGACATCCCACACAGCAGCCCCAGCGGTAATGGTGACCCCCCACAGCGGCCCCAGTGGTAATAGTGACCCCCCCACAGTGGCGCCCTGTAGCAATGGTGACCCCAACACAACGGCCCACTGCAGCAATAAAGCCCCCCCTCAGTGGCTCCCTGTAGTAATGGAGACGCCCCTCAGCGGCCCCCTGTAGCAATGGAGATACCCCACAGTGGCCCCTGTAGCAATGCAGACCCTCCTCATCGGCCCCCTGTAGCAACATAGACCCCCCTCAGCGGCCTCCTGCTGCAATGGAGACCCACCTCAGCGGCCCCCTGTTGCAATGGAGACCCCCCTCAGCGGCACCCTGTACCAATTGAGACCCCCCTCAGTGGCCCCCTGTAGCAATGAAGACCCCCCTCAGTGGCCCTCTGTAGCAATGGAGACCCCCCTCAGCAGCCCCTGTAGCAATGGAGACCCTCCTCATTGGCCCCCTGTAGAAACATAGACTCCCCTCAGTGGCCTCCTGTTGCAATGGAGACCCACCTCAGCGGCCCCGTGTTGCAACAGAGACCCGCCTCAGCGGCACCCTGTACCAATTGAGACCCCCCTCAGTGGTCCCCTGTAGCAATGGAGACCCTCCACAGCAGTCCACTGTAACAATGGAGACCCCCTCAGTGCCCCCCTGTAGCAATGGAGACCCCCCCGTAGCAGCCCCCTGTAGCAATGGAGACCCCCCACAGCAGCCCCCTGTAATAATGGAGACCCCCCTCAATGGCCCCCTGTAGCAATGGAGACCCCCCTCAGCGCCCCCCTGCAGCAATGGAGACCCCCCTCAGCTGCCCCCTGTAGCAATGGAGACACCCCAAAGTGGCCCGCAGCAGTAATAGTGCCCCCCTCAGACCCACATACTTACCCCCTCCTGCTCATGGAAGCGCCGCTGCTCCTCTGCCCAGTGCGTCGCTAGCAGCGCTGATCCCAATGCACACTCTGACGGCAGTGTGCTGCCGGATGCCTGCTCCCCCTTCTCTCGTGGAACCTAAGAGGAGACATCAGCAGAGGGGGGAGGAGGATCCCAGCTGCACACTGACATCACAGTGTGTGCTGGAATTAGCACTGCTAGCAGAGGGGCTGGGTGAATACAGGCAGTGAAGCCGTGGCCCCTGCCAGTATTCACTAATAGGGTGAGCAGCCAATGGCGATGCGTGCCAGCAGGGAGGGCTCTGCGTGTCACCTCTGGTACGGGTGCCATAGGTTTGCCACCACTGCCCTAGATGTTCCCACAAGGGGGCTGAGTGCAGAGAAGAAGATGCTTCCCCCCCAGAGCCTGTCCAGCATGAATGGATTCCATAGGCAACACCCACTACATATTTATGAACCCACTCATATCAATGTATTAGGGAGAAGGGGAAATGTATGTTAGGCATAAGTACATAATTGGCCTGGTACCCTTTAAGTCAATCATTTTGCATACTCTACATGTTTAAGATAGTAGGACGATACTACATAGTAGGACAATCCAATATACAGAAACCAAGCCTAATTCTCACGGATCTTCTATCTAGCTGCGCTTTACACTAATCTCTATTGTGCATGTATATGTGTAAAAACCAATATGTTCCAGCACATGTATGTGCTACATAGCTGCTGTGATCTGTCCAGCCTTACTGGTCCAAGTAGTCATAGTGGTAAGATTTTTGCCAGTGTATGGTTTTCACTGAGAACATATATAACAGATCTTAGCTTTGTAATCACCAAATGAAAATAACAGTTTCTTTTACACTTCTCTCTAATTACACTATAGATGGAAGATATAGACTACCCAACTCACCTGAACAACAAGGTTTATGAAGACCATCTGAATTTCACCAATGGGCCCGATCCGCTCCACAGCCTGTTTCTACCTGCAGCATATTCCACAACGTGTGCTCTTGGACTTGTTGGAAATGTTCTGATAATAATTGTGTTTGTGTTATATGAGAAGGTGAAGACCCTCACAGATGCATTTTTGGTTAATTTGGCCATCGCAGACATCCTCTTTCTGCTCACTCTCCCTTTCCTGGTATATGAATCAGCACACGGTTGGGTGTTTGGTAATGTCATGTGTAGGATTGTAAGGGGCACATACAGAGTCAACCTTTATACATCCATGTTGACTCTCACCTCCATCACATTTGACAGATTTGTATCTATCACTAGGGTTACTAAGGCAAATAAATACCAAGTGACTAAACACAAGTGGAGGACTGGGGTGTGTGCCGCCCTCTGGGCTCTGGCACTGCTCCTTGCCATCCCCCAGTTTCTGTACAACAAGGTTCATAACGGAGCAGAATGCTTTGAGTTCTATGAGCCTCCCACCGTGGAGCTTGTGGTGGTTTCATGTCAAATGACTGTGGGTTTTATATTGCCATTGACCTCCATGATCATTTGTTACAGTTTCATTGCGAGGACTTTGGTTAATGCGAGAGGCGTCCAGAAAAAAAAGTCAATTAAGATAATAGTGGCCATAGTGCTTGTGTTTATAGCTACACAGCTGCCCCATAATGCCCTTGTCCTGGCATACACCCTAGATAAGACACTTCAGTCAGACATATCCTTTAGAACGGTGAGCATCATAATGGAGGCCATTGCTTACATTCACTCCTGTCTCAACCCCATCCTGTATTTTTTTGTTGGTACAAAATTTAGAAAGCATTTCTGGAAAATGCTGAAACGTTTAGGTATCAGTAAGGCACGAGAGGAGACCACTGACCATCTCCGGACCACAGATGGAGACTCTAAGAATGTGTCTGCTTCAACAAACATATGTACAACAAGTGTGTAAAGGGTTATGTGCATGAAGGCGTCCTATGACAGAAAGTCAAGAGAAGCAGTGAATGTAAAGCTGCTCATACACATTAGACCAAAGTTGATTAAAATGGACAATTGCAATCAAAACAATCCTTTGCCAGGGGACATTTAACCCTTTCCAATCCACTGTCTGACGTCTTCCTACATTCTGATTGAAGCTTGTACAGCTCCAATTTCAGAAGACGTCCGGCTGGGTATTCTTACCGTCTATTGTCGGCCACTCCACAGTCGGATCCTCTCTGGTGCACACATACTGGCTTTAGCCAGCAGATGGCACTGTTGTATAACAGCAAAAAGAGAAAGCCTTTTAGGAAACTCTGAATCCAAATTGGATTGGAAAGGGTTAACAATAAATGAATTCTTCATCCAATCGATGACAGACTGCCAGCCACGTTTGTCATTTTCATGTGAACGAACGATCTTTCATTGAAAGATTCCCAGAAAGATCTTTTTGTCCGTTGCCCATTGTGATTGAACATGTATGATCAATTTGAAGGACTGTAATAGCCAATATTGGCCAAAGTGTGTATGTCTGCATGTGTGAAATGATTGTCCAATGGTTGTTCAACCATCTAACCTGCTTCCGTCTAAGGTGTATGATCAGCGTAACTACTTCCTCTGGCTCCATTTACACTTTGCTATTAGTTCTGTTCTAGAGCTTTGTTGCTTCTTAATAGTCAGATTCATGTAGCCTGCTGCTCATATCTACCCACAAGATACTTATAAGTCAGTCGGAGAAAATAATGACTCATTGAGGACCCGTCATATATGTCATAGATGCTGTTAACCCCTTAATGACATGGCCTATTTTGGCGTTGAGGAACAAGCGATTTTTGGTATTTTTCCATCTCCATTTTTCAAAAGCCATAACTTTTTTATTTTTCTGTCGATGCGGCCGTATAAGGGCTTTCTTTTTGAGTGGCGAGCTGTAGTTTTTATCGGTGCCCCTTTTGGGTACATAGACTATATTGTAAAACTTTTATTTTTTTTATGATAACAGGGAGAGAAAACACATCAATTCTGCCAGAGATTTTTTTTTTTTACAGCGTTAATCATGCAGCATAAATGACACACTAAATTTTTTCTGCGGGTCAGTACGGTTACAACGATACCAAAATTCTTATATTTTTTTAGGTTTTTCCACTTTTTTGCAATAAAACCCCCTTTTTTTGGAAATCTTTTTTTTTTTCTCTCTCTATCGCTGCATTCAAAGTCCTGTAACTTTTTTATTTTTCTATGTACGGAGCTCTGGGAGGGCTTATTTTTTGCGAGACAAGCTGCAGTTTTTATTGGTACCATTTTGGGGAATATACGGCTTTTTTGATCACTTTTATTGCATTTTTTGGGAGGCAAAATGCTAAAAATTAGAATTTTGCCTCAGTTTTTTAGCCTTTTTTTTTTACGCTTTTTGCTGTACAAAATAAAAAGCATGCTCAACTTTTTGTACACGTCGTTACGGATGCGTCAATACCAAATATGTGCAATTTAAATTTTTTTTTACCTTTTTTTATGCTAATATTAGAAAAAGCAGAAAAAAGGGGTTTTTTTACATTTTTTTTACATTTTTATTTTTTTTTCATTTTTCTTTTCTTTTTTTTTTACACTATTTGAGTCCCTCTGAGGGACTTGCACCACAGCACTTATGATCGCTGTGATAAGGCATGGCAGAGCTACTGCCCTGCCATGCCTTATCGCTTATACACCGATCATAGGCATTGGCACTACAGGACGCCAGTGTCTGGCGTCCTGTTGCCGTGGCGACAGGCCAGGCTCTCGCGATAACATCGCGGGAGCCGGCTGAAGACACAGAGGGAGCGCGCTCCCTCTGTGAACTCTTTCCCTGCCGCGATCTACTTAGATCGCGGCAGGGAAGGGGTTAACAGCAGGAGGCCGGCTACCACTGACAGCCGGCTCCCGCTGCGGGATAGCGCGAGATCAGTCATGATCTCGCGCTAACCCGATGACGTAAGGGTACATCATTTTGCGGAAGTACCAGCCTGCCATGACGTACCCTTACGTCATAGGGCGGGAAGGGGTTAAACTTAGAGCTATGTCAAACTAGGCTTATTTCTGGCCCTGTGGATGTAGCAGAGATGATAACCAGAAAATACCCATGTCCCTGTATAAACACCTCATCGTTATTGCTGAGAAATGTTATGTGCCCTAAAAAATGGGTAATATACATATAAATAGTGACAGAGTGACTGTGCTGCCCATTATATTATTGATAGTCTATAATGGATCAGCACGAAATGTCCTGACATTAAAAATGTACAAATCACGGCCATGAAAACCAAAGCACTGAAATCCTATTGAGATCCCATACAGATCAGTGGTTTGGTTTTGCCCCATTATACAGCCCTGATTATTACATAAGGGGTTATATTATGTTCATCTGAATTCGCCCTTCTAGTAAGTCTGTAATACATAACTTCTATATTAAAGCTATATTATACTGTGCTGTTGAGGTGTTGTCAAAACCAACCAAAAACTGTATCAGGAAAACCACTTTTTAGAATGGTTTTCAACGCGGTCACAAATTTCAATGCAGCTGGATTGGCAACCATAATGAATCATAGCAAACCTGACCCTAGAGTCTTTTTTGGTGCAGTTTTCACTACATCTCAACCACACCATGTGAATGACCTTTGGCAACCACACCATGTGAATGACCTTTGGCAACCACACCATGTGAATGACTCTTGGTCATTATCCACAAATCTGA
This sequence comes from Eleutherodactylus coqui, assembly GCA_035609135.1. Classification (NCBI taxonomy): domain Eukaryota; kingdom Metazoa; phylum Chordata; class Amphibia; order Anura; family Eleutherodactylidae; genus Eleutherodactylus; species Eleutherodactylus coqui. Next base: position 223,543,521 of record CM069410.1, on the reverse strand, counting down.
TCTCAACAGGATATACTATACTGCAAAATGTTGGTGACTTAAATGTAGATTTCCTCTAGAATAAAGGACGCTGCACATGGCCTCAACAACTATAGGACTCCTATTCATCTATATGGGATAAGAATGCAAAGCTTATATCAGCGATGAGCGAGCATACTCGCTAAGGACAATTACTCGATCGAGCATTGCCCTTAGCGAGTACCTGCCCGCTCGAGAGAAAAGGTTCGGCTGCCGGCGCAGGTGAGAGGTGAGTTGCGGCAGTGAGCGGGGGGAAGCAGAGGGGAGAGCGGGAGAGAGAGATCTCCCCTCCATTCCTCCCCGCTCTTTTCCCAACCGCTCCCTGCCGGCAGCCGAACCTTTTCTTCCAAGCGGGCAGGTACTCGCTAAGGGCAATGCTCGATTGAGTAATTGCCCTTAGCGAGTATGCTCGCTCATCTCTAATCAGCACTTATGCTCCCCTATTCAGAACTTAGATGGTCCTAGAGGAAGACACAAAACAGTCCCACTGAAGTGTTTCCACACTGAAATATACTGTTATTTGGGTTAATATCCACCATTTTTAATAAAGGAACGACATTTTTATTCTAATAGGTGCACATTTTTCTAAAAAAAAAGTTGCGCCACTGTATCGTTTTTTTTGCCCTCTTTCCTTCACTCATTCAGGCGCCGAGTGTAAGACCAGACTTTCATGCTATGACAGGCACATATGGCTGATACCATGCCTACTTTCAGTTATCAGGGGTCACATGATTTTGCTGGTAATATTACCTTTTTTATTTCGCCAAGTTATGCAGCCATTACTTCGCGATTACTTAGGGGCTTAGTTTTGGCTGCCAGACCATTGTGAGGGTCCAGCCGTACCCTTTGCCTGAGAACTTCAATGTTATTTCCAATTATTTACCAAAGGTTTGTCCATTTATATTGTATCCCTTAATTTGTTCCTTCTGTCTAATAAAGATCTCCTGATAAAAGTGGAACGTTTACTTTCTTCGCTTTCATTTTCATCTAACTTATTTTGAAGAAAAAAAAAGTTTTGATTTCTTCTCATGAATCTCACCCTCAAGCAGATAAAGACACAACAACACCAATGTCCAGCTGACCTCAGTCAGATAGATGCAGGACCCAGTGTGAGGAGCCATCACTGCTGTGGCATTGCAGGAAAGGAGACTTCCTATGTGGGAAAGGCTGTGTGACCCAAATGTGACCAGGTGTGACAAATATCAGACATATAAAGTAACCCAGTTTTACAAGGAGTCACCCTATTTCCAGCTGCCCTCACCCAGTTCATGCTCACGGGCATATGAGTAAAACTAAGGTGACAAGATGTCCTGATTTAGTAAGGCGGGACAGTCCTGCTTTGGGACAAAAGTGGGACAGTCCCACCTTCCCCAGGGTCCCACTTTCGGGACGTCTGACCTGCTTTTGTCCCACTTTCAGGACATGGGGTCACCATGAAGGTGATTACCAGCCGCTGCTCCCCAGCTTGTAAGCACTCTGCAGGCTCTGTTGCGGGATGCACACACTGACAGCAGTGTGTGCACCCGGGATCTTCCCTCCCTGACCTCTCCTCATTGGTCCCGCAGGAGTACAGGAGAGGAGAGAAGACAGCCAGGCGCACACAATTCCACCCGCTGCTGCGGCACTCTGAAAACCAGGGGAAGTTAAGTATTTGGGTTTCGGGCAGGGTTGCCACCTTTTTCCTGAAAAAATACCATCCATGGTTAAAAGAGGGCGTGACTTGGGGTGTGGCTTATCACGGGGCAAGAATTTTGTTCTGTGCATGCACGATGGCCGAGGGCAGGGGGCCATAAAGGATCACACATTAGCCAGCGCGACTAAAGGACCGACTGACTTAACTGAGGGACAGACAGAGTAGGGTACTGACTGACTAAGAGACAGACAGACTATAAGATTAACTGAGAGATGGACAGACTATAGGACTGCCTGATTAACTGAGGGACAGACAGACTAAAGGAATGACTAACAGGCAGACGGACTACAGGACTGACTGACTAACTGAGGGACAGACAGACGGACTATGGAATGGACAGACTATGTAACTGGCTGACTAACTGAAGGACGCATGGACTATAGGACTGACTGACTCTCTCTTATACCTGACAAAGTTACTGAGGCAGGACTACCCACCCGCTGCCCCCCATAGAGCAGTACCTCCCACACTGTCACCTGTCCCAGTCTGTCTCCGTAGTAGTAGTTCAAATACTTAGATTCCCCCACCTAAGCCCCCTTCCATCCCACTTGACCCATTTGCTAACGGCAGTTACACAGGGATGATGGCAGCAGCGGCTGTCAGCAACTTACCCGGGAGTCCTCAGCCATGGAACCATGAAGAGGAGGATTCCTAGTGCACAGTGCATGGCCAGGATCACACGCTGGAAGTGACGTCACCACTTCCCCCACGTGTAGTGTCCTCGGAGAAGGTGGACAACAAAACCCTGTGGATGATTGGCTACCCAGCCTCAGCCAATGAAAGCTGGCGCTGGGTTAACCAATCACAGCCATTCAATGACATCATAGCCAATCAGAGCATTATCTTTGCTGGAGGCGCGGAATTCAATCGCCGCTTCCAGAAAGCATTAAAAAATACCAGCCTTTAAAAGGGCTTCCAGAAAGCATTAAAAAATACCAGCCTTTAAAAGGGCTGGTAAAAAAAAATACCGTCACCAGCCTGGCCGGAAAAATACTGGCCAGGCTGGTGAGTTACCGGCCAGGTGGCAACCCTAGTTTCGGGGGTGGTGTGGGGTGTAGCAATTCTGGAGCCACTCTGTGGGACACTATTACTACTGAGGCCACTCTGAACGTGGCAGCATATCTCAAGCCGACCTAGGATATGTTTACACATGGCAGAAATGCTGCGGAATGTCCACAGAGAAATTTGGTGGGAAATTCTGCAGCATTTCAGCATCCAAAAAACATGCAAAATCCATTAATTTGCTTGAAATCAGCCGCGTATCCGCAGCTGATTTCATACTATGTGCTGCTCCCCCTCATCTCCTCCGAAGGCTTCCTGCTGTCAGCGCTCCCTGACTTTCTGTTCCCAGCGGTCTGGTCAGGTGAGGTGCCATTTGTCAGGTGATGCTGGTTAGGTAAGGCCACTACAGGTTGCTGTGAACCAGAACCTGGGAGCGCTGACTGCAGGAAGCCTTTAGGGCTCATGTCCACGGGCAAAATAAGAATTAAAATATGCAGCAGATTTTATTTCTTCTCCTGCCCGCGGATCCGCACCCCATAGGGATGCATTGACCACCCGCGGGGTAGATAAATACCCGCGGATGGTCAATAAAAGGGATTTAAAAAAAAATGGAGCATGAAAAAATCTGGACCATGCTCCATTTTCATGCGGGTCTCCCGCGGGGACGGCTCCCGCGGGCTTCTATTGAAGCCTATGGAAGCCGTCCAGATCCGCGGGAGACAAAATTCGGAATTTACTCACACGCTCCGTTTCTTCTCTTCGCCGCGGCGCCATCTTCTCTCCGTCGCGGCCGGATCTTTTTTCTTCGGGGCGGCGCATGCGCGGGGCACGTCACCGACGTCATCATGCGCATCCGCCGAGCCGAAGAAAGAAGATCCGGCCGCGACGCAGAGAAGATGATGCCACGGCGAAGAGAAGAAACGGAGCGGATGGGAGGTGAGTTTATTCTCATTTATTCTTATTTTCAGCCCTCATGTCCGCGGGGCAGGAGGGACCCGCTGCAGATTCTCCATGGAGAATCCGGAGCGGGCCTGATTTTCCCCGTGGACATGAGGCCTTAGAGGAGTGAGGGGGAGCGCCACATAGTGTAAGATCAGCTGCGGGGGCGCAACTGATTTCCAGTCAAAGAAAGAACCAATGGTACAGATTTTAACTGCTTTTTGGATGTAATTTTTAAATTGCCCTGTACTTTTTATAACGACAGAGATAAAATCATATTTTGTGATAAGCCTTGCCCCCTGATCACACCCCTTTGTTCCAGTTTGAGCGGGGAAAATCTGGTGACCTTAATAAAATGCTCTTCTGACAGAGATCGCGTATATGGCAGCGAGTGCACTGCACATGCCAGCATATCACACGGTCATGCAGCATTCCTGCAAGTCAATGTTACACTTTTTATACAAGCCTTGTAACAATGACTGGAAATGCTGCCTTCCCATAGGTGGCGCTGCAGAGGTATTGTTCCATCTCCTTTATTTACATATTACCCAGAGGTGCATGAATGACCTGATAAGTCTCTTCATCCTCACCTTCTAGGTTCTCTCCCTAAGGAGAAAAGATAGCGTTGCTTATCCAAATAACAGGCCTCTTGCTAGGCCAGCCAGCAACATACTACACACTGATGAGAGGCAAACAGTTGTCTATGTGTGGATTCTGGCTTGGCTTTCAATTCATAGTCATTGTTACAAGGCTTGGATAAAGAGTCTAACATTGATTTGCAGGAATACTGCCTTCCAATAGTTGGTGCTGCAGAGGTATTGTTCCATCTCCCTTATTTGCATATTACCTAGAGGAGCATGAATGACCTTATAAGTCTCCCCACTCACTTACTTTCTAGGTCCCTAAGGAGGAAAGGTAGCTTTCCTAATAAGCTGCGAAAACACATGGTAACGCTGTATTCACATGAGCATTTTATAGCATCAATTTTGCCACGGTGTGTAAAAACGGCCGGCCATAAGTGATGGCGCAAGAGACAGCTGGCAAAGGGGGGAGAGGGGGAGGGAAGAGAGAGTTTAGCAGAACTAAACTCTCTACCCCTGCCCAACGGTATTCCGTGCTACGGCGTATACACGTCGCACCTGGAGCAGTCTGAATGGGCGCTTAAACGGGAGATGTACCTACAACTTGGTCATGGCTGCCTCTCATTCATGTGATTTTCAGCCACACTGCGGCCGTAGACACAGGATGCCAAAAATCGCAGAGCCCGTGTGAAGAAGCCCTAACATAGGATGTTAGGCTGAAAAGAGAAAATGTTCATCCAGTTCAGCCTGTTTCCATCCCCCTTGTTGATCCAGAGTTAGGCAAAAAAAAGTCCATATGAAGCAGAAGACAATTTAGCCTATGTGGGGCAAAAAATTCCTTCCCGACTCAATATTGGCAGTCAGAATAATCCCTGAATCACTAAAAAAAAGTGCCAGCTGGTGACCCTGGACATTGTTTGCAGTCAATCACAATCATTGGTGATTTTGTCTGTCATGGGCATGACAGTCATGTATGACATCATTGTGGTCAGAAGAGGTCATGGTTGAACGGTTGATAATGGGGTTGTAGACGTACATACACACACCTGTCTCATCCATTCAGTCCTGTTGGTGTAACCTATTAACAGATGTAGAAACAAAGGACGAAGACAGGCTGAATGCCATGTAAAATGATTACCAGACAGGAAGGGGTAAAAAGCAACGTAACTGACAGTGGTAGAAATGGAAGCAAGTTATTTTTCTTAATCTGCCTTAACTGGCCCTACTCCAGCTCTGAAAAGGGTGACCCCATAGAACATAGAATATCCCTAACATATCTCTAGGTGATATATAAAGAACAAACAGTACTCCGTTTCCCCGAAAATAAGACGCATCTTATATTAATTTTTGCTCCCAAATATGCGCTATGTCTTATTTTCAGGGGGTGTCTTATTTTTCAATGAAGAAGAATTCCCATTTATTGTTTAACAAAAAAAAAAAAAGCATTTATTACCGTATATACTGCACAGAACCGTAGTTGTCACCACAAACCAATATAGCTAGACAAACTGTGAAAACAAAGCAAAAATTACTCAATGACAGTCATGTCATCATCTTCTGGCACAGAAAATTTGCCTGACTCACATACAGGGCCACAAAAAAATAAAAGCTGTAAAGTACCTGGCTCCCACACACTGTCTGGAGACTGTAATGCTCACCCCCTAAGGCTGGAAATACACTCTGTGAGAACCCAGCCTTAAGAATCACACATATGGTTGCCTGACTCACACACAGAGCCATAAAAAAAAATAAGGGCTGTAATTTAAGTAACGTACCTGTCTGCAGACAGAAGTTCCTCTTGTAAGCAGGGATGGTATTGCAGCTTCCGGCCACCAGGGGGAGCTCATCACAGCAGACGTGTAGAGCAGCAACAGAACGACAGTATGGAGTTGTCCAGCCAGCAAGGGGAGCTCACAACAGCACACTCGTACAGCACAGGAGGAGGTAGGAGACAACGGGGATGGCAGCAGGGGACAGGCCTCTCGACTTGCCTGCACACTTTAGTATGCCTTATTATCAGGGTGTGCCTTATATTAGCGATTTCTGCAAATTTCTTAATGTGTCTTACTTTCGGGGGTGCCTTATTTTAGGGGAAACACAGTAGTAGTCTAAAGTTTAGAAATAACATAGCAACATAGTATGTTAGGCTGAAGGGAGACAATGTCCATCTAGTTCAGACTGTATCCACTCCCCCATGTCGATCCAGAAGAAATTAAAAAAAACAATGAGGCAGAAGCCAATTATCCCCTTTGGGGGAAATGATTCCTTCCAGACTCCATAATGGCAGTCAGAATAATCCCTGGATCAACCTTTTGAAAGTTCCAACCCGACTCCAAGACCCAGATCACAACCCCGCTGTTTATTTAATGTCTATAACTTGTGATATCATAGCACTTTAGAAAGGGATCTAGTCCCCTCTTAAACTCAATTTTGCCATCACCACATCCTCAGGCAAAGAGTTCCATAGTCTCACTGCTCTTACAGTAAAGAATCCCCTTCTGTGTTGGTGATGGAACCTTCTTTCTTCTAGACGTAGAGGATGCCCTCTTGTGACCATTGCAGTCCTAGATATAAACAGATCCTTGTATCGTCCCCTCATGTATTTATACAAAGTTATTTGGTCGCCCCTTAATCGTCTTTTTTCCAGGGTGAATAATCCCAATTTTTATCGCTTTTCTGGGTATTCCAGTCCTCCCATTCTGTCTCTTAATTTACTTACCCTTCATTAAACCCCCACAAGCACTGTAACATCCTTCCTGAGCACCGGTTTCCAGAACTGTACAGTATTCCATATGGGGCCTGACAAGTGCCTTATATAGTTGAAGAATAATGTTTTCATCACTCCCTCCTATGCCTCTTTTAATGCACCCCAAGACTGTATTTGCTTTTGTAGCAGCTGATTGGCATTGATTTGTTCAGTTAAGTCTACAGTCACCTAGTACCCCCAGGTCTTTTTCCATATCAATTTTCCCAAGCAGCACCCCATTTAGTGTATATTGGTGCCATCCTTTTCTCATGCTCATATGCATAACTTTACATTTATTAATATTTTTCTGCCCAAGCCCCCAACCTATCTAGGTCCACTTGCAGCTATATATCGTTCTCCATTGTATTAATTATCTTGTATAATTTTGTATCATCTGCAAATATTGATATTTTATTGTGCAGTCCCTCTGTCAGGTCATTTATAAATATATTTAACAAATACTGAATACTGAACCCTGTGGCACCCCACTAGCGACGGTGGCCAATCAAAGTACAAACCATTTATTACCACCCTCTGCTTTCTATCTCTGAGCCACTTCTTTACCCAGCTGCATATGTTTTTGACCAGACCGAGCTGTCTCATTTTACCTACTGGTGGAACTCCAGTCTCCATAGTTTCCCTAAATATAAGAAATAGTGGCCTGTCTATCAGTCACTTAGTTCCCTTAGGTCCCTTGGGTGTATTTCATCTGGGCCTGGTGATTTGATTTTTTTAAAGGCTCTGCACTTCCTTCTTAGTTAGCCAGGTGATATTTAGTGGGGGGTTCATTTTATCCCCCTGCATCTCGTGTGACATTTTTTTTTTTGGTTCGTGAAAACACTTGAGGAAAAACTATTTAATAGATTTGCCCCCCCCCCCCCCCTTCATTATTATCTATGGTTTCTACTGCATTATTTGTTAATGGCCCAGTGCTTTCCGTGCAAATCCTTTTACCGTTTATATAATTGAAAAATAGTTTAGGGTTATTTTTGCTCTCTTTGGCAATCAGTCTCTCTGCCTCCTCCTTGGCAGTTTTGATCTTTTCCTTACATCATTTTTTCCCTGTATGTTTTAAGTGCTTCTTCACTGCCTTCTTGTTTTAGTCATTTAAATGCTTTCTCTTTTTCACTTATTGACCCCCTTACATTCTTTTTGAGCCACATTGGTTTCCTTCTTCTTGTAGTTGTTTTATTTTTAAAGGGTATGAACTGCTAATATGAGGTTAATAGGATGTATTTAAATTTATCACATTTGTCGCCTGTACTGTTATTTTTGAGGATATTATCCCAATTAATGTTGGCAAGATTAATTCTGAGCTGATCAAAATTTGCTTTACTAAAGTTTAGTTTTTCTGTTGTTCCCTGATAAGGCTTCTTATTGAATGGCAACTGGGAATTAATTATATTGTGGTCACTATTTTTTAAGTGTCCTTTAACCTGCACCCTGTGATTCTGTCCGGTTTGTTAGTTAATAATAACTCCAGAGGGACCCTTTCTCTAGTTGGCTCCTGCACAAGTTGGAATAGGCAGTTATCTTCAACTATTCTCAAAAACTTATCGCCCTTGTGAGCCCCGCAGGTTTCATCTACCCATATTATATCTGGATAATTAAAGTCTCCCATAATAATTACTTCATTGCGGTTTGACTCCTTTTCTATTTGTCTTATTAATAGGTTTTCAGTTTCTATTGTTATTTTTGATGGCCTATAGAAAACCCCAGTCAGGATTTTGTTATTTTTCCCTCCGTGTATTTCTATGTGTTCATCTTCTACACCTATATCTTTTTGCAGCCTCGGCATTAAGTAGGATTTAACGTACAGACATACCCCTCCCCCTTTCTGATTCCCCTGGTCTCTTCTCAAGAGATTGTAAAACTGTAAATTTACTACCCAATCGCACTTATCATCAAGCTAGGTTTCCGTTATTCCTACTATATCATAATTTTCTTCAGACATTCTCTCTTCAAGCTCAACCACTTTACTGATCAGAATTCTTGCATTCATTGCCATACAATTTATACAGTTATTCTTATTCTTTATATTCATTATGCTATTTATGGTCCTATTAGCTGTTCTATTGGTTCTAAATGTACTAACCCCACCCCCCGCTCGACCCCCATTGCTATTACTTGGTTCCAGGTCACTGTCTACTGGATCCTCACCAGCTTCTCCCAGTAATCTGTCAACCCGATCCGTGATGTGTTGAGCTTGAGCACCAGGAAGATCTGTTCAACGATCCCAGTCTTTGTGGCTGATTGCCCTGTATGTCCCCCTAATAATTGAGGCCCCCCCCCCCCCACTAGGTCCATTCTAGCCTGCCCTGCTCTCCTATTTCCCTCTTTACTGGATCAGTCATCCCCCTGGTGGTCAGAGGGCATGTCGTGCTGCAGCACTGCTAACCCTGTAATGGCGGCCCCCCGTCTGCCAACTTTGCAAACTTGTTGGGGTGTGCCAGTGCAGGACTAGCCTCCCTGGTTCTCTTCCCTCTACCCCTTCTAACTGTCAGCTAGCTAGCTGCCTGCTCCCCCTGCTCTCCCGAACTACCATACACCCCCGCATCTACTCTGGCGAGTGCCTGCTCAGTGAGCAGCAAATCCCTTTCCATTTTGTCAATGGATCTCAGTGTTGCCATTCGGTCATTTACTGTAGACCCAGGATCTGGACTTCCAAACTTTCGACAAGCATGCATCTTGCACAACAGTACATACCCTCGATTGGACAAGTAGCACACTGGACGGCATTTCCCAGCATGGCTCTCCTCGACTTCTTGCATCTGGCAGCTCTGGTGCCTCTCCGATGCTCCCCTGCTCTTGCTCCCTGCTTCACGGATTCCTGCCTAACATCTCCTCCAGTCCACCTGATGTCACTTCTGTGGGCATGAACTGTTACCAAGCGATACATAGTTTTTGCCTTGTTGCCAAGGAGGAAAGCTAAAAACATGCTGCCAACACAGCAAAAAAGATAAAATCAGACATTATTATCTATTGGATTAATCCCATAAATACTGGCTTGTATACTTAGGGTCCTTTTACACGGGATAAATGTCGGGCAAACGATGCCTGACACTCGTCCCTGTGTTTTCTTGCTCCTGTGCTCCTGCACCAGAGCTAGCAGAGCTGTCTCGCTCACGGAGTGGCCAGCAAGGGGGCGGGGCAGTAAAGGAGATTTCTCTCCTCTCACTCCCCCACCCCTCTCCATTGAGATAACACAGCGGCTGTTCACTACTGAACGGCTGCTGTTTAAACTGAACGATGAGCGATAAAAGACGAATTTACTAAGTTCGTACTAAACTTCTGGCCTGGATGTAGTTTACTTTGGGCTAAGCAGCAGCACATGTGAAAAAGACTTGGTTATACTAATAGATCATAGACTGAACATGAGTTAACAATGTGATGCAGCAGCCAAAAAGGCAAACACAATTCTGGGATGTATTAAGAGAAGCAAAGAGTCTAGATCATGTGAGGCAAATATCCCCCTCTACTCTTCCTTAGTCAGACCTCATCTGGAATACTGTGTCTAGTTCTAGGCACCTCACTTTAAAAAAGACATAGACAAACTGGAGCAAGTTCAGAGAAGACTTACCAAGATGAGGAGCGGTCCGCAATTCCTGTCCTTTGAGGAACGGTTAAGGAATCTGGGAATCTTTAGTTTTCAAAAAAGAAAGCTGATGTAAAAGCATATATTGTTTAATGTGTACCATGTAATGCTTCAAAATTAGAGATGAGCGAGTGTACTCGTCCGAGCTTGATGCTCGTTCGAGTATTAGGGTGTTCGACATGCTCGTTACTCGTGACGAGCATCACGCGGTGTTTGAGTCAATTCCATTTCCTTCCCTGAAAGATTTGCGCCATTTTCTGGCCAATAGACATGCAGGGAAGGCATTACAACTTCCTCCTGTGACGTTCCAGCCCTATCCCACCCCCCTGCAGTGAGTGGCTGGCGAGATCAAGTGACCGCCGAGTATATAAAGTGCGGCTCGCCACAGACACACGCTGGCAGAGATTAGGGACAGTGCTGCTGCTATAGGGAGAGTGTTAGTGTCTACAAGAACCCCAACGGTCCTTCTCAGGGCCACAGCTCACCTAGGGCACTACTGTTGTGGCTGCTGGGAGCAGTTGTGCACTTTTTTTTTTTTTGTATATCAGGCGTGCAGCCCCATTACAGATATAGCGTTCTCAGGCTGCAGTCTGTATTACGTAGTATAGGGGAAGTATTTGTGAGGCAGGGACAGTGGTAGTGTGGAATCCTGTCTACAACAATCCCAACGGTCCTTCTTAGGGCTACCTGTGACCGTGTGCATTTAACTCCGTGGTTGCTGGGAGTTGTAGTACCTCAGTATTGCAGAGCAAGGCCTGCGTGCAGCCTTCAGTTACATTTTTTGCTGGGTGCAGTTAGCGTAACGTAAGCGCTGTCTGCCTCCAAGTGCACGCCAAGAAACCACAAATTTTTTTCACCGCTCTGTTAGCAGTCAGCTGCCTGCACAGTGTATGGTGACAGACACCCATACATGGGAAAGTCCAATACACGCTCCATAGCCTGCATTGCATTGAAAAAAACATAATTTAAAAAAGAAATCCTTTTTACGGCTGCCTGTGACCCAGTGCATTTCACTGCGTGGCCTGTGGGACTTCAGGTGCATCAAAACTGCATAGTGCGCAGCAAGGCCTGCATGCAGCCTTCAGTAAAAATTTTTGCTGGGTGCAGTTAGCGTAACGTAAGCGCTGTCTGCCGCCAAGTGCACGCCAACATACAAAACATTTTTTACACCGCTCTGTGTTAGTCGTCAGCTGCCTGCACCGTGTACGGTAACAGACACCCATAGAGGAAAAGTCCAATACACGCTGTATAGCCTGCATTGCATTCAAAATAACATAATTTAAAAAAGAAATCCTTTTTACGGCTGCCTGTGACCCAGTGCATTTCACTGCATGGCCTGTGGGACTTTAGGTGCATCACAATTGCATATTGCACAGCTAGTCCTGCTTGCATCCTTCCTTATAATTTATCTCTGGCTTCATTTTGAGTTATATAACCGCTGGCAGCCACCAACTGCGCGGCAATAATTCACAAAAATTTTTACACCGCTCAGTGTCTGCGCGATTCTTAATCCACCATGCTGAGGACTAGGACGCGGTCGAGGACGCAGAGTTCCACGTGAGGGTGTGGGCATAGGCCCAGTTCCTGGTCCAGGTGAATTGCAGCCGGCTGCTGCGGGATTACTACCTTTTCCACATAGGTGTTGTCTATCTGTCTATACTGTTACTACTGAAATCCCACTAATACTGGGCTCTGCCTATACTGCGGTAACGGAAATGTTACAGGGGTCTGTCGATACTGTTACTACTGAAATGTAACTGATACTGGGCTCTGCCTATACTGCAGCTACTGAAATGTTACTGGGGTCCGTCTATACTATTACTACAGAAGTGTCAATAGGGTCTCCCTAGACTTCTGCAACATAACTGTTAGTGGGGTCAGCTTATACCTTTGCTACAGGAGTATTACAGGGGTCTGTGCATACTATGGGTGCACTAAGTGTTCCCATTGCGGTGTTCAACGTACATGGCCCAAAAAAAAAATAACCCAGACTGACTAGGGCATGCAGTGTGGGCCGAAGCCCACCTGTATTTAATGTGATGTTAGCTCTGCTGTCCAGGGCACTGCAATGTGATTTATTTATGTACCGCCGGTGGGTTCCTGGGACCCACCCATGCTGCGGGTGCACATGGAATTCCCATTGCGGAGTTGTACCTGCCTGTGTCTATTTATAAAAAACCCCAGTCTGACTGGGGCATGCAGTGTGGGCCGAAGCCCACCTGTATTTAATCTGGCGTTAGCTCAGCTGTGCAGGGCACTGCAATGGGATTTATTTATGTACCGCAGGTGGCTTCCAGGGAGCCACCCGTGCTGTGGGTGCACACGGAATTCCCATTGCGGAGTTGTACCTGCCTGTGACTATTTATAAAAAAACCCAGTCTGACTGGGGCATGCAGTGTGGGCCTAAGTCCACCTGTATTTAATCTGACGTTAGCTCTACTATCCGGGGCACTGCATTGGGACAAACTACAGGAGCAATACAGCGCTAATGAGACGTTCACAGCTACGCTAGCATTGGAGTCTGCTCTAGGCCCATAATTGCTGAGGGTTTATGCAGAGGCCTATGTCCTGGGTGCAGTGAAAGTCCGCTTCCTGCCTACAATTGCTGAAGCTGTGGGCCGAGGCCTATGTCGTGGGCGCGGTGCAAGTCTGCCATGTTTGGCCGCTCAGATTTATTAATTGTTCATGTCTTGGGTTGCCTAGGACCCATCTATGCTGTTGGTGCCCACTTAGTTCCCATTGCGGTGTTAGACCTGCCTGGCACAAAGACACTGACTGACTTGGGTAGGGGGCAGAGTGCAGATGGCTTTCCCCTTGCGGTGTCGATTGAGCTATGCGACACCTTGACAGAATGAATACTGTGTGGGCACATGGATTCCCCATTGCTATGCCCACGTTTGCAGCTCCTGACGGAGGTGGCACAGGATTGGATTTCTCATTGCTTCTGTACAACATTGTGGGCTATCGCCCCGCCCCTTTTAAAGTGGGTCGCTGCCTGGCCCTGCCAAACCTCTGCAGTGTGTGCCTCCGGTTCCTCCTCATGGCAGACGCACTTATAAATAGACATGAGGGGACTTCCGCCCAGGACACAGAGGGAGCAGGACGTGTCCTACAGAGCTCCTGCCAAAAACGCAGCCCAGAGAAACTGGGACCCTCTGGTGCCCCAAAAAAAGCAGCTGTGGGGGACGAACATCTCCCCCACTTGCCAAGCAGAAGATTCACACACCAAAGAGGCACCTGGAAAACCTCCGGTGAACCCCCGACCAGACCTACGGGGATCGCAGACGGTGACACAGACGTGGGAGGGAAGAGGACAGTGAACCCGCAAGCCACCGGGACCCTACCTTCCCCGAAGACCTGGTAGGACCAGCCAGTCTGACAGAGACCGCCCAAGACACACCGGGGACCCCCGAAACACAGCGACCTGGGCCGCGCCGAAGACTGCGGCCTAGACTTCCGGTCGCGAGGACCGCGATCACACACACCCCCCCCCCCCCCCCCCCCGGCTGAACCGCGGGGAAGGAGAAGACTCCGGGGACCCACAGAAAGACATAGGGGACTCCCCGAGAACAGCGAACCTACCGGAAGAACGCCGGAACGCCGGGACCACGCAGCGGCAGGTATCGAGACTCCTCTCCACAGCCACAACAGTCCCAGTTCGGTGCAGCATGGGGAGAGACACTCGGGGAGGCACCCGGGCGGCCTGAGAGATCAATCCGGGGCAGCGACCCCTCTGAGGGACGACCGAGACATCGCGGCCTAGCGGCATTAGAAGCCGCGGCCTAAATTTTCGGCCGGGATACCCGCGGCAAGCCCCACCCACCACAACAGGCAGGGGAAGGAGTCGGGAGAAGCCAAAAGAGTGGGGGAACCCCACATCTCAACGCAGGCGCAGAAGAACAAGCCCCAAGACAGAAGGGGAAGGAGGGGAGGGAAGAGGAGACAAAGACGAAAGGAAAGGACGGGGGAAACAAGAGGAAAGAATGGGAAAAAATAAAAAGCCCAGGTGTCCCCAAATAAGAAGCACACAACAAAGACAACAATAAAAAGACTGGCTGCAAGACAAGACAAGCAAATAGCTGCATAGATGAAAAGATAAACCACAAAACGAAAAACCACATCCACAAAAGAAAAAATCTGCAGCAAAACAACTGAACTATTGGAGGTGGGGGGAGGGAAGGAGGGGGGGGGGAAGGAGAGAGAGAGGGGTGAAAAAGAGGAAGAACGAAAGAAAAGACGAAAATAACCATATCAACACCCATATACCAGACATAACCAAAAAGTCTTCAGCAGCATCTGGGGTTCTTTAAGAAGGTATATACTTTATATGGAGTTTTAAAACTTCACCTTTAATCCATTCCGCATAAAAGTACAGCAACGTTTCGACTGTGCAATAAACAGTCTTTCTCAAGCCAATGCATTGAGAAAGACTGTTTTTTTGCACAGTCGAAACGTTGCTGTACTTTTATGCGGAATGGATTAAAGGTGAAGTTTTAAAACTCCATATGAAGTATATACCTTCTTAAAGAACCCCAGATGCTGCTGAAGAAATGTATGTATAAGCTGTTTTGACTTGGATGGAGGGTCCACATCTAATTCCAGCTCTGCATCATTTAGCCATTTAAGCTCTAGTGAGTACTTTTCTCCTATTTTCCTGTTGTGCTGCAATCACTTTTCTATATTATAACCAAAAAGTCTGGGAAAATACAAAACATGGACAAATATCTAAATAAGCGCAGCGCGAGCATCTCAACAAGAGCAATACGCCAACCAGACACGGACAAAACAAACACAGAAGGAAAACTAAAAAACAGACCCACCAAAAATATCAAGGAAAAAGAGGCCAAAAATCCATAACAACCCACATCCCCCCTAAAGAATACCCCACCCCGAACCCCAAACACACCAGAAAACAACATTGAAACAATGGACCTCTCCCCCCCCCCCCCCCCCCCACAAAACTCGGAAACACCAACAGACAACACGGTAATGACACAGGCGACAATGGTGGCACAAGAGGTCTCCAAACTGCTTATTCCACTATTTGACAGCAGACTAGAGACATTACATAAATCTATAAATTCAGCACAAATCACAGACAATACACAAAGATTGACAGAGTTGGAGACAAAGACCCAGAGCACAGAACAAAACATAGCAACCCTAGAAGCCACGCTACAAAGAAATTGATCAGAAACCGAAATGCTACGAGAAAAAAATCGATTACCTAGAGAACAGACATCGACGCAATAACTCGCGCTTCGTGGGAATTCCGGAATCAATAACAAATAACCAGCTAATAACACATCTAACTACTGACCTTCCACGAGCCCTTCAACTAGACATACCTAACGACCCTCTAACAGTAGAAAGAGCCCATCGTATTGGCCCACCAGGAGATGGACGCAACAATAAAGCTCGACTTCGCCCAGTGATAGCCAAGTACATGCACTGGGCATCAAAAGAAGCAATTCTACAGGCCTACAGAAGACAAGGAAACCTAACAATCCAAGGAGCCAAAATCCTCCTGTTTCAGGACTTTTCAGTAGCAGTATCGCAAAAACGCAAGCTATTCACCCCAATCTGCCAAACCCTACACGAACAGAACACCCGCTTCCAATTACTATACCCAGCAAAACTCCGAGTCCAAGATGGCAACAGGTCTTTGATATTCAACACACCGGAAGAAGCAAGACGGCATCTACAAATGGAGAACGGAGAACAGGGATAAGACCGATAAAAAGAAAGAACGCCGTCTCCTTCCTTTACAATTACCCTGCCCCAAAGGACGTGGATGTGGTGACGTCCATGCAAAAGAAAAAATAAACTTATGTTAAATGTTATAATGTTTTACTTTATGTTTCTAACTCTGACCTGCTTGACTTCCAGAAAACGGTTCAAAAAGGAGATCGGAGGACCCCGCCGACACGGCACGACCACCACCCAGCTGCATCCACGGCTTGCTGGGACCGAAGGATGCAACAAAGACAAAGAGGCCAACAAAACGGTAAATAAGACCAAAAAACCTACACCACGATGCCTATAGACACAGAGATAACAGAATACCAAACACCCAAAACACTACAAATACTATCCTGGAACGTAGACGGACTAAATACGCCCATAAAATGAAAAAAAGTAATAACACACATAAAGCGACACAAGCCAGACATTGTGTACCTACAGGAAACACACTGGAAAAAGGGAGGGAAAGGCGAAGTAAGGGCACTATGGATAGAGGCATGCTACACAGCATCACACACATCGGCTTCCCGAGGGGTAGTCACCTTAATCAGAAACAATATACCATATACAATAAAACAAACCATAGCCGACCCACAGGGAAGATATCTAATACTGAGAATCAGCATAGACTCACAAACATACAGTCTGGTAAATATATACGCCCCCAACACAGAACAACCAGCTTTTTATGCTATGCTGATAGAGCAACTACAACCATATATGGAAGACCGAATAATTCTGGGGGGAGACTTTAATAGCGTATGACTCACTGGACAGAACAGGGCCAACCACTCAATCTCAACTACACATGCATTATTAACACTGATAGACCAACTCCGCTTATGTGACCCATGGCGAATCTCGAACCCCACTAACAGGGAATACACATGCTGTTCCAATGCCCATCATTCTTTCTCACGCATAGACTTTTTCCTGATCTCAAATAACATATTCGACCACCACCACAAATCCACAATACAGAGGGGGGTGTGGCTTGCGAATGAGCGGGTAGGACGCACCTCTGCACCGCTCCCGAAGCCGGCGCCGAAAAACGGACCCCAGGAGCTACCGGGACCCCACTACTGACAGCCATGGTGAGGAGGAAGATGCTGGAGACACCGCTGAAGACAACAGGCAGCCTCGGAGGGAGAATGTCGGCTTACCTGCGCCCACAGCCGGACCCGAAAGCGAGCGGGGAGAAAACCAAGATGGCGCCGCCAGAGGAGAGAGACGGCGCCCACGTGACGGGCCGGCGGCAAAGCAAAGAGAGCAGTGAAAACTCCGGACGGAGCGAGAAGCAGGGGGAGAGCGGGCACACAGCGGAGGTAACAGGGGCTGAGGCAACAGACCCCTCACCAAACACCACCCCTGCAAAGGAGCAAGAGGAAGGGGACAGCACAGGAGGGGGCACTCAGGGAGACCTGATAATAAACACCACTGCAGTGCAGCAGCACACAAGGGGGGTAATGAGTGGAGGAGCCAACACAGAGGACGCCACTGAAAAACACCCAGTCCCTGCCAGGACAGTGGGGAGTTGCAGCGACAACACAGAAGTCCCACACGAGGACAACAGCAAGGTGGCCCCCCCAGACCAACCCAGCCACAATACCCCACACAGAAAACTGAGTGGCAAGGCGGGAAAGCAGTACCCTGCAACACATCAACTGCTATGCAGGCACAATCAGGAGACAGGGAAAGAAGGGAGAACTCCTATATGCACTCCCAGCCCCACAATAGAGGCGCAAGTACGGCTGAGAAGCACCTGGAAAGAGCCCACATCACCACCTCTGACAGAACAGCACCCAACCCCAGAACACAGGGGAGATGAGAGGGACTCCGCGAAGTACCATGCCCAGCCCCCAAAACATACAGCCCCCCAAGAAGAGTGGGACTGGAAAGCCCATCACCGAGCTCTCCCCACCAGAGGGGAAATAGGCGAGATGTTTAAAAAAATGGAAGCCTCGTATAAAAAGGACATTGTAGCGTTGCAACAAGACATAAAACATATAGGCCAAAGATTGGAGGCAGTAGAGGAGGGCCAAGAGCAAGTCATTAATACCATAGATGCACATTCCCAAGAGCTGCACCAGCAAGCGCAACAGATAACAGAGCTATTTGCCATGGTGGACGATTTGGAAAATCGCCACCGTAGAAACAACCTGAGGATCAGGGGTCTCTCAGAAGATATCACCCCCCCCCCCCCCAACCTAGAAGCCTGGGCACGCGAATACTTTAACGACCTGCTCCAGAACCCAAAAGACACTGCCATGGAAATAGATCGATTCCATCGCTCTCTGGGTCCGAAACCTACCAACCCTAACAGACCCAGAGATATCATATATAGGATCCACTTTTACTCAGTCAAGGAACAGATCCTGCAACGAGCCAGAAAAATAGGAGACTTATCATACCAGGGCTCCCCGCTAATGATACTTACAGAGCTCTCCCGCCGCACCCTGCAACTGCGCAGAGCATTGAGACCGTTATTGTCACTACTCAGGGAGAAGGAGATTAATGATCGATGGGGGTTCCCATTCCAACTGCACGCCAACAAAGAAGGCAAATCAGCATCGTTCAGAGGCCTGGGTGACCTTCCGAAGTTCCTATCAACATTCGAACTGCCCTCAGTATCGCTACCAGAATGGCCAGCGACGTGCTCTCTGCCAATTCCTCCACCAAGAAATGAGTGGCAAGAAGTAGAACGGAGAACAAGACGCAGAACACCGCGCCGAAAGACACAAGAGGCTCGATTGTCCCCAGTGAACGACCATACCTGAAGACACCGACGTGGACCATGTTTTTCTGTCCGTCTACAAGCATACGAACATGTCCGAGAGGGGTCCCAGACCTGTTTGGGGTCTACAAAAATTTTCTTTTTCAAAAATACATCGCTAATTTTAAGGCGCAGGGGGGAGGGGGCGGTTGCTAATTTGTTCTAGAGGTTGTTTGCTTCCACGAACCCACCGTGAAGCGAAGGTTTGAATAATCTTTGCCGCTAGTCGCCTAGCGACATTTCCCATATGTTACATATGTGTATATGTTTAACAAGTTGTTTTCCCATGTCTTGTCTGTATACCAATTGTTGCTGTCCTTCCTCCCTACCCACACCCCCCTCCCCAACACCCCCGCATCCACACCCCTTCCCTCCACTCCTCGTAAGGGGCCGCCTGGACACTGGCCTGGCGAAACAGAGCCAAATCCATGACAATGGGTGATTTAACATGCTGCACGTTTAACGTGAAAGGCCTAAATACCCCACAAAAAAGAAATCAAATACTTTATCACCTACACAAAAAGAGAGTGATGGTGGCCATGTTTCAGGAAACGCATTTCAAAGCAGGGAGCACCCCTTCCTGTGGCACCAAGCATTACCCCACCTGGTTACATGGCCCACATCCCTCCAAAAAAGCAGGGGGTGTATCAGTAGCGCTACACAAAGACCTTAGACACCAAATCCTGGGCTCTGAAATAGACCCGGAAGGCCGATATGTTTTCCTGAAAACAGAAATTGCTAATAATGTTATAACAATTGCTAACATTTAACTCCCAAACCAGGACCAAGTGAAACACACGACAAGATTCCTACAGAAGCTAGCGGAATTCGCCGGAGGCTCCAGAATTCTACTAGGCGGAGATCTGAACCTGGTGCTTGACCCGGAGCTGGACACGTCGTCAGGTAGGACTTCCACCCCCAAAGCAGCACTTAGGTCACTCAAACGCACACTAGATGCACTACACTTAGTGGATCTGTGGAGAATACTGCACCCGGGGACCAGGGACTACACATTCCATTCCCTAGCACATAATTCTTACAGCAGGATTGACCTGCTATTGGTCTCCCAGAGCTTCCTGGACTATGCCCCGAGATGCTCCCAGGGCGACTTTATATGGTCTGACCATGCACCGGTAATGGGCGGGTTTTCGGGCTGGGGGGACCGGCGGAAGAGCTTCTCTTGGAGACTTAATGATAATTTGCTCAAAGACTCGCTCTGCGTATCGGATATTAAAAAAAACAGTGGCGGAATTCATAGAGGTCCACCAAAACGACACGACAGGCACCCCCATTAAATGGGAGACCCTGAAATGCGTAATCCGGGGAGTCCTAATATCCCACGGCACAAGACTCAAAAAAGAAAAATCCGCAAAACTAAGCAAACTAAAAATCAAAGAGGAAGCCAATAAAAGTACGCAGCAGGATAGCCTAAAAGCAGAAATATCCACATTAAGGCAGGAAATATTGAGCATCCTAGACCAACGTTCCATGGTAGCGAGAGACAGATTCCGAAGGGGAGCCTTTGAATACGGGGATAAGTGCGGAAGCTGGCTAGCTAAAACCCTACACCCAAAAACTCAGGCAACCCATGTAACTAAGATACAGTCTGGCAACGGCGGAACGGTTCACGCTAACTCAGACATATTAGGGGAATTCAAAAGCTACTATGAAAAGCTGTACAGCATCCAGAAAGACACCCGAAATAACAACCCCAGAGAAAAGACCGAGATTGAGACATATCTAAATCTTAACGGCCCAAATAGAATGGCCCAGGGAGACGCGGAAGAGCTAGAGGCAGACTATACCACCCCTGAGCTCATGGAGGCCATTAAAAACTTAAATTGAATAAAAGCCCGGGCCCAGACGGTTACACAGGGAGACTTTACAGAACATTCAAGGAGGAAATCTTCCCTATATTGCTGAGAGCGTTCAACACAATAGGACGGGAAAACCCGTTCCCAACCCAAGCACTTATGGCACATATCTCGGTTATCCCCAAACCCGGTAAAGACGCCTCGGTCTGTGGCAATTACAGACCCATCTCTCTCCTGAACATTGACATGAAACTATTCACAAAACTAATCGCGACGCGCCTGCAGAGTATCATCCCGCATCTGATACATAAAGAACAAGTTAGATTTGTCCCAGGCAGAGAAGCCAGGGACAACACTATCAAGTCCCTGGCGATAATAGCTAGAGCCAAACAAGCTGGGCGCCCTCTGTGCCTCCTGGCAGTGGATGCTGAAAAGGCGTTCGACAGGGTCAATTGGAACTTCCTGCGCGCTACCCTGACTAAGATCGGAGAAGGACAATGGATGCTAGAAAGGATAATGTCCTTATACAAAAACCCGTCAGCTAGAGTCAGAGTCAACGGATCCCTGTCGGACGCCTTTCAAATTAGAAACGGAACCAGACAGGGTTGCCCCCTGTCTCCGTTTCTATATGTTCTCACAATGGAGGCCCTAGCAAATGCGATACGCCAGACCGGGGCCATCGCAGGGTACTGCATAGGAGGCACGGAACACAAGATGGCGCTATTTGCAGACAATCTCCTATTATACCTATCAAACCCACGCATAGGATTCCCAGCACTGCAACACGAATTCAGACAGTTTGGTAGACTGAGCAATTACAAGGTCAACTCACAAAAGTCAGAGGTACTCAACGTCTCGTTGCCACAGACTGAGGCGTCACAATTAGAAAGCCAGTTCCCCTATCACTGGAAACATACGGCAATAAAATATCTAAGAATCCAACTACCCGCAGACGCCACAAGAGCGTTCAAATTAAACTACCCACCGTTCGTCGCTAACTTAGAAAGGGAACTAAACAAATGGGGAACCCTGCTCCTCTCCTGGGAAGGGAGAATAAACGCTCTAAAAATGGATTCCCTTCCCAAATTTCTATATATTAGCCAGACGGTACCAGTAAAGCTCCCAAATACCTACCTCAAAAAATTAAGATCGATACTTACAACATTTGTTTGGAGAGGAAGAAAGCCCAGGATGCGGTACTCCCTGCTCACAAGACCAAGGGGAAGGGGAGGACTGGGCCTGCCTGACCTGGCCGTATACCACATAGCGAGCATAGCCAACTGCATGCTCGACATACTCAAAAACGAAAACACAAAACTATGGGTGGAAATGGAGAGTGAACTAATGCCGTGGGCCCTACAGGGAGCAATATGGATTCCACCTAAACACATCAGCAATATCCCCAAAATATCCCCCTATATGAAACAGCTCCTCCTAACATGGGCCGAGTTCGCGCCGAATGCAGGCCTAATAATGGTACCGGGGCCGCTCACCCCGCTAACGCACAACCTGCAGTTGGAGGCATCTCTATAGGGACCCCCGGTCCTGGGACTGCCGATCTCCCCAGCCCCCGCCTTAGAGACGTGATGGACCCTGCGGGAATGAGATCGCTACAAGAGATCTTGGGAGAGAGAAGGGCGCAACCGAACTCGCGGCTGCAATACTTTCAACTTGGTCCCTGGTCCCCCAGGTAAATTTAACAAAGCCACTTATGGCCTTTGAACAGAGATGCATGAGTACAGGCTCCCAGAGACACATGATATCCACAATTTATGAAATGTTGCTGACTCGGGGGTTGGAGTCCCAAATACCGACGTACGTGATCAGCTGGGAAAGGGAACTGGGACGGAGCATTCCTCAGGAGGATTGGGAGAGGGCATGGACCTTGTGTCACAAATTGTCATCGGCATGTAAATTACAAGATCTTAACTTTAAAATAATGTCCCGATGGTATACGACCCCGGAGACGTTACATAGATTCTTCCCTCTCACTCCACCCACATGTTGGAGATGTAAAACAGGCAGAGGTGATATGTCACATATTTGGTGGAGCTGCCCAATGGTAGCCACACTATGGAGGGAAGTGATGGAGATACACAATACAATATGTCCTTCACAGACAATACTAACCATAGAAATGGCCCTTCTCTCAATCCTCCCAGGCTCAATTAAAGAGATCAAAAGAGGAGTGCTACGGTTTTTCATAATGGCAGTCAGAAGAATAATCCCAAGACTATGGCGCTCCACCACTCCTCCGTCAAGGGTTATGTGGGCAGAGGAGCTCAATGAGCTAATGAGATTTGATAAAAAGAAAAGAAGAAAAAAATCCTCAGCGCTCCAATGTATGGATACAGTATGGCAAATGATATGATGAAGATAAAAATGAGATGAACTTACTTCACGGAGGCGTCCCTGATGGAGACGCCCCCGATCCCAGTGAACGTAACAGATTATCGTTGGTGGCAGCAAACGTTGTTCCAAGTATTTATTTTAGCAGTAGACACATTTCGGCCTTACAGTATTATGGCCTTCATCAAGTACATGCATAGTATAAAAGACATATAGTATTTATAATAAAAATTAATTAAAAAGTAATTACCTCCCCATGTGGTGGATGAAAATGGTTGTTGAGTCCCGGCTGGTCGTATAGTCAGTACAAGTAAAAGTATAATAGTTACAACGCGTTTCGGAGTCTAACTGACACCCTTATCTAGCATAACTCAGAAATCAACTTGTGCCTTTATATAAGAAACATACCTCATATAAATCTGTAAAGTAGGTGGCCGTTTCTCTGGTGCCAGACATTTTCCCGGCGTTGTTCTGACATCATCAGTGCGGGATCGTTTGGTCTCGTCATCAGCAGGTCCTGGGGTGTGCAGGGGGCGCACATCCTTGCTCCATTACGGCATCTATCTAGCGCATGCGCAATACTCCTTGGAGTGCATCTACGGTCCAAATCGATCTGGCCTGGCACATGCGTGTAAGTCTCTGGAACGCAAAACTGCGCTCCATTCCGTTCTCTCTTGTGATGTTCTCTGGAATGCATCTGCGGTCCATATCAACACAAAGTAGACACATGCGCACTTGCTCTTGGAATGCTGCCTGCGTTCCATAGCAGAGAACTGCATGAATGGGGGATTGTATAAAAAATACTCAATCCCGTATTGAATAAAATATATTAAACGGCGACCTTCTTTACTTATTACTCACAATTATTAAAAACATGAAATTATATAAAAATCCACTTACCAGTACCTACAAAATTTTAAAAAAAGGAAAATCTCATATATATACACAACTCCGTAGTTAAATACAATTATAATCACTTTTATGAAATTCATTTACATATAGAATAAAAAACTATATAAATGAGTGTAAAATCTCATATGTTCATAGCTCTATAAATGGATACAATCATAGTCAATTGAAAAAAGTCATCTTTTTATAATCCTATCTTTATAATGCTTTTTGGCCATACCATTCTAAATACATTATCCGGTGTAGAGAGTAGAGATGAGCGAGCGTACTCGATAAGGCAAACTACGTGAGCGAGTAGTGCCTTATTCGAGTACCTGCCCGCTTGTCTCTAAAGATTCGGCTGGCGGCAGGGGCGGGGAGCGGCGGGGGAGAGCGGGGAGGAACAGAGGGGAGATCTCTCCCTCTCTTCCCCCGGCTCCCCCCTGCTCACCGCCGGCAACTCACCTCTCACCCGCGCCGCCAGCTGAATCTTTAGAGACGAGCGGGCAGGTACTCGAATAAGGCACTACTCGTTAGAATAATTTGCCTTAGCGAGTATGCTCCCTCATCTCTAGTAGAGAGCCTTATCAGATAAAATAAAGTAAAAATCTTCATAGATTCAGTTCTTTAAAATATACATTTTCGAACCAAGCTCTTTATTGTTTTATTCTATTTAAAGTGCACATTGTAGATTAAATTAATTTATTAAAATATTGGTAGAATTTCAAAAAATTAATTTAATCTACAATGTGGATCACCGAGGGAACCACTAACTAAGAAATAAAATATAGCCTTTATTAATTAAATTAAAAAGTGTAACAAATATACAATGTGCACTTTAAATAGAATAAAACAATGACTTGTTGTAACATTGGATTTTACGGAATAAATGATCGGCCACGCCCCTTTTTCGCCCGAGCGCCGCGATTTTCGAGTACTTCCGTACTCGGGCGAAAAGATTCGGGGGGCGCCGTGGGTGAGTGGGGGGTTGCAGCGGGGAGTGGGGGGGAGAGGGAGAGAGAGTGCTCCCCCCTATTTACCGCTGCTACCCCCCGCTCCGCCACACCTCACCCGCCCCCCGGCGCCCCCCGAATCTTTTCACCCGAGTAGTGAAGTACTCGAAAATTGCAGTGCTTGATCAAGTAATTACTCGAAACGAGTAGGTTCGCTCATCTCTAGTTGGAACCGAACATTGTGTTCCCTGACAATTGCTCCCTGTTAACCATCCTAAAGGGCTACAACATGAGCGCAGAAGGGGATTTTTTTCTTCCTTTACTCTATTTTTTGATTGTGGTTCCCCACCATATGGTGCAGATTTTGCTCCCTCCATTGAAGAGATAACATCTTTTGAGGATCCGCACTGAGTGGTGTGACTCTGCTGGAACATCTATCACATGTGAACATACCTTCAAATAACCCAGGATCACCCCAAATCTGTACAGTAGGCGGCCGTTTCTCTGGTGCCTTCCACTACAACGCTATCAATGTGTCTGGTCAAAAAAGCAGAAGCCACCGAGAATCCATTTCACCGACTTTGGTGTAAATGAAAGTAACAAAAGGAGCTCCAGAGAGGTGACAGCAAGACGCCTTCAAAAATGGAGACGATTCTTCTCTTGTTCTGCATTTTCTGCCCGTCACTACTAGTACATGAGACGCTACCTGAAGTCCAATCGGGATGGACAGGTAGTCATGCTCCTTCAGGATGGCATATCCATATGTGCCGGAGCAAGGTGGTATCCTGTGTCTCCCAGCACAAGCCAGCTCAATTATCCCACAGCTGTGAAGCTGTACTGCTGGAAGCCCACAGAACTACAGGTCCCAGCAGCACAGTACCTAACTTTTTAAAAAGGGGCTTCTAGACCCTTTAGGCATTTTAAAAAGTAGTAGCCTCTCCTTCAATAGATACCACCATACAAGAGGGAAAAAAATCATTGTGCACCTCTAAACAGAAGCACTGCGCCTCAGTCACAGTAGCCTGCAAAGACAGTGCACAGCCCAGAAGGGGAAAAGATGGTATCCTCCCCTACCAATACGTCACATAGGACTTATCCATATGGGCCTAGTGCCAACGCAGATGTGTCAAGTAGGATGGGAATAAAACACAGGTACCGAACACACATAGTTCTGGTGCAAAAGGTAAGCTGTTTAAACTGTTATGTCCTGACCGAGAGCACTAGTTCCGTAACCGAAAATACTGTGCAAATGCACACCTGAAAGACCAAAAGAATGGCACCCATGGGCAGACATACATAATGACTGATAAATGCCTATAACCAGATGGAATAGATAGAGTATGAGGTATTGGTTCATATTTTGGCCAAGACATTTAAGCCTGCAAGCCTGCCAACAAGGCATTGTCTCATGGGTCCCTACTCTCACAAGACAACTTACCCCAGGAGTCCTGCCTGCAAACGAGGCGATCATCCCAATAGGGACGGTCCCATGCTGGAACCTGAGCACCTACCTCTCCCTAGATGGTAAATGATCCAAGCAGATAGGACATTGTTCACACCAACACAGCATGGAATGCATCCCACACTGAACAGGACAGTTCACACCACATGTCCGGCCACCTGCTCAGACCCACAGAGCACGTCACTGTCCACACCGTACATAGAAGCAAACACCAGGGTGTTGGGAAACCAGCATCCTCTAGCCAGAGGGGCTGATATATATGTGCAGCAGACCGGTGGGTATTGGCTGGAGAATGCTACACCCAGCCAGCTCAGTTATCCCACACCTGTAAACCCATAGAACTACAGGACCCAGCAGCACAACCTAACATTGACAGACTACAACATAACCTCTCCTGCCATCTACTGGATGATATCAGTACTGCACCAATGATAGATGACAGAATAATCTCTATTGTCACCTACTAGATAATATGAGTACTACACTCCTGATGAGCTACAGAATAACCTCTACTGCCATTTACTGGATGATATCAGTACTGCACCAGTGATAAACTACCTAATAAAATCTACTACCATCTGCTCTATGAAAGCAATACTGTTTGCCAATGGTATGTCTACTGTCCTAACTGAGCTGAACTCCGGCTGATATCCTCTATGCTGCGCATTTTTGTTCACTGCATACTGTAACTGTTTGTCAATGGTATGTTCCCTGCTTAGATTGAATTTTGTTTTATATACACTTTGGCTTTACACTTCCCCCCAACAGCATCATCTGCCACCTCTATGTCTCCTCTTAGTGTTGTTGGTGATGGTTTGTTTGTTGCAATAAGCCTTCCTAGGTATTAGTGTATCTTGACGCCACCGGAAGCCAGGAGTGTGACAGTAGGAACGCCCCTCTCACACCCCCAGCTCCCCATAGGGTGAAGGTACAAAGGTCCTAGCTGCACACTGCATATAGGTTAATGGCTGCCCTGCAGCCTTAGCCTCACGGTTACTTTGGTTCTTAGCCATACATTATGAGCTGTCAATGATGGCATGTTACCGCAGTTGCATGCCAGCATTCACATCTTGTAATGTAAGGCTAGAAGCGAAGTAACCGTGAGACTGCGAGGCAGCCATAAAGCAAAGTGCAGTGTGAGGTGATCACTGTAAGGGTACTGCCCGTTCCTGGCTCCCAGGCGGCCCCCTGTCTCACTGCTGCATTAGCCGGCAACTGTTGCTCCGTCTGTGCTGGCTGACAGCTGCTCCCCTGCTCACCACGATGTTGTCGCTGGGCCTGCATGTGTCATCCGGCTCTGTCGGGAGAGCCTGACGCCCAACGCCTCTATGTTCCCTCACGGCCGCTCCCCCGCTCAGCGCTCGCTATTAGGTTCGTGGCAGTGAGAGCTGGGCAGCCGGCGCTAGTAGCTAGGCTACAGTTACTGCCTTCCAGGAACTAGACCATGAGCACATGTGTAGCCAATCACATTGAGGGTGCGTTACCCCCCTGTCTATCTTGACTCCACCATGACTTCCTGGTGGCGTCAAGATACACTAATACCGCCTTCCTCCCCCCTTCCCACGGATCACTGGCCATGTCATACTGGCGCCAGCTGCTCAATTAATGCAATATAACTAGCCACTCTCATCTGCAGTCTTATAGTTTTTTAGCATATACTATAAACTTAGTGTAACCCTCAGTCGCACATTTATAGCAGCCATGAGTGTGACCTCTATGAAGTAAGCTAGGTAAAATGGCCTATGCAGTTATACTTGGCAGTTCAAGAGGGCAGGAGACAAGTAGGCCACATAATCTGCTGAAATGCCTTGTACTTCACCACCATCACTACTATTGTAGCCTTTATCCTCATCTTTACTACTAACTTTAAACCCTACTTCAAAAGCCCACCTTTGGTGCATTCTATTTGAAGTGACCCATAGTAGGGGTCCCTGCATCATCTATAAATCTGTTTGTCTTTAAGTAAATTTGTTTGTCTCCCTGTCCCCTCAGTGTGTTGTGATTGGTGGTTTGGGAGAATGGGGAGGAGTTTGTTGGTGAGAGTGTTGAAGAAGAAGTGTGATGTTGGTGGTTGGAGATGGAGGTGCACGCAGGAGAGACGTGCTGATGCTCCTGCCGGAGCTACGCCTCGGCTGTGTCTCTGCTGCTAGAAGGCATGTCTTCTCCCGGGATGAAAGCACAGGAGATGCTGCTTAAGATTTGTTATGGGAATGCAAGAGCCGCACGTGCCCCCGCTGAACTGCATCTAGAGGGGAAGCGCAGAAGCCTGTTACAGCTAACAGCTAAAGTGAGAGTGATTTGAAAGACCGTGTAACACAAGAAAGTGTCCTTCAGATAACAGCAACTGAGGATGCGTGCGCTTTGGGAAAAGAACCTTCTGTTGTCAAATGTGTTCAAAAAAGGTAGAGCTCGGAAATCTGTTCCAAAGCCTGTATCTTCATGCTGAGAAGTACAAGTAATTTGCCTGTGTTGGAAACTCAAAGTTGGACCGTGAGTAAAAGGAAACCAACCATGTGTCTCTGGTTTTGAAAAGTACTTTTTGACTGTGAACTCATTTATCGCGAGTAACGTATGACTTATTTAGGGACACTGGCGTCACGACAATAATCTAGAACTAAACTGTAGTTATTAAGTCTGCTAAAATCTTATCTCCCTTACTAGTGTTCAAGCTGAGCTATACTTCAGTCTTTTGAAAAGGAGACTGTCTCCTCAGCTGAAGGCCTGGTTCTCGGTTGCTGCATATTCATATCAGACCCTCTCTCCTTTCCTTGCCCATGCACAGTTCACAAACACTCTTTACTTTTTTATTACGCCTCATTTCCCCTGAAGCCACTGAGAAACATAACAGCCGCCCCCACAAATCTCCTATCCACCTGCTCACCCTCTCTATCCTGCTGCTACTATCAGCAGGAAATATTTCTCCCAATCCTGGTCCACATTTTAGTGCTCCTAACTATTACCCCTAGCTGCCTCACTTAGAAACCCTTCAAGCCTAACTACTAGCCCCTGCATACCCTCCCCTGACTCCTTTAAATGTGAGCTCTGGAACTGCCAGTCAGCATGTAACAAACTCCCCACCATTCATGACTTTTTCACGGCTAAATCTCTAAACCTGCTAGCTCTCACAGAAACATGGATGCTGTAGTCTGACACGGCCTACCCTGCTGCATTATCTTACAATGGCCTGCAGTTCTCCCATACCAAAAGGTCGGAAAACAGGTGTGGTGGAGGAGGTGGTGCTCTTCTCTCCCCGAAATGCACCTACCCGGTCATCCCCCCGGTACCCTCACTCACTTTCCCATCGTTTGAGGTCCGGTCTTCCTCCGTCTCTGCTCTGCTTCCAACTTCACTAACTCCCCTCTCCCGCTCTCAGGCCATAACCTCCTCTCTTTCTCTGTCAAGCCTTCTAGCATCTCTCCAGACCCTCCTACCTACCGTAAATACAGGAACCTTCAGGCCGTTCACACCCAATACTTTGCTGATTCCCTACAGTCTTCTGTCCCCTATCTCTCTCCTCTCCTGCCTGACCTGGCTGCTGCACATTACAGCACCACTCTCAAACGTTGCCCTGGATGAAGTGGCACTGCCCCTCGTGACCCAAGCCATCCGGTGCAGACCGTGGCAACCATGTCTAACGCCTCAAACGTGCTTTATCCGGCGGTGCTGTAGGTGTGCTGAACGGCTGTGGAGAAAGTCACAAAAGTCCGCAGACATCCTCCACTACAAATTCATGCTCAGAACCTACAACCTCGCCCTCCACCATGCCAAACAAGTCTACTTCACCTCTCTCATCCACTCATTATCACACAACTCTAAACGGCTCCTTGATACTTTTCTCTCCCTTCTCAGCTCTAATACTGTCTTCACTCTACCTAAAACTGAACTTCTCAAAAACTGACCTACTGGTGTTTCTGCCATCTGCTGACAGCCTACACAATAACCTCTACTGCCACCTACTGGATGATTTCAGTATTGCACACTGATAGACTATAGCAGGGTTTCCCAAACTGTGCTTAGCAGAGACCTTAGGTCTCCTTAAGCGATTGTCATGGACTCTGACAGAGGGTCTAGGTACCTGCTATACTCACTGCTGTAGGGGTGTCCCACCAAGCTGTACTGAGGAAAGCAGCGTCCAGGACCTGGGGGCGGCATAGCAAAACGGGTCACACGAGCCAGTTCCAGACATGCCGCGATTTGTTTCGCACGTAGCATCGCATCGCAGGACTATGCAGTAAAGCATCGCTAATGTGAATGACCCTATTCAAATTAATGTGGTTCAGATTTGCGAATCTCACAACGCACAAATCTCGCAAGATTTTCTCGCCACTGTGTAGTTCAAATCCATATGGATGTGGCCCTTGGTCAGCTTTGCACCTGCAACTCTAGCACTATTCTGCAGTGCTCATATTATACAGTAGATGGCAGTAGAGGTTATTCTGTAGTCTGTCAGTTGTGCAGCAATGATATCGTACCATAGGTGGCACTAGAGATTATTGTGCTGTCTATCAGTGGTACACTACTCATATTATCCAGTAGGTGGCAGAAGAAGGTATTCTGTAGTCTATCAGTGGTGCATTACTAATATCATCCAGTACGTGGCAGTAGATGTTAATGGTTAGTCTGTCAGTTTTGCAGTACTCATATAATCCAGTAGGTGGCATTAATGGTTTTTCTGTAGTTTATCAGTGGTGCAGTACTGATATTATCTACCATAGGGATTAGAGTTACTCCGTAGTCTCTCTTTGGTGCAGTACTTATATCATACAACAGGGTGCAGTGGAGTTTATTCTGTAGTCTGTCAGTGGCGTAGTACTGATATTATCCAGTAGCTGTCAGTAGAGATTATGTTTCATCTGTCAGTGGTGCAGTACTTATATTCTCCAGTGGATGGCAGTAGAGGTTAAACTCTGTAATTTATCACTGGTGCAGTACTCAAATTATCTAGTAGTTGTCAGTAGATGTTAATCTGTCATCTATCAGTGGTATAGTACTGATATTTTCCAGTAGGTGGCAGTGCAGTTTATTCTGCAGTCTGTCAGTGGCGCAGGACTCATATTATACAGTGGATTGTAATAGAGGTTTTTCTGCAGTCTATCAGTGTGCAGTACTGAAATCATCCAGTAGGTGGCAGTAGAGATTATTGTGTAGTCTATCAGTGGTGCAGTATTTCTGTCATACAGTAGGTGGTAGTAGATTTAGTCTGGTGCATTACTGATATCATCCAGTAGATGGTAGCAGAGGTCATGTTGTAGTAGTCTGTCAGTTTTGCAGTACTCATAGCATTCAGTATGCGGTAGTAGAGGATATTCTGTAGTCTGACAGTGATGCAGTACTTATGTTATCCAGTAGGTGGTGGTAGAGGGTATTACCCTGTTTCCCTGAAAATAAGACATAGCATGATTTTCCTGAATTTTTGAGGATGCGAAATTATTTTTCAGGCTTTTTGAGGATGCTTGAAATATAAGCCCTACTCCAAAAGTAAGCCCTGCTAACAGTTAATTAAAAAAAGTACATTTAAATAGTGTCCAGGCAGCTATACATGTAAAAAAGTTAAACCTTTTTGAACAAAAATTAATATGACACTGTCTTATTTTCGGGGAAACACGGTAGTAGTCTAACAATGGTGCAATATTGGTTTCATACAGCAGATTTTATTCTGTAGTCTGTCAGTAGTGCACTACCTATATTATCCAGTAGGTGGCAGTACAGGTTATTCTGTAGTCTGTCAATAGTGCAGTACTCATATTATCCAGGACTCAGCAGCAAAGGTTTTTCTGTGGTCTATCAGTAGTGTAGTACTAATGCCATCCAGTAGGTGACAGTAGAGAGCATTCTGTAGTCTGTCAGTGGTGAAGTACTCATATTATCCAGTAGGTGGCAGTAAAGGTGTTTTTGTAGTCTATCAGTGGTGAAGTACTAATATTCCTGCGTGTTTTTTTCACGCAATATCGCTGTTTTTTTTAATGCGAATATCAATGTAACTTTCTAATGTTAAAAATGCATCGCAACTTGGTGCTTTGCAATTTTTGTGCGATGGATTTTTAATAGAGATGAGCGAACATGTCCGTTATGGACACATCCGCACCCGGACACCGGCTTTGCCGAACACTGCAGTGTTCGCGCGTAAAGGTCCGGGTGCCGCCGGGGGGCGGAGAGATGCGCGGCGGCGCGGGCGGCAGTAGCGGGGAACAGGGGGGAGCCCTCTCTCTCTCCCTCTCCCCCCCACTCCCCGCCGCACCCCCCCGCGCTGCCACGGCGGCCCCCGAACTTTTTTCGCCCGAACACTGAAGTGTTCGCAAAGTTCGGTGTTCGGGCGAAAAAGGGGCGGGGCCGAACGTGTTCGCTCATCTCTAATTTTTAACATTAGAAAGTCCCATTGACAATCGCATTAAAAAAAAACAGCGATATTGCGTGAAAAAAACACGCAGGAATAACGCAAGTGGGCGTTCACCCTTACTCTGTAGTCTCTCCGTGGCGCAGTACTTATATTATACAAGAGGGTGCAGTGGAGTTTATTCTGTAGTCTATCAGTGGTGCAGTACTCATATTATCCAGTAGGTGGCAGTAAAGGTTATTTTATAGTCTGTCAGTGGTGCAGTACTAATATTATCCAGTATATCTTGTAGTCAGTTTTGAAGTACTTATCATGTACAGTTTATGACAGTAGAGGGTATTTTGTAGTCTGTCAGTGTTGTAGTACTCATATTATCTAGTAGGTGTCAGTAAGGCCTTGTTCACACGGGCGACAGGGCATTGCAGCAAGAAAATCGCAGTGATATCGCATCGCTGGTCAGTGCCATATCGCTGTGATTTATGGCGGAGATACCACGACTTTGTAGCACCACATGCAAGGGTTTTCTTGAAATATAAGTCCTACCCCGAAAATATGCTGTAGCTGCAGAAAGAAAAAAAAAAGTATACATCACCTAGAAGCGCTGTCCTGGGTTCCACGGCAGTCTTCTTCTTCATCTCTTCTGGCTGAGGATTGAAAAATCCCCGCCTCCTGGAAGTGGGAGCTGTGATTGGCTGAAGCTTAGCCAATCACAGCCAGCGCTCGCTGAATGGCTGTGATTCGTTCATCGAGCCTGGCTGTGATTGACTAAGTCTCAGCCAATCACAGCCAGCACTTCCAGGAGGCGGGGACTTTTTAATCCCCGGCCAGAAGAGATGAACAGTGCTGGGACCCGGGGAGAAGCTGCTACAGCAGCGGAGAGCGCTTCTAAGGTGATGTATGTGGTTTTTATTCCTTCCTGCAGTTAGGGCTTAGGTTAGGGCTTTGGCAGTAGGATTTTGTGCGATGCCATGCAACAGAGAGGAAGGTTCCATGGTGAAACAAGGGCTACAAAACTGCACGGGTTGCGGGCATTTCACCGGACCCGCGAGAATTTTGTGTAGGGTTGTCGCATGCTACAAAACATTGCATATGTGAAGGAACCCATAGAAAAGCAAGATCTTCACATACATGCGATTTGTAGCAACGCGACAAAATCGTGCGACTTTGTCGCCAGTGTGAACGAGGCCGAAAGGCGCTTGTGTTTTTTTTAACATGATTGTCAATGGGACTTTCTAATGTTAAAAACGCATCGCACAAAAATCGCAAGAAGCACAAACTTGTGATGCGTTTTGAACATTTAGAAATTTAGTAACCGAATAAGTATGTTTTAACCCTTTCCAATCCACTATCTGACGTCTAAAGACATTATGATTAGAGATGAGCGAACGTGTTCTTCCGAGCTTGATATTCGTGCGAATATTAGGGTGTTCGGGATGCTCGTTACTCGTAACGAGCACCACGCGGTGTTCTGGGTACTTTCAGTTTCCTCTCTGAGACGTTAGCGCGCTTTTCTGGCCAATTGAAAGACAGGGAAGGCATTACAACTTCCCCCTGTGACGTTCAAGCCCCATACCACCCCCCTGCTGTGAGTGGCTGGGAAGATCAGGTGTCACCCGAACATAAAAGTCGGCCCCTCCCGCGGTTCGCCTCAGATGCCGTGTGAGTTAGATGAGGGACAGTGCTGTTTGTACCGGAGCTGCTGTAGGGAAAGAATTGGTAGTTAGTGTAGGCTTCAAGACCCCCCAAAGGTCCTTATTAGGGCCACTGATAGCTGTGTGTTGGCTGCTGTTAGCAGTGGCAAATTTTTTTTTCTCAAAATCGCCTCTGCAGACCGTTGCACCTGGCATTAGGGACAGAAGTGCTGCATAGGCAGGGAGAGTGTTAGGAGTGAGTGTAGCCTTCAAGAACCTCAACGGTCCTTTCTAAGGCCATATTTATCCGTGTGCAGTACTGTCCAGGCTGCTGTTAGCTGTGCTGCATTTTTTTTTGCTTCTCAAAATCGCCTCTGCAGAGCATTGCACCCTCCATTGATACTGCAGGGAAAGAATTGTATAGGCAGGGCCACAACACAGTTATTATTCATAGAATATACGCAGTGCTGCCTTTTGCTTGTAAAACAAGTGAAAATAATTCTATTTGTCCTGCCTCTGTCCGTCCTAAGGGCGGTGGACACGTGTCGGCTGAGTGTGACACCTTTAAAAATCATACGCACCCAGCTACGTTTTACTCCTGGCTTCGCCATTTGCTTTCCTTAATTGGGAAAAAAAATACCTGCTCTGCCACAGTTAATAACTCTGCTACCCTCACGTTCTGTGACACATTAGCAAGAAAACAGCACAGTTATTAAACTTAGATTATTCATTCACTAGAGGCAGTGGGGCCTTTCGTTTTCAAAAAAGGGAAAAAATTATATTTGGCCTGCAGTCTTGCGCCAATTTATTTCCTGCCTGTGAAATCAAATCACTGGTAATACAGCATGCTGAGGGGTAGGGGTAGGCCTAGAGGACGTGGACGCGGCCGAGGACGCGGAGGGCCAAGTCAGGGTGTGGGCACAGGCCAAGCTCCTGATCCAGGTGTGTCGCAGCCGACTGCTGCGCGATTAGGAGAGAGGCACGTTTCTGGCGTCCCCACATTCATCGCCCAATTAATGGGTCCACGCGGGAGACGGTTATTAGAAAATGAGCAGTGTGAGCAGGTCCTGTCCTGGATGGCAGAAAGTGCTTCGAGCAACCTATCGTCTACCCGCAGTTCTGCGCCGTCCACTGCTGCCAATCCGAATCCTCTGTCTGCTGCTCCTCCTTCCTCCCAGCCTCCTCACTCCACTACAATGACACATGCTCAGGAGCGGGAACACTCCCAGGAACTTTTCTCGGGCCCCTGCTCAGATTGGGCAGCAGTGGTTCCTCTACCACCAGAGGAGTTTATCGTCACTGATGCCCAACCATTGGAAAGTTCCCGGGGTGCGGGGGATGAGGCTGGGGACTTCCGGCAACTGTCTCAAGACCTTTCAGTGGGTGAGGAGGACGATGACGATGAGACACAGTTGTCTTGCAGTGAGGTAGTAGTAAGGGCAGTAAGTCCGAGGGAGGAGCGCACAGAGGATTCGGAGGAAGAGCAGCAGGACGATGAGGTGACTGACCCCACCTGGTGTGCAACGCCTACACAGGACAGGTCTTCAGAGGGGGAGGCACGGGCAGCAGCAGGGCAGGTTGCAAGAGGCAGTGCGGTGGCCAGGGGTAGAGGCAGGGCCAGACCGAATAATCCACCAACTGTTTCCCAAAGGGCCCCCTCGCGCCATGCCACCCTGCAGAGGCCGAGGTGCTCTAAGGTCTGGCAGTTTTTCACAGAGACGCCTGACGACCGACGAACAGTGGTGTGCAACCTTTGTCGCGCAAAGCTCAGCCGGGGAGCCAACACCAACAGCCTCACCACCACCACCATGCGCAGACATATGATGGCCAAGCACCCCGCAAGGTGGGACGAAGGCCGTTCAGCGCCTCCGGTTTGCACCCCTGCCTCTCCCCCTGTGCCCCAACCTGCCACTGAGATGCAACCCCCCTCTCAGGACACAGGCACTACCGTCTCCTGGCCTGCACCCACACCCTCACCTCCGCTGTCTTCGGCCCCATCCAGCAGTGTAGCTCAGCGCACCGTCCAGCCGTCGCTTGCGCAACTGTTGGAGCGCAAGCGCAAGTACGCCGCCACGCACCCGCACGCTCAAACGTTAACCGTCCGCATAGCAAAATTCATCAGCCTTGAGATGCTGCCGTATAGGGTTGTGGAAACGGAGTCCTTCAAAAGTATCATGGAGGCGGCGGCCCCGCGCTACTCAGTTCCCAGTCGCCACTACTTTTCCCGATGTGCCGTCCCAGCCCTGCACGACCACGTCTCCCGCAACATTGTACGCGCCCTCACCAATGCGGTTACTGCCACGGTCCACTTAACTACGGACACGTGGACAAGCACAGGCGGGCAGGGCCACTACATCTCCCTGACGGCACATTGGGTGAATTTAGTGGAGGCTGGGACAGAGTCAGAGCCCGGGACCGCTCACGTCCTACCCACCCCCAGAATTGCGGGCCCCAGCTCTGTGGTGGTATCTGCGGAGGTGTATGCTTCCTCCACTAAAGCACCCTCCTCCTCCTCCTCCTCCTCTGTCTCGCAATCAAGATGTGTTAGCAGCAGCATGTCGCCAGCAGTCGGTGTCGCGCGGTGTGGCAGCACAGCGGTGGGCAAGCGTCAGCAGGCCGTGCTGAAACTACTCAGCTTAGGCGATAAGAGGCACACGGCCCACGAACTGCTGCAGGGTCTGACAGAGCAGACCGACCGCTGGCTTGCGCCGCTGAGCCTCCAACCGGGCATGGTCGTGTGTGACAACGGCCGTAACCTGGTGGCGGCTCTGCAGCTCGGCAGCCTCACGCACGTGCCATGCCTGGCCCACGTCTTTAATTTGGTGGTTCAGCGCTTTCTGAAAAGCTACCCACGCTTGTCAGACCTGCTCGTAAAGGAGCGCCGGCTCTGCGCACATTTTCGCAAGTCCCACACGGACGCTGCCACCCTGCGCACCCTGCAACATCACTTTAAGCTGCCAGTGCACCGACTGCTGTGCGACGTGCCCACACGGTGGAACTCTACGCTCCACATGTTGGCCAGGCTCTATGAACAACGTAGAGCTATAGTCGAATACCAACTCCAACATGGGCGGCGCAGTGGGAGTCAGCCTCCTCAATTCCTTTCAGAAGAGTGGGCCTGGTTGGCAGACATCTGCCATGTCCTTGGTAATTTTGAGGAGTCTACCCAGGTGGTGAGCGGCGATGCTACAATCATTAGCGTCACCATTCCTCTGCTATGCATCTTGAGAAATTCCCTGCAAACCATAAAGGCAGCTGCTTTGCGCTCGGAAACGGGGGCGGGGGAAGACAGTATGCCGCTGGATAGTCAGGGCACCCTCCTGTCTATTTCTCAGCGCGTACAGGAGGAGGAGGAGGAGCATGAGGAGGATGAGGAGGAGGGGGAAGAGACAGCTTGGGCCGCTGCTGACGGTACACCGGCTGATTGCCTGTCATCCTTTCAGCGTGTATGGCCTGAGGAGGAGGAGGAGGAGGAGGAGGAGGATCCTGAAAGTGATCTTCCTAGTGAAGACAGCCATGTGTTGCGTACAGGTACCCTGGCACACATGGCTGACTTCATGTTAGGATGCCTTTCTCGTGACCCTCGCGTTGCATGCATTCTGGCCACGACGGATTGCTGGGTGTACACACTGCTCGATCCACGGTATAAGGAGAACCTGCCCACTCTGATTCCCGAAGAGGAAAGGGGTTCGAGAGTGTTGCTATACCACAGGACCCTTGCGGACAAGCTGATGGTAAAATTCCCAGCCGACAGCACTAGTGGCAGAAGGCGCAGTACCGAGGGCAAGGTAGCAGGGGATGTGCGTAGATCGAGCAGCATGTACATCCCAGGCAGTGCAACAGTCTTTAAGGGCCTGGCCAGCTTTATGGCTCCCCACCAAGACTGTGTCACCGCTCCCCAGTCACGGCTGAGTCGGCGGGAGCACTGTAAAAGGATGGTGAGGGAGTACGTAGCGGATCGCACGACCATCCTTGGTGACGCCTCTGCCCCCTACAACTACTGGGTGTCGAAGCTGGACACGTGGCCTGAACTAGCGCTGTATGCCCTGGAGGTGCTTGCTTGTCCTGCGGCTAGCGTCTTGTCGGAGAGGGTGTTTAGTGCGGCTGGGGGAATCATCACAGATAAGCGTAGCCGCTTGTCAACCGACAGTGCCGACAGGCTAACACTCATCAAGATGAACAAAGGCTGGATTTCGCCAGACTTCTGTTCTCCACCAGCGGACAGCAGCAATACGTAAGCAATACGTAGGCTGCACCCGCGGATGGAAGCTACGTTCTCTCTCACCATCCAAAACGGGGACATTTCTGCTTCATCAATCTGTGTCTAATATTCCTCCTCCTCCTCCTGCTCCTCCTCCTGAAACCTCACGTAATCACGCTGAACGGGCAATTTTTCTTAGGGCCACAAGGCTCACTCAAATAATTTTTCTGAACAATTTTTATAAGTTTCAATGCGCTTAAAAGTGTTGGAACTTTAACTTGAACCAATTTTTCGCTACACTGGGCTGCCTCCAGGCCTAGTTACCACTTAAGCCACATTAACCAAAGCGATTCACCTGCCATCTTGGTTGGGCATGGCCAATTTTTACTGAGGTACATTAGTACTGTTGGTACACCAATTTTTTGGGCCCTCACCTACAGTGTAATCATAGCAATTTGTATGTTCTTCGCCTGCACTCATGGTACAGAAAGGTGTGTGGGGTTGGCCTACACTTTAGCTACATAAATGTAACTTGGGCCTTGGCTATACTAAGGCTACTGAAATGGAACTAAGACTGCGCTCCCGCTATACTGCTGCTTCGGAATTGTTACTGGGGCCTGTCTTGAGTGCTACTATTGCTGACATGGAACTAAGACTGCGCTCCCGCTATACTGCTGCTTCGGAATTGTTACTGGGGCCTGTCTTGAGTGCTACTATTGCTGACATGGAACGAAGACTGCGCTCCCGCTATACTGCTGCTTCGGAATTGTTACTGGGGCCTGTCTTGAGTGCTACTATTGCTGACATGGAACGAAGACTGCGCTCCCGCTATACTGCTGCTAGTGATATGTTAGTGGGGCCTGTCCTAATGCTACGGCTGAAATGTTACGAATTCTGGCCTCTGCCTATACCGCTGCTAATGGTATGTCTCTGGGGTGTGGAAACAGAGGCTTCCCAAAGACATGATGGCGGCGAGGCCATTTCCCACCAACGCGGTTACTGTAAAGGTGCATATAACCACGGACACGTGGAGAGGACACGTAGTGCCTCAAAAACATCCCCCTCCTCCTCCAACAGGGAAAACATTCTTGGCAAATGTCTTTGCATTGGTTCGTCTGGTGGCAGTCCAAGAATTTCACCTTTACCGACACAACGAGAGCCCCCACACCATCCCCCCGCCACGGCCCACTTAATCCTGGCCGCATTCCGAAAACCAACAAAATACAACCGTGCTACTAGGTCCGCAGTCACCACCACATTACCACCAACGCGGTTACTGTAAAGGTGCATATAACCACGGACACGTGGAGAGGACACGTAGTGCCTCAAAAACATCCCCCTCCTCCTCCAACAGGGAAAACATTCTTGGCAAATGTCTTTGCATTGGTTCGTCTGGTGGCAGTCCAAGAATTTCACCTTTACCGACACAACGAGAGCCCCCACACCATCCCCCCGCCACGGCCCACTTAATCCTGGCCGCATTCCGAAAACCAACAAAATACAACCGTGCTACTAGGTCCGCAGTCACCACCACATTACCACCAACGCGGTTACTGTTAAGGTACATATTACCAGTCTGACTGGGGCATGCAGACACCTTGACAGAATGAATAGTGTGTGGCACATAGGTTCCCCATTGCTATGCCC
Source organism: Eleutherodactylus coqui (assembly GCA_035609135.1). Lineage (NCBI taxonomy): Eukaryota > Metazoa > Chordata > Amphibia > Anura > Eleutherodactylidae > Eleutherodactylus > Eleutherodactylus coqui. The sequence goes on along the minus strand of CM069410.1, from coordinate 223,503,150 downwards.
ACGTGTGCAGCTCCTGATGGCGGTGGCACAGGATTCTATTTCTCATTGCTTCTGTACAGCATTGTGGGCTATCGCCCCGCCCCTTTTAAAGAGGGTCGCTGCCTAGCCGTGCCAACACTCTGCAGTGTGTGCCTGCGGTTCCTCCTCATGGCAGACGCACTTCTAAATAGACATGAGCGTGGTGTGGCATGAGGGCAGCTGAAGGCTGCGCAGGGACACTTTGGTGTGCGCTGTGGGGGGGAGGGGGGGCGGTTGGGCAGCATGTAACCCAGGAGAAGTGGCAGTGGAGTGTCATCCAGGCAGTGATTGTGCTTTGTTGTAGCTAGTGTGGTGCTTAGCAAAGGTATGCCATGCTAATGAGGGCTTTTCAGAAGTAAAAGTTGTTGGGAGGGGGGGGGGGCCCACTCTTGCCGGTATCGTGGCTTAATAGCGGGACCTGTGAACTTGAGATGCAGCCCAACATGTAGCCCCTCGCCTGCCCTATCCGTTGCTGTGTCGTTCCCATCACTTTCTTGAATTGCCCAGATTTTCACACATGAAAACCTTAGCGAGCATCGGCGAAATACAAAAATGCTCTGGTCGCCCATTGACTTCAATGGGGTTCGTTGTTCGAAACGAACCCTCGAGCATCGCGGGAAGTTCGTTCCGAATAACGAACACCCGAACATTTTGGTGTTCGCTCATCTCTAATTATGATTTAAATCTGTACAGCTCCGATGTTTGAAGATGTCTGTTGGGGTTCGCTTACTGTATATTGCCAGTCTCTCTGCTGCCGGAGCCTATCCAATGTGTCACCTCATGCATTACTGGCTTTAGCCAGCAGATAGCGCCATTGTATAACGGCAGAAAAAGAGTAAGCCCCCTAGGAAAATCAGGATACAAATTGGATTGGAAAGGGTTAAAGAAAGCACGCATAAGATAGTAAGATAATGTAACTATGGGGAGGTAGTCAGCAGAACATCAGTCAGACATTCTGACAGCTTCATTAAAAGACAGCAATGCTCAAAAGGAAAAGGTAGAAAGACAGCAGTGGTTAGATATCCCTATCATCTATCAGTAGACACTCATGTTCACCACCTATGAGGTGTCACCTGGTACATGTTGGCATGAGGAGTCTGATTTGGATGTTAAAATATGCTCAGCAGAAGGCTGTAATTCTCTTTCTAGCCTCTGCACTGCTGCACATAGGGTCTATTGCATTCAAGCCACCACTCTGAAAAGTTATGTTCCCCTCAAAGAGAGATTTAAGTTGACTAATATAAGGTTGCTATAATATCCGCTAAATAACACTTACATGAGGAATCTGAGATGAATGATAACTCGCTCATGAGCAGGTTATCAATATCCCTGCAAAACTAAAATCCATATGGGATCTTACATAGCTGTTCTTCCTCCTGTTTTCTCCTTTTGGTCTGTCCAGATAGGCTACCATTCTAGACAATATGAAGGGGTCGTGCAACATTACCAGGATTATTATCTGGATTATGACCAATAGTTCATGAATTAGCATTAGAGATGAGTGAACCTACTCGTTTCGAGTACTTACTCGATCGAGCACCGCGATTTTCGAGTACTTCCGTACTCGGGTGAAAAGATTCTGGGGGCGCCGGGGGGGCGGGGGGAGGCGTGACGGAGTGGGGGGTAGCAGCGGGGAACAGGGGGGAGCCCTCTCTCTCTCCCTTTCCCCCCACTCCCCGCTGCAACCCCCCACTCACCCACAGCGCCCCCCGAATCTTTTCGCCCGAGTACGGAAGTACTCGAAAATCGCGGTGCTCGGGTGAAAAAGGGGCGTGGCCAAGTAGGTTCGCTCATCTCTAATTAGCATCCTTATTCTGACTACTGGTCCTATCTGGATAGTTATCCTCCGCATGACATATCAATAATTAGGATGAAAGAAAATATCTTGATTATATTCTTTGGTCTAAATCTACATAAAATCTGGGAAAATATGCCACTATACCAGAATTCATTTTTTTATTGTCTGTGTAGTGGGTAGCGGGTTCCACGTAGATTAATATAATAAAAGTTATATTGTATTTTAATTTTGAGTAGGTTCACTTCAGTGAAAATTGTTTGAATTTTTGAGAATTTATCTGTCTCTGTGACTCAAGTAATAATATTAACCCCACAGTAGCCTCAGTAATAATATTAACCCCACAGTAGCCCCAGTAATAATTTTAACCCCACAGTAGCCTCAGTAATAATATTAACCCCACAGTAGTCCCAGTAGTAATATTAACCCACAGTAGTCCCAGTAGTAATATTAAATTCCTCTACGGGTATGAGTATTTTGACCCCACAGTTTTTCAATGAATCAAAGCAAAGCAGAAGGAAAAAAATTAGAATTTTCATTTTTTTCGCAATTGTGTCATTTTAAAAAGAGGGGTTTTTTTTGTAAAGCACACAAATGAATGAAGACTTTCACCCCAAAATGAATACCCCTGTTTGTCCCGTGTTCAGAAACATACCCATTGTGGCCCTAATCTTACTTACTGGACACATGGCCAGGCCTATTATGGACGGAACACCTATTGGATTTCAGGGCACGACTGAATAAACTCCAGGCCCCATTGCCCACTTGTACGGGGGGAAAAACTGACTCCCTAAAAATAATTCTCCCTCCTTTTTGAAATTCCCTAAATCTTAGATAAAAGTAATAATGTAAACTGTGTGGTATCTCTGAAGACAGGGGTGATTAGGCGGGCTTGGTTGGGATGGGCACATGGGGCACTAAAATGGTGTATCCCTCCTCCTCTCTTGCTTTTTTGGGGGGGTATTTCTTGACCTCATCATGAGGGATGGGGTGTAAAAAGTGGCGCTCTGTGAGGCTTTGTAAGCTTGATGAGGAGGGGGGTCTCACATAGAAGGCGCTCAACAGGCTGCTCCTGGAACTGCAGGAAGGCGAGCGTTCCCGGGGCTTCTTGTAAATAACGTATCACAGGTAGTGGTCTGAATAACGCCGGGCTCACACGGCCGGATGTGGAATCTGCTTGTAGAGGCCCTCAGCGGATACCAGCTGTAAGCCCGGCTGTGACCTTGCGTACGGCCGCTTAATGCACTGCTGCATGACTGCGTACTCACACAGTTGGTCATGCGCAGTACACCTTTTCTTGTTTAGATTTCCTGCGCCGTCGCTCAGCGATGACCCGGGTACCCACAGCCCGTACACAATGTAGTTACGTTTGGGCTGTGGGTATATCCGCGACCATGGAGCACAATGGGCTGTGTGTTGAGAATATCCGGGATAAAATAGAATCTGCTGCTTTCTGTTTTCTGTGAGCGGATTACGTAATTCCAACCCGCTAATGTGAGCGCAATTATGTAATCCAATGCATTTGATTGATCTGCGTATTACCGCGGATCAGACGCATGCGGGATCCTCAATTTCTATCTGGTCGTGTGAGACCGGCGTAAGGTAGATCGCTACCTTTTTATCACATGGCCGTGACCGCTCAACAAGGCCACCACTCACTGCCCCAGGCTCTCGGTGACCTTTGGTCACTGGGAGCAAGGAGATTTTAACCCCTTAAGGACATGGCCTATTTTGGGCTTAAGGACCAAGCCTTATTTTTGAAATCTGACATCAAGTCTACTTTATACTGTGAACATTTTTTAAGTGTTATTTTTTTTTTTTCGGACTCCACAAAGTATATAAATTTAGCAGTCATCTTTCACATTTACTAGCAAATTTCAATATCTGAATTTTTTAAGGACCAATACAGTTCTGACGTGGATTTTAGGAGCCTGTATATCAGAATTCCCCATGAATTGCCCCATTTTAAAATCTGCACCCTTCAAAGTATTCAAAATGGCATTTAGGAAGTTTATTAACCCTTTAGATGTTTTACAGGAATTAAAGGAAGGGGCATCAGAAATTAGAACTGTTCTATTTTTCTATAGATTTTCCATTGAAAACTATTTTTTTTTCTATAAAACAGCAGGAGTTAGCAGAGAAACAAAACTTGGAATGTATTACCCAGATTCCGCAGTTTTTAGAAATGCCCCATGTGTGTTCGTAAACTGTTGTTTAGGCACATGGCAGGGCTCAGAAGGAAAGGGTGGCTTTTTGAATACCGATTTTGATGGAATACTTTTCAGACCCCATGTAGTGTTTGCAGTGCCACTGAGGTACCAGTACGTTTGAAACCCCCAGAAATTGACCCCATTTTAGAAACTAGACCCCTCAGGGAATTTATCAAGGGGTGTAGTGAGCGTTTTGAACCCATAGGTGTTTGAGGAATTTTTTTTTAACAATTTGAGTTAAAAATGAAAAATTCAAATTTTTCCAGTAATGTTCAGCTTTACGCCCTTTATTTTTATTTTTTTACCAGGGCCAGAAGGAGAAAAAGTACCCCATGATGCGTTACCCAATTGCTCCCGAGCACGGATATGCCCCATATGTGCATGTAAACTGTTGTGTGGACACAGGACTCAGAAGGGAAGGACTTGGCATGTGGTTTATGTACAAGCTGTGCGAAGTACTCGGGGTAAAACGTCAGGGCAATAATAAAATTAAAATTTCAGGGACGTGTGGTAGATCTTAAACCAATCTTTTATACAGAGGCCGGGTTGTGTGGGGCACGTTTCACACTGGTATCTGGTGTCTTTTCTTATCCCCTGTTTGTAGCACACTCTGCACCTCTTTTGGGTCCTTCCCTTCGTCACAGTGGAGGGAATTTCACCGAGAAAGTGTTGCCCTGGTACAATTCTTGTGGCCTCGCTTCCAGAACTACTAGGCTGCTCCCCCACCTCCTGGTCCCCAAATATTAGGTCCCCCCCCCCTCCTCCCCTGGCACTGTAAGCATTATACAGTGCCATCTGTACGAGGTGCACGGCCAGTTTTTTGTACCACACCCGTGTTTTCTGCATGGCATTATACGGCTCCAGTACCCGGTCTGATAGATCGACCCCTCCCATGTTCTTATTGTAGTCAAGGACGCAGTCTGGTTTGGGGGTCTCTGCACTGGTACCTCGTACTGGGCAGGGGGTACTGCTGTGACCGTGTATTGTGGTCAATATAAGGACATCCCTCTTGTCCTTATATTTGACACAATACATTGTCGCTGCATTGGGCCCGGCTCTCACCCCTTCTGAGCAGTTGCCCAAGCAGCGTCTTAGGGAGGCTTTTTTGAATTTTCCGAACAGTGGCACATGCCACTGTTCCTCTGGAAGCGAGGCACTGAAATAGGGGGACACTGGTATAAAAGTTATCCAGGTACAGATGGTAACCCTGGTCTAACAGTGGGTGCACCAGTTCCCACACAATTTTTCCTGTTACTCCCAGCACGGGGGGGCATTCTGGGGGCTCAATTTTGGTCTCCTTCCCCTCATAAATGCGGAACTTGTGAGTGTACTCCGATGTACTTTCGCACAGCTTGTACAATTTCACGCCATACTGGGCAGGTACTGGCAGAATTTTAGCCTCCCTTTGAAGCGTACCAGGGACTCATCTACAGATATATTTATCTCTAGGGTATATGCCTGGGCAAACTTGGAGGTAAAATACTCTATTACGGGCCGGATTTTATATTACCGATCACAATTGGGGTGATCGCTGGGGGGGGGGGGGCACTGTCGGTTGTCATTATAATGTAGGAATTTTAGGATACTTTCAAAATGCATCCTCAACATGCGAAACATTGGGGTGTGGTACAAACTATCTGTACTCTAGTATGCCCTAATCGTTGGCTTCTTTACTAGCCCCATAGTTACTATAAGCCGCCCAAATTTTTTTAGCTCTAATGCATCCACTGGAGTCCATCTATCGGGTCTTGCTTAGCTGGAATTGGGATTTTTTTGTATAAAATACTGGGCATACAAATTGGTCTGGGTGTCTATGTGGGCAATAAGCTCTTCTGAAAAAAAAAAAAACTTGAAAAAGTCCCTCCCTCTGAGCCCTTCTGTACTAAATTGAATTCCTGAGTTCCCAATAAAGTCAGGGATCTGGGGCCTAAAATTTTCAGGGGTACTCCAGTGAGCATCAGATACATTGGGGTCAGTGGCAGTCCTTGGATGCCTTCTCGGGGGTACAGTGAGTTCAGAGTCACTTGATAAGGATGATGAGGCGGTGAATAATACCAGAAAAGTGGGGTCATCCCCACTATCTGGGTCTGATGCAATCATTGCATACGCTTCTTCTGCAGGCCATAGTGATATAAAAATTTATTGGGCACACCGAAAAAAAACTTTTATTGGACAGGACACTGTGGGATCACTGGGATGGGGTGACCACGGGACGGGTCAGAAATAAAGAAGACACTTATGTGGTGTATTTCACAATAAGGTTTTTTTTTTTTTCACACTGAGACTTCACACGACACGAATTAACTATACGCTACACTGACTAATGACGGGATGGGTGACTGCAAAATGGGAATAAAGCAGGAATTTTCTCTTCTTCACACTGACATACACACTATACGTCACAGCTACAATACTGATCACACACACTACAGGTCACAGCTACACTACACTAGCTCTTTTTTCCACAAGTATTCACAGTAGATGCTCTCTCTACAAGCTCCGGAAAGACATTGCGGTGCTTGCCAATAGCCTGCCACGCTTGGTCAGTGAGCTCTTCACTGACCAATAACAGCGATCATGAGGGATGGACTGCTGTGATTGGTGCCCAGCCGACAAGTAGTGATTGGCTGCTAACTATCTCAGCAGTCATCACTACTGTGTCGCCGTGGTAAAACTTTAACGACATGATTTAAGGGTACATCATGTTGCGAGAAGTACCCTTACGTCATATGGAGGGAAGGGGTAAAATTTCCCTGGCCTTTCCCGGGCCCTGCGCAGGTGTCTGGCGTCTTTCCGACGGGGGCATGCACAGGAGTTGGAGGAAGGTCCGTGGAGGATGATTGCACCGGGGTTCAAATGCAGAATGCCTCTGGTAAGACGTTTCATCTCTTCTCACCGATCACATCACTGAGGGAAGATGAAACCTCAACTTTTTTTTTTTTCTTCTTGGATAACGGCGATCAGGTAACCAGGAACAGCATACATTCCAGAGGGTCGGTGCAGCTCTGGTGAAGTCCTGGAGGCAAACATGTGAGGTTTGTATTAGAGGTGTGTTTAGTCTGAGCATGTTAGCGGATCGGAGTGAGCGCACTGGGTGGGGTACAGCCAGGTGGGAAGCGATGAATGGTGGTGCAGCCCCATGGAGGGACGCAGTATGCTCCGTTTTAGCGTGGATCACGTGCCGGTGGGCTCAGTTGTCCTCTTATCTCAATGGATCTCCCACATGCCAAGGAAAAATAAAATTTAAAGTGCATCCGCTGCAGATATCTGCACGGACATATTTTTTCCCCTTGGACATGAGGCCTTTGGAAACCGGTCTCTACATAACATTGCAGTTTAGAATATTTAACGCCCACTTCCTGCACCAGATATAATAACCACATGACACATTGTACTTCTGCTGTGAACATTTATCATAAAAACACAAAAGACACGTTTAGTCACTGATCCCCACAGATCAGAAGATGGTGGCCGCCTGGATGTTGCAACTGTAGGAGCCTCCGAGGGCAACAGCAGAGCTGTGGACATGATGCATCACTGACACCATCCCTTCCCATAATCAATTTCTGTGTGTGTGTGTCAGTATGAAATCTTATAAACTGCAATAAATCAGGCAAGTGGATGAGTGGAATGATCAGAGCTGCTGGGAGTAGTAGTACACCACATTAGAGAGTTGGAGGAATCATAGAGCAGTGAGGGGGTGAGTGAGGCGCTTTAGACCCAGATGTCAGAGCTGCAGTCTCCGCCTGGATAGCGGCACTCGTGAGCCAAGGCTGGACCATGTGGCTCCTTCCCAAAATCCACCATGAAGTCAGGGTTCAGCTTGAGACCTCCCTTGTGAGTGTCCACATCGATCTGCAGCATGACGGAGCCGTTGCTGGAGAGGAGAGGAGGGGACAGATCAGACATCGCTGGGACATCAGTAACATTTACACGCCACATACAAAATGGACATCTTCCCCTGGATGGATCCGGTAATGAGCGCACCATAAAGCTATAGAACTAATGAGAAATCTGTGTGTACCTACACCATGGAGTATCCACCAGCAGACGCACACGTCACTTACCAGATCATGTCAGGGTAGAACTGCTTGTCCCAGCCGCTATACAGAGACGTAGTCACATAGAGCCTCTTCCCATCCAGGCTGAGCTGGATCATCTGAGGACCCCCGGGGACTCTCCTCCCCTATAAGACACAGGACAGGAGATGACATTGTGGTGACATGGTGATCTGCGGGATGGCATGGAGCTGGAGGGCTGAGGATCCCTCACCTTTACGATCACTGGATCAGGCTGATGTTTTAGTTCTGGGTCATCTAGCACGGTGACCGGACCATCGCTCAGAATGCTGCCCGCAAGGAAGATCTGCAGAGAAGACGAACAGGTTGGAGAACATGGAGGCAAGAGCAGCTGCAGCCTTATCTGGGATCCGAGGAGCACCAGTCCTGGAATACAAGGCTCCTAAAGCAATCACCACATCACTGCAGGAAATGCTTCCATTGCCTGATGTCCCAAGATGCCTTGGGGGCTCCTGCCACCACTCACCTGTCCTACTAGCTTTGGGTGTTGGGTGTCACAAATGTCGTACTGCCTGATGTCACCATGAAGCCAGTTACTGAAGTACAAAAAACGGTCGTCCAATGACAGCAGGATGTCCGTGATCAGACCTGTAGAGAAGGGCAGACAGAGGGTTAATGCACCCCAGCATTACCGTCCAACAGCGCCCCTGTCATTCTACCAGCAGCCTGACTGGTTACTGGGGCAGCACTGCATCCAGCAGAGGAGGCTGCTCCTGAGGGCATCAGTAAGGCCGAGTCAAGACTCTACAATGCAAATCTACCACCATACGAGTAAATGGGGATTTCGACAACACAAACCGAAGAAATCCGACAGACGTCGGATCAGCTTCATCCTGCATTCTCACAGACCTTGGAGCCAGAATGCAAGTTAAGGAAAAAGATTTCTTGAAATATTAGTTGTGTGAGGGTCCCACCCCAATATAACATTTTTCAGAATCGGGCAGCCCAGCTGAAAAAAAAAACAAAAAAAAAACACATACCCACAGGTTTCAGTTCGGGCCCCAGAACACCCTCAAACTGCGTATCCCCATAACTGGTTATAATTTATGTGTCATGCTTGATATCAATGACTAGGTAAAATCATGACCAGAAATATGGCAGGCATATCTTACCGATCGAAGGCTTGGCTGTGACACGTGGTCATAGCAGCAAGGCACTCAGAATAGTCGATCTGTGACAAATCGGTGATAGAGGCGGGATTTTTGGCGGTTTCCCTGTCCCATTCATGACAGCTATCCCTGAAGCCTGTGGGGTGACATCCTGTTCTAATATATATCCCAGTACGTGGGGGCATACGAGAAGAGGGGCATCCTGGACATCATGCAGCAGATATCTAAATACTGATGTGCGAGACGAGACCTTGTATAGATTTACGGGACACTGGGAGCCAACTCTGGTACAGACAGCCAAGGTTTATTATGTTGTAGGTGTATATGAGCATAAAGCTTACTCCCCCTCCACCATTGAAGCTCATTCGTGCTGTAATATATGGCAGGGATCCAGCTTCAGGCTCAGTGCCACAAAATCTACTCTGCCCATCACATGGTCACTGCTTCTTGCAGCAGACACTGAACCAGCAGTGGCCAAGTGACAGGGGCATAAGACAAGATGGAGAAGCGCCACAGTGATGACAAGGCTGGTCCTACCTTCTTGGTCTCATGTACCAGACGCTCCACACAGCCACTCACCTGGCATCTCAGGTAGTGCCCACCCCTGCACCTTCTTAGCTGGCACCTGGATCACCTTCTCTGCAGCCCATTTTTCATCCTGAGAACAGGAGACATTAGATGTCAGTGATGCCTTGTATGTCACCAGGAGAGATCAGGGTACTCTGTGTGAAGCAGACCCCTCACCCACCCTACAAGGTGCCCACAAGGCAGGTCATGGAGGAGCTGTAGGAACATACCCCTTCTTCGACAAGTGTTCCCCCACAGGAAGGCTGCATAGCCCACAATCCCAAACTCCAGAGTCTCTCCTCAAACTCACTTTTGTCTTAAAGAAGCGGAATATAGAACTACTGAGGGCGCAGCCGACAAATCCCTGGGCAGCATCTGGGTTGTGCAGGAAGCGGATTTCCAGGGGAATCTGCCCGTCATCTCCCAGGTCCAGACTCTGTATACGAGTATGCGTCTTCCAGTCCCACACGTGAAGGTGGTGGCCATAGTGTCCTAGAAAACAGAAGCTACAAGACCTGGACCGCACAGTGCACCCTCATTTATCCGACATGGAGTGAGAAGCAGCTCGTGGCCGCTGTCCTCTATCCTACCTGCTGCTACATCATCTGGATTAAATCCACCAATGAGAGCTTTAGGGGCTCCCCACTCTGTGCTGATCATGACGTTGTGCCGTGGTTGGTACCAGAAGTCGTAGCCAAATGGTGCCGCCTGTCCTTTTTTCTCCCAGTTTCCTTTCACTTCAAACGTCTCTGCATCCAGCAAGACGAAGCCTCCTGAGATGTGGAGCAGAAGGAAAGTTACCAAAGCTGTGAGGAGACTCCAATATAACATCTCATCCTTTTACGCCATCATGGTCAGCACTCAGATGATGATGTTATCAGCGGCACCCTCACCTTTTGCATTCCCTTCAGGGTCTCCCAGGGTGCTGATCATAATATCCCCACAGCCCAGGCAGTGAGAGGTGTGCATATACGCCAGTCCGCACTTTTCCTTTATGTTGTCCGCTTCCACCACCTGCAGGGGAATCACATACAGCAGTCATCACCCAGGAGAGTGCGGAAGGTCCTGGGAGGCATCAGGTAACACCCACCTTGTGGATACGAGGGGCTCGCGGGTCAGTGCCCACATCTACCACATAGACCCGGGAAGAGATGAGACATGGCAGGATCAGCTTGTCCCTCACTTTAGTGGGATCTCCAAAGCAGCTGCTGCAGGTGTTCCAGCCGGAGTGGTGCAGCTCATCGTTCACATTGGGCATTGGCAGACGGTGAATGACCTGGAATATGGAAAAAAAGGGTCACCAGCTACGCTCACAGCCAAAATTTACACTCACCCGCAGAGCTGCCACTCGATATTAGTGAGTGGAGATACAATACTGGCATTTAGAAGCTGCTCCCCAATAAATGCCAACAGACAGTGGGATAAAATGTTCTAACTTTTTATTAAATCAATTAAAAACTAACAGATGCATGTTTCGGGGTAGGCCCCTTCATCAGTCAGGCTGGGTGAGACCTTGTTAGGGCTGGAGGATGTACCCAAAAGCCCTACTGGTGCCAGAAGGAGTTGTTAGCCTATCCAGGGAGCACCAGGAGATAGTAGTGGGCTCCAAATGACCATTTAGTGGAACCATCTGATCAGCAGCGCCACTTTAGTGAGACTTCACACTTTTCTCTTCAACTCTTTGAGGCCTTTGGGCCCCAGATATTTTACCAGTCCCAGACCCTTAACCCTTTCCAATCCACTGTCTGACATCTAAAGACATTCTGATTGAAGGCTGTACAGCTGCGACATTCTTACTGTAGATTACTGGCCGCTCTGTTGTCGGGGGCCTCTGGCATGTCACATACTGCAGTACTGGCTCTAGCCAGCAGATGGCACCATTGTATAATGGTAGAGAGAGAAAGCCCCCTAGGAAACTCTGAATTCAAAATTGGATTGCAAAGGGTTAAAAACACAGTTTGCTCCACACCTTTTCTATTTTTGTAATCAGATATTAGCATCACATCCACCTGGTCTAGAACCTTCTCTAGGTGACAGCAAATACCATCCATGTATGTAAAGCACATGTATAACCGATTGGTGCAGACACGCTTGTTACCTGGGAGTAATGTGCAGAATTCCGCTTCACATCCACAGTGGCCAGGTAGTCCGGCTTGTTAATCCCAGTGTTGCGATAGATGCATGGCACATAAATCAACTCCTCGTGGGGACCTGGGCATGAGGGTCACAGCACAATGTTACAGGAGACCCCACAGTAGAGCAGCCACCAACAGGACCCTTATCCCCCACTTGTGTGAGTGACCCAACAGCCTGGTGATTAGCAGACCAGGATGGAGGATATCTGCTCCTCTGGTCAGGATCACGGTGTATGTTTCCATACCGTATGTTCACAGGATACCTCTATAGATCCCATATACATATCAGTCATGAATGTAAGCAGCAGCTTCTGGAGCCACCACCCCAAGACTGCAAGAGATTACAGTGCATGAAGCAGTCACTATTCAGATAGTCCAAGAATCCCACCTATAGGAATCCCCCTCACTCCTTCTGCAGGTATAGATGTGGAGCGATTTGGGACATTTTCCTTCTACAGTTCTTGTAAGAGTTCATTTCTCTTGATCACCATGCTTAGTCCTCCCCCCTCCTGCTCCCTATCCCCTCTCGCAGCATGCAGCCTCACAGCACTGAGACACTGCAGTGGCATCCCCTCCATAGAACACCTGCAGGCTGGAGAATGAGATAGAACATCATAAGCTTCCAGATACCCTCAGAGATCTGTAGTGTGGCTATGTCAAGCACCCTTTACCTTTCATGGCGTCCAGAGGACTCTTGTATCCGGGACCACATGATCCACAATGAGCTGTAAAGAAGACAATATGTAAGGAGTAGAAATCTGCAAGGCAACCATGATTGGCTGTGAGCCTGAGCATTTAGTTTATGGGGTTCGGAGCCAATCATCCCTTTAATGACTTCTCCAAGAGACAGTTGGTAAAAGGTGTTTCCATGAAGGAGAGGAGATGGCAGTGTGGGTGTCACAGGGGCTTTACCCATTAAATAAAAGGCACATAGAGCCTGGTTACTGATAGATCGGTTCTTCAATTATTGAGACATGACTCACATTGACCAAAGTAACTGTCAGCTCAGAAGACATAGGAAGGTGGAAAAAGGCTACGAAATCTTAAAAACACAGGTGTACATCAATCCCCAGTGATCTCTACAGAAGGAGGACATTCAGGATGGTTCTATTCACCCTGGGAGCATCATGCTAGATCACCCCAAGACCACAGTAGTGTGGGGGTGGTAAGCTTGAAAGAAGGAACCCAAGAAGAACAGTAGAGGACGTATAGAAGAGTCTACAGACTGCAAAGACCTCTGTTCATAAGGTTTCATGGATGTATGAGACAAAGTGGAAGTTTTTTGTTTTTTTTCAATCATAGGCACAATGCTAAGGAGGAGGAGCACTGCACAGCAACTCCAAATCCCATCCAACTGAAGTACATTGGATGGGGCATCGTGGTTTGGGACATCATGGTTTGGCACTATGGCGGAGGGGACATCATGGTTTCGGGCTCTTTGCTCCTCAGGGTCTGGATGCCTTGTGATCATTGAAGGAATATTGAATTCTCAGGTGGATCAGCACATCTTACAGGAGGATGTAAGCTGAAGAGAGGTTTTGTGCTGGTATTAGTGTATCTTGACGCCACCAGGAAGTGCTGGTGGAGCCAAGATTGACAGAGGGTTACGCCCCCTGATGCTGATTGGCTGCACAGCAGCCTTGCAAGTAGGTCCTGGAAGGCCACTAAAAGTGCAGGGAAAAAAGATACAGCGGGGCGCAAGTGCAGGCAAAATGCATACAGCGGGCTTTTCCAGCGCAGCCGGCGGCGCACCACAAGAGGCACACCCACCCAAATTCTGTTTCACATACCAGCCGCTGCTGCATGGTTGGGGGGACAGAGACTTATGCAGGAGCACACGGCGGCTGCCTTCCCCACCACCATCTTAGTTGGCATTGCTGGAGGGCCACTGGCGCTGCAGCCTCAGTGGGAACAGACAGTGCTATGCAGGACCACACGCCGGCAGCCTTCCCTCCACACCTCAGACAGCTTTCCCGACGGACGAGCACTAACGGTTATGGCGCAAGCTCTCAGCGGAGAACTGGGCGGCAGGGATCTGACTGTGCTGCCGGTGGAGCACAAGCACTCAGCGCGGCAGCTGTCAGCAGGGGAGTGACGTCCACCGAGCAGAGAGCCACGCCGGAAGAGCAGCAGCTCAGAAGGGCAGCGGGCACCAGGCTGTTCCAGCGGCTGAACAGAAGCGAAGAGGGCGGCAGCTGGGAGCGGGGGACCTTACAGTGAGAGTAAAATAACTTGTTAGGCTTACATAATTACATTTTAATGCTGCCATGTTATAGCCGTAACATGGCAGCATTTATGCACACTGTCCTGCTAGGACCTTCGTGCCTTGACCCAATTGGGAGCTAGGGGTGTGAGGGGCATTCCACCTGTCAAACCCCTAGCTTCTGGTGGCGTCAAGATACACTAATACCTTTTGTGCTTTGCGCCATTGCCTTCCAGCATTGCAACAAGACGACGCAAAGTACGCAGGAAAGTCAGCTAGAGAATGGTGGGGAGAGTTGTGCTTTGGAATGGCCAACCTCTGACAAAAAAAAAAAAAGAAAAAAAGCCATGAACAGGAGCATTTTTTCTGTATTTCTTAACAGGCAGCATCTGAGTGCTGTGCAGGTTTTTTTCTCTTCCCATAGACCTAAATGGACAGATGTCATCTGTTAGGCTGGGTTCACACAGGACGGATTTGCAGCGGAAATTCCGTGCGGTAATCCACCTGCGGCTCCTAATCCGGGTATTAGCCAGCCACGTGGGTGAGTTTGCAAAAAATCTCATCAACACGGGGCGGCCAATCCGTCGCGCCAACACCGGGTGGAACCGGCATTGCGACGTCTGATTGACAGCCGCAACATGTCAATTTTTCTTTTCTCCGTTGCGGCCTCACTCTCAGTGGGGAGAGAAAGCCGCAACGGAATACCGGGGGGGGGGGGGGGGGGGTCAAACTGCTCCGAAACCCACGGAAACCCTACAACTTTCCGGTGCGGCCAGGCTGCAAGACTTCCGTCCCGTGGTAACCCAACCTAAGAGTTCAGAGTAGTGCATGCCATACATTTCATTCAGTCCGTGAGAGGTTAAAAAAAAAAAAGGCTGGTATGTTACATATGGATCTGTATGTTGTCTATCAACTTCACACGGATGAGATAAAAACCACTAAGGTATACGCTACACTGGACATGGAGGAGATCAAAGCAACCCAAAGAGATCTCCACATAAATAGGAGGAGGTTTCATCTACCCGATTCATCCAGCACACGGGCGCAGTTACCTGCATTATAGATGCCTGATTCCTGAGAATAGTAGCGAGCCGTCAGCTAGAGGCAAACGGGATCTCAGTGATAAGGTAATAATTGCACACTGACAACTGCTTGTGAGGCAGTCGCCTGCACTGAGCGGTGATGAGCAGCTAATGACAGCAGGAATATCAGCACAATACAACCTACATAACTTATTACACCCCTGGGACATACAAGGCTACTGCAGGTGAGATAACCCTGACCACACAGGCCACTCGACCTGCTCACATGCCTGCAGTCAACTGCACCACGGACGCAGGAAAGTCAGAAGGGAGGCGAGTTCAGTGGGGCACAGAGAAGGGGGCAGGGGGCATCAGGAGCCTCTCACCCATGCTGCTGTCTCTCACGCTCTGGGCAGGTGTCTCCAGCAAACTTTCTCTTCCCTCTTTGGACTCTTCCTTATATTCTGGGGAGGATGGATTGGGGGTGGTGAGGGGCGGCGCCACTTTCTATTTGTACCACCCAGACCAATCCTGACACCTGAAGCACGTGCCCCAGTGAGCCCCACTGCGTGTATATAGGGATGTAATCAGGGAGCCCCACTGCGTTTGTGTATATGTGTATGTATATATATATATATATATATATATATATATATATATATATATATATGTGTGTAATCAGGGAGTCCCACTGTGTATATATATATATATATATATATATATATATATATATATATATATGTATATTTGTGTAATCAGGGAGTCCCACTGTGTGTGTGTGTGTGTGTGTGTATATATATATATACACATACACACACACACTGGTGTGTATATATAGGGGTGCAAGCAGGGAGCCCCGCTGTGTATAAACATATAGGAGCGGAATCAGGTAACCCCACTGTGTATATATATCGTGGTGTAATCAGGGAGCCCTTTATATAAGTATTTAGAAGTCTTCATGGCGGTCTGGGCCTAAATAATCAGAAATGGACACCATCAGAGAAAACATCACCTTTTATCAGTGGAGGTAACTGCACTGTAATCACTATCACTGTGTAGAGCTGATATGTATTATATGATAACTGAATTATTCAGAGATATAATAAAGCTGAGCCGCTGTATCTGAGCCCATCCTGTAATACACATGTTACCGAATATATACTGTATAGAAACTTTCTTGGGGGAGGAAGGTGTGGGTTTTTCTCTGGGGCCCCTGAGATCTCTGTAAGCCCTGCCTATAGTAGGTTGTTAGTAGCCCTGAACCAACCGTGTATTTCTACAAAGACATCTACAGCCAGTGTCCCAGTATGGGGGGCGTCTGTAGCTGGTGCCTCATTAGGCCCCCTGTCCACGAAGTCCCGGGGCGAATCGCCGCCGCCTGGGAGCAGGAGCTGGCAGATGAATCTCCGCCGGTCAGCCTATCTGACATCACAATGATTCTCCGCTCGTGGACACGGGGCCGGCGCTTTCCATAGCAACCCTATTGAGGCGTCAGACAGCGTGATTCGCCGGCGATTTACACATGGGTGTATGTCTGCATCTGTAATGTGGAGGAGTGACAGCGGGTGTCCCCACCTTAAATCCAGATAGTGTGGGGGTCCGCCGATCAGGATGCCTGCTGCTTAGTTGCGGCACTCAAGTAAGTGTTGCGGGCCGGTGACATGTTTATCAGTCACATGACCCGAGTGATGCATTCATGTGAATTCCAGACACCACCTTTATACAACGTGCACCACGGGGGCCGGTATGATCACTCGAGAGCCACAGCCACGTCAGACAGGTGGTGGAAACCTGAGCAGCAGACCCCACCCATCTGTCCGGACGATGTGGCCCCTCCGCCCTGTCATCTGCGAAGCACGCACATGTCTACGCTGAAAAGCGGATGAGAAAATGGCGTGTGGGGGACCCGCAGGCTATCGTGGGATAAACGTAGTCAAAGAATGAGCGCATCTGAACGCGTTCAGCGACGTACGGTCATGTGGTGGCCCGCCAGGCTCTTCTGTCCCACAAAGCAAAAGGATGGAAACGCCTGATTTTTAACATTGTAGTGAATGGCAGAACGGCGAGCAAATGCCTTAAAGGAAAGAGAGCTGAACGGAAATGTTATAAAAAAAAGGAGCGCAGCATCTCCCGCCGCCGCTTCTACAAGAACAACCATCTCCCACTGCCCGCTCCTACACTAACAACCATCTCCCGCTGCCCGCTCCTACACTGACAACCATCTCCCAAATCCCGCTCCTACACTAACAACCATCTCCCACCACCCGCTGCTACACTAACAACCATCTCCCACCACCCGCTGCTACACTAACAACCATCTCCCACCACCCGCTGCTACACTAACCATCTCCCACCACCCGCTGCTACACTAACAACCATCTCCCACCACCCGCTGCTACACTAACCATCTCCCACCACCCGCTGCTACACTAAAAACCATCTCCCACCACCCGCTGCTACACTAACAACCATCTCCCACCACCCGCTGCTACACTAACAACCATCTCCCACCACCCGCTGCTACACTAACAACCATCTCCCGCCACCCGCTGCTACACTAACAACCATCTCCCGCCACCCGCTGCTACACTAACAACCATCTCCCGCCACCCGCTGCTACACTAACAACCATCTCCCACCGCCCGCTGCTACACTAACAACCATCTCCCACCACCCGCTGCTACACTAACAACCATCTCCCACCACCCGCTGCTACACTAACAATCATCTCCCACCGCCCGCTGCTACACTAACAACCATCTCCCACCACCCGCTGCTACACTAACAACCATCTCCCACCACCCGCTGCTACACTAACAACCATCTCCCACCACCCGCTGCTACACTAACAACCATCTCCCACCGCCCGCTGCTACACTAACAACCATCTCCCACCACCCGCTGCTACACTAACAACCATTTCCCACCACCCGCTGCTACACTAACCATCTTCCACCACCCGCTGCTACACTAACAACCATCTCCCACAACCGCTGCTACACTAACAACCATCTCCCACCACCCGCTGCTACACTAACCATCTTCCACCACCCGCTGCTACACTAACAACCATCTCCCACAACCCGCTGCTACACTAACAACCATCTCCCACCACCCGCTGCTACACTAACCATCTCCCACCACCCGCTGCTACACTAAAAACCATCTCCCACCACCCGCTGCTACACTAACCATCTCCCACCACCCGCTGCTACACTAACCATCTCCCACCACCCGCTGCTACACTAACAACCATCTCCCACCACCCGCTGCTACACTAACAACCATCTCCCACCACCCGCTGCTACACTAACCATCTCCCACCACCCGCTGCTACACTAACAACCATCTCCCACCACCCGCTGCTACACTAAAAACCATCTCCCACCACCCGCTGCTACACTAACCATCTCCCACCACCCGCTGCTACACTAACAACCATCTCCCACCACCCGCTGCTACACTAACAACCATCTCCCACCACCCGCTGCTACACTAACAACCATCTCCCACCACCCGCTGCTACACTAACCATCTCCCACCACCCGCTGCTACACTAACAACCATCTCCCACCACCCGCTGCTACACTAACAACCATCTCCCACCACCCGCTGCTACACTAACAACCATTCCCCGCCGCCCGCTGCTACACTAACCATCTCCCACCACCCGCTGCTACACTAACAACCATCTCCCACCACCCGCTGCTACACTAACAACCATCTCCCACCGCCCGCTGCTACACTAACAACCATCTCCCGCCACCCGCTGCTACACTAACAACCATCTCCCACCACCCGCTGCTACACTAACAACCATCTCCCGTCGCCTGCTCCTACGCCAACAACCATCTCTCGCCCACCGCTCCTAGACTAGCAACCATCTCCTGCTCCCCGATGCTACGCCAACAACCATCTTCCGCTCCCCACTCCTACGCCAACAACCATCTCCCGCTCCCCGCTCCTACGCCAACAACCATCTCCCGCTCCCCACTCCTACGCCAACAACCATCTCCCGCTCCCCGCTCCTACACCAACAACCATCTCCCGCTCCCCGCTCCTACGCCAACAACCATCTCCCGCTCCCCACTCCTACGCCAACAACCATCTCCTGCTCCTACGCCAACAACCATCTCCCGCTCCCTTCTCCTACGCCAACAACCATCTCCTGCTCCCCGCTCCTACACCAACAACCATCTCCTGCTCCCCGCTCCTACACCAACAACCATCTCCCGCTCCCCACTCCTACGCCAACAACCATCTCCCGCTCCCCGCTCCTACGCCAACAACCATCTCCCGCTCCCCACTCCTACGCCAACAACCATCTCCCGCTCCCCGCTCCTACACCAACAACCATCTCCCGCTCCCCGCTCCTACGCCAACAACCATCTCCCGCTCCCCACTCCTACGCCAACAACCATCTCCTGCTCCCCGCTCCTACGCCAACAACCATCTCCCGCTCCCTTCTCCTACGCCAACAACCATCTCCTGCTCCCCGCTCCTACACCAACAACCATCTCCTGCTCCCCGCTCCTACACCAACAACCATCTCCCGCTCCCCGCTCCTACGCCAACAACCATCTCCTGCTCCCCGCTCCTACACCAACAACCATCTCCTGCTCCCCGCTCCTACGCCAACAACCATCTCCCGCTCCCCGCTCCTACACCAACAACCATCTCCTGCTCCCCGCTCCTACGCCAACAACCATCTCCTGCCCCTCAGCTCCTACACTAACAACTATTGCCCACCGCTATATACACACAAGCAGGTATATAGTGACACAGGGCCGGTATATATACACACAAGCAGGTATATAGTGACACAGGGCCGGTATATATACACACAAGCAGGTATATAGTGACACAGTGCTGGTATATATACACACAAGCAGGTATATAGAGACACAGGGCCGGTATATATACACACAAGCAGGTATATAGTGACACAGTGCTGGTATATATACACACAAGCAGGTATATAGCGACACAGTGCTGGTATATATACACACAAGCAGGTATATAGCGACACAGTGCTGGTATATACACACAAGCAGGTATATAGCGACACAGTGCTGGTATATACACACAAGCAGGTATATAGCGACACAGTGCTGGTATATATACACACAAGCAGGTATATAGTGACACAGTGCTGGTATATACACACAAGCAGGTATATAGTGACACAGTGCTGGTATATATACACACAAGCAGGTATATAGTGACACAGGGCCGGTATATATACACAAGCAGGTATATAGTGACACAGGGCCAGTATATATACACACAAGCAGGTATATAGTGACACAGTGCTGGTATATATACACACAAGCAGGTATATAGCGACACAGTGCTGGTATATACACACAAGTAGGTAGGGACACAGGCCGGTATATATATAAAAGCGGGTATATAGTGACATATGGGAGTGTTTCTGAGAAAAGCTCTCCTATTTCTCCTTCAGGGGAGAACTACAACTCCCAGCTTGCCTCCCCCTCACCAAGATAGAGGAGCCCAACTACGGCTCCTCCCCACTCCTAAGCACGCCCCGCCCCTCTCAGCACACATAGGGTTGGCGACGTCCCGCGCCCCGCCCACACCCCAGCCTCTACATGGCGACGACCGGATGTGACGGAAGGCGACTTCCTGCAGAGACGCAGTGTCATTGCGGCGGACATGATGATGATGGGCAGCGAGATGCGGTTGTTCCCCGGAGGACCGGCACCGGGAGAGCTCCACTCCTTTCCGGGCCAGGGGCCCCACAGGCACACGCTGTAGGTAGTGGGGGCACCGGCTGTCCTATATGTGTCTCCTTGTGTACGGGGAGCCGGCCTAAATAACTGTGCAGCCATATGTATGACGTCACCCTGTTTATATATGGTGGCACATACGTATATGGCCTTATTATATATGTATACCCCCTCTTATTACCTGGGTGTATAGATATATGGAAAGTGCATGTATGTATATATGGCTATTCTATATAACCGGGGGTGCATACAGGAAGTGTGGAACTACAGCGTTTCCCCAAAAATAAGACCTGTCCAGGTCCTCCTGCCCCACAAAGCCCCATTATATATATACACATATATATATATATATATGTGTCTACCTGAAAATAAGACAGTGTCTTATATTAATTTTTGATCAAAAAGGTCTAACTTTTTAACACGTATAGCTGCCTGGACACTATTTAAATTGACTTTTTTAATTAACTGTTAGCAGGTCTTAATTTTGGAGTAGGGCTTATATTTCAAGCATCCTCAAAAAGCCTGAAAAATCATTTTGCATCCTCAAAAATTCTAGAAAATCATGCTATGTCTTATTTTCAGGGAAACAGGGTATACATATATATATGTAATGCAGCTAGGGCTTATTTTCAGGGAAGTGCGTTATACTTCCTATACAGCCCAATATTCTATATTTACTGTCCCATATCTAACTGCCCCCTGGTTATATATAGTACCAGGTGTTCTATATTTATGACTGCTGATCGATTTTTAACCATATTATTTGGCTATTTCCCTGCAGGAACCCGATGGTGACCGGGACTTCGGTGCTGGGAGTGAAGTTTGATGGCGGGGTGATGATCGCCGCGGACATGTTGGGCTCGTATGGCTCGCTGGCGCGATTCCGTAACATCTCCAGGATAATGAAGGTTAATTCGTGCACCATGCTGGGGGCGTCCGGAGACTACGCCGACTACCAGTACCTGAAGCAGGTGCTGGAGCAGATGGTGTAAGTGTGGCTGGCCTCTGTCAGCTGCTTGCTATAGTAGTCCGCCCATGTAGAGTGGTGAGACTGTCCGGTGCGGAGGGTGCGGCAGGCATTCATTATCACTAACGACTCTCCATGTCTTCATCACAGGATTGACGAAGAGCTGGTAGGGGACGGGCACAACTACAGTCCGAAGGCCGTCCACTCCTGGCTCACCCGCGTCATGTACAACCGCAGGAGTAAGATGAACCCGCTCTGGAACATAGTGGTGCTGGCGGGGTTCTACAAGGGAGAGAGGTGAGCCAGCCCGGGGCCCTCATTACCCACTTTGGGGCCCACATCAGCTGCCGAGCCCCTTTGAATTTCCTCTCATCTTCTCTATAATGACTGCAACTTCTGGGAGAAAGTCGTACATAACCTACTGGGTCTCTAGCGCCACTGGAGGAGAAGCAAAGACTGGTTCATTGTTGTCTGTAACCTGGCAACAGCCAATTCACATAGGTGGCCATCGGAGCCCCCGATACCAGATGGTCAGTTGCCAAGGCGGTAGTTTTATATGGTGCGAGTTAGTGTTTCGATATTCTGACTTCAGGGGTGGGGAAGAGATCCAGAGGGCTGCTCCTTCATCCGCACCAGATTGGGGGAGCTTGAGTGTTCTGCACCCCTCGCCAACACTACGGGGAATCGGAGGGTCCCGGTCCGTAATAATAATCTTTATTTGTATAGCGCCAACTTATTCCGCAGCGCTTTCAGGCATGGATAAATGCAAAACAATACAACAATTACAATGTGAGATACATTGGGTTAGACACAAATGGGTTGGGGGGGTACAGGAGGTGCAGGGGGTGGGGAACACAGGCAATAGGAAGGGCAAGGGACTAGGTCAGGAGATTTGGTATGCTTCCTTGAAGAGGTGCGTTTTTAAGGCACGTCTGAAATTTCGTGCATCGGGAATTGTCCGGATGCCTTGGGGTAGAGCATTCCAGAGGATGGGTGCAGCTCTGGTGAAGTCCTGTAGGCGAGCATGTGAGGTTCGTATTACAGGGGTGTTTAGTCTGAGTGTGTTAGCCGATCGGAGTGAGCGGGCTGGGTGGTGTACTGACAGTAGGGAGGCGATGTATGGTGGCGCAGCGCCATGCAGAGCTTTGTGGGTGAGGTAGAGGAGTTTAAATTTAGTTCTGCAGTGGATGGGCAGCCAATGCAGCGACTGGCATAATGCAGAGGCGTCTGAGTAATGGCTGGATAAAAAAATGAGTCTAGCTGCTGCATTTAGTATGGATTGGAGTGGAGCGAGTCTAGTGCGGGGGAGGCCGATGAGTAGCGAGTTGCAGTAGTCAAGCCGGGAGTGGATGAGGGCAACCACGAGCGTCTTTAGCGTGTCCGTGGGTAGGAACAGCCGTATTTTAGCAATATTTCTGAGGTGCATGTAGCATGTTTGGACCAGAGATTGGATATGGGGGGTAAAAGAGGTCAGAGTCCAGTGTGACCCGAAGGGATCGGGCATGCCGTCTGGGGGTTATGATGGTGCCAGACACTGGAATGGAGATGTTGAGGGGAGGTCGGTTAGAAGGTGGAAAGCCAAGGAGGTCAGTTGTCCATGCTACTTCTGGCAGGTGGAGCACCTGAGAGTCCTGCATCACAGGGCCATGCGGGGGGAAAAATCGCTTGTGTATGACCCTGTTCAGAGGAATGGGATTCATATTTGTGTGTCTCTCAACCCACAAATCTCATGTGATTTATCTTTTTTTTTCTTGGCCATGTGAAGCCAGTCTCAATAGGGCGATACCAAAAAAAAGCCGCCTCTTCACGTCACCTCTGTAAATATGATCCCATGGTAAGAAACCTACTAATAGTTCTGACTTGTTTGTATTTGCCTCTCCAGTTTTCTAGGTTACGTAGACAAGTTGGGTGTGGCCTACGAAGCTCCAACGATAGCCACCGGCTTTGGCGCTTACCTGGCTCAGGTATGTGGAGGCATTGCTATGTGTTGTGGGTCTCACAGGGAGTGACTTTCGGGAGCAGGACTGCTGAGAATATCCGGAGTTAGTCAGCGCTTCTCTTCTTCCTTCTGCAGCCGCTGATGCGGAAAGTGATTGAGAATAAGCCAAAGCTGACGCGGGAAGAGGCCCGGCAGCTGATCGAGCGCTGCATGAAGGTGATGTACTACCGAGACGCCAGGTCCTACAACAGAGTAAGTCGCCCGGACTAGCGGCCGAGATCGGTGTGCTCTGCGTGGTGCGAGGGTAACCGTACCTTTCTCTTACAGTATGAGATCGCCACCGTCACAGAGAGCGGCGTGGAGATCGAGGGGCCGCTGTCCTCCGACACCAACTGGGAGATCGCACATCTCATCAGGTTAGCTGCGTTGTCCGTCCCCTATATAGTAATCACCAGCTATATGTGACTCTAATTCTGCCCTCTGTCTCTTGCAGTGGATTTGAATGATGACTTGCACCTTCTGAACCGTGACTCTTGTTTTTGCTTTTGAATCTTCTTAGTGTTTTTCTATATTAAAAAAAAAATAATAATAAATCTGAAGTCTGGACTGTGTCCATGGTAACGGCGTCTTGTCATCTGTCTGACCGGATCCATTGCTTTCTGTACTATCCGCTGGTGTCTGATCTCCACTTACCCCAGGCCTGCAATTCTAACCTACGGACTTAGAGGGAACTTGTCGTGTTTACGGTGTGATCTGATACCAAGCTGTGCCCTTGTGACGTTGGCACACATGGTGGGACTCTTCAGCTGGCTGTGTGTGCCCTCTTCCATGGGGATGTGTGTACATGGCAGCTTTATGGGGCACCCGATGTATATCAAATGCAGCTTTCTAGGATCCTCTTTCCATCACATTTTAACCCCATAATGTAGTTTATGAGCTCAAACATAACAGGTTCCCTTAACCCCTTGAGTGGCACGCCCGGAAATCTTCTGGGACGAGCTCCACTGCTGATAGTGATATAGCCTGGAAGATTTCCGGGCTATGTATCACTATGGGAGCTGCAGAGCACAATGCCACAAGCTGTGACAGTGTGCTCTGCCTGCACAGTCCCACAGAGAACAAAGCAAGGGCTTTGAAAAACCAGCAGAAGATATTGCCGATCTGCCGGCAATCTCCTGCTTTGTATACAGGTTGCCATAGAGACCATCGGCTTGTCAGAAGCAAGCCAATGGTCTCTGTGGCAGGGAGAGCTGGTGCTTGTCTGTCAGGGGACAGCTAGGTACCAGCTCTTACAGCAGAGATCAGAGAAAACCTCCGATCTCTGCTGTTAACCCTTTACATGCTGCAGTCTATGTGACTGCAGCATGTAAAGGGCTGTCACCATCGGACCCCCCGGAATGTGATCAGGGGTCCTGATGGGTCCCTGTGGAAGTCCCCTAAAGGGACAAAAAAAGTAAAAAAAAAAACAAAAGTAAAAAAATTATAAAAACACTTGTCTCCCTTAACTTTGTAAAAAATCAAAAATAAAATCACACATGTGGTATCCGTGTGCATCATAATGACCCAGAGAAGGAAGTTAATGCATTATTTAACCCCTTAAAGGAGATGTCCCGCGCCGAAACGGGTTTTTTTTTTTTTTAAACCCCCCCCCCCCCGTTCGGCGCGAGACAACCCCGATGCAGGGGTTAAAAAAACCACCCGCACAGCGTTTACCTGAATCCCGGCGGTCCGGCGTCTTCATACTCACCTGCTGAAGATGGCCGCCGGGATCCTCTGTCTTCATGGACCGCAGGGCTTCTGTGCGGTCCATTGCCGATTCCAGCCTCCTGATTGGCTGGAATCGGCACGTGACGGGGCGGAGCTACACGGAGCCCCATTCAGAAAAGAAGAAGACCCGGACTGCGCAAGCGCGGCTAATTTGGCCATCGGAGGGCGAAAATTAGTCGGCACCATGGAGACGAGGACGCCAGCAACGGAGCAGGTAAGTATAAAACTTTTTATAACTTCTGTATGGCTCATAATTAATGCACAATGTACATTACAAAGTGCATTATTATGGCCATGCAGAAGTGTATAGACCCACTTGCTGCCTCGGGACAACCCCTTTAATGACATGGCCCCTTTTTTTCTTTTTTTCCCCATTTCTTTTTTTCCTTCCCCCTGTTTAAAAAAAATCACAACTTGTCCCGCAAAAAACAAGCCCTCATATGCCCATGTCAATGGGAAAATCAAAAAGTTATGGCTCTTGAGACGCAACTGCAAAATTAGTTGAAATTCAATGATTAGACCATTTTAAAAAACCTGCCCTGGTGGGCACGACAGGGTGGTAGGAAACCCGCCACTCAAGGGGTTAAAGAGTTCTTAGTGAGTTATTAAAAGGGTCCCATAAAATTGACTGAACATGTGTTGCCCCCAATGCTGGGACCTCTAGTAATCAGCTGTATAATCACGTTACCAGCAGCCCTCCAGTTATAAGCCTTCGCTGGCGAGGCACACCTATGGCAGAGTTGTGGACCAAAAAAAGCTCCAAAAAGGCAATACTTAAAGACGTTTGATTCAGCGGCAGCAAGGATTTGGTGCGTGTAAAATCAGCAACGTTTTATTCCTATCGCTTAAAAATAATACGACGTTTCTACCCGCACGGGGCCTTCGTCACGCATAAAACCATACAGCCAGGGTGCAGTTTAAATAACAAAATCATAATGACCACCATCAATAGTGATCGGTTCAGATCGCCTCCCCCCACAATCAATTAACAGACCTCTGTACAATCAAGGCAATCGTCATACCAGCTTCTCTCCTGGGCTCGTCCCAGATCCAGGTGCGGTTAGTCCCTTCACTGTATCTTTCGGCATTCAGTGTGCTCAACTATGCATGTCCTATTAATCAACTAGGACATATCTGTTCCCGTCCGGGTTGCCCTAATTATGATATAATCTTGCATTATTGTAACTGGTAACAATGCCCTCCTTTCTCCATTTTCTCAAGGTGATTACATACACCCATGGCAACCAGCTAGACATATCCACCACACTCTTCAGTGTAGCACCAGAATTGCCACAAATTCCCAGTCTGGCACCAATCCCTTACATATAATCCTGTTCTCGCTTCGGATCACGTTTTATGCTACAGTGGAGAGCAACCTACATATTACTTAATGGCTTACTTTGGTTTTATTCCCCTCCGTCTTCCATGCTCTACAGCTTTCCTCATCCACATGTATTATAGGGAGGCTCTTGGTTATGTACTACTACAATCAATAGGGCCTTCCAGGAAGAATACTATGACTTGTGCTCAGGATGGGTCGATAACACTTCATCAGCTGGGGTCTGCTGTTTAGGATATTAGGCGGCTGCTGATGGCGCTGCAAATACAGATGCTCTGACTGATGAAGGGTCTGGCGCAGCTCGCATTGATTTCAGAGGCCCGTCCCTACATCATTGTGGTCAGAGTAGGTGCTTCCACTAACCGCTGAGTATTTGTGGTGCTGGCGCTTGATTGAGTACATCGAGGAAACTATTTTGCCATATGCACCACAGCACATGCTCAGGCGGTAAGCGTCTTCCTGAAGTGTGTCAGCCATGACTTGAGAAGGAGGGGGCTTAGGGCTTGAAATGAGCCGAACAGCCCGCTGCTCTGCAACATGACCAGCAATGAGAGGAAGACCACTCGCACCATGTGAGCCAGTGCTGGAACTGGACTCAATCAGAGACGTGCATTCACAAAAGTGACTTTCACACGCAGGTTCCGTTCAATTGCGCTACAGACAGACCTCGCACATGAAAAGAACACGTATAATCCGATCTTTCTCTCCATATTAGTGATTTTCCTTGTGGACCAATGCTCTGAGAGAGAGACGTTGCAGCATGTCTAAAACAGAAAACCTCCAGGGAGGAGATACTCAAGTGCGTGCCATTACTTAAAATGGGCACCAGATTCTTGGCTGACACTTCAACGGAATCGGTGCGCTTTTCTGCCAGAAACGTGGTCGTGGGAAAACTCCACTAGGTGAGCGCTAGGGCCGGAGACACTCTCCAAGAACAAATTATGTTCCGTTCCAGGGGGAGTATCTGTTCAGGCCAGAACTTGATAAGATCCTGGAAGAAGCTGGTAAAACTGATCCTAAATCTTCCTAAAAAGAATTCTTCACAGGCATACCAGCCTAGAGAACAGAAAAGTAGAGGCAAAACACGTAGATGGTCATACCTTAAAGGTGGCACAGGTAAGAGGTCCCTTTTTCCCAGACAGCCTGAGCCCAGGTATAATGACAGGACCTGTAGCGGGTCTCAGGGAGATGGTGCCAGATTACTGGGAATACCTGGGTTCTGCAGATAATATCCCAGGGGGTACAAGCTGGAGTTCTTGTCCCTTTCTCCCCCAAAATTTTTAGCTACGTCGAACCAGACCCCTCTCCTCAAAGAAAGATTGGAGAAAGGGTTTCATGATTTAACCCCTTAGTGACAGCCCATACGCCTTTTTACTGACATCACTAATGGGCTATAAACCCACACATAAATTTTGTCTAAGGCAGTAGCTCGGCTGACCACTGATAGCCAGGCTCCTGCTCTAACTGCCAGATGCAGAGAAACCTCAGATCCTGGCAGTTTAACCCCTTACGTGCCACAATCAATAGCAACTACAGCATTTAAGCAGATGACAGGTAGAGGGTGCACCTTCTGTCACCCATCAGTATCTTGTAGTGTGATTGTAAGGTAACACTAGGTTCCCATGGTAGATGGAAGACTGACAAAAGCCTCCATGTCTGCCCTGTAAATCTGCCTATTAAGCCCTGCCTCCAGCAGCGTCTAGTAGGCTGCTGTCATAGGCTTAGCAGAATGTACAACATAATTAATGCAGTGTACTATCCTAGCAATCGAACTATCGCAACTTCAAGTCTCCCTGAGGGGCTAAAAAAATAGCATCAAAAAAGTTCATTAAAGTTGGATTAAAGGTTAAAAAAAATCCAATTTAAAGAAAATATGCTTTTTTCAATGGATAAAAAAATAAAATAACATTTTTAAAAGCAGCACAAAATAGATATTAAAGGGGTTGTCTCACGCCGAAAGGTTTTTTTTTTTATTCAATAGGCCCCCCGTTCGGCGCGAGACAAACCCGATGCATGTGTTAAAAAAAAAAAACGGGTAGTACTTACCCGAATCCCCGCGCTGCGGCGACTTCTTCCTTCTTCTTACTTACCTTAGTAAGATGGCCCCCGGGATCTTCACTGTGAGGTCCATTGCCGATTCCAGCCTCCTGATTGGCTGGAATCGGCACACGTGACGGGGCGGAGCTACGAGGAGCCGCTCTCCGGCACGAGCGGGCCCATTCAGAAGGGAGAAGACCGCACAGCGCAAGTGCGTCTAAAATCGCCAGAAGAGGCGATTTTAGACGGATCCATGGAGACGAGGACGCCAGCAACGGAACAGGTAAGTGAATAGCTTCTGTATGGCTCATAATTAATGCACGATGTATATTACAAAGTGCATTAATATGGCCATACAGAAGTGTATAGACCCACTTGATTTCATGAGACAACCCCTTTAACACATTTGTAATGACCCAGACAATGAAAATATTTTGACAAAAATGAGTGGGATAGCGGCTAAATATCCGCTTTTTTCTCACCGCAGGCACGCTAAAAACACTTACTGTTGCCCTCATCCACTCCCAGCTCGATTATTGCAACTCGATGCTGATCGGCCTCCCCTGCACCAGACTCTACCCTCTCCAATCCATCCTGAATGCGGCAGCCAGGCTCATCTTCCTGTCCAGCCGCTACTCGGACGCCTCTGCCCTGTGCCAGTCACTGCACTGGCTGCCTGTCAAATGCACAATTCAATTTAAACTCACTACCTTCATCCACAAAGCCCTCCACAGCGCAGCGCCCCCCTATATCGCCTCCCTCATCTCAATCCATCAACCAACCCGGGCTCTGCGCTCTGCTAACGAAACCAGACTGAGCGCCCCTTTAATTCGAACTTCTCATTCCCGCCTCCAAGACTTCTCCAGAGCAGCACCGATCCTCTGGAACGCACTACCAAAGGCTACCCGAGCAATCCAGGACTCGCAGAACTTCAGGCATGCTCTAAAAACGCACATCTTCAGGGAGGCATACCGAATTCCCTAAACAAACCCCTCTGTACTCCGCCTGATAACATGCTCCCTGACCTACTGACTGCAATCCCTGCTAGCCATCATAAACTGCTCCTGCAGTCATACCGATTCTGCCGTCACACGGCTAAATGTCTGACCATTGTCTATGTGTATAACATCGCTCACTCTCCACCTCGCCATACCGTGCACATCTCCAGCCCCTTTACCTTCTGTATCACCCCATTACTTGTAGCATGTAAGCTCGTTGGAGCAGGACCCTCACCCCTATTGTTCCCATCAACTGATTACTATGTAACCGTGGTTCTGTAATGTTTGTATTTTTGTCTCTCTGTATTCCCCATCTATGTAAGCGCTGCGGAAAATGTTGGCGCTATACAAATAAAGATTATTATTATTATGTGATGTGCTATTTTACACAATTTGGTTTATGTTAAAAGAGGACTTACGTGGTGCTTAGGGGGTCCCAAGTTTGGGATGTAATCTGCTAGCACCCTGGAGTCCTGGTCAGCATTGATATTTTTGTTCAGTAGTCCCCGGGGTCTTGCAATAATCCAAGTTAATAGCACAGGGAGAGCGCATGGGCCATACTGCCCACATCATATAGAAAAGGGCACAATATAATAGTACTAAAAAGGGTAAAATGACTTACAGGGTTACTGAAATAGTTAAGGTAAAAATATTTAATAATAGCGCATCTACATATATTTCAATTAATGCAATATATATATATATATATATATATATATATAAAGCTATCTAGACAACAAAGATGTAAAATGCACATTGGGTTTATTTCATGATTATACATGAATGAATAGATGTCTAAATAACTTCTAATATATATATATATATATATATATATATATATATATATATCTTGTTTCCCCAAAAATAAGGCACCCCCTGAAAATAAGGCACCCCATGAAATTTGCAGAAGTCCCAAATATAAGGCACTCCCCGACAGTAAGGCATAGTAAAGTGTGCAGGCAAGTCAAGAGGCCTGTTCCCTGCTGCCATCCCCATTGTCTCCTACCTCCAGATGTATAGGTAGATCTGCAGACAGTCTGCTGTTATCCTGTCCCTGCTGTGCTGTACGAGTGTGCTGTTGTGAGCTCCCCTTGCTGGCTGGAAAAGTCCATACTGTACGTTCTGTTTCTGCTGTACATGTCTGCTGTGATGAGCCCCCCCTGGTGGCCGGAAGCTGCAATACCATCCCTGCTTATAAGTGGTACAGGAACTTCTGTCTGCAGACAGGTACGTTACTTTACAGCCCTTATTTTTTTATGGCTCTGTGTGTGAGTCAGGCAACCTGTGGGATTCTTAAGGCTGGGTTCTCACAGAGCGTATTTCCAGCAGAAATCTCGCGGTTTGGCCACAGCGATAAACAGCGAGATTTCTGCCGGGAAAGCGCTGCTTCAAAACCCACGGCACTCAGCCGCTTGTTTTGAAGCGACCTGGCTGCACGCTTTTACGTTTCTGTGGCCGGTGAATCCGCACCACAACGCCGGCTTCTCCCAGCTTTGCCGTGACAGATTCGTTGTCCCATGTGGACGAGATTTCTGAGAAATTTCGGCCACAAAGCTGGCCAATTGAGGGATTAGCGGCCACAGACGGATTTGCCGCGGCGAAATAAGACACCCCTGAAAATAAGACATAGCGCATATTTGGGAGCAAAAATTAATATAAGACGCGTCTTATTTTCGGGGAAACAGGGTATATATTATTGTTTTTAAACTTCCTCCAGTGACATCACAAACAATGAAAATATTTTGTCATTTATCGCGCATGGTGAACGCCATAAAAATAATTTAAAAAACTAATGCCAGAATTGCTATTTTTCTTTTGTTCGACTCCCAAATAACACTATGAAAAGCAATCCAAGAGTCACATGTACCTCCAAATGGTACCAATAAAAACCGCATCTCTTCCCGCAAAAAACAAGCCCTCCCACAACTCAGTCGCCGGAAAAATAACAGTGCCATCAATCTTAGAATGCGGCAATGCAGATTCAATTGTTTTTCTTTAAAAATGTGATTTTATTGAGCAAAAGTAGTAAACAATACTCTACATAAACGTGGTATAGCCGGAATCGTGCTGATAAGAGAGTTATGATAGTTTTACCGAATCGCGAACCCTATAAGAACAAAACCAGGAAACAATAAAGGAATTTCTGTGGAGTTTTTTAATCTCTCCCCCCCCCCCAAAAAAAAGTAATTCAATAATACAAAAAAGTTGTACAATACAATATGTGGACCCCACCGTGGTGCCAATAATAAATTACAATTTGTCCCAAAAACACAAGCCCTCATATGCTATGTCAACAAGTTACGGCTCTTGCAATGGTCCTTAAAGCAAAAACTGATCGTCACTAAGGGGTTAATACAATTGGGAGCTATTATCCCAGTTCCTATATAGTAACAGAGTTTTGGTTATTATTCTTATTTTTGGTTCCTAAGGGCTTATTCACACAAGTGTATATCGGCTGCCGTTTTCACGGTCAGCCAATATATGCTACCATTAGGGATGAGCGAGTATACTCGCTAAGGCACTACTCGCTCGAGTAATGTGCCTTAGCCGAGTATCTCCCTGCTCGTCCCTAAAGATTCGGGGGACGCCGCAGCTGACAGGTGAGTTGCGGCAGGGAGCAGGGGAGAGAGGGAGAGAGAGATCTCCCCTACGTTCCTCCCCGCTCTCCCCCGCAGCTCCCCGCCCCGCGGCGGCGTCCGAATCTTTCGGGACGAGCAGAGAGATACTCGGCTAAGGCACATTACTCGAGCGAGTAGTGCCTTAGCGAGTATACTCGCTCATCCCTAGCTACCATCTAAAACATTGGATTCCAATACATCAGATCACACAGACATATTCCCGCGGAGTAAAAGTGCCCAGCCGGGCAATATAGCACCGGGCACCTTTATGCCGGGCAGCAAAAATAGTCCTGAAACTATCTTTCTGCCCAAAATACATCGGCCGTAGACTCCTATGGGAGCCAATAACAGTGGCCAGAGAAGGGAGGTGGGAGAGAGTTTTGCAGTGTGACTGCTACACTCCCTCCCCCTTCTCTCCTCCCCACCGGCTGTTTGCAATGGGAGGGGGCAGGAAGAAGGCGGAGCCTCCCTTTGCTGACTGCAGAAAAAGGGCGCAGAAGGGGCAGGAGCTTAACACCGCCCCTTCTTGTTGCAAACAGCTGGAGGGGAGAAGAGAGGAGGTGAGACGGTGAGGGGGAGGGAAGGGGGAGACAGCTTAGCAGAGCTAAGCTTTCTTTCCCCACCCAACGGCATTGCGGCCTCGGCGTATATGTGCCAGGCCCTTGCCGTCTGAACAGGCGCACAAACGTTAGATTTGTACGCCCGTTCACGCGTTTTTAGCGTGAAAGCACCTATGGCCATGTGAAAGGCTCCTAACCTTATCTGTTCTTTCAGAACAAAACTTAAATTGAAAGCCCTTAACCAGTATATCTCTGATTTTCAATTTGAGGCTTCTTTCACACGAGCGCATATAGGCCGGCCGTTATCACAGCTGGCCGATATACGCTGCATTGTTAGTAAAAATTCTGGTGAATGGGCGCACAAATCAAATGTTTGTGCACCTGTTCATATGGCCTGGTGAGGCCAGCGCAAATGCGCCTACCTCACCAGGCCATCTCCCATTTCCCTTCCCTGTTCATTGCAGGCTTACCTGTCTTCCTCCCCTCTCATTCCGTGCAATAGGAGGGGGAAGGGCGGGGGCGGAGCCAAGCATTGGTCCACCCTGCCTCCTCCCATTGATGACTATGGACAAGGGCCGGAGAGAGGGTGGGCACTTAGCTCTGCCTCTGTCCCGCCCCTGTTAATAGCATCAATGGGAGGAGGCAGGGCGGACCAAATAGTTTTCTTAGAGTTAAGCCGCCTGCAGACGGCTGGGTTGGATCCCGCTGCGAGAATTCTCACAGCGGGACCTGACCCGAGCCCCTGCAGGGACCAGCACGGCACTCACCTCTCCCACGGCTCCGGCTCTTTGATGTGCCGGCCAGCCAGCGCATGCGCAGAGCGGAGCTGATGGCCGTGGAGTGACATTTCCGTGCAGGGCTCGCAGAGTAGAGCATGTCGCAATTTGTTTTCCACGTGTGATTTCACGTGGACAAATCGCGGCCGTCTACCTAGGATTGCATTTTCTAATCCAATCCTATGGCAGTGGCCACGGGCGGAAATTCTGCGGGAAATCCCGCTGTGAAATTTCCGCCCGTGTACAGGGAGCCTTAGGGCGATTAATATAATTCCTTATCTCGATGACCTCCTTAAACTACTTTCCTAGTTGGGTTAGCTTATCAACTCTGAAAATCCCCATTTACACCAAAGATGATCACTCAAAATTTGTTCGAAAGATAAGGAGAATGATAGTTTTGAGCGATCGTTTTGCATAAAGTACTAATGGGCACTTATGAGCCTCTAGGAGCTGTTGCAGAACTTAGCAGGAGGTCTGAGCTCTGCAATTAGCTCCATTGTTCAGTCATGGGCTGCTAAGGGTAAACAATATAATTTATAGCTCCCATGGAGTTAACAGCCTTCGGGCACGGAGAATACAATGTTATGTATTCAGGAATTGCTGGTCTGTCTCCCCCTGAGGGCATAGGAGCCCACTCTACAAGGGCCCTTGCCTCCTCATGGGCTGAACGTAGTGAAGCTCTACAGAGCAGATTTGTATAGCCGCAACGTGGTCCAGCATCCACACACATTTACTAAGCATTATCACTTGGATCTGCATTCTGGTAGGGAGCTGGCCTTTGGGCCGAGGGTCATCTTAGGATAGTGGTGTTACCTAGCCATAGAGAGTATACACTACTGCTAGATGCAACACCCATCGAAGCACGCATACAAGAAGAGTACCGCTGCTTTTACATGTGACGCCAGTTGGGCACAAGTGCTGACGTTACTGCATGTCCTACTAAAGCGGCTGGTGGAGGGTCTCGCAGAGGGTGGTACTCCAGGTTCTCTATGGACGCAGCCCTTGGCTCCTGGCAGTGGGGCAGGGCACATTGGTCTTGGTAGAGTAGGGGTCCCTGGACAAGTCTCCATGGATCGGCTGTGACTGCGGATGAGCAGCCTTCCTCTGGCACATGCATGCGTGAAGATCAGAAGATATAAAGATCCTGTTGATCAGCATAGAACTGGCAAGCTAACTCAATAACCCAGGATACCCGACACGTTGTATAAACTGCAACAATAATAAACCGGTCCGTCCTGTAATTGACTTCTTTATAGAGGATCTAGTGAAAAACAAGTGTCAGCGCGATTCACCCTGTGGGCTGCGGGCGCACATACAAAATACATTTTACCGCCTTGTAGCAGAGGGAGTGGGATCTGTTGGCGTCAACTTGTGAGCACGCCGGTCACGCAGGCCTTATGCCCGTTGGTAGATGCTGGTGCCTTGCTTGCAGAATTTTACATTGGTGGGCTATGCGTTAATAATAAAGCTCCAGCCACTAAAGGAATGGTCCGAGTTGGCGCACCGAAGCTGGATGCCGCTAAGGGAAAAGTGCTGCACAGATCTGTCTTGATTGGCACACCAGCTCACTCTGGAGGGGAAAACGCACGGCAGCCAATCACTAGCTATAGCTGTGGCCAGTGTTTGGCTGCAATAGTCACATGTCCTGGGCAGCTGCCACCAGGAAGTACAGAGGGGCTGTGGAGCAATTCTAAAGGCCCATTTAGACACAGCGATTATCACTCAAAATTCGCTAAAAGCCGTCTTTTGAGCGATAATCGTTGTGTGTAACCGCACTGACATTGTGCAGTTTTCGTTAAGCCGTTAGACGAGGATGATGAGCCTCATCAGGGATTCACAGCGGGATACAGCTGATACTATTGTTTCAGCTGTATCCCGCTCCATGGTAACAGGCTGAGTAGGAAAAACAGAGTGGTCCAGCTCTGTTCTCCATGCCCGGCACGGAGCGCTCGGCTGTATAACAACCGGGCACTTCGTGCAGAAAACATCTGGATGCAAAAGACAAGCGGGGACACCCCGCTTGTCTTCTGCATTCCCCACTAGGAGCGCTCGACTGTATAACAGGCGGGCGCTCAGAGTGGGGAACAGCTGTATGCAGAAGACAATCGGGGACACCCCGCTTGTCTTCTGCATTCTCCGCTGGCAGCGCAAGGGGATCGCTCATCTTGAGCGATCATCTTGCACTGTAAATGACACAACGATGATCGCTCAAAAGTCACTTGAGCAACATCCTTTGAGCGATTATCGTTGGGTCTAAATGGGCCTTAGTTAATGAGAAAACCCCTTTAAACTGACCAAAGCACAATATAATGATCATAAGATATATGATATAAACCTCATAAGAACATAAATGGGGAGGATATGTAAGGGGGACATTAGAGACACATGACCCCCCCCCCCCCCCTCACACTACAGAAGCACGTAATGGGTTAATTCTCTTGAACCCCTACTCTGAATAGAAGGTAGGCCAAATAGCAATTAACGTGGCTAATTACACCAACTAACACATAAAAGACAGCGAAGGAATGGAGGCCATGTACTTTTTCTTCTTGGGTGTCATTTTCTTCCATGTCCTCCCGAATGTACAGGGTTTGTATACAAGGTAGTCCGTGGCCCAGGGTTCCCAGCAGTGTCTCCATCTTGCATACAAATGATACACTTGTCCAGCGGGTGGGAGCTGCCCCTATTGGGCTGTCAGACTCATCTGGGATGGTGGCTGCCGTGTTCTGCAGCGGCTCACGTTTAGACAAATGTTTTAGCTCAGAGGTAGGTGTCCAATTCTATTGCGCATGTGCTGCCTGTCTTCTAGCGGCTCTAGCCCAATCCTGCTTAACCCCGCTGGCAACTTTTGGTCTAGTACTGACCCGGACCGGCACCTGCTCTTGCTCAGTAATTAGCCACATTACTTAAATGCCAGTAGCTTTTTCCCGTGCCAGTAGACTGACGGGCAGCAGAACCCGCTAGGATGAGGCTACGTTCACATCTGTGGCGGGAGTCCCGTTTTCCTGCTTCATTTTGGGAGCGGGGAAGGGGGATCCTATTGCCAAAGGGATCCCTCTTATGACGGCACCAGAGGACCTCATTCACTTTAATGAGTCAGTTTTTTTTTTACATTTTGTGCTGGATCGGCAAAGGAGCCTCTGAATAGAGGTCCCTAATGCAGATGTGAACATAGCCTAAGAGGAACTCATAACCTCATCTGTCCCAAAATCAGAGACTATATCAATACATCCAAAGCAACATGCTGAACTCCCTCCTGTGCTTCATTGTAATGTAAAAATAAAGAACCATACATTACATTTTTTTATTTACATTTTGTGCACATTACTCCTAGTAAAATAAAAAAAAATTGGAAAAGAAAAATTTATGTGGAAAAAATATTAAAAAATAGCCCTATATGTCCCCCAAAAAAAAAATCACATAAAAATAATTTGGGCAGGCCAGTAAAAACAATATAGAGCCATAAAACCACCACATGCATTTAATTGCTAAAAAGTGCCTGGTCCTTTAAGAAGGAAACACTCGGGTCAGTAAAGGGTTAAGTTTTGCATTTTATCTTTTGTCTCACCCTCCAGCCAGACGCACATTCCTATCTGGGGAGGTTCAATACTGGCAGAAATGCCAAACTGAGCATAGCTGCAGGAGGTTTACCAAATGCCATAGAAAGACAGCCCCTCCCCCAATATCCCCCGCCCCTTCCCCAATATCCTCCGCTGATATCTTCCTCCTACAGTTCTGAAAGGGGCAAATATCCTTGGCCAGTTCAGATAGTGGGGTATTCTGCCCCTGTGCACTGACAGGACAGATGGAATTTTTAATTACGCAAATACTAATAGTATTTTTCTTCCCACTTTAAAAAAAAAAATTGTAACCCCTTTATTTATCCAATGACATCGCTGCATGAGGGCTTGTTTTTACGGAACGAGTTGCATTTTTAAATGGTGCCATATAGTGTACTTAAAAAAAATTCTAAGTGGAGTAAAATGAAAAAACGACATTCCACCATCTTTCGGTGCGTCTTGTTTCTACGGCGCACAAACTGCAACAAAAATAACATGATAACTTTATTCTATGGGTCAATACGATTACTGCGATACCAAACTTGTATAGTTTTTTTTTTTTTTATTGTACTACTCTTTTTTTTCAAAGACATACATTTTTTTTCAATTATTTTCTGCCGCCATCTTCTGTACGCAATAACTTTTTAATTTTTCCGTCGACGTAGTTATGTGCGGGCTCTTTTTTTGCAGGATGTCCTGTAGTTACGATTAGTACAAATTCGGAATACATACGACCTTTTGATCGCTTTTTATTTGTGAGACAGGGTAACTGAAAAAGCGCATTTCTGGCTTTTTTTTTTTTTTACACAATTATTAAAACTTTATTGCTCTTATATTCAATTTTCTTTTAAGCCCCCCTGGGGGACTACAACATGCGATGCTTTGATCGCTCCTGCAATATGACGTAATTATAGATGAGCGAGTATACTTGCTAAAGGCAATTGCTCGAGCGAGCATTGCCTTTAGCGAGTATCTCCCCCGCTCGAGAGTGCAGGTTCGGGTGCCGACAGCGGGCAGGGAGCTGCGGGGGAGAGCGGGGCGGAACGGAGGGGAGATCTCTCTCTCCCCCCCCTGCTCCCTCCTGATGATAGCCGTTACTCACCGCTCCCCCGCGCTGGCACCCGAACCTGCAGTCTCGAGCGGGGAAGATACTCGCTAAAGGCAATGCTCGCTCGAGCAATTGCCTTTAGCGAGTATACTCACTCATCCCTAGACGTAATGCATTACGTCATACTGCGATTTGACAGTCTATCAAGCCACCCCACGGGGATGGCTTGATAGGTAGTCGGCTAAGGCAGCCCTGGGGCCTTTCAGAAAGCCCTCGGCTGCCATGACACCTGCATGGTTTCCCCGATCTCACCGCGGAGGGAACGTACATGACCCCCAGAACAATGTTCGAGGGATTTAAATGCCGCTTGTCAGAATTGACAGCGGCATTTAAATGGTTAATAGCCGTGATTGCCCGCGGGTGTCAGCTGTAATAAACAGCTGACGCCCACCCTGTATGAAGAGAGGTCGCCCCGCAACCTCTCTTCATACATACCCTGACAGTCCAGGATGTACCCTTAAGTCCTTGGTTGTTAAGGGGTTAATCTGCACAAGCCGGCGTTGAATTTTATGCTGGCTGAAATTGAACGACGACCGAGAACTGCGCGATTCTTGTTTGCTTCGCATTTAAGCTGAATATTGTCATTTTCGTTCATTTGAACGATTTTGTGCCTCCATCCTTCTGTCTAAAATAGGTTATACGGGTATCCAGGTGAGTCGGAGGCGGGGCCTATTAGTCATCATTGTGCTGCTGTTAGGACTAAGGGAAAACAGATTAACAAATATAAAACAACGTAAAAAAGAATCTTTAGCCCAATTTATGAGAGATAAATAAAAAAAAAAACCAGGTATGCACTTCCTTTATATATAGTAGGGATAAATAAATGAAACAAACTCACATGGTAAGGGGAGTCCTCGGGCTCATCAGGGACTCCCCCAACCAGTCCTAGGGAATCACGATCCACTTGCAATGTCAGGATTGAATTAGTATTTAAAGGGGTTGTCCCGCGCCGAAACGTTTTTTGTTTTTTTTTTCAATAGCCCCCCCGTTCGGCGCAAGACAAACCCGATGCAGGGGTTAAAAAAAAAACCGGATAGTACTTACCCGAATCCCCGCGCTCCGGTGACTTCTTACTTACCTTGCGAAGATGGCCGCCAGGATCTTCACCCACGATGCACCGCAGGTCTTCTCCCATGGTGCACCGTGGGCTCTGTGCGTTCCATTGCCGATTCCAGCCTCCTGATTGGCTGGAATCGGCACACGTGATGGGGCGGAGCTACGAGGAGCAGCTCTCCGGCACGAGCGGCCCCATTCGGAAGGGAGAAGACCGGACTGCGCAAGCGCGTCTAATCGGGAGA
The DNA here is from genome assembly GCA_035609135.1 of Eleutherodactylus coqui. Lineage (NCBI taxonomy): Eukaryota > Metazoa > Chordata > Amphibia > Anura > Eleutherodactylidae > Eleutherodactylus > Eleutherodactylus coqui. Next base: position 223,463,295 of record CM069410.1, on the reverse strand, counting down.
TTAGACGCTGAAATTAGACGGCACCATGGAGACGAGGACGCTAGCAACGGAACAGGTAAGTGAATAACTTCTGTATGGCTCATAATTAATGCATGATGTATATTACAAAGTGCATTAATATGGCCATACAGAAGTGTATAGACCCACTTGCTGCCGCGGGACAACCCCTTTAATCTTTACAGGTTGTGGACAACATAAAAACCACTCAGTGTGCACGTGCAACATGCACAACACTCACAAGGAAGACACAACAAGAAAAAGAATGGAGCTGAATGGATGGATGCAATGCGTTTCGAACCCTAGGGAGCCTTTCCCCAGCATAATTATTCAAATGCCGATGAAGGGTTTATACAGCAGAAACCTACATGTGCTGAACATTATCAGCCGGCTAGTCCCGTGGGATCTTGGCGCAGAGATGTCCACAATCTATAAAGATTAAATGCTAATTCAATCCTAACATTGCAAGTGGATTGTGATACCCTAGGATTTTTTGGGGTTGTTGTTTGGTCCTCTACCCTAGGGGTCCCCAACTCCAGTCCTCAGGGACCACCAACAGGTCATGTTTTCAGGATATCCTATAGTAAGAACACCTGTGGCAATGTCTGAGGCACTGACAATAATTACATCACCTGTGCAATACTGAGGAAATCCTGAAAACCTGACCTGTTGGCGGTCCCTGAGGACTGGAGTTGGGGGAACCCTGCTCTACCTGACCAAAACGCTTTCCTGTTCTCTTTCAAGTCTCCTACAGGGACATAAAAATAGTAGCAGCAGCAAAACGAATGAAAACGTTTTCCACACTTTCCCTATTTTTAAAAAAATTTAATCCAAAAAGTGATCAAAAAAGCCATATCTACCCAAGATGGTACCAGTAAAAACTACAGCTCACCACAAAAAAAAAGACCTCCCATTTTGATGGAAAAATTAAAAGGTTACAGCTTTTGAAAAGTCAAGATGAATATCCCCAAACAAGAGTTGCATCCTTTAGGACCAAAGGCCACCGAGTCTCTAAGGGGTTAATGCAGAAATCTCAAGTAACGACTATGGCATTGCCATGAAAGTCTTCGGTTTGCTCACAGCAACTATGCATGCCGTCCCATGGGCGAAGGCACACTTTCACATGTGCCAGTCCAATATACTGACAACATGGGACAAAGATCAACGCACCTTGGATTCCATCTTGGCAATTTCACAAGCCATGAAACAAGATCTCAGTGTCTCTTCTAGGGTTGGGTTGACCAGTAGCAGTTGTCTAGTGCATCAGCATCTTATCTTGTCCTCACATCAGATGCCTCAGGTTTGGGAGCTCATGTGAAGAAGGGTTAAGTCCAGGGATCTTGGTCCCCATAGGAGAAATTGCGGTCTTCCAACCTCAGGAACTCCGAACAGTCAAGCTTGCCCTGTTTCACTTCCAGTCAATTGGATAAGCAGATGGCGGTATGATACCTCGACATAAGGGGGTAGCAGGAGTCCTACTCTTACCAAGAAATGTCAACAGATGTTTGGTTGGGCAGAAAAGCTTATGAAAAGCATTACAGTGGCACATATACAAAAGGCAGGCTACACATTAGAGCCGATTGGTTGAGCTGGATCATCATACATCCCGAAGAGTGGAGTCTGAGCATCTTGTACCAGGATTACACTCTGAGGAACACCAGATGTAGATCTCATCACGACAAGAGGCAACATACAAACACCCAGGTTTTGTTCCATACAAAAAGTGGACCATTCTTGGAGAATAGATGGCCTGTCCATGTCCTGGCAGAACATGCTCATTGAGGTTTCTCCTTCCCTTCCTCTAGGCATAAGCATTCTAAACGTGATTAAGCGAGAAGTGGTGAAAGTAACAGCCATCTCCCCTGTGGGGTCTGGTTTTCCATAGCAATCTCTCTGTTGAAGGGCAGAATCTGGAGACTTTCGATGCATCTCAATCTGCTATCTTAGGGCAACTCCATACACGAGGACCTACAGAATTTGCCGTAAGAAGTATGAATCAATGATCCCTTCCAGTCAGCTGGTAAGAGTAAGTCAGTACCTCTATCTAATTTGCGGCAACTATAAGCTTCCTACCCACCGGCGTTGAAATGCTGTCAGAAAAATTTCATCACTTAGTGGAATCTACGCCAGGATGCACTACTGTGGTTCAGAAGGACAAAGGACCACCAAGACGCTACTAAGTGGGCAGCTATAATAAAAGGGACCATTCAGTGTAGAGTAGGAATGTATCTGGGATTACTCAATTTTTTTAACTGCCTACACCACAAATAGATATATTACCCAAGTATGGCTTCAAGAGATCAAAACTTGCATCAGCTACACTATGTTGACAGAAGACAGGGACACACATAGAAGGTGATGAAATTTGATTTTCTTCACCTTTTTCCATCCGGTGTCGAGCCGGCTTTGGCTTCAATGACTGCAGTAACCCTCTTGGCTGCTTTCTACCAAATTCCCATAGATGTGTGGAGGGATTTGCCTCCATTTCTTAAGAAGAGTTTCTGATAGTGATGGGGGGAGTGATCAGCATGCATGGATACAGCATTCTAGTTCGGCTCAAAGATGCTTGATGGGATTGAGATCCAGATTTTGGGATGGCCAATGAGTTTGCAGACGTTCTGCTCCTCCACACTGCGTGCCGTATGACATGGTACATGGTCATGTTGGTGGAGACACGGAACTGAACCAAAGTATTACCACAGGGGAGGTGATGCCACATTGTCCGAGATGTCTCTGTACACATTGGTGTTAATGGTGGACTTCACTATAACCAGTGGCCCTAGTTCTTGCCAGCAAAAAACACCAGCGCACCATAACAGAACCTCCTCCAAACTTCACTGTTGTGTGTGGCGGTTGGCTGGAGAGCGGTTTATACATGACTGCATCGTCCCAAGTGCCGCCATCTGATCGGAATATGGTGTACTGTGATTCAGCCATCTACAACACTTGCTTCCACCCACTTCCAGGCTGTCGCTTCAATCCCGGGCACAGGCGCCGCTGTGCATTCACTGCTGTGATGTTGTGTGCAGCAGCACATCCATGGTAACTCTTCACATCCAGTTCCCTACAGAGAGTTCTGGTACTAATGGCCTGTAAAACCCCCTGAACGAGGGCAGACGATGTGTGTGATGCTTTCACAGCTCATACAATGCCTTGTTGTCCACGTACTGTTGGTTTATGGGGTCTCCATGACCGTGACTGCACTGCACACACCAGATGGTTTCCATCTTCCAATAACATGACCAACAGTGGACTTTGGAAAGTCCAAAAAGCACTGCAATGTCCCGTACTGATTAGTCAGTGACATTCCCCCCACCAGACCCCGTTATTTGCTCTAGACCTGCTGACATCAGATGGTTCATGTTCTGGAAGCTCCTGTGTGATCCTCTTCTGGTTCATGTTCTGGGATCTCCTGTGTGATCCTCTTCTGGTTCATGTTCTGGGATCTCCTGTGTGATCCTCTTCTTTATATCTAATGCTCGCACATGTGATTTGCATATCCCCTTCGCCTAACAGCACAGAATTGGTGAGGCCCCATACTTGTGTCAGTGTATCTCACCCAGTCCCCAACAAGGACCAAATAATGAAGATGAAAAACTTAGCGACTACAGTCAGTCCACCTTTATCTTTTGCCAATTCGAAAGTTTTACGTTTGCTGCAGGCTCCCCCATGCACCATACGAAGTCCTGATACACCACTGCTTTTACTGAAGAAGCATTGTAGGATCCCGAAGAGAGAATTGTAGGGGAGATACAAGAGCTGCAGCCTACACCTCATTTTATCAGGCTCACTCTTGCCAACTATGGATAAGATTTTGCCAGGTGTCCAACTCTTGTTTGACTCTACGACGAAGCAGGGCAAGTTATTCCTAAAGCTATGAAGACCTAAATATGTCCGTGTAGATGCACAGATTAGGGGTCCGTGCCTGGGGAGTACACTATGTTCCACTGTCATGACTTGTGATCGATGAATGTGACTATATGACCTTACAGAAGAGGAGGGTGAAGGAATGCGGGCGGGCCGGCAGGCTAAAAGTCATAGTAAGCTGTTGTATTGAAGCATTATAACACTTCTACCGAGTGCGGGTAGTAATTATGTAGCTGCCATAAGGCATACTCACCTTTACCATAGTTTGGAAAGCTAATTGTTGCTTGTAGAAAAGTTCATCAAATTAAAAAAAAAAAGAAAAGAAGAATCGTCGATAGGAGTTCATCTACAGTGAAAGCACATGCATGGGGGGGATGGGGGGGGGGCTGCAAGCACGGGCCCATTTCCATACTCCTCCCCGTACAGGCTTTTCTTAGGTCGGGCTGCCCCTGCTGTCAATACATCAAGTGGGGAGTCCCCACTGCTTGCTGTCAGTGGGTGACTTTGGACTGTCAATCGAGTTTATGGAACTGAGCTTGTAGGGTCTTTTAACCGCTTACACTTTTTTACTGACCTCACTCATGGAATTGAAACCTGCACATATTTATAAGGCACTGGCTTGGCTGGTAGTGGCTCCTACTCCAACGCCCAGAAATGGAGAAACCTCAGATCCCGGCAGAGTAACTCCTCACATGCCACAATCACTAGGAACTGCGGCATGTAACTAGATGACAGGAGAGGGGGCTGTTATAGGATTAGTAGACTGCACTACATAGGTAATGCAGTGTACTAGTCTAGCAGGGCGGAGTTAACTCCTGGAACTTCACTTCACCCCGCCACTCTCATTGCAAATAGTGCCGAGGGGAGGAGAGGAGGCGGGAGCTCAGAGCACTGCTTCCGACTCTTCCAGCCTCCTCCCCCTGCAGAGAGAGAGACACCGTATATCGGCCGGCGTGAATATCCGGCGATATACGTTTGGCTGAAGCCGCCCGAAGTAGGTAAACATGGTATTTTTACCGAATGTCGAACGCCGTAAAAACAAAACCCAAAAACCAATGGTGGAATTTCTGGATCTTTTTTCCCCCATCTACCCCATAAACATAAAATAAGAGTTCTCCAGCACATTATATGGACCCCCAAGCAGTGCCTTTAAAAATACAACTCATCCCACAAAAGACCTTAGCCTTCACATGGCTACACCAGCATTTCCCAACTCAAGGACCCCCAACAGGTCATGTTCTCAGGATAGTAGCTACCCCTGTGGCAATGTCTGAGGATTGACAATTCATCACCTATGCGGTACTGGAGAAATCCTGGAAACATGACCTGTTGGGGTGCCTTGAGGACTGGGAGTTGGGAAACCCCGGGTTATGTCAATTAGGTATGGCTTTTGCAATGCGACCGTGAAAATCATTTGGTCCTTAAGGTACAAAATAGTCCAGTTACAAAGGGGCTAAACGTAGAGAAAGTGTTCCCCAACTCCAGTCCTCAAGGACCGCCAACAGGTCATGTTTTCAGGATTTCCTCAGTGTTGCCCAGGTGATCTTATTGTCAGTGCCTCAGACATTGCCACAGGTGTGCTTACTATAGGAGATCCTGAAAACATGGCCTGTTGGGGGTCCCTGAGGACTGGAGTTGGGTTTATAGCAATCAGCACAAACTGATTCTATCTTGTCCTCCTCCTCCCCGCAGAAGCATCTGGACACAAGTCGCCATGACCGCTCACCAGCCACAATTCATCTGCTACTGCACAGGGCAGCACAGGCTCACACTCACCAAGCCTGAATAGCTGGCAGCACAATCGTGACCTGCCCGCCACACACCACTGATGTGCGCTCCGCAGATGTTGCGCCAATCAGCCACCAATCGGAAAATCAAGTACAGCACAAGCAAACCCGTGCTGGGGTAACATGAGCCAATCAGGCTTGTGGAGCTGCACATAAGCAAACCACCAAGCTGACCTCATACGGTGGCGGCCTTGGAGGTGGCTCTACATTAACGGGGTTAAAGGGGTTGTCCCGCGAAACAAAGTGGGGTTATACACTTCTGTATGGCCAAATTAATGCACTTTGTAATGTACATTGTGCATTAATTATGAGCCATACAGAAGTTATTCACTTACCTGTTCCGTTGCTGGCGTCCCCGTCTCCATGGTGCCGTCTAATTTTCAGCGTCTAATCGCCTGAGTAGACGCTCTTGCGCAGTCCGGTCTTCTCCCTTCTGAATGGGGCCGCTCGTGCCAGAGAGCTGCTCCTCGTAGCTCCGCCCAGTCACGTGTGCCGATTCCAGCCAATCAGGAGGCTGGAATCGGCAATGGACCGCACAGAAGACCTGCGGTCCACTGAGGGTGAAGATCCCGGCGGCCATCTTCGCAAGGTAAGTAAGAAGTCACCGGAGCGCGGGGATTCAGGTAAGTACTATCCGTTTTTTTCTTTAAACCCCTGCATCGGGTTTGTCTCGCGCCAAATGGGGGGGGGGGGGGGGGGGGGGCTATTGAAAAAAAAAAACGTTTCGGCGTGGGACAACCCCTTTAAGGTTTTAATTTCTTTTTTTTTTTTTTTTTTTAGCAAGTTCTGTCCTGGATCAGGTTAGCACCAAAAACAGAAAACCTCTATATAAATAAGCAGCGGGTCTGAAACACATAAGACATTCTATGCTGTAGCCCGCAGCAGGCCCACACGGTGCCCTAGCGGCAGATTTATGGCGCACCGCTCTGACAGGGCAGTTGTTAATTAATCACAAGTGCAGCATGGCATGACAACTGGCGCCATGCTATAGAGCCTATTCTTCGTGGTCACTTAGTCTGCAGGCTTCTGGGCCATCTGCCTAGTTAGATAGGTCTCCATGCCAGCAACAGGATGCCGCTGTGGAACACACAAGGCAACGTTCGACGTTGTGGAGACCCATCCGTCACTCCAGTCCACTGCCCCAAGTGACCGATGGGTCTCCACGTCGGGACTGTGTAGTGACACAACCCATTGACAAGGGGAATGGTGACACCCAGTTGCCAGTTTATTCAGACATTTCCAGAAAGGGCACAGGAGGAACAAGAACATGTTCCCCAACATTGTTACTAAGGGTCTCATACCTACCCTGCAGTCAACAGCTGTAGGAGCCTCCTCCTCCCAACACACTATGTTGACAAAAGTATCGCCCCACCCCCATCAATCCATGAATATGTAAATCACGTATGAGCATTCGGTATAAAAGGAAGAGTATCCCAGTACAGAAACATCAGAACGCCACCAGCTGTAGAGCAGACAACGGGGTCTGGTGGTGACCGGATGACCGCACTTGGGACGATGCAGTTCTTTAGAAATTGCACTCCAAGCAAGCGCCACATCCACCAGTGCGATTTAGAAGCAGTTGTTAGAGTGGGTTCATTTCCATTCGACACCAATGGCTACAGAAACATTCCAGACAATGTGGCATCTTCTCCAATACGACCGAGCACCATCTCATATGGCACACAGTGAGGAGGAGCAGAACGTCTGCAGACTTCCTTCGCCAAGCCCAATTCCGGGTCTCAATCCCATTGAGCAGCACGAACTACAACACCGTATCTGTGCACGCCCATTATCGCCCGGCATCACTAGCTGAAGCTCTCCTCTACGGAGGCAAATCCCTCCACCAATCTATGGGACTTTGGTGGAAGCGGCCAAGGAGAGTTACTGCAGTCATTAAGGCCAAAGGCGACCAACACCGATCCGATTTCATCCCCTTCTATGTACTTCTGTCAGCATAATGTAGATTACACACAGTAACAGCTTCCAAGGACCCAGGATTCCCCTTCCATAGTAAGTAGATTACACCTGATCAGTGCAGATCCCTGTCAATCAAGTCACCACAGACTCCATAACGTTTATACGGTTTTATTAAAAAACAAACAAAAAAAAAAATGCATTAAGAAACTCGGGTCTCCCACCTAGTTTTCATCATGGGGTCGGGGCGCCCAGCTCTCTATCTGTAGTGTTTCTATTCATTCGACACCATCATATCCCAGCCAGGTACGAGGTGTGGAATTACACAGGATCCCACTATATGGGGGGCACCAGACGGGTGGACACAGGAACCAACAATACAGAGAAACGAAAGTCAGTGTCAGGCATTTAGTGGGTTCTGGTAGATGAACTCTGTACAGGGCGCAGTCACATAAAAACGCTTTATAGAGCTTCGTACCAGACGTGTAAGAAGTGGCCACACCAGGGGTGTAATAAACAGAACATTTTATATATATTATGTAAAAAAATTCACATCTTCACCTAATAAGAACACAGGATCGCCTTGTGCCCGCCTTTATTCTGCATGTCATTATATACAAGCTAGAGATTTAGTAATGTACACATGTAGGTCCTACCGACCGCTGGTTACTAGGCCAGAACAAACCATCTTGGGGAAGAATGGAAGAGGTTAAAACAAAACTAAGGGAAATAAAAACCCTTTACTAAACGCAGGAGAGAAGAAGTGCTGCTCCTGAGGTGGTAGTGAGGCCAGCGTCTGGGGTACCGGCTCTGAACAGTCCGTAGGGAATCCTTTATACATAATTCCAGGTGGACAATCAGAACTCATCGCTAATGCAAAAAACAAAACCGCAGGAAGGGATGCGCCTGGTCGACTAGTCCTGGGGTGGTCTTCAGCTACGGGAGAGGTAGCATCACTGGAAAAGGGGTGAACCAGGAGAGCCAACGTTCTCCCCTCCCCCTCAGGAAAGCGATCATGATAAATTAAAACATAATGCCATGTACGTGGATGCATGAAGTCCTGAATATTCACAGGTGGCGGAATGGTAACTGAGGGGGAGGGGTGTAGCATCAGTCACATGGTTTATAAATCAGTCTCATCAAAGCCATAGAATGATTCGGGATCGCTATCTCCCTCGAAAAGCTGATGCAGGACCTCCGGGTCGGCATACTCCTCGAAGGGGCTGTCGTTACATTGGTCGGCGTCTTCGTCCTGGTCGTCCTCGTTTAGTTTCAGTTGTCCTTCTAGTAGGTCGACGAGCTCTTCTTGCATTTCCGCGTTGCGTTTGCTTGTATTGGCTGTGCCATCAGGTCCCGGCAGGACACTGGCCACAAGGAAGGATTGCTGGACCAGTTCCGGCTGCTCACTTATTACATCCAGGACCTCGGTCAGCCAACGGACGACAAACTGAAGCAACATTTCCGAGCTGCAGCTTTCCTCGGCCATATTTTGGGCCTGGGTTCTCCACTTCTTGTGTAAGAAGTTGGTAATGGCTCTCCTAATGCAGACATACAGCGGTTGTATCTTGGAGCTGCAGCCGGCAGGAACGACAGCAGGCAGCGTGTAGGTGGAGCTCAGGAGAGCGAGGACCTCATTGGATAGGTGGGATCGGTGACAGTCCAATACCGCCATCCCTTTGTTATTTGGAGCATCCACGTGTTTCTGCCAGATGATGGTTGACCACAGCTCCATGACTTCATCATCATTAAAACCATCTTCCTTAGTCTGTAGTCTAATCGACTGAGGGACACGTTCTACACTCTTGAAGCTGCCTCGACAACACACCAGTGTGGGTAACAGGCTTCCGTCTGCCAAGATGGTCAGCACAATGTCGCACCACGGCTCCCCCGTCCCCATGGTCTGGAACGCGCTCTCTTTTCGCTCGTCGCTACTCAGTAGTTCCAGGTCAAGAAAGAGTGAAATTTCATCTACTGCAGCGATCATGGACAGTGGGAGGTCCTGGCTGTGTATCTGATGCTGCACAAAACTAATGAACATTTGGGCATTGTCCTCCATTTCCTCAGGCAGCCGGTTGGCCACAGCAACTTTATCATGTGTGCTCAAATTGTGCCGTAGCATGAACCTCACCGCCCACTCATAAGAGATCTTGAAACCTCCTTCCAGGGAGCGCCCGATTTTCGTGGCCTTTTGGAAGAGAGTTTCTTCGTTGACCGGCTGCTGCTGCTCTCTTTGGGTCAGTACCCACTCAGCAAGTTTCTCCTCCGCTTCGGTGCCCAGATATTTGCCCTCGGACAAGTTGTCTTGATTCTCCGCCTGGAACTTTTGCAGCCACTGCCTGACGTGTCTAGGAGAGTTGTGGAAGTGTTCAGCCGCCTGTTGTACGCTGCAGCACAAAGCAAATAGGACGACTCGAAGCTTCTTCACACTCAGCTGCTGCAGTTTATCCTCCCCATCTTCAGCTTCTTCATCCTCCACCTCATCAAGCTCATCCACGTCAATTCTCTGGTCTTTCTGCTCTGAGCTTGGGGTACCTGAGACAGGTGAGGCTTTCCATTTTTCGTCATCCTTTATCTCACCGTCCTCTAGAATCTGCGGACTGGTCCTATCATCCTCTCGAGGTTCCAAGACCCTGCACAGTGGGAAAACACAAAAAAGAGCAAGATTAATAAGAAAACTGACAATATTTCTAATAACATGCACAGAAACACAAGAGAACATCTGACAATCGCAGCCTCAACCACTAAGCATGAGTACTAAGAGAAAAACCTCTACACCATTTATAGATCCCCGAAACAAAACAGAAAGAATACTTACCATGAAAGGTCCGATGAGGTAGAACCTGCAGAGAGAAAAGATTAAGGATGTTACAACTCAGCGGTCAGTAATCTTATTACTCTCAGCATTAAGAGACTTATACAACTCCAATTCCCAAATGGGGGGGGGGGGGGGGGGGGGGGGGACATTTCTCCATTTCATTTTAAAAAATTACCCAGTTTAGAGATGGCTGGCAGCAACACATCTCATAACAGCTGTGGCAGGGCCGTGCCTACCATTGTGTAGCATCTCCTCTTCTGGGAGGGTGGAGACCAATTGCTGGAGTTTTGGGAAAGGAATATCATCCCATGCTTGTCTAATGGAGCATTCTAGCTGCTCCACAGTCCTCGGTCGTCTCTGCCGGATATTTTGTTCCATAAATGTTTCCTATCGGTAAAAGGTCCAGTGTGCAGGCGGCTGGTTCACCCCGGACTCTTCTTCTGGAAGCCATGCTGTTGCGTTGGAAGGTCCAGACTGCAAGGGGCTGATTCACACCCAGACTCTTCTTCTGTGAAGCCATTCTGATGTGGTGGATGCAGTATGTGGTTTAGCATGGTCTTACTTGAATACACAAGGTCTTGCCTGAAAGAGATGTTGTCTGGATGGGGCATATGTTGTTCTACAACCTCTATATCTGCCCATGCCAGAGGTACTAATGCCAGCCCATACTACCAGCGATGCAGGACTGAGCGCTGATAACACACTGGATAGTCCCCTCTCTTCTTGAGTCCGCAGGACATGGCGTTTGCGATTTCCAAAAAGAGTTTCACATTTTGATTCAGCACAGAACAGTTTTTCATTTTGCCTCAGTCCATTGGAAATGAGCTTTGGCCCATAGAAGACGCCGGTGTTTCTGGATTGTGTTGCTATACGGTTTCTTCTCTGCATGATACGGCTGTAACTTGTATTTGTGGATTGTACGGAGAACTGTGTTCACAGACAATGATTTCTGGAAGTATTCCTGAGGCCTGCAGTGATTGGCATTACAGAATCATGCCTGTATATAATGCAGTGCCGCCTGAGGGCCCTCCAGCATCCAACACTGACCGTCAGCCTTGTCCCTCGTAACTTTTTTCTGGGTTTCACAATTTTTAAACATAATTATTCAGATTGGTGACCTTTGACCATCTTTGCTTCTGAGAGACTCGGCCTCTCTAACAAGCTCTTTTTATACAGTAATGTGACTTAGTAGAAAATGGAACCTCCAGATGATTTTCATTAGTACCACTTCTCCAGCGTTCTGTTACCCGTCCCAACATGTGTGAGATGTGTTGCTGCCATCGGTTTCGAAAAGGAGTTAATTTGTTTAAATGAAATGGAAAAACCATCCCCTTTTCCCCCCCATGTTGTTGTAGGTTCTGATGTGACTAAAATATGGTTAAATGAGGTTTCTGGCTCATTGTATTCTTTTTTTCTTTACATTTTACACAGTAGCCCAACGATTTCTTTAAAGTAGAGAGAATTGTAAATTCATAAATACAGATACTTCTGTTCTGCTGTCTATGAGGTGCATGTGAAGGAGACACTTACTTGTGCACATAACTGAAGAAAAGCAGTGCGTTGGGTTGAAAACCAGATGTTTAGCCATGGCGTCACCAATTCGTGTGACAAGAGGGCAGGAGGAACACGTTAGCACCATCTCTTCACTGTAGATGAAAGATCAGAATTACCAATCTGCTGGTCATACGCTGAAAAGCGCTTATGTACGGGCACCACCACTCACCTGGGCATACAGCTCTTAAACAGCGACCGGTACTTCGGACTCTTCCGTGGGACATGGTTGCTGTATAATTACAAACACACAATGGAGTCAGGTTATCATCCACCACTGTCTTTAATGACCAGCACAGAGGTATACACACCTCTTCAGCTTGTACGCAGCATATTACACTCACTTGATCATGTGATTGGCGTAGGCTCGGGAGCAGCAGGTACCATAGCGGCAGAGAGAACAATGTACGTAAGTGGGGAAATGATTATGGAAATCATGGATGTCAAAGCTGCACTCCAAACAAGACTGCTTTCCTACGGGGACCCTAAAACAGAAGAGAACACAAAATGTTAACATACAGCAAAATTTCACAATGGATAATCCACCTCAACAGTGATATAAAAATGAAAAACATATATAAAAGTCCAGGGTACACCGTGCCACACATAGGGAACGTGCCCATAGATTGACTTGGGCAGCACAAGGTACTTTGAGCCACTGCAGGCAAGTAAGAAATGTTTAGTCAAGGAGCGATCCTGCACCCCGTAGCTGTGCAGCCTTCCATCAAACCCCAGACGTTGCAATTGTCATGGATTGATGGAATATAACACACCAGGAAATAATCCATAGAAGTGCTGTATGAGTCCCATGTGCACCCAGCGACTGACCGTTTTAAGCATTCTTCAGTTTCCATAGAGTCTGTAGTGGAGTCTTCCCGTGGAGGAATGAGAGGGTGCGGGGTTATGTCTGGCAGAGGCAGTGTGGGGGTATCTGAACACAACGGAAAAGCCCGTGGAGGCGCTCGAGAGGCTCGGATAGTGACCTGCAGTTAGACAAGTTATAGACGTGGTTTACATGCCGATAGGAAGCGCATGGACTGCATCACACTCTGTGGGCATTTGTGCAGCTCACCTTTGTGCCAGGCTTCAGACCCTCCAGCTGGCGAGGTTTGCGGAAGGTTTTGTGATGTTGTAACTTGTGTTCAATCTTGTCTTTTGCGAAAAGAAACTGCAAACGGCATTTATTGCAATGGTAGACGCTCTTCTGCTTGTCCGAAGGGGGAAGGAAGAGACGGCCACACAAGAAGAAGAATGCATGTTGTAAAAACGGCTCGTCATGGTAAGAAAATATGTAATAGGTAGATCACACTAGAAATACGGCTGCCTGCTGCGAATTAGGTAAACAGGTATAATAGATGGGTAAAACTTTAAAAGGAGAACAACACAATACCGCATGGAGTTTCGTAATGGTGTGTGGTTACTACATTGACATTGTGTGGAGCTAGAGATGAGCGAGCGTACTCGGAAAAGCACTACTCGCTCGAGTAATTTGCTTTATCCGAGTATCGCTGTGCTCGTCCCTGAAGATTCGGGTGCCGGCACGGAGCGGGGAGCTGCAGGGGAGAGCGGGGAGATCTTTCTCTCCCGCCCGCTCTCCCGCCCGCTCTCCCCTGCGACTCACCCGTCAGCCGCAGCGGCACCCGAATCTTCAGGGACGAGCACAGCGATACTCGGATAAAGCAAATTACTCGAGTAGTGCTTTTCCGAGTACGCTCGCTCATCTCTATGTGGAGCCAATTAACCCTTCATCTTCATGCACAGACAGAGCAGTCATGCAAGTCAATCTGGCCCCACACAAGGTCTGTACAATAACCCTTCACTTATTAGAGCTGCACATTCCCCTTTGATGCATCTTGTGACATATATAGTGGTCGAAGCGTAACGAGACAGAACGAACACCTTACCTGGTGCCGCATGAAGTGCTGCTGGAAGGCATTCCCATTTTTAAATACCTTCAGACAATAAACGCACAGGAGATGCCGCGTGTCCTCGTGATTCAGTCGGAAATGTGTATCCACCTCTGCGTAGATTGAGGAGCGATAAGAACACACCTGGAAGAAGAGAAGGGGCTGTTACATGGAGAAAAAGTGCTGCACCCGGGGGAGGTGATGGGACTCCGGCGGGACACTCACCTGGCACACGTATGGCATTTCACCAGGTTTGTGGGTGTCTTTCATATGTTGCAGGAAGAGCGGTTCGCTGTCAAAGGCCCATTCACAAATCTTACACTTTGCTGCAATCAAAAATACAAAATTAATCATTTACACCAGTGCCAATTAGGAAGTGACCAGCAGAAAGCTGTATACTATGCAACTAGATGCTAGGCCAAAACAGGATGTGTCATAAATGTCTGAGACGGGAACACCCCATTAATAAACCTATATATTCTATATAGCAAAAGTTTAATATGGCATGTAACACATTTAAAGGGAACCGGTCACATCCCCACAGCTACATAAGCTAAGTTCTGCTGCCGTTAAGTGAGGTGATAGGGAGCCATGTGCTGTATTTTCTTTTTTTTTTTTTTTTTGTATACCCGCCTGCTCCCACGATGCAGCGGGGTCCCCTATGAAGATTGTGCCAGCACTGCAAATCCAACTCCTTTCACAGTACTGTGCACGATTTGCAGAGGGGGACAATGCAGGATCGGACAAGTATAACAAAAGACATCACCCGGCCCCCGGTACGTTTTCCTGTCTTTTCAATGGCTTTTGTTGCGCACATTATCAGCATTGGGTTAAAGGGGTTGTCTCACGCCGAAACGGGCTTTTTTTTTATTCAATAGGCCCCCCGTTCGGCACGAGACAAACCCAATGCATGTGTTAAAAAAAAATAAAAGTTTAGTACTTACCCGAATCCCCGCGCTGCGGCGGCTTCTTCCTTACCTTACTAAGATGGCCGCCGGGATCTTCACCCACGATGCACCGCGGGTCTTCTCCCATGGTGCACCGTGGGCTCTGTGCGGTCCATTGCCGATTCCAGCCTCCTGATTGGCTGGAATCGGCACACGTGACGGGGCGGAGCTACGAGGACCAGCTCTCCGGCACGAGCGGCCCCATTCACCGCACAGGAGACCGCACAGCGCAAGTGCGTCTAAAATCGCCAGAAGATGGCGATTTTAGACGGATCCATGGCGACAGGGACGCCAGCAACGGAGCAGGTAAGTGAATAACTTCTGTATGGCTCATAATTAATGCACGATGTATATTACAAAGTGCATTAATATGGCCATACAGAAGTGTATAACCCCACTTGATTTCATGAGACAACCCCTTTAAATTCTGCTAGATCTGTGCATACACACAGAATGCCGACTGTCTGCTAGAGCTGGTCCGTACCATTCCTTGGATACATGGATTGGGCTATTACAGAGTTCACAGAAACCTGGTTTGTCCCAAACTGAGCCGTTACAATTCAGACTGTGTACGCAGCACATCGGGATCGGTACGGCTCCTTTCATAATTCTAGGGAAATGTACCAAGCCTGGCATTTAGGAGGATTTTTCCTGGCGCATGAAGAGGAGCGCGCCTCTTCATGTATTAAGCGCATCCTGACACCTCTGTGTGCAGTCTCAGAAATATATGCCAGGTCCGACCTGGCATACATTATACATACATCTGCCACTTTAGGGTGGCCACACCCCTCCCAAAAGCACAGCCCAGTTTCCAAAACAGTGGCAGGGCCAGCCCAGAACGATGTTGCCATTTTCCCCAAAAAAATACATGCTAGTGCAGAAATGTCAGGTTTTCTTTTCTAAACACTAGAAGCTGGCGTATTTATAAATGCACCCCTTAAGGCCAGTTTAGACAACGATTATTGCTCAAAATTCGCTCAAAAACCACCTTGTGAGCGATAACCGTTGTGTGTAACTGTACTTCCATTGTGCAGTTTTCGTTATGCCGTCGCTCATCGTTGTCTTTCAACGTGCTGAAAGACGATGAGCCTTATCAGGGATCACAGCGGAATACAGCTGATACTATTGTTTCAGCTGTATCCCACTTCCTGATCACAGGCGGGGTATGAAGAACAGAGCGCTCCAGCTGTGTTCTCCATACCTGGCACGGAGCGCTCGGCTGTATAACAGCCCGGCGCTCCGTGCAGAAGACAAGCGGGGACACCCCGCTTGTCTTCTGCATCCTCCGCTGGCAGCGCAAGGTGATCTCTCTTGCTGTAAATGCCACAACGATTATTGCTCAAAAGTCGCTACATCTTTTAAACAATCATCGTTGTGTCTAAATGGGCCTTTAGCCTTTTCTGTACATCCAAGGTTTCTACAGGGAGGATCTATGACGGAAACCATGGATGAATAGCTTTAATGGATACAGCCGCTGTAAGTGTACGTTCACACGGCCCACAAATTTCACCTATAAAAACAGTATCAAAATCCGAGGCTGCTGCAGTTTCTGGCGCAGTTCCGTACGCGGATTCAGCCCTGTCAATGGGCAAAATCCATGTATGATATTCAGACGTAGAAAATCGTATTTCTGCATCAAGGAGTGACATGTGACCTGGACATGGAAAGTTGCTGGAATTCCACATGTGGATTTTCCCCTTTGACAGTGCTGAATCTGCGCCAAAATCAGAATGCTGTGCATTTTAAACATGTTTTTTTTAAAGTGGAACGTCACTGGAAAATTCTGCTGTGTGAACATACAAGAGATGCTTTTCACAAGGTATACTTTCTTTTATTGGATGCCTGTGCGTGAAATAGCGCCACCTCCTGTGCTATTCCATGCACTGCAAAAAAATTAATTAAAAATGGACACCCTGATGGAAACCATTCAAACGGGGGCCAAGCTGGCTTCTGTTGATTGAATTGATGGGGGAGCTTTCCACAGTGACGTCCCAATTCAGACTACAGCTAATTAATACAGAAGGATAATTGGATATCATCCACTAGTGACAGTAAAGGGACTGCTAATCTCCAACTGCATCAGAATTTAGGAACTTCAGAAAAACAGATTAGCCGTAATCTGCATTTTGACGTCATGGAGATCTGATGGACACAAGTGGAGTTTGAGCAGGTCAGTGCCTGGACGCTACATTTCCTTGCTGCACTGGCGCACTCGGCAATGATAAATGGCCAAGTTACCCGTTTGGCATTTGTTTTGCCTCTCACGGTCTACGAGCCTTCGTATATAAAGGTCGCTGTATCTTTTATCTGGGTACGTGAAGCCTGCCTACATGCGGCTCAGATCTGTACTTGTGGGGGCAGATACAGCACACAGCTACCTCATACGAGTCAGGAGTCGGTGTCTTCTCTTACAGTTCCACTGGCCTCTCTTACCGACTCCATTAGGCTGGTTTTTACAGACATGTAAATACGACCTTAGTTAGATCTTGGGATGGTGTGGAATCCCTGAATGAATATCTAGCGAATCCATCCTACCTGCATGACCATTTTATAGTGGCCAGGATTTTGGGTTATACCACCACCGAGTCGGGCACCATTACTTACTAGTTGACTCATAGGAGCTGTGCACATTCTCCAGGTGGCACTGTAACTGGAATGGCGTGGAGAACTGTCGATAGCAATGCTGGCACGTGGTGTGCCCGTCCACCTCTCCATTTTGCTGGTCCAACTCCACGTGGTGCCGCATGTGATTCATGAACCTTAAAGGAAACCAGAGACATTCAAAGTTATAGCAATGTAGTGCCAGAAGAGCAGCGCCCGGCTATGGCTGTATCACCACCGTAAAGCAGCGCCCACCTGATGTTATTCTTCAGCCGCTTGGAGCAGTGCATACAGCGGAACGTCGTGGCCACTTTAGGAAGCCCTTGCATCTGGTAGGTTTGACCGATATCACGTCCATAATAGAAGTCATCCACAAGCATGATGAGCTTGCCCTGCAATGAATCATCTGCCAAGTTCTCCTGCGGTTTTGCAGCTATGGGCACTGGCGTGCTGGCAATCTTCTCTGGAGTGGTCTGGTTGGGCAGCTCAGAATCCGATTTCCCTTTTTTGGAGAAGTCCACCAGGTCAGGGCAGCAGTACTAAAGAGAGAGATATTCAGTGAGCGATTGTTGCACCCAATCCCATCAACACGGGGACCAGAGAAGCTCCTGGTGTTAGGTGGCGGACGCCTTCATCAGTACAAATCGCAACGTGAACGGCACCAATTGTCAATGTCGGTTTTTTATCACACTGAGGTTTAATAGGGGAGGCTGGAGGGCATTAATACCACGTGGAAGACAATGGTGGTCGCCATTACCATCACTCCAGCAGTACGAATCAGATGGATAATGGTTAGCTGGAAATGGGGCCTTCACGCACTTCAATCTGGAGCCATTTTTTCATCCCACCTTCCAGGAGCCAAAACGTTTTTTTTTCTATTTTACTGGCTACATCGCCACAGACTCACGGAATGAGTCTGCAGCCGGACTAAGGCCAGAACAGTCAGGTGCCATTCTCCTGGCATCATGGCTCCCAGCATCTAAGTGGTGTTGCCAGAAGAACGGCACCTGAGTGCTTCACCCTCTGATTACCTGCAGCGGTCAGGTGGTAGCCATTCCAAAACAAAGACCAGGAAGACAATGGGGCTTCAGCACTGCACCTACTGATGTTGAGAAATGGGGTACAGAGCCTCCCTCCAATGTTACAGTTTCCCCCTTCTAGTGAAGAGGAGATTGAATGGAGCAGCGGTCAACCATGTACTCTTGCCATTTCCATCAGCCACACTGAAATGAATGGAGTGGTGCCATTCATGCTCAACTACCGCTCAATTTAAACTCCTCCTCACTGTGGGGTGCTGCGGGCTTGCAGTAAGGAAGGGGGGGAGGAACGACACAGAACCCCTGTTCTCGGGATCAGTGAGATCCCCAATCAGCAGTGAGAACCCCTACCAATCAGATAAAGAAAAATATTGGTACATCCCCCTTAGTAGGCTGGGCTCCATGGCAGGCCCAGAAGCCTCCAATCGGCCATAGGCTACCATACTGTGTTGCAGTACTGACCACAGCATCTAAGTGGTTAAAACGGCCATAGTCAAAGGTTACTCTGATTACAGTCATTGCTGGTGGGCGTCAGTTATTTCACACACCCAACACCCGCCGGGTATGGAGCAGACTGTGTTACCTACACCCCCTTCCATGACGGGTATATCAGTCACTGATCGTTAGGGGGCTGAGCATATCAGGGAACACAGTCACTTACACACATATGGCCTCGAAGAGCTTCCAAAACCCGGAATGGAGTCTGACACCTTGGGCAGTACTTCTTGGAAGGGTCTGGGTTCTCCATCTGGGCTCCAGAGGGCGCAGCTGCTGGATAGGTGCAGAGAGCAGACATTAAGGACAGATACCCCATAGATACTCATGCTGGAGACACTACTTCACAGCTCCAAGTAAACAGATACCTTTCAGTCCTACAGACTCTAACTGAATGCCCCTCTGCAAGGTGCCAACGTTTGGGCTTGTGCCATTGTTGCCAATCGCACTGGAGATGATTAGCTGTGTGGAGTTCTGGGTGGTGGTCTGGCTACCACTGACAGCATTCACAAATTTCACCACATCGTTGGTTTCTCCGGGCCTCTTCACCGCCACCAAGCTTGAAATACTTACTGCAAGACACAAAGACAAGGCACACAGTGTTACCCACCAGCTCCGGCACAGAACATGGGCCACCCAAAAAGGGGACTAATGGGTGGGAGACTCAAGAGGGGGTTCTGACCAGCTGCTAACAAGTAACTAGGACAGACATGGGAGAAGGCGAGGCGCATGAATACGGTGATGGCAGAGCATTTCATATCCGGAGGATATTTCTACAGGAGCCTCGATGACTGGAACAAGAGCATAAAAAGGGAGCAAAGATTAAAGGGGTATTCGGAACTTGGGAATTCGCCCCTGAAGTTTGACGGCAGCAGCCTCACATGCACAATTCACTACAAAGGGAAGTGCCAGCGATAGCCATGTTTAAGCGCTTGGCAATCTCCGGCAGTCCCAGTCACTTCAATGGTGATGGCCGAACACTTTAACTTGCCTATCTCCGACAGATTGAAGTGGATGGTGTGCTGCATGGCCACCACCGTCAAAACTTTGGGACTTGCACAGCCCGATTTCTCTAGATCGGTGGGGGTCCTAGCAGTCAGACCCTCACGGATCGGCAAGTTATCCCCTATTATCTCTGGTGGATAGGGAATAACTTGCCAAGATGGGAATACCGCTTTAAGGCTAGAGGTGCAATTAGACTGAAGTACTCACCCAGCTTGGTGTTGGGATTGTTCTGGTTCTGAGAGATGGCCAGGGCCTGTGTGGGCTGCTGCACAGTGATTTGTCGGAGAGGTTGTTGGCTGGGCGCAGACGTGGTCAAGGTACTGGAGATGGGTTTGTTGACCTGGTTCTGTGGCATTGTGCTGCGTATGGTCAACGTGGCAGGGATGACCGTGGTGAAAGTGTTTGTGGCGGGACGCACAGGGACAGTGCTGGCCGGCCGGACCTGAGTCACTTGAGAAAATACTTGAGGAACTCCAACTGCAGGCTTCATGAACTGTGTGCCCGCTGCTGGAGAGAGCAAGACAAAACTTAGGACAAGTCCGATATATAAACCGGCAACGTAGCAAAAAAAAGTCACACTTACCCGGTACGATGGTGATGGGCCGTACAGTTTGGCCTTGCTGGACATTTAGTACGATGCCCACCTGATTCATGGTGTTCACTGTGTTTTGGACTGGCCTGACGTTTCGGACAGGGAAGCCCTGTGACGAGGAGAGTCGTTTTTAGAACCTGGCCCACTTTAACATAGATTATGCAGCAGATCTGACGCACACGGATCTAACCCAGTCAACGGGCATATGGGTTAAGCATTGTGGAATGGGCGTTAGGAAGTGCCATGTCCCTTTTTTCCCCGCACATGGATTTCAAGTAGTCAGTATGGTGGGGGTTCTCATTAAAATTAATGGAAAGCTTAAAGGGGTTGTCCCGCGAAAGCAAGTGGGGTTATACACTTCTGTATGGCCATATTAATGCACTTTGTAATGTACATTGTGCATTAATTATGAGCCATACAGAAGTTACTCACTTACCTGTTCCGTTGTTAGCGTCCTCGTCTCCATGGTGCCGTCTAATTTCAGCGTCTAATCGCCCGATTTGACGCGCTTGCGCAGTCCGGTCTTCTCCCTGGTGAATGGGGCCGCTCGTGCCGTAGAGCTGGTCCTCGTAGCTCCGCCCCGTCACGTGTGCCGATTCCAGCCAATCAGGAGGCTGGAATCGGCAATGGACCGCACAGAGCCCACGGTGCACTATGGGAGAAGACCCGCGGTGCATTGTGGGTGAAGATCCCGGCGGCCATCTTGCTAAGGTAAGGAAGAAGTCGCCGCAGCGCGGGGATTCGGGTAAGTACTAAACGTTTTGTTTTTTTAACACATGCATTGGGTTTGTCTCGCGCCGAATGGGGGGGCTATTGAAAAAAAAAAAAAAAACGTTTCGGCGCGGGACAACCCCTTTAAGATGTGAATTTCATATCAAATCTGCTGTAAGCAACGCAGCGTGAGCACCGCCTAGAATATATCCTACCTGCGCCGTTATGAAGATGGGCTGTGCTGCCATGGAGTTGTTGGCGGCATGGTTGGCGTTCTGCATCACTTGCATGGGACGAAGCATAGGCTGAGTAACCATTGTGCCAAGGCCTTGGGCCGTGTTCTGGGTCAGTATGAGTGGCTGAGCGCTCGAGTGGACGATGGGCGTTGGACCTATTGTAGGAAGACTGTTATACTGGCGAAGACACAATTAGACAACGGTTTATAGCGGGCGCCCCGCAGCACCACTTACCGCTGTTGTTTGCGATTAGGGTGACGACAGTTTTCTTGGTGTTGTCTGTATTCTGGGTGATGGTGTTGGTCACAGAGGTTGTGGTCGTATAATGACTGCCCAGGGTCTGCTGCACTATAGGCAGGGGAGCCGTCACTGGCTGGAGGTTGATGGAAACTGCAATACAACAAGAGGGCGCTGATCAATCCGCAACCCACCCAGTTACAACAAGATCACCCTGCTTCCTTCATGTGATCTCTTCTAATCAGCTCGGTCTCCGTTAATCTAATCCAATAGCAATTTTGTGCCTGGGAGGCATCACAGCGACAATCCGGAACCCATTACATTATGCGAGAGCTTGGCGATTGATGCTGGCCGTAGATACGGCCCCTTCGTCTATGGTGTTCCCCGTGTGAAGTCGGATCAGTGTTATGTCCCGACTATCACAATGGGTGTAGCTATGGCCCCCTTGGTGTCCCCCCCCAGTCTATATTCGGATCAGGCGCCGTTTACCCGTGTTGGTTTTATCCAGGTAGCTGTAATCTTCTACGGCAGAGTCCTCAATCACGTCGCTAATCTTCTGCCACGGCTCCAGTTCCTCCTCCTCACATTCCATAAACAGATCCGTGTCCATGGCTCCTGAAAACTAAAAGGCATCAGTTTTTTAGTGACAGTTTATACAATGTGCCTGCGACGTCTAAGGGGCCGGATACTGAGGGGCCCATCTGTACCAAAGACAAACGCAAGGCAGATATAATCATCACACGGACGCATCTGAGGCCTCCGGCATATTATAACCCTAGAGAAACCACAGCTGCTGGAAGGAGCAGAGCCTCACAGCAGCACAGAGGAATGCAGTCCTCCTTTTCCTGTCTTTGTCGGGTTACAACAGCCAGTAATCAGCGCCAGCTGTTGTAATTTTCTGCAGGAGAGAGAGGGATGCAGAGTCTGAAGGGGGTCCTGCAAGTAAGGAGGAGATGCCAGCAGGTTCTGTGGCCGTACAGACCGGAGCCCATTGAAACCTTTTATATTAGAAGGGTTGGGCCGGTGTGACCCTGCCTCTACCTTAAGGGGCTGCAGGGACTCGGCACCACCGCTGATCATTGCATACATGCATCTGCCATGTACACGGTGCCCACGTCCACACATGGCAGACTTGCTGCAGAACTTCCCGTACATCCGGTTAGGGCCTGCAGAGATCACCTTCACAAGCATGCGACGGAGCTCCGAGTCATGAAAATAAGTGCAATGAATCCGCTACCTGAGGATATGCCCTAATATTACACTGAAGATTCACCCACCTCATTACATCGGATGAAAGGCACGGGGTGAGAGGTAAGAAGCATCTGACATCGGTGATAGAAATTGTATTTTTTGGTTGCCAAATTAAGTCAACTGAGTGAACTAAGTCAATGTGCTCTATATTCTGGCTCCCTGCAGACACCACCAGGGGGAGCGCCAGAGCTCATTGCAGACAGCTACACTCTCATGCTCCCTCTAGTGGAGAGCTCCACATACAATCTGTGTCTATACAATTGGCTCTAGACTACATAGAAATGAAAATCTACATCCCAGACGATAATTCTTAGTGCTGCGCCCGGTAACATCACATTACCTCCAAACACTGGATCTCCTCAAGGTTTCAGACTCTTCTCTCCAAGATCTAGAGAAGCACATAAAAGAAATAAAATTAAGCATCCCAGGCCTATGAGAGACATTCATATACACAGCAGGTGAGGTTATATATGTATACATGACAGTTTATATATTGATATATTTAGCAATAAAATCCTCAGCATTAAAATACAAAATGCAGAACCACCTAGAGGATGATCCTCCCGGGGCAGGGGACGCCGAGCCCCGCCAGATGCACGTCACCCGCCCGGGGCAGGGGACGCCGAGCCCCGCCAGATGCTCGTCACCCGCCCGGGGCAGGGGACGCCGAGCCCCGCCAGATGCTCGTCACCCGCCCGGGGCAGGGGACGCCGAGCCCCGCCAGATGCTCGTCACCCGCCCGGGGCAGGGGACGCCGAGCCCCGCCAGATGCACGTCACCCGCCCGGGGCAGGGGACGCCGAGCCCCGCCAGATGCACGTCACCCGCCCGGGGCAGGGGACGCCGAGCCCCGCCAGATGCTCGTCACCCGCCCGGGGCAGGGGACGCCGAGCCCCGCCAGATGCTCGTCACCCGCCCGGAGCAGGGGACGCCGAGCCCCGCCAGATGCTCGTCACCCGCCCGGAGCAGGGGACGCCGAGCCCCGCCAGATGCTCGTCACCCGCCCGGAGCAGGGGACGCCGAGCCCCGCCAGATGCTCGTCACCCGCCCGGAGCAGGGGACGCCGAGCCCCGCCAGATGCTCGTCACCCGCCCGGAGCAGGGGACGCCGAGCCCCGCCAGATGCTCGTCACCCGCCCGGAGCAGGGGACGCCGAGCCCCGCCAGATGCTCGTCACCCGCCCGGAGCAGGGGACGCCGAGCCCCGCCAGATGCTCGTCACCCGCCCGGAGCAGGGGACGCCGAGCCCCGCCAGATGCTCGTCACCCGCCCGGAGCAGGGGACGCCGAGCCCCGCCAGATGCTCGTCACCCGCCCGGAGCAGGGGACGCCGAGCCCCGCCAGATGTTCGTCACCCGCCCGGAGCAGGGGACGCCGAGCCCCGCCAGATGTTCGTCACCTGCCCGAAGCAGGGGACGCCGAGCCCCACCAGATGTACCTCATCCGCCCGGGGCAGGGGACGCGGAGGTCCTCTGGGTGTCCCCTGTACATTTTGCTTGTTTTATAGTATAAAGGAGAGTTTCTCGGACAGATATCGCACTTGCCCGTGTGAATGCACCGTTCAGGCAAAGTTATTACCAGGATTTTCGCAAGAACGGATTCACCCCCAATACTCCTTAGGGCGCGTTCACATCGGCGCGTTTAACAGATCCGTTTATTTTTATAACGAATCGGAGAGCAAAATGGAAACCCTAGTTTGTTTCTTCCACAGATCCAGTAGACAAAATAAAACACGGATCTTTCCTGCCAGTTTCTAATCACATCCGTTTAGATGCATTTTGTTTTCTTCCCAGCTGCGCCAAAACAGTTCCATTAACCCCTTAACGCTCCAGAAGTACATTTACGTAACAAAGGTTTGTATCGAAAAGTATCAGGAGCCGATCCCGTTCCAAACAATGTGGGTGCGGGCTCTCTGACAGCTGACACCCGTCGGCAACAACCGCGATCAGTGATGAGATCGCTGGGTGCCGTTTGGTTGCCATGGCCCCCAGGGCTGCCATTGCAGATTACCTATCCAGCCATGTCTGTCGTGTGGCTTCATAGACTGCTTCTCAAATCGCAATATAATGCAATACTGTGGTAATGCAGTATACCGTATGAGCGAGCGAACCATCACAAATTCAAATCTTCAATAGGACTAAAAAAAGAGGAAAAAAATAAGAATCTTAAAAAAAATAATTAAAAAAAAAACAACAAGAACACCTTTTCTTGAATTTAGAATAAAAAAAACTTGTTGACTAGAGTATAAGCCTGGGGTGGGTTTATACTCAAGTGCAGGTCCATGCACCATTGCATTCAATGGCAGCCCCATTGAAAGGTATGGGCTGCGTACAGCAATTTTCGGAGAAAGGCTTTAAATATAAGCCCTTCCCTGAAAATCATCCTTAATGTGTGAAAAAAATTAAATACTCACCTCTCTGCCGCTGTCGGGGCTCAGGAGCGTCCAGCCGCTTGGTCCTCCAGCAGTGCAGTGAAGTTCTTTCAGCAGACGGTGATTGCAAATTGAATTCATTGAATGACCCAGCGCTGCTTGTGATTGGCTGAGGGCTGTGACCAATCACAGGCAGCACTCAGCTGTCATTCACTGAATGGCTGAGCGCTGGTTGCGATTTGTTGAGCGGTCAGCCAATCACATAAAGCCCTTTCAGCAAGGGCGGATTTTAAATCCCCGCTACTGAAAGAAACTTCACTGCACTGCCGGAGGACCAAGTGGCTGGATGCGCCTGAGCCCTGACACTGGCTGTGAGGTATTTAATTTAATTTTTTTTTTTTTAAACACGCATTAGGGATGATTTTTCAGTGCATTTTTCAGAAAATCACTGCACGCAGCCCATGCCTCTCAATGGGGCCACCGGCAGCAGCGCCATTAAAAGCAATGGTGCACAGACCTGCACTCGAGTATATGCCGATGGAGTTTTCAACAAAAAAAAAAAATTTGCTGAAAGGGTTGGCTTATACTCGAGTATAGCACCAAAAGAAACAACAGGATGTCCTACAAAAAAAAAAACGAGCCCTCGCACAACTAAGGTGACGGGTAAAGAATGTTATGGCTGTCAGAAAATATTTAGATATTTTTTCAAAAATATATTATTTTTCAATAGTACAGAAAAAAGCAACGCTGTAACTTTGGTATTGCAGTAATTATACCGACTCGTATAATAAAGTTATCGAGTAGGGATGAGCGAGCGTACTCGGAAAAGCACTACTCGCTCGAGTAATGTGCTTTATCCGAGTATCGCTGTGCTCGTCCCTGAAGATTCAGGTGCCGCTGCGGCTGACAGGTGAGTCGCAGCGGGGAGCAGGGGAGAGCGGGCGGGAGAGAGGGAGAGAAAGATCTTCCCTCCGTTCCTCCCCGCTCTCCCCTGCAGCTCCCTGCTCCGTGCCGGCACCCGAATCTTCAGGGACGAGCACAGCGATACTCGGATAAAGCAAATTACTCGAGCGAGTAGTGCTTTTCCGAGTACGCTCGCTCATCCCTATTATCGAGTCATTGTTCCTGCGGTGTGTACGCCATAAAATCCATGAACCCCTCTCAAAAGATTGGAATTGCGTTTTTTTCACTCCACTAATTTTTTTTAGGTTTTTCCGCACATTATATGGTCCAGCAAATATCAATGCAAACTAGAACTACAGCGGCGGTGATGGATAAATAAGAGTTGGGATACTTTGAAACAGGAGGAAAAACGAAAAAGAGTTAAAAAGACAACAAAACAAAAACTCTGTCCAGTTCCGTCGGCCATGACTAGTCCAGGGGTCCCCAACTCCAGTCCTCAGGGACCCCCAACAGGTCATGTTTTCAGGATCTCCTATGGTATGAACACCTGTGGCATGTCTGAGGCACCGACAATAATTACATCACCTGCGCAGCACTGAGGGAATCCTGAGAACATGACCTGTTGGGGGTCCCCGAGGACTGGAGTTGGGGACCCCTGGACTAGGACGAAAGAACAATAGTTCGCAGTTCACGAAATTTTTGCTTACAAAACTGAAACCGAAGCCACGGAAATGGCGCAAAAATCAGCGGCAAGTGGGACCGAACCGATCTTTCCCCATTTTTGCGGCTCCTCTGAGGGCCATGCAGAATGTGAACAAGTCCTTAGCGTTCCCGCGGACGGGTGTGAGGTCTCCGTCCTGTCCAGATGTAAAAACTGACTGAAGGCGAAGCCCTTGAAGCGGACAGGCCTTTACCTGCTGGTCAGAACACATCGCGCAACAAACCCGGGGAGTGGCTTAGTTAAAAGGCGTGCGGCCTGAATTTCACCAAATTTACGCAAATTGTAAATTTACCCAAAAATTTGACATAATTTTCAGCATAAACTGAGCCAACTTATAAAGTGCTTCTTGGACAGGAAAGTCTTAAAATTCAACAGCTTGATCATTAAGCCAGACCGCTGCGATAAATGTTTGACTTGTCGGACAGTATTGGGGGCCGCTCTCACCGGCGTTACCCCGTTAACCGTCTCCGTTCCTCTTTTCTGTTTGTGGAGCTGCGAAATTAGAAAAAAAGGCTTTCGTTTTTCCCAGCTGATTTCCGTTCTGTGCGGGCCGCTGCGCTAGTAGATCCTTTAAAAAAGAAACTAAAAGGGGCAGAAATATTCTTTTTTTTTTTTAAGCCTGTTGAAATCAGAGGGAAAAAAAAAATATATAATCAAATTTTAGTTCCAAACAGAGAAATGTAAAGGGTTAACGGTGGACCGACGCCCCCGAGAAGAGTAGATGTGCCACAATGTGCGATTCTCCTTCCCCAGACTGATGGGCAGCGCGTTCTATCATTAAAAAATAAATAAATTGCTCATTCAAGTCAATGGGTGCGTTTGTTTGCTTTTAAGATGTAAACGGGGCAATAAACAGCAAAAAAAAAAAAAAGCGTTCAAACTACTACCGTGTTTCTCTGAAAATAGGACAGTGTCATATTAATTTTTGTTCAAAAAGGTTTAACTTTTTTACATGTATAGCTGCCTGGACACTATTTAAATTGACTTTTTTTAATTAACTGTTAGCAGGGCTTAATTTTGGAGTAGGGCTTATATTTCAAGCATTCTCAAAAAGCCTGAAAAATCATTTTGCATCCTCAAAAATTCTGGAAAATCATGCTATGTCCTATTTTCAGGGAAACGGGGTAAAACAAAAACACAGCAAAGCACTAATAACCTATAAAGGAGAAAAAAAATTAATTATGTAAAAATCAAAGACGAGACTTATTGCCATAGAGAGTAAAACTAACACTAAACTGTTCTTCAACTATGTAAATAGTAAAAAAAGATGAATAATGAAAGTGCTGGCCCTTTAATAAATAATGTAGGAGAAATTGTAGAGGGTGATGAGAAGAAAGCAAATCTATTAAATAGTTTTTTTCCCCAGTGTATTCACAGAGGAAAATGAATGTCAGATGAGATGCAGAGTGATAAAGTAAACTCTCCACTAAATGTCTTACCCAGGAAGGAGTGCAGAACGGTCTTAAAAAGATTAAAATAGACAAATCACTGGGTCCCGATGGAATACACCCCCGGGCTCTACGGGAATTAAGTAATGTGATTTACCTTTATTTCTTTTATTTAAGGACTCTATAGTGACGGGGTCTGTTCACTGGATTGGCTTGTAGCCAATATTTAAAAAAAAAAAAAAAAGTCAAAAAGTGAACCTGGAGACTACAGGCCAGTAAGTCTGACTTCTATTGTGGGTAAAATGTTTGGCTGTCCTGGAGGACCTAAAAAAATGGCTGTATAATGGAATCGGCATGGGTTTGTGAGGGGCTTCTTTGGGCTTTACATACCATGTTAGGTCGCCTGCACATGGCAGAGCCGGAGCTCACAACGGACATGTGGAATACTGGTTTGTTTTTAAAAAATTTTTTTTAAAGGTTTATCTTTCCTGTGCCGTTGGTAGGCGAGATGACGCGAAATCTGAAGCCTGTCCGTAACGGACGGAAGGCGGGTCAAACGGCTTCTATTGACTTCAATGGAAGCCATCTCTGCAAAAATAGAGCATACTGCGATATTTCCGCCGCTCGTGAAACCGTAATCGGTTTCTGCAAATGTGCAGGAAAAAGCGATGCCCCAGCGGATGCCACAGATGGCGCGGCTTTAGAAAAAAATACTTAGTGGGTGAAACTTAAAAAATAAATAAATTTACACCCAATTCCGCCATCTTTGCGGTCTTCTACGGCGCACACTGCAGCACGACTGACAGGATATGGTGATTCCGCAGGTCGCTACGGTTTTTTGCTGTACTAATAATATAAAATATTTTTGGAAAAACTAGTAACTTTCCGCCGTCTTCTGACTTATTTTTTTTGTGGGACGGTTTTCTGTGGGACGGCCTGTGGTTTCTGCTGGCGCCATCTGCTGGTCATCGGAGGTCAGGGACCGCCTTCCTTTTTTTCACTTGCTGAGGAGCAGATCAGTTGTAAGAAAAACGTAATAAAAAGCTAATTAATTCACAAAGAGATTTACGGCGAGATCCGACAAATGGTGGCAACCCGCATCAATGACTTCCGGATAGAATAGCGCAGTGCGGCGCTCTGGTCCGTCCGGATGGAGAGCGGACGGGACGCATCAGTCAGCGCGGGCCAATTCGGCGGATCCGTCCGGCTGTAGAAAACGTTTCCCGCTCCCGTAGGGAGGTCCGTAGCGCCAAAGTGAAGGAGCCTCGTAGCGCCGATACACGGATGGCGTCCTGACATTGTGTACATGAGGCCCCCACACCTCACCCTCTGGGGCTCCTGCACTACTCCCCACACCCACCTGGGGGCGCTATCCACACCTCAGGTGCTGCACCGTGCCTATCCCCGAGGAGGAGAAGCCTCCGATGGGCCCCTTATTCGCCTCCTCCGAGGGCCCCAAAACACCACGCTCCTCCTCGCAAAATAGTCCCTAGAGACAACATGGCGGCGGAGAGTTACATCTCGGCCTGGCTCGCCTGAGCTTCGCGGCCATTACACCCACATCCCGCCCGTACCGGGTCCCCACATCTCACCTCGTCCTCACCCGGTTCTCCCCCCCTCGGTTGTAGGCCCGGTGATTCTCCGGGATCCTTCCGCCGCCTCTCACCCGCCACCAAGCGCACTGCGTACAAAGAGGGGCGAGCGGAGGAACACGGCACTGTCACCGCGGATGGATATCGTGACGTCATTTCCTCAGCGCGTTCTGACTGGTGGAGAGCCTGGAGCGGGCGCTGACGTCACGAAGAAACGCCCCGCCCTCGCTGCACTGCGGCTATGGCGCCTGCGCGCAAGTATCCCTCCTCCCTAAAAAGGGCGGAGCCTGCAGAATAATACCCCCCTCTGCTGAACCGCCAAATGTGTGCACGTGACAGGGCTGCCCCCTCCACCCAATAATAAAGGGACCCTTAATCACTACACCCCAAAATATCAAACCCTTCAACCATACTAGCCTATGAGAAGGTTTCCTGCCACCCCACAACTGTACTGCACCAGGGGATCATTTAAGGGGGTCACCTCCCAAAAATATATCTTTGTGTGGATTCAGTAACCCCAAATACAGTAATAGTAGCATTATATACCCCCAATAATTACCCCCTTGAAGAAACACCTCAGTCCAGTTTGGGGGGGTCACCCTAATCACCTTGGTGACAATGACCCGCCTAAGATGGAGTGTACCCCCAATAGTGCCACCGCCGCTCCCCTCATTGTACAAGTGGAGGGTCAGTGCTGGTGTAATATATTGGGGAGCACAAGAGAAGCTTTATCCCCCGGAGGCGTCAGACAGAAGCATGGCGGCCGCACCTAGAGCTGTAGCTGTGTGTGCTCTCGCAGTAGGTGCGGCGGCCATCTTGTTGTTGTGAGGATATCTGAGATGGCCACCGTCGCTTTTATCACTTTGGGGGGGGGGGGGGGGGTGGGCGGACAAAGTGCTGAGGGGGGGCGCTATTGTAGGTTACAATGGGGGCATTTTCATTGAATGGGGGCACTTTTACTATATGGGGGCACTCAAAGCAGCACTTACTGTGTGGGGCCTACAGGGGGCATTATTTCCATCTGGGACACTATGGATGGGGAGGTTTGTAGAGAAAATGAAGGTAGGTTGTTGAATAATTGAGGCGCCAAAGATGTTTATGTTTCAGATTCTGCAGAGTGAAGTTATGTCTGGGAGAAGTCGTCAAAACGATTTGGCCAGATGGAGAAGAAAAGGGAAAGAGAATGACTTAAGTTATAGAGGACGTCACCTGTGATCCCTGGAGGCCACTATAGTCTGATCACCTATACGGTCTGCAGGGTGCCTGTGTAGACTGGTATATAACCACCATGTGGTCACTGGTCGGGGGTAAGGCTGTATGATTCCATCTCTATGTGGTGGTACTATGTCACCATGGTCTGCGGGTATTATTTGTCCCTTATATAGTATTAGTCATTTGTGTCTTTATTCACATTCAGTATGACGGTATTATTTCATTACCATGTGGCGGTAATATGTCATCATGGTGTGCGGTATTATATGGCCTTTATGATAATGTTATTATTGCTAAGCTTCACTGACAGTATGGAGGTGATAATATATATATATATATAGTATGCAGTATAATCTAGGGGTCTGGCGTATCATATCGGTGCTTAGCGGTTTGTTACCCCTCCTGTAAGGCTGAGGGCGCACGCGGCGGGCTAGTCTTCAGCATGGCTCAGCAGGCAATGCGTCCATACATGAACTTTTACATGCCGCTGCTAAATGTTCATGGGAGCCCTATATATCATACCTGTTAGAGAAAATGTGGGTTTTTTGGTGGGTTGGGGTTAGAAATCTAGTATTTGCACAGGCGCCCTCTACACACTGTACAGCACTAGGCCATACACAATTAGGCTCTATCGCACTAGATGTAATATAGAACGGCTTATGCCCCTAGACCCTATTTATTCGTCTCTTTGCCCCTCAATCTCACACAAAAAGACCTTATTCATGGTTTCTGTCGTGGTGCTGATATTCAAAAAGGGTCAAAAAGTGAACCTGGAAACTACAGGCAGGTAAGTATAACTTCTCTAAGACATCGAGGGGTTTCTAAGAGATGCTATCCTGGAGCACCTTAAGGAAATAGCCATATACAACGGGAAAAACTAAGTACGCACTTATGGGTTTACATATCAGGTCATAATAAGGAACATCTTGTCCTTAGAAGGTCTTAAAATTAGGTAGCTACAATCTCAGATGAACAACAGCAGATGACTATTTAACTAAAGGGAGGTCAAAAAGCAGAAACAGGGTGTGAAAAACTAAGTACACTCTTACTGCTTCCAAAGGAATTAAGAAGGTAAGTAGCAGCCAGGTGCTGATAATTAAATGCCCTTAATTAATTGATCATCAGCTTTGGCAGTTTGCTGGTCTGGTGCATTCAGGTGCATGTTAACACAATGCCAAGGAAGAAAGTCAACAGCAGTGATCTTAAGAGAAGCAATTGTTGTTGCCCATCAATCTGGAAAGGGTTACAAGG